>JAUIMM010000911.1:130000-1330000 GCA_031769625.1 Taudactylus pleione
ACCAGTGCAGTGCCCCCCAGTAGTGGTCCCACCAGTGCCTCCAGTAGTAGTCCCTCCAGCAGTGCCCCCAGAAGTAGTCCTCCCAGCAGTGCCCCCAGTAGTAGTCCCCCCTCAGCAATGCCCCCAGTAGTAGTCCCCCCAGCAATGCCCCCAGTAGTAGTCCCCATATGCAGTGCCCCTTATATAGTGTCCCAGATAGTGGTCCCCCTACACAGTGCCCCTTATATAATGCCCCCAGTTGTAGTCCCCCTTATATAGTGACCCCAGTACTAACCCCCCAGCAGTGCCCGCAGTAGCAGTCCCCCCAGCAGTGCCTCCAGTAGTAGTCCTCCCCCAGCAATGCCCCCAGTAGTTGTCCCCACCTATGCAGTGCCCATAGCATTAATCCCCACCTATGCAGTGCCCCCAGCAGTGATCCCCAACTATGCAGTGCCCACAGCAGTAATCCTCACCTATGCAGTGCACCCAGTAGTGGTCCCACCAGTGCAATGCCTCCAGTAGTAGTCTCACCAGCAGTGCCCCCAGTAGTAGTCCCCACAGCAATGCCCCCAGTAGTAGCCCCCCCAGCAATGCCCCCAGTAGTAGTCCCCCCCAGCAGTGCCCACAGTAGTAATCCCCCCCAGCAATGCCCCTAGTAGTAGCTCCCCCAGCAATGCCCCCAGTAGTAGCCCCCCCAGCAATGCCCCCAGTGGTAGTCCCCTGCAGCAATGCCCCCAGTGGTAGTCCCCCCCAGCAGTACCCCCAGTGGTAGTGCCCCCCAGCAGTGCCCCCAGTAGTCTATCGGACTCTTATTGGCTGCTAAAACAAACACACAGCTGCCAGCGCTGGCAACTGCATGTTTGTTATACTAGTAGCGTAGTGCGGACTGGACTTTTGTGCGGTCCACACTACCACCCTGCCTGGGTGACTAAAAGATGCTAGAGGTCCAGTAGGACCTCTAGCATATGTCTCCTCCTAGGCAGCGGGCATTTTTGGAGGGCCGTTTTCAGCAGATTTCATGCGGCCGACTAGTCCGCTTGGAATCTACAGCCCCCCCCATCACTGCGCCCCACAAGCCTCTGCTCCCCCAAGCCACCGTGGGGTCTGTGGGGGCGGTAGTTATGCCACTGCTTGTGTAAGTGTGTGTGAGGCTGCAATGGTACTCCATGTTACCGATGGTTTTGCAGTCTTGCTAAGTATTACAGATGTGTGTAAGGTCAGGTGATCATCCTTATGTTGTACTGCGATGGCATAGCGATCGCAGTTGATTAGCATATCATCGCAGACTGCGTGTGTAATCGCAGCCGCAATCCGTACTAAAACTGGTAATTAATAATGTTGACAGTTGCAGGTGGGCGCAAAATGCTTACTCTTGCCGACATCACAGTGTCTGTGTTCCGGTGTCCCCATAATGCCTGGTCAAGATTCTGATTGCTGACAAGCCATATGTATCTAGTCAGTACCGTTGTTTTAATGGCCTGCAGTCCTGGTTGCTACAGTAGGAATATTAGATGCTTTCTCTATCTCTACTCTTAGCTACTCCTGTTTGTTAGGGGGGCACTGGTTCTCCAGACCTCACTTCATTTGTTCCCTAGACTACTGTAGCTTCCATCCTGAGCTGGCAATAGTTCTTGCTTACATAGTTTCTGAAATAGTAAACCTGATTTTTTTTTTTGGCTATGACAGGATTGACCTCGTGTTCTTCTGTCCTGACATATCCTGGCTTGTCTTCTGGATTTTGTCTTGCTTGTTGTGACCCCTGACATCAAATTATGTACTGGCTTCACCTTGTCTACCACCAGCTCTGACCTTGGGCTGTTCATTACTGTGCTATTGTTTGCTACCTGTCATGACCTTGGCCCATTCACTGAATTCTGAGCCATTTCGCCAGTCTCCACATCGCAACTAAAAGTTTTTTATTCTTAATTTTTTTTATATTTTATGAGATTATCTTTTTTTGTTTTCCCTGCCTAGCCGATTAAGGACTGAAAAAAAGTACTGTCCAAAAAGTACCCCCTTTTATTAATTCCAGAATGATTTGATCAAATAAAGGTGCGACTATCAGCACCAAGATCCCCCTGAAGGCAGCTTGCAACTTGGTGTGAATAGGTGATGGTCACAGAAAGACCACCTTTAATAGTCATATGGGCCAATATAGATGTCTGGTTATGCCCTTCGGCCTGAGTAACACACCTGCCATACATATTACAAAATCTTAAAAATGATGTTCTTAGGGCCTGATTCAGCTTTGGGAATAGAGTAAGATATAGTAAATAAATGTCAACCTGGACAAACCATGTTGCAATGCAAGGGGGCAAATGCATACCTTATTTTTGCATGTGGGATAAATACTGTCTGCTTTTGCATGTAGCCCACAAATGCTGCACAGCTTTATTCTTACACTGCAATATAGATTTCAGTTTGCACACCCCCCTCCCAAATCTAAATCTCTCTGCACATGTTACATCTCCCCCCACCTTTACCAAGATTCACATTTACTTGCTATATCTTATTCCCAAAGCTGAATCAGGCCTTAAGCTATCTTGGAAATTTGCTGTTGTACACCTGGATGACACCATGATTTACTCTGCATTTTGTGTTATAACACCGGAATCAATTCTGTAAAGTATTTCAGAAATTGAGAGAAGAACAACTGTTTGCAAAACTTGACAAGTGAGAGTTTGAAAGTTCCTCAAATTTAGTTAAAGTATTCACAATATCAGCTCAAGAATTCTCAACGGATGCCTCTAAATGAGAAGTCATTCAGGAGTGAGTAATACTGTACCTATTCATTTAAAATCCACCCAAATGTTCCCCAGTTTTGCCAAATTTTATCAAAAATCTTCTTGGCTCTGAAGAGACCATTTGCACTGCACTTTTCTCCCATTCATTTAGATTTGCCCTTTGTGTTGAAGTCTATGAGTATATTAACTAAAGGTCAGTTTTAGGTAATTACTGACGGTTTTGCAAAGTAAAAACTGAGAGAAAACCATCCAAAAACAAGACTATAGATCAATATAGAACATCGGAACAACAATCATTTATTTATCATAGACCAAAATAGAATCAGCATATTTATTAATGGTCGGTTTTAAAACTAACCAAAACCTGACCGCAAGGCAAGTTTGGGAGAAGCACTGCACAGATCACTATGATCTGGGCAGGCTTTGTTAGGTTTAATTTTTTCATTTAAAAAAAAAAAAATGTGTGCCCCTCCCCTTCCCAATCAATAACCAGCCCCAGACTTCTCAGCCTGGGCTTGTGTAGCAAAATAGGGGGAGGGAACAGCATGAGACACTGTGGTAGAAATGAATGGGGAAGGAATAATTGGCTAAGAGTGGACAGCTGTTATGGCAGTGTCCGCTCTCAGCCAATCAGTACTTCCCCATTTATTTTTATGACAATGTCAGTGAGTGACTTTGTGTTTAGCACTGTACACACAGGGCCTGATGCAGATGAGAACACTATTGCATTGGCAGCTGCCTTGCCAAAATATGCTAATGAGGTGATGACGCCTGGGAATGTAATGAGACGCCCACCGGAGGCCTCACAGATCCAAGCAACTGCGTACAAATATGCAGAGGTGGTCTCAGATCCTTCGATAATAGAACATCTGAGTAACCCTGTGGTAGCACAGAATGGACATGGGAGCTGAGACACTGGGCCCTTAAAGTCCGGGCATGCTGGAACTTATTCCACAAGTGCTGGCATGTCGGGAAAGGCTGCCTGGGACTTGTAGTCTGCCTGTAACAAACAATATTATGATCTATTTTATTACTATTAACCCTGCATCGATCGCAACCAGGGATGCTGGGAATAGCCCAGGTCTGGTTGTTCCTCCGAGGGGGACCCCATTTTTTGGGGTGTCTGGTTCCACTTTTTGAGGAATTCCAGCCCTGGGCTGACCAGTTTTGGGCTGGTTAAAAGTATGGCAGGGGGACCCTGGGCTGTGTCTCTCTGCTATGACATTATTCCCCCAAACGGTTCAGCCTGGCGCTAGTTATAGGAGAATAGGGGGAAAACCACACCATATTCCCCCCCTACTTTCCAGTACAAGCCTAGGTCGAGATAGGGCTTGTACTGGAAAGTAGGGGGGAACATGGTGTGGTTTATATATACAAAATAAAGTCCCCAGTTTAGGGGTCTGCTGGGATCTGCCTGTTCATTTGGCCAATTACTGGATGGATTTTAATGGGGTTGTCACTATTCTATACATTACACCATTCATCTGTGACAAAAGGGAGCCGAGCAGAGACGATTTTAGTGAAGCAAAGTGTCAAAAGTCAAATAATTGGTATGAACGCTTGCAATTATTATCTGACGATCTAGTCATCTCTAGTATGATGACGAGTAAATTGGATGCTACTCTGCGTCAGCGCAATCCGATGCGCACAAATGCGAATCCACCACACGCATACACTGATGCACATATGCACACACAGACGCTCGCATATGTAGACCCATACGTACACATAGACGCTCGCATGCGCATCCACAGACATGCATATGCACATTTGCTATTTCAATATACAGATGCACATATGCGAACACATATGTATAAAATGGTTCCCACGCATTATAGTTAATAACCAGAGTTATTAAAGGTATTATACAGCATGTAAATGATTATGATGTAATATGTACTTAAATGAGATCTGAGATTTAGAATATAGTGGACTTGTCATATTTGGTATCATACTAAATCCCTGTTTATTTGCAGACATCCGTTCTTATCGGCAAAGAAGTCGCATCTTGCGTTCGTTAGTTATGTATGATAGGGAGTTATTGCATAGAATATTATTACTTGTATGCAGTGTTGTAGCCAGTTTTAACCAGTTGTTCGGTGGGAAGCTACACAATGTGACCATTGGAAGACTGAGCCATGCCCCTGATGACACCGTATGAACTGACCAATGACCAGATTAACCAGAAGCAAGAACCAATGGAAACCTGTCAATTTGTCCCTTTGTTAACGTTGAAACCTGTAAGATATATAGGCTGTGTCCTGATCTCAGTGTTCAGACATCTTCTTTGCGACCGCAGGCTTTTGGATTGATGACTGTATACTGGGACCAGTGCGCAAGTGTATGTATCGACTGTACTATTTTTATTGCTTTTTACTGTAATTGTTCATTTTTTAATCTTTCTTACATAAATAACTTTTTATGCTTTGGAACCACACGATTGGACTGGAAAGCAATTCTTTCTTAAGTGACTTGCAGCGCTAAACAGCGACTAGTGACTTTTAGGAATCAATAAAAGTCACAGAAAAAAACTTGCACCAATCTGCTGTATAGGAGCTGGCCCGGGTGCTGAAACCTGCTAGAGACAGTGGGCCTGATTCATTACGGATCGCAATATTGCGTACAACTGCGATAGTGTGCTAATCCATTATGATCATAATGCAAACTCTGCACCCCATGAGGATGCCCACTTTACATTGCACACATCCGTAATACCGAAACCATCGGTACAATCGAGTACCATCGCAACCTCACGCACACTCGCACAGGCCCTGACATCACCCAGGAATTGCTAACAACCACGCACGCTATGAGTCCTCAGGCTGCGTATGGTATCACAGTGAATAAGTTATGCACGCCCCTGAAAGGCACGCAAACGTACTGGCACACCTGCGTTTCCCTGACCACCCCCCACCACCACCCACAAACGGTGCTTCCTGTCAATCATTCTGCAATGGGTCTGTGTAGTCACTTCGATGGCAGTCCCCATCGCAGAGGCTGGGTCACACACTGCAATGCGTACACATGCGCAGTACGAAACAATCGGCCGATTGCGTTAGTATATTCGCTGTTGCGTATGGTAGTGAATCAGGCCCAGTGAGAGCCAATCAGAGAGAGCAATGTGCCCTGTTGCTTAGCAGCAGCCTAGAGAGAGGAGGGAGTCAGGGACTGAGCAGGGTGTACAGATTACCTGAGCCTGGCCTGTCTGAGGAGCCCAGATCAGCCTGGGAGGAGCAGCAATGGCCCCCTCTCAGTACACACATTACCATCAATACATATTACTCTCAGAGGGGGATGACCAAACACCCACATCAGCATAGGGGCCTAGCTGATGTGTTGGTGGCTCTGCTGACATGCATGAGCAGTGCCTCCTCCTATGGCTCCCACTGCAGTGAGGAAATGGACAGACCTGACCAAAGAGGATGGAGTACCTGCTGAGAATGGGGTAAGTATACAGCCATGAGAGGGAGGGGGCAGTACAGAGCAGGGTGGAAAATCGAGGAAAAACTGTTTTGTAACATGATAGACAGTGTGGTTATTATTGTTTTTGTATTTTTTTGGAGGGTGGCTGGTGCTCCCTGGTTTTCACTAGCCCTATGCCCACTGTCACACATGGTGTTAATGTGCCCTGTGCCAGCTTTGCCCCCAAACGTGAATTAATGATGTCATAACATCTTTTCATTAAATCTTTTTAGACAGCAAGGTGCCATTCCAGTGACACCCCTAGGATTGTCCTTACCCGTTGTGCTCACTTACCAGCTTCCTCCTAATCTAAGGGTGGCACTGCTGGAGTTAGCTGGAGTTATCTCCATGTGAGACATGTAGATTTAGTCATGAGACATTGTTTCAGCTCTCAAATTGGTTAGTAAACCATGCGGTCTGAAAACAACTCACAAGCACCTCAACGGTAAATCTCTCCAATGGTGAGATATTGCAGTCTTTACTGGGTTTAATGTGTCAGTGAAGTAGTAGTAAAAATACTGCCATGCCTTCAGGATGGTCATCTACGTTTGGTGGCAGAGGTCCAATGTTGGATGCGCAGTTGCAAACCTTTGGTGGTTCAGCTATCAATGGATCCCCAACTATGATGAGAAACTGTCGACCAACGATGATGGACAATGCTACAATGCCTCTCTGCCCCCCTGGAGCACCCCTTTCACATTTGGTGACATGTCACACTGCTCCCTTACAGATACAGTAAACATATCAGCTGGGGTTCTGCCAGCTTTTCTGTTGTCAGCTTTGTGAGGATCTATACAGTCATGACAATGTCCTCAGAAACTCAGAGGTGAGCCAAAAGCAAAAGTGAAGATTTAGACGAGGACAAAGAAGCAAAAATTAATAGAAAAAAATAAAATAAAAGTAAATAGCATAAAAATATAGAGAAACTGTCAGAAAAGTGTGTCAGGAGATAATTTTGACAGAGAAACAACAGAGTTATGACAACAGTGAGGTACAAACTGAGGAATTCAGTTATTATATATTAATGAGAAATATGTATAGCATAATCTGTGTCTGTAGATGATGTATATGTTTTTAGGAGTGAATAGTTACGATATTTTTATTGCGAAATACAGGATAATATGTGGAAATTAATATTTCTCACCTCATACTTGTGTTGTCTTAATAGAGAAACATAAATATTAATTTATAGAAATGAACAGTCATTCTTATATGTATCCTTGTAGAGAAATATGGAAGCAGCAGCTTCACCCATAATGAAATTGCTTCTGCCAACATTGTTTTTTATTTTAGGTGTCCTAGTTGTATTGTTTTGCATGGTGGCCCTGTCGCAGGAGTGGCCCATGTGACCAGCAACGCTATACAGACTGGTGGCAGCAGCGCCTTCACCCACCACTCACACCAATGTCACTGTGTGCCCTGTGCACAGACTGCTATGCAACCTCTCCTATTCACCCACCTCTCACACCAATGTCACTGTGTGCCCTGTGCACAGACTGCTATGTAACCTATACTATTCACCCATCACTCACACCTATGTCACTGTGTGCCCTGTGCACAGACTGCTATGTAACCTCTCCTATTCACCCACCACTCACACCAATGTCACTGTGTGCCCTGTGCACAGACTGCTATGTACCCTCTCCTATTCACCCACCTCTCACACCAATGTCACTGTGTGCCCTGTGCACATACCGCTATGTAACCTATCCTATTCACCCACCTCTCACACCAATGTCACTGTGTGCCCTGTGCACATACTGCTATGTAACCTCTCCTATTCACCCACCTCTCACACCAATGTCACTGTGTGCCCTGTGCACAGACTGCTATGTAACCTCTCCTATTCACCCACCACTCACACCAATGTCACTGTGTGCCCTGTGCACAGACCGCTATGTAACCTCTCCTATTCACCCACCACTCACACCAATGTCACTGTGTGCCCTGTGCACAGACCGCTATGTAGCCTATCCTATTCACCCACCACTCACACCAATGTCACTGTGTGCCCTGTGCACAGACTGCTATGTAACCTATACTATTCACCCATCACTCACACCTATGTCACTGTGTGCCCTGTGCACAGACTGCTATGTAACCTATCCTATTCATCCACCACTCACACCTATGTCACTGTGTGCCCTGTGCACAGGCTGCTATGTAACCTCTCCTATTCACCCACCACTCACACCTATGTCACTGTGTGCCCTGTGCACAGACTGCTATGTAACCTCTCCTATTCACCCACCACTCACACCAATGTCACTGTGTGCCCTGTGCACAGACTCCTATGTAACCTATCCTATTCACCCACCACTCACTCCAATGTCACTGTGTGCCCTGTGCCACAGACTGCTATGTAACCTCTCCTATTCACCAACCAATCACACCAATGTCACTGTGTGCCCTGTGCACAGACTACTGTGTAGCCTCTCCTATTCACCAACCAATCACACCAATATCACTGTGTGCTCTGTGCACAGACTGCTATGTAACCTCTCCTATAAGAAATACTTTGGTTTATTGCTTCTACCCTTAACAACCTTGTATAGCTTACTTAACTTAAACTAATAAATAACGACAGACAACAAGAGCTTGGCTAAAAGGTCACAGCTTTTATTTATAATTAATTAACCTAACCAGGGTGGCAGAGAGACGCTGCAGGCTCAGTTCTAGCTTTTACTTTGCTCGAAATACTCGGGGAACGACTGACACGTCCCCCCTCTAGACGCACTAACGCTGCGAGGGTCCCACTTCCCTCCTGGGCCAATCTGAGACGCTTCCATACAAAAAGCGTCTGGGTCCCCCTGTGCTGAGCAGGACAAATTCGCCAGGTTCATTGAGGGCAAGTGCCCCCACAACGTATCTTACGCCACATGAAGCCACTGAGCTGCAGCGTATTCCCGCCAAAGCCAGACTCCAAAGGAAACTGGCCCGCCACCCAACATGACCTAGCCCAGAACAAGAACTCCTTAATAAGCAAAATGAATCCAAGTCATCAAGATGCCCTCAGTCAGGATTGAAAAATACAGAGTTAAATCGCCAACTAAAAGCTATGACTCACAACCAAGCCACCCAGTGACACCGCATGACAGGCTTCTGACACATTCACCTTCTTCCTCGTCCTGTCTAACGCATCATGCTTACACACCACTCTCCAAGTCAAACTATGCACCATACAGATCACACATCCTCCAATTTGGCCTTAAGACCAACAAAAACTTCTCACCACGAACGATCACTCCATACCTTTCCACTGACGCACATCGTTGCTCCTGACAGGCAACACCTCCTAGTCAGACACATCCTATTTAGTCACCGAGGATACAAGAAAATCAAGCACGAAACTCTACACCTAAACCGCGCACATCATTCACAACCCAAACTATCAACTGCTGCAATCCCAGTGAGCAACAAAGTTCCGTACCATGAGTATCGCACCAAACCCAAACCATCCCGACACAACTTTAAGAAAACACATAGCAACTAACTAGCAGAGATGCATAAGAGGGGAAACAAATAACCCGAGTGAAGGGGAAAAACTAACAAACCTACCCGTGAACCAAATTGGGCCGGATCAAGGCTCCCGGGAGGAAAAATTAAAAAATCCCTTCACCACCCCCCAATTGTTGAATGCTAGCCGTTCAACGATTGGTTGGTAAACAACGTTTCAGGTTGGCGCCAGGTGCGCAACTAGCTCTAGTCACAACTGCACATGTCTCCTAGGCAGCCGTTTGCACACCCTAAACTCTGCAGGAAATGACCTCGCAATCGCTGCGCCAATTTGAAGAAAATGAGTACTAGAAACTGAAGCATAGAAACTGCCCCAATCAAAACTTTGCCCAAAAACATCAGAGAACTAAAATGTGGCACGCAGGATAAGATTGGGCCTGTAAACCAACCTCGTATTCCAATTGAACTGTAGTATGCAGGATAAGATTGGAATGTAAACCATCTTTGTGCTCAACTAGCAGGATGCCACATCTATAATGCACCGCAAGGCGTACCGGGCAAATTAACCTCTGGATGTTGAGAAAAGGAAACTATCCACCCCCCCCTGTATGATCTCAACTACCCCATGAAAAATTGCAAAGCACCACTGATCTCCTGAAAACAATATCTTGAGACAAAATCTCTGATGAAACTAAACACTCCAAAATTGCAGCTGAAAAGTTAAAATGTAAAAACGAGGCCTAACACCCGTGAGAAGCCACCTGACCCGTAACCACAAGCAACGAATCAAAAACTGCACATCAAAAAGGCCTCCGGGAGACGCTGCGAACGGGGAACCCAATTAACCCAACATGTAATAAATGACTGGGTATGTACATGAATACCACCGCAGAGGCTTTGGACCCGCTCTGCCACTAATGGTTTCAAACTATGAAGCAAAGCAAATATTGAAAAACTCACCCTCCGTTGATGGCTTAGCCCATAAGCTCGCCAAAACTTGCCAGGCAGACGGTTACATCTGTGGTATCATTGGGACTAGAGACCGAAGCGCAATTTACATGACGAAATATAATATTCTGTACCTAAACGCACAAAAATAAATGACAAAGGAAACGCAAAAAGATCGAGTTTCGGTTGTAGATGGCATGAGCTACACCCAATTCTGTAGATTAGAAAAGAATTAATCCTCAGTCGCACTGACCAGCCTATATGGCCATGAAAATTGGGAACGGCTCCAACAGTAACATTACTCATAAGACCTGCATCGTAATAAACTACCCAGAAACATTTTCCTCTAACTGAAAGCTCAAAAAACCCGGCCAGCCAGCCGAATTGATAAAAAACTGCAGCAAAAATTGCCACTGAGGTACAAAATTAGTTCACCGATAAATTGAACCAGAAACATGACCCAACAACGAAGTGCCCGCTCAAACTGCATAAACCTATAACCAAGCCACCTTTAAGCAAACAACTTACAAACCCAGTCATTTAAATTTTTTTTTTTTGTTGTTGTTTTTTTTTATATAGTGTTTCTACTGAGACTCAAAACCTTAAATGTCTAGTGTGATATGCGGTCCATTTCCCACTACTCTACAAAAACCTACCAAACAACCATAACCTGCTATCGTGACTATCTCCATCTCCAACATACAAACTGGACACAAAACCTACAATCATATCAAGCGCAACTGAAACCCCCAAAACACGGAAAAAGTTGACTGTGCCAAAAGAGGAGGTCCAAACAGACGTCACTTCTTCCCGCACCCATGAAGAGAAATCAGTCCAGACGATGTGGTACACCGACATGGTCAGTGCCTGCCTGAACATACGAAAGTAAGAAAAATTGGATTTCTCGATCTAGGTGTCGGAAACCGCACCGCCCGAAGGCAAACAATCATTGCTAATTCACCTGAACACCACTGAAACCCCATGCATTGCACGTCCTACAAGTGCAAGACAACAAACCAAAAACTGACCCAGAATAAACATAACCAGAAAGTCAACATAACAAGACTGCGAACTAAAACCAAAAACTCACAAAATGTGGAAACTGCTATGAGGAACCAACGGGGATGGTAGAATAACGGAACTACACAATGTATAGGATACTACCATGTATCGGATGCATGCTGCACAAACCGAAACTAGCCCACAACCTGCGTGGGGCTATAATCACAGAGAAAAGCAACCAAACAAAAAATGGCGACTGAGCCTAACTAGCTCCCTTGGAGCTACCCCTGAGTCGGGAGGTAAACCCTCCTATACACCTAGGCTATACCCGGATAGGCGTTACCCCCGCAGGTGCGGCATGAGGGCAAACGACAGCCCAACCTACAAAACATAGGGGGTCATAACCGGCAAAAACAAATGCCTTATAAACCATTATTGCCCCCGCTTTGAAAAGGTAATGCGAGGCAGCCCAGTGACCAAGGAGGGTCGACGCTGCTGCGTAACCTATAAACAAATTGAAACACCTTATGCACCCAAAAGGCATAACCGCCCTACTGTCATGGTTCCGCCCGCATTAGGCATAAAAAACACCCCATACCAAATTTCTGGACTAGACAAACATGTAACCACAACACAGATGTATAATAAATCCACCTATGCACTGTCCGCCAAATAGCCCATGGCAAAGGGGAGCATGATCCAATCTATCATATTCACAAAAATTGCGACACTCGCCTATGTTGTCTGATTCCACCCTATGACAGCCCAAATTTGAACATGAAAAATCAGCAAATTAACTTCTGCGGATCCTTATTCGCTGCTGCGCAAAGCACACAGCAAAAGCCGAATTCACACCATGTACAGTACCCTTGTTTCCTAACCCCTATAACTGCGTCATAAACCTCCCTGTAATTATCGCCTAAACCCCTTGACTAACCGCTGCGCAACCCTCCTGACAATCTTACGCAGGCGAGCAAACGGTAGATGAGAAACAAAAATGGAGTCATAACAAAATTTGTGACACAATCATACTCGCCAGCACCAGGTGGACCCAGAACCTCCTCTACAATGCTTCTACGAGGCGCCATCTTCGATGTTTTAATGCGGCGGAACCACCATGTCGACCGACATAACCATCTCAAAACGCACGGGATCACTAGCCACCGCAATGGAACAGTAGCTGCATGAACTACAGCATCATCTTGAGGAGCCAACAGAGCCAGGCCGACCTGTAACTAAAGGAGAAAGGTGAGCAGGAGAAGGCGGGTGCAAGCACGGGGGTGGAGGGGGTGACAGGTGTGAAGGCAGGGAGGGTGCATGGGACCCACAGGGGTGGAAAATTAATGGGTAGAGAGGAAGATGGGGTACAGGAAGCAGAGACATAGAAGAGGGGCGGGGAGCCATACTAGGAAAATATTATAAGGAGGCATGGATGAAGGGGCAAAGAAAGAAAAGAAAGATAGCTAGAGGAAGGAGGGGCAGAGATAATAAGAAAAATTGGGGGGGGGGGAGTAAAGCAAGGGAAACAATGAACCTGCGGCCGGGGGTGGGGGAATGGGGGAGCAGTAAAACAAAGAAAGGAGGTGCGGGGAAGAGGGGGCAGAGGGCAAGAGGAGGTAGAATGGCAGGGGCAGGCAGTGGGCATCTGTGGGCTGAAGCTGCAAGGCCAGCTGGGGAAAAAAAAAAAAAAAAAAATTAAAGATGGATGCTGGGCTGAGATCCCACTACCAAGGTGGGACCCGAAATGGCCGCCAAGGGAAATGGCCGCCGGGCCTGCAGCACGGGCAGGGGAAATGTATAGCTGCTGATGAAACAAGGTGGCACCCCCCAGCGCGGTGGACCCGGCGCGGGGGGGTGGGAAGGGGAGTGCAGAGCCGCACTCGCGGTGGTGCGGCCTGAAAAACCGGCGGGCGGCGCGGGAGCGGTGACCCCCACCAGTGAAGTGGAGGCTGGAGGGCAGACAGGAAACACCAGTGGGAAACGCGGAGACGGGAGCCCCCGCTGGCGCAGAGAGTAACAAGCGCCGCCGGGGACTGGGCACCGGTGGGAGGGGCTCACCCCCTCTGGCGGGGAAGGTGAAATGGGGACCGGAGGGCAGTAACCGGCACGCCAGCATGAGGCGCAGAAGCGGGAGCTCCCGCTGGTGCAAAAGTGCTTGTGCTGCCGGGGCTGGGAGCCGGCGGAAGGTGCGGGAGCGCACCCCCCAGCAGAAGGGGTGAAGGAAAAGGGGGGTACGGGGAGAAGAAAAAAGCGCCAGCGGGAGGCGCGAAAGCGGGAGCTCCCGCTGGCGCAGTGAAGTGCTAGTCTGCTGCGGGATGGGCTGGGGACCTACAACCACGGGGAAACCACGAGCAAGTGGAGGTGGAGGAGGGGGGATGCATGGAGCCGGGGCTGAGTGGTGCCATGTGCTCAATAAGACCAAATGCAGAGGGGTGGGGGGGCAGATATGGCATGAACGGGTTATACAGGGAAAGAAGGCAGGGAGGGGGGGGGCAGGACAGCCTGAAAAGGGGATAAATGTAAAAGGGAGGCACCAGTGGGAATATATATACCAGGTGGGGAATGCAAGGATTAAACTGGAATGGAAAGGTAGTGCACAGAAAAAGGGAAAAACTACTCAGCCTGATACTGTTTCAAAGATCCAGGAACCAAGAGGCTGTCTATGTTCACACAAGCCAATATATACTGATCATCTGACCCCTCCTTCAAGCAATATCATTGGCTCACCCAACCAGCTGACCAGACAGCCTTATAATCTGCCCAGCAACAAGGCTGCCATCAACAGCCATACAGCAAAAACATAGTATTCTTAGTTATACTCACACTTATCCAGACTTCGCATACTATTCACCAACCAATCACACCAATGTCACTGTGTGCCCTGTGCACAGACTGCTATGTAACCTCTCCTATTCACCCACCACTCACACCAATGTCACTGTGTGCCCTGTGCACAGACTGCTATGTAGCCTATCCTATTCATCCACTACTCACACCAATGTCACTGTGTGCCCTGTGCACAGACTGCTATGTAACCTCTCCTATTCACCCATCACTCACACCAATGTCACTGTGTGCCCTGTGCACAGACTGCTATGTTACCTATCCTATTGACCCACCGCTCACACCAATGTCACTGTGTGCCCTGTGCACAGACTGCTATGTAACCTCTCCTATTCACCCACCACTCACACCAATGTCACTGTATGCCCTGTGCACAGACTGCTATGTAACCTATACTATTCACCCACCACTCACACCAATGTCACTGTGTGCCCTGTGCACAGACTGCTATGTAACCTCTCCTATTCACCCACCACTCACACCTATGTCACTCTGTGCCCTGTGCACAGACTGCTATGTACCCTCTCCTATTCACCCACCTCTCACACCAATGTCACTGTGTGCCCTGTGCACATACCACTATGTAACCTCTCCTTTTCACCCACCTCTCACACCAATGTCACTGTGTGCCCTGTGCACAGACTGCTATGTAGCCTCTCCTATTCATCCACCTCTCACACCAAAGTCACTGTGTGCCCTGTGCACAGACTGCTATGTAACCTATACTATTCACCCACCACTCACACCTATGTCACTGTGTGCCCTGTGCACAGACTGCTATGTAACCTCTCCTATTCACCCACCACTAACACCAATGTCACTATGTGCCCTGTGCACAGACTGCTATATAACCTCTCCTATTCACCCACCACTCACACCAATGTCACTGTGTGCCCTGTGCACAGACCGCTATGTAACCTCTCCTATTCACCCACCACTCACACCAATGTCACTGTGTGCCCTGTGCACAGACTGCTATGTAACCTCTCCTATTCACCACTCACCCCCTTAGGGCCTGATTCAGAGGAGCTCTCTATTTGCGAGCACTCGCTCTGAATCAGGGTGGATTTTTTAAAAAAAAAATCCGCCTCCAGGCCGCTCGCATAGCTCTGGGTGACCACACACAGGTTGTGCGGGCGGCCTGGCGATTGTCGCGATTATCGCTACTATTGGGCTTGCATCGAGACCCTTGTGGTAGGGTCTTGTCCACCGCAAGCCCCAGTGAACTTCCTGCTCTAATAGAGCAGGAAGTTCACTACTGACATCATGTGTGATGTCAGTAGGGCCACCCACAAATGGTAGGTGTTCCTTCGTGAATGCCTCCGTTTGTGCCGCCACCCCCCTGACCCACCTACAAAACGGGGCGAGCTGTCAATCAAAATCAACAGCCACCCCGTTTTGCTATGAGCCCCAAGTGAGTGAAGTTCTCACTCGCTCTGGGGCTCACGCGTGCACACTGTGAGCAGGTCTGAATCAGGCCCTTAGTTCCTACAGGTTATTATTATTATTATACTGCTATCGATCTCACAGAATTTCTGATACCTTGTAGCCTGACTATACAAACTGTTCAAGTCCGCTCAGATCGTTTTATATACAAAGCTTGTAACTCTGCTCTTATGTCTGTTTGGTAGATGACAGTTTATTCGTATTTTTTACTCACTCCCATTGAGAGTCGTGAAATACATATCAATATTCCAATCCATTATTCATATTCAGTGATTATTATATGCGGCTGACTTTGAAATCACTTTATTTTCCACCCTGTGTCAATTTATACATGCTTTATATTTGGGCTGTCAGTGCCTACTCAAAGCCACAAAAACCTCAATTGATATAGTTATTTGTATATATAGCTATTGCAGATCACCTTCTGTCTATTATATTTAACAGGGGAACATATTTGGAAATGATAATTTTCACACACTGTTATATTAATAACATTTTATGCTTTGTAGCACTCGAGCATACAGACTGCCTCTGCCTATCCAGCTCATCAGGAAGCTAATGTTGATAATCAACAACTGCAATTTCACAGACTACTCCCCGTCTGTGACATAGGGCAGACCTTAATTGATATTGTAGTTTATATGTATATCTTTGCAGATTGCCATCTATCATAATTAACAGAGTAACATATTCAGAGATGATCACTTTCACAAATTGCTACATTAGTATCATTCTATGCTCTGTAGTGATCAGGCACACAGGCTGCCTCTACTTGTTCAGGTCCTCAGGCAGATATAGTTAGTAATGTGTTCATTACTCCCCACCTGTGACACTGGGCAGGGCAGTTTGGTCATTTATAAAGTCATACAGAGTTTACACACACAGCAGGACTGCCGCCGATGCGCGTTTCGCTAATGTTATGCTTTTTCAAGTCTATCCCGATTGCTTCATTCTGCAGCCTAATATTTCTTTATTAGACCAATCATCATTGTTCTCACAGGTCACGTGTCCCTTCTAACCGATCCAATTGTTTGTAGATCCCGAATACTGGCCGTCTCCACTGCTCCCGGTAATTTTAGGAAATGTATACATATAAATCAGTCAATCGGGGCATTTCCATGTGAAACGTAAACATTATTTCATTTCTAAAAGGACTAATCATTATAGAATTTAATCTTTGTGAACATGACCTTGTTAGAGACCCATTATCTATACCCTTTACATCTCTTCAGCTACATATTTTACACATTCGATTAGTGAATCTTTATTCAAACAATACTTAGTACCATCCAACTCTAATATTTATCAGTATGTCATTATATCCATCGCATTACTGTCAGTACGTCCCTGCAATAAATCTCCCTTCATAACTATAAAAAATAGTTATGATTTTCACTCCATAAATTATTAAGTGTATTTGATGTGTGAGTGCATCCCGTGAAAATGTGTGAAAAATTAAATATTTATCGTGAAAATAATATTTTTTATATTTTACAGTTATGTGACAAAACAATGTGTACAAAAATGTGTTTTAAAAAAGATCATGTGTATGTGATTGTGTAAATATATGTGTTTATTATTATTCAATGTGAAATCTGTAAAAAAAAATAGGTGATATTATTATTGTGATGTTATTAAAGTAAAAATCATAACATTATATGGAAAATGTAATTGTTTAGTGATAGACATATATGGTTTTCTTAATTAATTCCCAAATTCTTCTAGGTTCCACATAATATAAATGTTTAATTTAAATCCATGGATAAGAAAATGAACCATAAAGAGTGAGGGACCCAATTATGTTATATGTACCGCTTATTCTATTCATTAATTATTATATACCTATTTAGAATAAAAAACATAAATGTTTAAAATTTATGGGGGACCCACACCCCAATACAAATGATCCCTCAATGCAACATTCATGCCATTTGTATTGGAATATAATGTATTCATAGAAGAATTATAATAAGAGTTGGTCATATCAAAAACTTTGTACCTAAATAATTTTTGCGTAGGAGATGATCATATTCTTTATTTAACAATTGTTTCAAAATTATGGTATATTTTTATAAGAATGCAGCATAGTTGTTTCCCTTATTCATTCCCTTGGGGAAAACACAGTCCATGATGAATATCATTTTTGTCTCCCATTTGAGGAGTTCTCGATCCAAATCCCCTCCTTTGATTCCCAAGTCAATTATTTTCATGCAATATGCTTGGAATCCCTTCAGATTACCTTCATTATATTTTAAGAAACATTTAGCTATAGAAGTTATGGGTTTAAATTTGACCTGATCTTGTTTGGCATTTCGAATTGTTCCCGCATGCTCCAGTACTCTGACCTTTAGAGGTTAATAGTCTACCCTACATAACTTTTTACCACAGGGGCATTCTAAATGGTAGACAACTCCCATAGTTGCACAATCAATACGATCTATTATGGTCCATCTCTTGCCATATTTATCATGGAACCAATTCTTCTGGAGCATGTATTGACATGATTTACAGTGTCCACACTTGTGGGATCCTTTTGTGTTGTACTGAGAATTTTCAATTGTTGTAAAGTGGCTATGGACAAGTCGGTCCTTCAGATTCTGCCACCTGCTCCAACTGGTCTGCACCCTATATGGTAATATTTTGGCTAGATCTTTATCTGTATCTAGGATAGGCCAATGCTTTTTGAGAATCTGATTTATTTTTCTCCAATGATTGTTATAAGTCCCAACAAACCTGACTGGTTCTTCCTTTTGATTCTTCTTCTTAGGTAATAGAAAGGTTTCCTTAAGATATATTTTTGACTCTTTTACCGCCTGTTTAATTACTTTCCTGCTGAAGCCTCTCCTTTCCAATCTTTCACACACTTGTTTACTCCTGTGTTCATAGATATCTGATTGGGAACAGTTCAGTTTGGCACGCAGTAGTTCCCCTTGAGGAGTGGCCTTGATGGTTGCAGGTAGGTGGGCAGCACTGCTACTATGTAATACACTGTTTGTAATACAGTTTTTCTATAAATAGCTGTGAAAACCAAACCTTCTGCTCCTACCCGTATTGTGATGTCTAGAAATTTGATTTCAGTTTGGCTCCTTTCCAAGGTAAGTCTTAAGTTCAATCATTCAAATTTAACATGGTTATGAATTTCTCACATTGGTGTTGCTCTCCACCCAGAATATAAGAATATCAGCTATGTACCTTAGGTACAATAGGATATGTTTTGTATGTACTTCATGGGATTCGCTGAATAGTATCTCCCTCTCCCACCAAACCTGGTGGAGGCTGTGCCCATTGCCGTCCCTCTCACCTGGAGGTAGTAGTGCTCATTACAGATGAAATAGTTTTTCTTCAATACAAAATCTAATAATGTTATCAGGAATTTGTTTACATTGTTATGAGCCTCCATATCCAGGAAATACTCTAATGCCATTTTCATGGCTTATGCTCATATACAAGCTTTCAACATCACACAACACCAGTCACACTCCTGGGTTTACTACTAGACCTTATAATTTTAGTAGCACATCCATCTTATCCCTGGTGTATAACGGTAATGTTAGAACATGTCTTCGAAGATAATGATCAAGTAGATACTTGCTTTCTCTGTTAGGCTGTTAACACCAGAGACAATAGGTGTACCTGGTGGAACTGTTATTTTTGTGTATCTTCATAAGAAAATACACAGTTGGAGTTTTTGGTATATCCACTGTCACCATTCACCATCCTTCTTACTAATGATTTCATTCGTAAGTGCTTAGGAAATCAACTTATAATATTGATTCATAAAATTTTGGGTAGGGTTGAATATCAGGCATTGGTCACATTTTACATCATTAAGTTGTTTATTTAATTCCACTATATACATATGTTTTGGCCACAGTACTAGGTTCTTCCCCTTATCCGAGGGTTTAACAACAGTATCTTGCCATTCTGACATGACATTTCTTGTATGTTTTTTTTTCTCCTTTAGAAATGTTATGATTGAGAATGGAAGGGTGGTTAGATTTTTTAAATAATTGGTCTAATTGTTTAGAAACCAGATACTGATACATCTTTACTGCAGGACATATTTTGGGGTCAGGAAAGAAGGTTGATTTTATCTTTATTTTGTTTCTATCATAAGGTTGTGGGGTATTGAAGAGTGGAGGGTTAGTTTCTTGATCTAGTTTTTCTAATATTTCCACCATTGGAAGATCTTCTGTTATCAAATCAGCCACATTCTGAATGTGTAACATATTTTCATCTTCTTTACAAGATGACCGATTTTTATTTTTTAAATGTATCTTTCTAGTAAAAAGATTGAGATCTTTTTCACAATCAGATCTATCCTTTATCTGTGTAGGGGAAAAAGACAGACCTTTATGTAACACATTAATTTGATCCTCCATTAGAATTCTATCTGTGAGATTGATCATTTTTAAGGAGTCATCTGATATCTCAATGGGTCTAATTGAATCCCTACTTACTTCTTGTACCTTCTTTGTTCTTGTGGTTCTTCCCTCCAATCTCTCATATCTCTTTTCTGACCCCTCCTCTTACCCCTACTGATTTTGTATTTTCCATTTCTGTACTTTCATTCATCCCCAATGGGGATTTGCAAAAAAAAATCCCATTTATGATTCTTATAAAAGGTGTCTCTACTTGTACCTTCCCCTTCTGAGGAATCCACATCAGAGGCTGTATAATTTAGGGTATTTTTAGTTATCTAGAGACAGTATTCGATTTGAATACTCTATTTTGTAAATAATCATTTTTGTCTCTGTAGAACTTCCTACGTTTTATTTCAATAATTTAATTTTCATATTCATCTAATTCTTTCTTATACTTATCATATATTTTTTGGAACTATTCCAAAGACTCAGAATTCTTAAGTTGCTCCCCCACTATATTTATTTCTTTTGTAATCTGAGTGAGCGTAATTTCATCATGTTGAATCAACAATTTTATTAATTCTTTTAAGCACTGGGCTAAGACATATTCCCATTCTTTCCTTAGTTCATCACTGGGCAATTCAAATTATGAAAAAAGTTTTGGTCGCAACTCCATCAGGAGCATGCCAGTCTTAATGTAGTTATTGAATGTTGTTATATTCCATCATAACTTACTTCGTTTCATCAACAATTGTTTTAGTGTGAATAGATTATCTGATCAATCTTTGTTGGTTTGGCTGTGTTTGTCTGCATATGTCCCAAAAATTGTCTCCATGTTATTTCTAAGTTTTTCTTGTTTATCTTCTAGATCTTTACTAAGGCTAAATGAGCCCATTATGACCAATCTGAAGCAATAGGGTAAGTATCAAATAAAAATGGATTATTTTGTACACATATATTGTAATAAAGAATAGTACATTCAATTATTTACTGTGCTAGTAGTCTTAAAAAATACTGTAGTGCCAGCTAAAGAAGTATATTCATTCAAAAGAATATGACTACTTCACCAGTCTTAATATTAATCTCATTATATGTGAAACACCCCATATGAGCAAGTTATATGTACATGACACTGTTGTATTAATATTTATATATATTGAGCCAGGGGTGCTGCCTAAAGACAACTAATAGGAACACTTATAACAAAAAAGGATAGAACAGATTTGTCTTTTTTATGGCATTTTGGTTTTGGTTCTGGATCTACCCTGGTTTTGGATCTGGATTGGTTTTGCCAAAACCTCACCTCCATGTTTTGTTTTTGTGTTTTGGTTTTGGATCTGGATTTTTTTCTTAAAATATCATGAAAACAGTTAAAATCACATAAAAGGGCCTGTTTTTGTTCCTACAGAATAATTAACCTCAATAACATTTATTTCCAGTAATTTCGAATCAATTTTGACCACCTCACAATATTATTTGTTTCATCTCAGAGCCGGCCCTAGGCATAGGCATAATAAGCTAATGCCTAGGGGCATTCAAGGCTCTGCCGCTGCCTCCCACATGCCGCTGTCGCGATCGGAGCTCCGCTCCGACCTGGCAGTGAACCTGTCAGCCGGTCAGGTGACTTTGACCAGTCAGAATGAGCTTCTGCACAGAAGCTCATTCTGGCTACAGGACAGGGGCAGAACTAGCAGCGGTGCAGCCGGTGCCCTGCACTGAGGCCCGCTGTGGTGCAGGGGCCCATGGCCACCTGCATCCGACAGCGCCGCTGCCCGCCGACCCGGTCCCCATTATTTAAATGGTTGGAGTCGGAGTGGGGCTGCTTCGGCCGCTCCGGCTCCACCAACATAACAGCCAACCGCCGCGGCCCGGCCCCTTGTTATGACATTGTGCGCGTGATGTCATATGCGCCATGTCATAACAAGGGGCCGGGCTGCTGGAAGGAGAGGATCGAGAGGAGCCGTGGAGAAGAAGCAGCCAAGGTAAGTGGCGGTGGCTGCACTGGTATGGGATGGGGAGGATGCAAGGCTGAGAAAACTCTGGGGCGGGGAGGCTGAGACACAATCTATGGTGGGGAGGCTGAGACATGCACTGGGGCTGGGGGGGAGGCTGAGACATGCACTGGGGCTGGGGGGAGAAGGCTGAGACACACTGGGGCTGGAGGGGGAAGGCAAGGCTGAGACACATATATAAAATAATACATGCTAGGGGGCATCAGACAAAATTTTGCCTAGGACACCGAATTGGCTAGGGCCGGCTCTGATTCATCTAGTTAAGGCAAAAAGGTTGCATCCAGCTAGCTGGCTGACTAAGCTAAGTGACACAGTGGGCGGCACTAACATGTGGCAGTTCAGTTTCTAATTTCCAACACGGATACAGTGTGTTATACAGTGTGGGTTGGATACACCAATAGTGCACTTATGGTCACAGCAGTGTCGGCAGAGTGGGGTTGCTGACGGTGTCCTCAGTTCATGGAATGGCAGTGCTGCGGTGCTGGCAGTGTCCTCAGTGAAGGGTACCAATGATGTCAGCAGTGCAGGAGTGCCAGCGGTGTCTTTAGTGCAGGTTTGCTGGCTGTGTCAGCAGTCCGGGGGTGCCAGCAGTGTCTTAGTGCAGGTTTTCTGGCTGTTTTGGCAGGTGGGGGTGCCAGCGGTGTCTTTAGTGCAGGTTAGCTGGCTGTGTCGACAGTGTGGGGGTGCCAGTGGTGTCCTCATTGCAGGTTTGCTGACTGTGTCGGTAGTGCGGTGGTTGCTGGTGGTGTCCTCAGTACATGGAATGGCAGTGCTGGCAGTGTTCTCAGTGAAGGATACCAGTGGTATCGGCAGAGCGGGGGTGCCAGCGGTGTCCTCATTGAAGGTTTGTTGACTGTGTCAGCACGCAGGGGTGTTCTCAATGCATGTTGCTGGCGGTGTCGGCAGAATGGGGGTGCCAGCGGTGTCCTCATTGCAGGTTTGCTGACTCCTCAGTGTCGCAGTGTCGGCAATGTGGGGGTTGCTGATGGTGTCCTCAGTACATTGGGCAGCAGTGCAGGAGTGTTGGCAGTGGTGGTGTCAGCAGCGGGGGATGCTGCCAGTGGGGGTGTCGGCAGCGGGGGGTGTCGGTGGTGTCAGGTGGCGGGGGATGGTGGGCGCCATCTTCTTTTCCTCTTTTGTGGTGTTTTCAATGTGCTTAACGCTGATTGGCTGTGAGCCATAACAGCTCTCTCAGCCATACAGCATTAAGCCCGCTCAAAACAAAACCTCAAAACTTGACAGAGGGGTCACGAGGTTTTGCTCGGGTCAGGGATCCGGGGCAGGCAGGGAGATCCGAGCTGTGCTCGGATCACCCCGGATCCCCGAAATTCGGATGGGTTCGGATCTCTGAGATCCAAACACGCTCATCTCAAATTAAAATATAACCTTTATTTCTTTCCAATAAAATATAAATGTTTACAGCAAAATATTAAAAACCAACAAAAAAAAAAAAAAAATTTGTGAATACATATAATTAAACAAAGAATTTGATTAATACAAAAAGGTCCCACTGTGTGTTTCTCTTCTGAGTATTATTATTGGGTTTACCTATAGTGTGTAACCAGGTATACACTACAATTGTAATGTTATATGTTCCCTAGTATTGTATTCTGGTAAGAATTAAGAAATTGAACATTGTATTGTATCTGCCACTTTAATATACTTCACAATTATTAGATGGTATAGAAGAACAGATCAAATATAAATGTGTGCATCTTTTTTTTAAATATAATAGCTCCGTGCACAGATTTGAAGAGAATTTGTGGATAGTTAGATTAATATCCTGTCCAATTTCCTTGCTGGGGGGTAATAGGCCTTGGTTAAATTCCCTCCTAATTAGTCCACTACCATGTGGACTAACAAATATTATTATCAAGGTCCAAGAAAAAAACCCTTCCAATCCAATTCATGTTTCGTGATCACTATGGGTAAACAGTCCTGGTTAATCCCCCTCTGATTAGTCCGATGATATATGGACATATGTTTTTGCAATCTAGAGGTCCAAGACACTGCCCACCACTAATTAGTCCACTGATATATGGATATGTTTTTTTAAAAATAGAGGTCAAAAACGGATACGTGTAAGGTAAGGTGGGCGTCCTTATGTTGTGCTGTGATGGTATAGCGATCACACAGGATTAGCATATCTTTGATGAAGTAGTGGGTCTTGAGAGCTTGTTTGAAGATTTGTAGAGAGGTGGAGAGTCTGATAGGGAGAGGGAGAGAGTTTCAGAGGTAGGGAGCAGCACGGGCAAAATCTTGGAGGCGGTAGTGGGAGGAAGTAATCAGTTGGCAAGAGAGGCGGCGTGCATTTGTTGAGCAAAGTGGGTGGGTAGGAGTGTGAAGTGAAATGAGATCAGAGATGTAAATGGGAGAGGAATAGGTGGGGGCATTGTAAAAAAGTGTAAGAACCCTTGAATTGTATGAATAATATATTGCGGTACGACCTACAGCGTCACAATACTTGTATGTATATTACACTGCAGTACCACCTACAGCATCACAATACTTGTATGAATATTACACTGCGATATGACCTACAGCATCAAAATACTTGTATGAATATTACACTGCGATATGACCTACAGCATCAAAATACTTGTATGAAAAAAAAATTACATTGTGTTACGATCTACAGCATCACAATACTTGTATAAATATTACACTGGGGTACAGCCTGCAGCATTAAAGTGCTTATATGGATAAACTGGGGGGTGGGGCCTGCAGCATCACAGTACTTATATGTGTACACTGGGGGGGTGCAGCCTGCAGTGTGACAGTGCTTATATGGATACACTGGGGGGGGGGTAGGGCCTGCAGCATGACAGTGCTTATATGGATACACTGGGGGGGGGTACAGCCTGCAGCATTAAAGTGCTTATATGGATAAACTGGGGGGTGGGGCCTGCAGCATCACAGTACTTATATGTGTACACTGGGGGGGTGCGGCCTGCAGTGTGACAGTGCTTATATGGATACACTGGGGGAGGTAGGGCCTGCAGCATGACAGTGCTTATATGGATACACTGGGGGGGGTACAGCCTGCAGCATGACAGCGCTTATATGGATACACTGGGGGGGTAGGGCCTAGAGCGTCACAGTACTTATATGTGTACACTGGGGGGGTACGGCCTGCAGTGTGACAGTGCTTATATGGATACACTGGGGGGGTACGGCCTGCAGCATTACAGTGCTTATATGGATACACTGGGGGGGGGTACGGCCTGCAGCCGTACTTATAAGCCATCACAGTGCTGATATGGATGCACTGGGGGCGTAGGGCCGGCAGCGTCACAGTGCTTATATGGATACACTGGGGTACAGCACAAAAAAAATCTACTTTTTACCTTTTTTCTTTTTGGTCCTGCCCCTACCGCATGATGTCAGGACATCATGCTCTTTGGGTGCATGGCTGACATAGAGTGCTTGTCAGCCCTAATACTGTGCTGGTGCAGATGTCACTCCCATTGGAAACTGCACCCCAACACGGTATGCTGCCCTGCATACATGTGTACGGTAGAAGTTACTTATTGTTTTCTAAGGGGTTGTGTATGATCTTCATATATTTTTTATAAAATATTACTTTATTAAAGCTAGGGGTGAGCGGGTTCGGATTTCTGAAATCCGAACCCCCCCGAGCCCCCCCGATCCAAGGCAGATCCGAGTTAGGCTCGACTTTTCCCGCCTGACTCGGATCTGAAATCGAGGCAAAATGTCATCATCCCGCCTTCCGGGTCTCGCGGGTTTTGGATCCTATATAAGGTACCCGCATCGGCGCCATTTTCTCACTCGGCTGTGGACAGTGAAGAGGGAGGGTGGGAGTTAGGGCTGGCTGGGCTGTGTAGTGTAGTGCAGTGTAGTGTAGTGCTGTGCTGTGCTGCGCTGTGCTGCTGTTGTCCATAGGGGCTGTGTCCACACCTCCAAAGTCCATAGGGGGTGGCTGGACTGTGTTGTGCAGTCAGTTGTCCATAGGGGCTGTGTCCACTCCAAAGTCCTGTGCAGTGTCCCAGTCCTAAAGGGATGCTGTAGTGTTGTCCAGGGGGTGCTCTGTCCGTCAGGGGTGCTCCACCCAAGTGCAAAAAAAAATAATATTTTTTCTGTGTTTGTGAATTGTGTGCACTGTGGCTGCACGTGCATCAACAAAGGAGCAGCGCCAAGCGTGCGCCTCTGTCCCATAAGTAAAAGGCCAGCTGGCTTGTCCGTTAAAGGGTGCTGTAACCCCCAAAGGGCACTCCAAACAAAATAAAAAAATATATTTTTTTGTTTGTGAATTGTGAGTGCAGTAGCCGCATATGCATCGACAAAGTAGTGCCAAGCGTGCGCCTATGTCATATGTAAAGGGCCGGCTGGATTGACCGCTAAAGGGTGCTGTAACCCCCAAAGGGCACTCCAAACAAAATAAAAAAATATATTTCTGTGTTTGTGAAATGTGTGCACTGTGGCCGCATGTGCATCAACAAAGTAGTGCCAAGCGTGCGCCTGTGTCATATGTAAAGGGCCAGCTGGATTGACCGCTAAAGGGTGCTGTAACCCCCAAAGAGCACTCCAAACAAAATAAAAATTATATTTCTGTGTTTGTGAATTGTGTGCACTGTGGCTGCACGTGTATCAACAAAGTAGCAGCGCCAAGCGTGCGCCTGTGTCCCATAAGTAAAGGGCTGGCTGGCTCATTTCTTAAAGGGTGGTGTAACCAACAAAGTGCACTAGTCTCCACCAAAAATAAAAAAATTATTTTCTGTGTTTGTGTGCGCCTTAGCCGCACGTATATATCAATATAACATAAATGGAGGACCAAACATTCTCTGATAAAAATAAATTAGGGAAAGATCAAGAACCACTTCCTCCTAGTGCTGAAGCTGCTGCCACTAGTCATGACATAGACGATAACATGCCATCAACGTCGTCTGCCAAGGCCGATGCCCAATGTCATAGTAGAGGGCACATACAATCCCAAATGACAAAGTTCAGGAAAATGACCTTGAAAAAAACATTTAAATCATCTGAAGAGAAACGTAAACTTGCCAATATGCCATTTACGATACGGAGTGGCAAGGAACAGCTAAGGTCTATCCCTATGTTCATGAATAGTGGTTCAGCTTCACATGACGATGGAAGCCCTCCTCCCGCTAAAAAAATCAAAAGAGTTAAGCTGGCAAAAGCACAGCGAAGAACTGTGCTTTCTAAGAAGATATCACAGATCCCCAAGGAGAGTCCAAGTGTGGTGGTGGTTGCGATGCCTGACCTTCCCAGCACTTGACGGGAAGAGGTGGCTCTTTCCACCATTTGCACGCCCCCTGCAAGTGCTGAAAGGAGCACCCACAGTTCACTTGCTGATATGCAAATTGAAGATGTCACTGTTGAAGTACAACAGGATGAGGATACTGGTGTAGCTGGCGCTGAGGAGGAAGTTGGCGAGGAGGATTCTGATGGTGATGTAGTTTGTTTAAATCAGGCTCCGGGGGAGACAGTTGTTGTCTATGGGATGAAAAAGCCCATCACGGTCATGCCTGGACAGAAGACCAAACATTCCACCTCTTTGGTCTGGCAATATTTCTATCCAAATCCGGACAAGGACTGTCTTGCCATATGTACCATATGTAAAGGTGAAATAAGTAGGGGTAGGGGCATTAACCACCTAGGAACATCCTCCCTTATACGGCACCTGCAGCACGTTCATAAAAAGTTACTGTCAAGTTCAGAAACTTTGGCTAAGACCATAAGCAGTCCAGGGACACCTAAATCCCATTGTCCTGTTGTATCCAAGCGCATGCAAACCACACCGTCAACTCCCTCCTCATCAATTTCCTCCTTAGTCAGGATCGGAAGTAGTCCTGCTGGCCATGTCACTGGCATGACTGACTCTCCTATCCGGGATTCCTCGGGGGGATCCTGCATTGCTACGCCTCCTGCTGCCACTGCTGCTGTTGCTGCTGCTGGGAGTCGTTCATCATCCCAGAGAGGATGTAGGAACACCACTACTTTTACTAAACAATTGACACTCCAACAGTCCTTAGCGAGGAGGATGAAGTACGACAGCAGTCATCCTGAAGCAAAACGTATAACTGAGGCCTTGACTGCTATGTTGGTGTTAGATGTGCGTCCGGTATCCGCCATTAGTGCAGTGGAATTTAGACAATTGATGGAGGTAGTGTGTCCCCGGTTCCAAATCCCGTCTAGATTCCACTTCACTAGGTAGGCGATACCGAGACTGTACAGAAATGTCAGAAAAAGTGTCCTCAGTGTCCTGAAAAATGCCATTGTACCCAATGTCCACTTAACCACAGACATGTGGACAAGTGGAACAGGGCAGAATAAGGACTATATGACTGTGACAGCCCACTGGGTAGATGTATCACCTTACGCAGCAAAAGCAGCAGCATCACCAGTAGAAGCATCTCAGAAATGCCAGCTTGTTCCAAGGCAGGCTACGCTATGTATCACCGGTTTCAGTAAGAGGCACACCGCCGACAACCTCTTAGAGAAACTGAGGGAAATCATCGCCTAGTGGCTTACCCCACTTAGACTCTCCTGGGGATTTGTGATAACTGACAACGCCACCAATATTGTGCGGGCATCACATCTGGGCAAATTCCAGCACATCCCATGTTTTGCTCACACAATAAACTTGGTGGTGCAGAATTTTCTGAAAAGCGACAGGGGCGTGCAGGAGACGCTTTGGGTGGCCCGAAAAATTTCTGGCCACTTTCGCCATTCAGCGACAGCATGCTGAAGACTGGAACACCAGCAAACACTCTTGAACCTGCCCCACCATCACCTGAAGCAAGAGGTTGTGACACGGTGGAACTCAACCCTCTATATGCTTCAGAGGATGGAGGAGCAGCAAAAGGCCATTCAAGCCTATACATCCACCTATGACAAAGGAGGGGGTATGCACCTGACTCAAGCGCAGTGGAGAATGATTTCCGTGTTGTGCAAGGTTCTCCAGCCCTTCGAACTTGCCACATGTGAAGTCAGTTCAGGCACTGCCAGCTTGAGTCAGGTCATTCCCCTCATCAGGCTTTTGCAGAAGCAGCTGGAGAAAGTGAAGGAGGAGCTCAGACGGAGCGATTCTGCTCGGCATGTGGGACTTGTGGATGAACCAGCTTCTGTGTCACGCCTGTCTGTCTGCCCCTCCCCTTTGAATGTAAGTTCTTACGAGTAGGGACCTCTTCCCTCATGTGCTTCTCTTTACATTTTCTTCTACTCTCTACTCCCCATAGGGCACCTAACACGTGACTGCCAACTCCCGGCAGCTTATTGTGAGTGCTTTAATCACTATTTCAGCAATGTATATAAGTTGTGTCCTTGTCCTGCACTGTAATGTACTGTAAGTTACTTGTTTCTTGTTCACCTATTAGTTCTATGTACTATGTAAGGCGCTGTGGAACACTTGTGGTGCCATATAAATAAAGGATAATAATAATAATAATAATAATAATAATAATGAAGCCCTTCATTCGCTTTGCCAGGATTCCAGGGTGGTCAATCTGTTGAAATCAGACCACTACATTTTGGCCACCGTGCTCGATCCTAGGTTTAAAGCCTATGTGGTGTCTCTCTTTCCGGCCGGCACAAGCCTGCAGATGTGCAAAGACCTGCTGGTGAAAACACTGTCAGCTGAAGCAGAACGTGACACGTCAACAGCTCCTTCTTCATTTTCTCCAGCAACTGGAGCTGCCAGGAAAAAACTTAGGTATCCTAAGCAACCTGCTGGCGGTGATGCAGGGCAGGCAGGACCAAGTTTAGACATCTGGTCCGGACTGAAGGACCTGGCAACAATTTCTGACATGTCTACTGTCACTACATATCATACTGTCACCATTGGCAGAATGGTGGAGGATTACATCGGTGACAGCATCCAAGTAGGCATGTCAGACACTCCATACCTTTACTGGCAGGAAAAAGAGGCAATTTTGAGGCCCCTGTACAAACTGGCTCTATTTTACCTGAGTTGCCCCCCCTCCAGTGTGTACTCCGAAAGAGTGTTTAGTGCAGCCGGGAACCTTGTCAGCGAAAGGTGTAGGAGGTTGCTTACACAAAATGTGGAGAAGATGATGTTCAAAAAAATGAATTATCAGCTCTTCCAGGGAGACCAGCCTCCAGAACGTACAGAGGGACCTGGGGTGGTGGATTCCAGTGGGGACGAGTTAATACTCTGTGAGGATGAGGATGTACACAACACTGAAGAGGGTGAGGAATCGGTGGATGAGGAGGATGAGGACGACATCTTGCCTCCGTAGAGCCAGTTTGTGCAGGGACAGATTAATTGCCAGCTTGTTTTGTGGGGGCCCAAACGAACCAATCATTATAGCCACAGTTGTGTGGCAGACCCTGGCGCTGAAATGATTGGTTTGTTAAAGTGTGCATGTCCTATTTATACAACATAAGGGTGGGTGGGAGGGCCCAAGGACAATTCCATCTTGCACCTCTTTTTTTTCTTTGCATTATGTACAGTTTGGGGCCTAGTTTTTCAAACTGCCATCCTGTCTGCCACTGCAGTGTCACTCCTAGATGGACCATGTGTTTGTGCCGCCCACTCGTGTCGCTTAGCATAGTCATCCAGCTACCTCGGTGCAACCTTTTGGACATAAAATCACTATTGTGAGGTGTGAGGTGTTCAGAATAGACTGGAAATGAGTGGAAATTAAGGTTATTGAGGTTAATAATAGCATAGGAGCAGATAAACCCGCTGTTTTTATGCTTTTTTTAAAAAAAAATACAGATCCAAAACACAAAACCCAGAACCCAAAACACGAAAGGGTGGTTTTGGCAAAACCAATCCAGATCCAAAACACGAAGAAAGATCCAGATCCAAAACCAAAACACAAAACACGAAAAGTGGCCGGTGCACACCCCTAATTAAAGCAATACTAAACTATATGGAGCAATTTTTTTCTTTTTTATGTAATCCTATGGGACGGAGTGTTTGGGTGGATATCACCCTAAAAATAGAAGATTCCCTGCAGATCTGAGAGGAACTGCTACCATTTAATATTAGTTTGAAGTGACAAGATATCGGTGGACACTTATAGTGACTATCACCTGTGACTGCCTTTTCATCTTGGGACGTGGAGTGCAAAAGTCTCCAATACATAAAAGGGGGTGCAGTACTATACAAATCTTATTTGCTTATCCATAGATAATAAAGGCTTAGCCCCTGAATATATCTACCCTGCAAACAGATATATATATATATATATATATATATATGTATATATATATATATATAAATATATATATATATATATATATATAGAGTCGATAGTCGTTTTACTCCTGGATTCTCCTAATTGATGTGGAATACTTGTTGATTCATTGTGTAAAATAATCTGATTTATTCTATATATTTTTCAGAGGTGGGATTGCTGTTTATAGGTCCTCTCATTTATATTTATTAGAGATGTGCACCAACCCTCGTGTTTTGGTTTTGGATCTGGATCTCCCCTGGTTTTGGATCTGGATTGGTTTTGCCAAAACCTCACCTCCATGTTTTGTTTTCGTGTTTTGGTTTTGGTTTTGGATCTGGATTTTTCCTTAAAAAAATAATAAAAACAGCTAAAATCACATAAAATTGGCCTTTTTTTGTTCCTACAGTATTAATAACCTCAATAACATTTATTTCCACTTGTTTCCAGTCAATTTTGACCACCTCACAGCTCACAAGGGGACCAGGAAGTGTGCTTTCTAAAAATAAATAAACAAATGACTTAAAGAATGCTTTGCAAATCTTCTATAAACTGGCATTTCCCAACCTGTAGAGGGACATAAAAAAATACATAGTTCAAACTGCCGTTGTTCCCACTGTCCACTTAACCATATGAGATATATTGTGAACAAGCAGAACTGATCAGCAAATGCAGCATTTCAGACCTAAGGTTTAAGTATTACGCTGTGCAGCTGCGCCATGCCTGCTTGCTGGCATTTTTTTCATCCCAGAAGGGGACCAGGAAGCGTGCTTTCCAAAAATAAATCTTCTGTTCTGTAACGGAATTTTTCCAACCTGTAAAGGGACATTATAAAAAACAAAGTTACTTAGTGGCCTTCAAATTGCCATTGTTCCCACTACCTTGGACTGGAGCAACCATGGCAACTGAATTAGTGTAATAAGGAAGAGGAGGCTGCAAATTGGGTGTCATGTTATGAGTTGGCCATATGGGGTATGTTGCTGCTAAGGGATCAGGCTGGTTATCAGTGGACACATTATAGTTTTTGTTATTCTGGGTTTCCATCTCCTGAAGGGTGTTTACCAACAGACAGAGACTACCTACCTATCAGCTCAGGCATAGACAGTTCCTGAGGAACAGAGCTCTGTTCTGTGGACGGAAGCCAAATAGGTGGGAGCCCCTGTTCCAAGTCCAACATTTGAAGCTCTTATTCTCTCCACATCATCTATGATAGAAGAAAAAAAATGTATTTGGGGACATCTAGCTCCTCTTTCTGTACCCTGCTTACCCTTTTTGGGCAGTAAGTCCAGCATGGTTGGTTTGGAAGAAGTAGGTCTAGCAGCAGATGGGGATGGTCATTATCAAGACCTGGTCCCCCCAGTGGGTGTAGTCTGGGAGGTATTAGTTGGCATGCAGGCAGCGGAATAACAAAGGCCTCCATGTTGTCTGTGCTTACTATTCCGTATTTCAGTTTGCCATTCAGGTAGGAATAAACTAGTGAGCTACAGAACACAGTGACAGAATCATTGGATATCTTAGTGCATTCAGGCCAAATATGATCCATGAATTCCCAGACAGATTCCAGACAGATGAATCCTTTGCTTGTAATAATCTTTGGCTATAACACCCACCTTTGCCAGGAATTACCAGACACTTTCAAGGCTTTAACTTTGAACTGCTTTACAGAAAACATTTGAATGAAACCTTTCCACACTGCAGAACATGATGGAGAAATCCCTTGACGTTCAGCACCTAGAGCATCTTTTTTTTTCTTGTTCTCTGAGGCCCCTCTTGACTGTGAAGAAAGATTCTCCACACTGTAGTCTTCCATTTTGACTTTTTAATGCTGATTTCAATGTTGTCCACTGGCTGAGATCCATCTCATCTGAGGGTTGTGTTTTCCCCATGCAAATGAGACAATTCACATCCAGATGTTGACTCTTATGTTTAGCCTTGGTGTCAGTCTCTCTTTTGGCTGAATTAGGCTTTAGTTTTTTTTTACAAATATAGGCTTTAGTTTTTTAGAGCATATAACTTTATAAGCTGTTAGGATAACATTTCTGCTATGTTTAAAATTTTTAAAAAAACTTTTTGTAACCCAATAACTTAAAAAAAAAGTTTTCATTGCAATATTCATGCAGCCCCTTGACAGACAGCAGCACAGCACCACTGCACAACTATGCCGATGACAGGTGTGGCTGACATGCACACAAAAAAATTGTTTATTTATTATTTGGGCAACAGCCCCTCGACAGTTAGGAGCACAGCACCCCTGCACAGCTACACCAATGACAGTGATAGCCACGTGTAAAATTGATCATAAATGAATTTAAAAACAATTCATTTCGTGCAGCCCTCGGCTGTTAAATTGATCATAAATGAATTTAAAAACAATTCATTGGGTGCAGCCCTCGGCTGTTAAATTGATCATAAATGAATTTAAAAACAATTCATTGGGTGCAGCCCTTGGCTGTTAAATTGATCATAAATTAATTTAAAAACAATTAAATGGGTGCAGCCCTTGGCTGTTAAATTGATCATAAATTAATTTCAAAATAAATCATTGGTTTCTAAACAAACCATAACATTATATAAATAATAAAACTGATGTAAACCGCACTGTGCTAAGTAAACACAACCAAAGTGTAAATGATAAACTGAGCAATATCAATATATAAACGTAGTGTGCAGTTATCGCAATATAAAGTGTATAACGTGCATATAGAATAAATAAAGTGAAAATCAAGTTCTTATAATCATAAAAAGTATATATAAATGTAATTACAAAAAAAACCTGAATATACAAGGCAACAACATACAATAGAAATAAAAATGCCACTGGCAGATGTTAAAAAACAGTTAGCATGAGGGAATAAAAAGGGGGGGAGAGAGGAAATAAATAGGGAATGGCTTATCGTTAATGATAAGAAATAGGAGTACCAAGATGGCCAATGTTGATCACTATTGAAAAGCAAGATGGACACCGTTGCTCATTTTATTCACTTTTCACTTTATTTATTCTATATGCACATTATACACTTTATATTGCGATAACTGCACACTACGTTTATATATTGATATTGCTCAGTTTATCATTTACACTTTGGTTGTGTTTACTTAGCACAGTGCGCTTTACATCAGTTTTATTATTTATATATTTTTCTTTTAACAAATCACCATTGTTAATATTTTTACTGATAAGCTGACACCCACACCTATGGGGAGTGCTTTGTTGGAAAAAACTTATCACCTGAATGACGGGTTTTAACTTTAATTAAAGGAATCTCATTTCTCTTTGGCGCTATAATTTCTCATACATACAACCATAACATTAATTTAAAATGTCAGGCAGCAATGCCCCTCCCACCCACCCTTATGTTGTATATGAAACAGGACAGTTTAACAAACCAATCATTTCAGTGACAAGTACTGCCAACTGTGGCTGAAATGATTGGTTTGTTTGGACCCCCATAAAACAAGCTGCCAATGTGCTTTGGACATGGAAAAGAAAATAATCCCATACACATACTGGCTTTATATTACAAATCATCCTCATCCTCATCATCCCCATCAGTGTGTACATCCTCTTCTTCACATAATATTATTCATCCCTGCTGGATTCCACCATAGGCGCCTCTGTCATTTTTTGATGTAATTGTTGGTCGAGGTCTTCCTCGTGGAATTTGTAATTCATTTTAATGAACATCATCTTTTCCACATTTTGAGGAAGTAACCTCCTACGCCAACCACTGACAAGGTTGCCAGCTGCACTGAAAACTCTTTCAGAGTACATAGTGGAGGGTGGGCAACTTAAGTAATGCAAAGCCAGTTTGTGTATGGGACTCCAAATTGCATCTTTTTCCTGCCAGTACTGAAAGGGACTGTCTGACATGTCTATTAGGATGTTATCTCTGAAATAGTCCTCCACCATTCTGTGAATGGAGACTGTATCACACATAGTCACGGTAGAAGACATGTCACTAGTAGGCACTTCTCTCAGGCCCGACCAGATGTAATTTTTTGGTGACTGATCTACATGACCAGAAGGCGTTCTGTAAGGAAAATTTAGTTTTTTCCTGGCAGCTGTTGAAACTGAAGGAGGAGATAAAGGCGTTTCACATGCAGCTGCAGCTGACAATTTTTTGACCAACAGTTCTTTGCATAGTTTTAGATTTTGGTCTTTTGGAAATAAATCTCAAAAGGTAGGACATAAACCTAGGATCCAGAATGGTGGCCAAAATATATTTTTCAGATTTCAATAGATTTCAATAGACTCTTGGATCCCGGTGAAGTGAATCAAGGGTTTGATCCACCAGTCCGACATACTTTGCGCAATCGCTCCGTTTCAGCTCCTCCTGCAGTTTCTCCAGCTGTTTTTGCAAAAGTCTGATGAGGGGAATGACTCAAGCTGGCAGTGTCTGGACTAAATTGACGTGTGGCAAGTTCAAAGGGTTTGAGAACCTTGCACAACATGGAAATTAATTCTCCACTTCGCTTGAGTAAGGTGCATTCCCCCTCCACGGCCTATGTCGTAGTCTGCTGTATAGGCCTGGATGGCCTTTTGCTGTTCCTCCATCCGCTGAAGCATATAGATAGTAGAATTCCACCGAGTTACTACCTCTTGCTTCAGCTGATGGAAGGGCAAATTTAACAGTACCTGCTGGTCATGCAATCTTCAACAAGCGGTCGCTAAATGTCTAAAATGTCCGGATATTTTGCGTGCCACCGAGAGCATCTCCTGCATGCCACTGTCACTTTTTAAAAAATATTGCACCACCAAATTAATTGTGTGAGCAAAACATGGGACATGTTGGAATTCGCCCAGATGTAATGCTCTGACAATATTGGTGGCATTGTCCGAAATCACAAATCCCGAGGAGAGTCCAAGTGAGGTAAGCCATTTAGCAATGATTTCCCTGAGTTTTTCTAAGAGGTTCTCAGTGGTATGCCTCTTAGTGAAACCAGTTATACAAAGAGTAGCCTGCCTCTGTATTAGCTGTCTTTTGGGAGATGTTGCTGCTGCTGCTGTTTTAGGCAATACACCTACCCAGTGGGCTGTCACAGTCATGTAATCCTTAGTTTGCCCTGTCCCACTTGTCCACATATCAGTGATCAAGTGGATAGTGGGTACAACGGCATTTCTGAGGACATTAATAAGGGTTTTTTATATATCCTTGTACAGATTTGGAATTGCTCTTCTTGCGAAGTGGAATCTAGAAGGGATCTGGTATCGAGGACACAGGACCTGAATTAACTGTTGAAAGCCCACTGTAGTAATGGTGGATACTGGATGCACATCTAATACCAGCATAGCTGTTATGGCGTCAGTAATCCGCTGTCATACTTGTTTGCCCTAGCAAACGATTGTTTGACAGTTAATTGCTTTTTGGAGGATACGCTACAAGTAGTTTTCCTCCTGGTCCCCTTCTGGGATGAAGATCCACTGACAGCAACAGCAGCAGCAGCAACAGGCATAGTCATCAAGGATCCTTCTGAGGAATCACGGATAGGAGAGGAGTCAATCATGCTTGGAACACCAACATTGGATGCAGCAGGACTACTCCCGTTGACGAATGAGGATGTTGATGATGCAGGTGTTGGTGTTGGAGATCGAAGGCGCTTGGATCTCACAGAGAGGGAGCAGGTAGGTGACACTGGACTTGTTACGTTTTGAGTTTTGGAACTTGGCAACATACACTTTGATATTTGATGAATGCGCTCCAAGTGATGTAAACAAGGAGGAGGTTCCTAGGTTTAGGTCCCTCCCTCTACTCACTCTTGCATGGCAATGGGCACATATGGCTTGAAAACTGTTGCCCGGATCAGGATGGAAATAATTCCACACGTGAGAAGTAGATTTTTTTGTCTTTTGTCCCGGCATGACAACAATGGGCTTTGGCTTTTTCAATCCATGGGCAACAGCTGTTGCCTTATTTACACAAAGGACATCCTCGGCATCAACATCCTCATCACCAACACCATCAACATCCTCATCATCCTTAGCACCTTCATCCACCAAAATATCCTCCTCCTCCATGTGCAATTCCACAGAAGCATCCTCAATGAATACATTTGCAAGTTGTTGACTGCCCTTCCCCACATTTACAGAGGGCACACAAATGTTGGAACTTGGAGGATCCTCCAGTACACTAGTATTTAGGTCGTGCTCACACATGGCAACCGCGGACACACTTGCACTCTCCTCGGGGATTTGTATTTTCAATTTCTCAGGGCACAGAGTTGGTTTTTCCGAAGCTGTCTTAACAACGTTCACATTTTTAATTGGACCACCACCACTACTACTACAAGCAGAAGGGCTATCAGAATCAGCAGTCTTCTTCATAAAGTAAGAAGGCCAAGGCCTTATCCTTTCCTTGCCACTTCGTGTAGTGATTGGCATATTGCCAATTTTTTGTTTATCTAAAGTCAAATATCCTTTAAATTTTTTTTTCTTACTTTCAGTAAAACCTGCTTTACTATTACTACCATATCGATGGCGTGACTTAAACCCTGGGGCATGGGCCTTCCTAGAGGTCGAGGAAGTTGATGGCCTTGCACTGCTGCCGGCAGCTACAACATGTGGTTCCTGGCCTTGCTCTCCTGTCATGTGACAGCCCTCCATATTTTTTCTGTAGTCTAGAAGCAGTGTCACAATCACTAATAGTGCTGCCAATGTGCGGTTACAAAATTAACACACGTGCAGTCGTGCGCACACAAAAATATTAGAACAAACGACAAATGATGATTTATATTTTTTGTCAGCTCCAGAAGAACTTGGCCCCAGAGTAACGATTGATCATGATTGGAGTCTGGCAGCACAAGGTTGCAACGTGCGTTGCTGGCTGGCTCTTGTGCGCTACTGTGGTTAAGCCTAACACGCATGTACACACAGAAAAATATAAAAAGACACTTTGATTTTTTTTTTTTTTACTTTTTTTTTTTTTGGACTCCAGAACTTGGGCCCAGAGATGGACACAGCACAAGCCCAGGACACAGCAGACAGCACAGATGGATCAGCAGACAGCACAGGGACAGCACCGTGACCAGAGACCAGAAAGGATCAGCACAGACAGCACAGTGATAGTGACAGCACTGTGACCAGAGACCAGAATGGATCAGCAGTCACCAGCCCAGGACACAGCAGACAGCACCAGCACCTCTCCCAGCCCTACACTACCCACCCTCCCTGTTCAGTCACCACAGCCGGAGTGGAAATGGCGTCCGTCGCGTGGTCCCTTATATACTACATTGATCATAGAGACGAAAGCTCACGAACCGCAAGATTTACGACTCTATGGTTTTGCCTCGGTTTCGAGATCCTAGTAAGGCGGGAACCTCCGAGCCTGCTTGGATCCGACTCGGATATTCTAAATTCGGGTGGGTTTGGTTCTGTGGGAATATTTATAAAAACTTTTCATTATGCACATATAGCTGCATTACTGTACAGTATATATTATAGACTGGCCAAGTGTTCCCAGCCAAGCCCCCTCCCCGCGTCATTTAAAAAAAAAAATTATTTATATTTTTAAATTAGCATTAAATAAGCAGGCAAATGACAGAAAATATATACAATAATATTGATGAAAAAATGTAAGCTACACTCTGATAATAGGCTGAACAATAGATTTGTTAACTGCATATTTTGTGATGCTTCTCTGCTTGAGATCCTGGAAAAATTGTTGTTAACTCCAAGATACAGTCAAGGGGAAAGATCCATTGTTGTGGCCCAGCCAAAGATACTGGACCTCATTCAGAGTCGGTCGTTGCGGCCGCACGGTTGTACACCACCGATGTTCGCTAAACTGCGCATGTGTAAAGTTCACAAAGCGCGTGCGCAAACTAGCTGCTACGATCAGAAATTTCTCTCTCCTTGAACACAGCCAGGTCGGTAGTTTGAGTGACAGGATGAGGCATTTGTGGGTGGTAACAGGGGAAGGTGCTTGAAAACGGGGGAGTGGAGATCCGAACGCAGGCGTGCCTCATTATGCGAACGGCGTTTTATGGGAGTGCATAATTAAGAAAGTAGTCTCATGGCACATGTGACATGGGAGGTTTTTACACTGACATGATCGTAGTGCTTAAGAGAGGGTATGGTCAACCTTAAGTTCCACGACCAGTTCCGATGGTTCCCGATTGTCACGATTAATCCTTATATGCCCGGAGATGACGTGTAATGCGTACGAGAAGGGGACGTATTTTTTTGTCTTACGGCCGCATCCTCCCCTTGGTCATCCAGCTACCGATTCGATATTAAGGACGCAACTTGCGAGTGCATCATTTGCATATCCCGCCCCTTTTCCCTTACGACCGTGCGGCCGCAACGACCGACTCTGAATGAGGTCCACTGTCCTTCCCACATCTCATGTAATTATTTCTAGACCAATAGGACAGCATGGAACCATCACTGAAGAGGTCTGCCTGGATAGCTTGGAGTAAATTGCCAAAAATCAGGAGGGGAGGTATGATCCAGTATGACAGCCTTAACAAGCTCCAATCAGAGGAAAGGTATGGAAGACAGAAAACCAAACAGGTGGTGGAACTCCATAAGGGAGCCATCCATGACTTTAAAATACAATTTCCAGGGGTACTTGGACTCCTAGAAACTGATATGTTATGAGGATGGCGCTTGATTACATCATTTGTCACAACAGAACGCTCTGCCTTTCTATACTGTATGTGAAAGAAATCTTGTAAGCAGTCCTAAATCCAGTTTGAAGAAAACTCATATTACTACTAAAATAATCTATAATTTGCATGAAGAATGAGCACATATTGTTTTGCTAAAAACATTTTATTATTTTTGGTTTTTATTTTCATACAGTGGTTGTTTATGAGTTGAATAGTTACTGTAGCCAATCTTATATTCAATACAATTTTGTTAAAAGGCCAATATGGTGTATTGAGAGACAGCTACACTTCTCTGTTTGTATAAAGTATTTTAGCATCCTGCTGTATATTGAATCAAATTCTTCCCCTTGCAGTAATTCTTCCAGGCGACCCTGTAAGTTAGAAGAACATCAAATTATTAAATAACTACTAGTAGATAATATCCGGCTGTTTCAGGTGTAAGAGCTCAGTCTGCAAACTAACAAACACTCAAACAAAAATAGACTGGGCCCTAAAATCAGAGTTACATATAAAGGCATTTTTGTGATTCTTTTTTGTATTACTCATAATTATGCAGATGTGTCCTCATGCACTGTGGCTTCATTTGCGCCAAACTGCCCCTCTCGGTGAGCCAGGACCCAGGTGACTTGAACATGAGGAGCATCAAAACGTGCATCTTATTCGAGCATATAAAACATCTGGAAGCGACAGAAGTACTTTGCTAGATTACACTGATCGATTTCATTTGCGACATTTGTACATTTGTGTGCGACTGAGTCTGAATCTGTATATTAAATGTGTCGATATGACAGTTGTGGCTTTTTCTCACGTCAAGTTATGTTGCGCTTCATCTGCAACTTTGTACGTTTTTACACTAACTCCTGTGAGGTTAAAGTCGCACCCCAGCGTCTGTAGTGCACTGTTAGTGGTGTTTCTCTGCATCTACAATGCGAATAAGACACATTTAAAGAAAAAGTCGTTGGACACAGCAGCGATGTGCAAATATGTTAATGCTGCAGGAGGCATCTGCGATCCAAGTGCTGCATCCAAAGACTCAGGACCAACATCACAACCATCGATTCAGACTGGCCAGCCTCCTGCCCATTTGCAAGGGTAGGAAATCTGAGTTCACCGACACAGACCCTGGCCTCTGCACTCCCAGAAAATGGGGGTGACACACCCCTAATCCGGGAATGCAGGGCAGCACCACCCAATGCCCGACAAATGGGGGCACTGCGTGCAATCACGCAGGACTCGTCCTGCACATGTGCGGGCATTTCACCAATGGAAATGTATGTAAACCAAAGACAGCCGCTAATGAATTTGCTAGTACAGCCTCTGTCTCAACACCCATTGCAGATACAGTATATGCCAATGCTAATCACAGCCTTAGCCTTGTGCACCAGCATGCTACAGAGATTACAAGCCCTACGTTGTCCACTTTCAGGCTCAGTGGACTGTGCAACTGCTAGGGTGACTGCCAGGGGCATTTTAAGAGAGGAGGGGGCCCGTGTGCACTCACCGTGCTGGGCCCCCTCCTCTCTCCCTGGTGGCTGGCAGCTGACTGACGCGGCTGGCCAGCCACCAGAGCCTTACTGAGGCCAGGCAGCGGAGGGCAGGGTGGGATGCTGACTGCTGGGGACCGGGAGCAGAGCTCCTGGCGCCCAGGACAGCAGGGAGCTACTGCAGCCGGGATACGATCATCCCGGACTGCAGGGCTAAGTAGCTCAAGGGGCAGGGACTGGGCTACCCGGCACCCCAGCAACGCAGCGGGGCTGGCAGTTAACCCTCGGTGCATGGCACCGAGGGGAGAACTGCCATAGCTGCATGCTGGGGGTCGTGCTCCCAATACCCCAGTGCAGGAGGAGAGGCCACACATGGGGAGACCGGAGAAGCCGGCTCCCAGTGCATCATGACTGGCCAAGATAGGGTGCACAGGGGGACCGGGCTAGCCGGCTCCCTGTGCAGTGTTAGAGGGTGCGCTGGGGACTGGGAGCCTAGCTCCCGGGAGCCCCAGCAGCATGGCCAAGTGGCTGCACGCTGGGGGACAGGGAGAGCCAGCTCCACGGACCCCCAGCGTTGTGAGCAGGATACAGCAGAGAGCCCCAGCAGTCCAGGACTGCAGGACTAGGGGAACCCAGCGCTAAGCGCTGGGCAGTGTAAAAAATAAATAAATATAAATGCATTCAAAATGATTTGTGCAGCACTGAGCCAGGACAGCAGGTCCTGGGCTACAGTGCTGCAGTGTGTAACAGCCTGATGCAGGGCACAGGCTTGGTGTATATGTAAAAACATAAAATGTATATGTTTAATGTATAATTTAAGGAAAGTGCACTTACCTGTGGTCTGTGAAGGTCCAGGGGGATCCGGAGCTCTCTATGGGCTGCTGGGTCCCCCAGCCTCTTCCCTAGGGGAATAAAATGTTCTCCTATGCAGCCTCATGCCTGGAAGTGGTATGGAGGGGGTGCATAGGAAGCTGGCTAATGAAGCCAGCTAAGTGGGTTTAGGGAGCTTCAAATCACTTCCCTTCCATGCCCAGGAAACCGTGCCCGGTTAACCTGCTTGGCCACCTCTGGAGCTCAGATTCAGGCAAGGCTAGCAAGCTTGGTCCCTTAGCAGGTTCCTGGAAGTCCATTTTTGGAGGGAGATCCTTATCTTCCCAGGCTGTATCCAGACGGAGCGAAGCCGTGGGCGTTGCCCAGCTCCGAGGGTGAGCCCAGGCACAGGGGAGTCACCACTCCCCCTTGCCATAAGGGACAATGTTAAATGTGCATGTGGCCAGCACATGCACAAGTCATGTACTTATGATGATTGGTTGGAAACCCCAGGGCGGGCTTACCCCCTATGGAAATGTGTATTAGAGTGGCATAAAAGAAGGGCTTGTGCCTAGTAATATTGTACATCCTTGTGAATCCTGTGTGGAGAAGAATTGCTGTAACATCTTGTATTGTATGCTGAAATTCCCCTTCAATCTGAAGGGAGGGTCTTTTTTAAGACTGAGAGCAATAAACACCTTTGCCTTTAAATTCTATTACATCTGTATCCTGCGACCAACAGAATTGCGCAAAACGCTATTCCGTTCTCCTGCTGTTCTGGGTAAGAGCTCCGTGTGTCCAAGTTCAAGCCCTCTGCCAAGCTACCGTGCAGACCTGGTCCATTGTGAGGGATCAGGTGGGAACAGCCAACACCAAACAGGAGGTGTGTCCGCAGTTGGTCAACGCATATGCAGCAGAAGTGGTTCCAGCTGCCTAGGCAGGAGCCTGATTGTATGCAAAAAGCGGTTCCAAATTCCGATGGTAGAGTTTGGTGGTGGCAGCATCGTTACATGCCCACTGCGCAGTGGGCAGAGTCAGTGACAGGCGGTCACTGACGGTGAGTGGGAGTAAAAAAGCGCTAACCCGTGACCAGGGATGGCCTAGGCGAAAGCCGTCCGGTCACAGTTACTCAGGATATTAATTTCACATTTCACATACTTCCATGAACTCTAAGACTGTGGACGTGTGAATTGGGAAGGCAGCCCAGATTGAAGACACGCCCTTGACAATCCCAAACACCCTCATGAAACAGCCTTTTTTAGAGAATAATTTAGATCACCTGCCATCTCCACCCTGAAACTCCCGTGGATCACAGACATTGGCCCTCACTCAGAGGCGCTCACAATAAGCGAGCGCTCGTTCTGAATGAGGGCGGCCGCTTGTATTTGTAAGTGCGGCCTCCTGGTCACTAGCTAAGTTGTGGGTTACTTTAGCAACCATTGGGGCTTGCGACGAGAACTTAAGGTTGGGTCTCTGCAACCGCAAGCCCCAGGGAGCTTCCTTCTCTGATCGAGCAGGAAGCTCCCCACTGACATCACTGCTGATGTCAGTGTCGCCGCCCACAAAACGGCAGGCGTTCCTTAAGGAACGCCTCCGTTTGTGAAACCACCCCCCGCCACGCCTATAAAACAGGCCCTTTTGTAGTGAGCTCCGGAGCGAGAGAATTTCTCTCTCGCTCCGGGGCTTGTGCACGCGCAGTGCGGCTGTTGCACGTGCTCATGGCCTAAACATCGACCCGGTTGCAAGTGCGACCGGGTCTGAATGAGGGCCATTGTCTGTAATCATAGCGATGTCGTAGACAATTGCATACGCCATTGCACACCTTGGTAATTGCCAGTGCAGTAAAGGGTTTCCTAGACGTCTGCGAATAAGCATTAGCAAAAATATCAGTCAACTGTGTGAAGACCAGCATTGGTTTTGTACAAACACATCCAAACTTATTGAGTCCCAATTCTGAATCACTTTGGGGTTCCAAGTGGAACCGAGTCTCGATTTGGGTCTGCTATCAGTTCAGGAATCGGGTTTTGGATTGAGGTCCAAATTACATGATTTCTGAACTGATGGCCTGATTCAGACCCGGTCGCGAGTGCTGTGCGCTCGCAACTGGGTTGATGGTGCGCCAGTGCGCATGCGCGAGACCCGGATAGCGACGGGCACTCCGCCGCTCCAGGTCTCGCAACAAAGGGGGCGAGCTGTAGATGTTGAGTGACAGTTCGCCCCCTTTGGTGGGCAGGCTGGGGGAGTGGCTGCCCAAACGGAGGCATTCCCATGTGAACGCCTCCGTTTGGGGGCAGCCCCACTGACATCACTCGTGATGTCAGTGGGAGAGATTTCGGCAAATATCTCTTAGGCTTGCAGCAACGAGACCCTACCACAAGGGTCTCGTCACAAGCCCGGCCTCCTGGTCACCCACAGCTATGCGAGTGGCCAGGAGGCAGTTCTAAAAAAAAAAAAGACCGGCCCTGATTCAGAGTGAGCGCTCTGTGAGAGCGTCCGGCTCTGAATCTTGGCCTGACAGCAGACCCGAATCGAGACTCGGTTCATTACACTGCAATAATTAGCTCTTTGAAGTGTAAATGTACTTAAGCCAGGTACACACAATAAGATTCATTGCACAATATATCATTCCGCCGCATATCGATACGATATATTGCGTGGATCGTATTGTACTGTGTATGCTCTATTACGCGTGCACGCTGGTTTTTCATAGGGGCGAGTGAGAGGGGGGAGCGGTTACTAAATCCTGGGCCCGGGGTTTGTTGGAGGGTCCGGCAAGGGCCCGTGTCTGCCACTCCCCCCTTTAACTCTTACCTGTCACCAGTCTGTCTCCCCAGCCCAGCACACAGTGCTGTGTGCTGGGCTGCAGTTGGGCCAAGGAAGCAGCAGTCTCCTCTGCCTGTGCAAGGGAGAACGGGGATGGAGGATTTGCCCCTGGCTAAGGGGCTAACAGCCCCCCTTTTCAGCACTCAGCAAATACTATCTTTTATTTATTTATTTTTGTAAGGTGGTGTGGTCACGCCTTCTGCAGTTAAGCCACACCATTCCAAAAAGTAACGGGGCTCGGCCCGGCTTTCTACGGACCATCGGCCTTGCGATGAGACCCTGGGGTAGGGTCTAGCTTCCGCATGGCCGAGTGGACTTTCTGATCTAACTTTACCTATCATCCTATACCTCTCTCTGTCACCTAATGCCTGTCCATCATCCTCTACCTCTCTGTAACCCTCTGCCTCTCTGTCACCCACTGACACTCTGTCACCCACTGCCTCCATGTCACCAACTGCCTCCCTGTCACCTACTGTCTCTTCCTGTCACCCACCTGACTCTCCTTGTCACCCACTGCCTCTCCCTGTCACCTACTGCATGGCTTACCTTGTTGTGGGGTGAAGGAGAGGACACAAAGCATATTTTTGCAACAGGGCCCACCACTCACAAGTTCTGCTACTGGTGGTAAAGTTGTCAATAGCAACCAAACTGTTTCTAGTTATCAGTCATCTCGCACAGTCTATAAAATGATAGAAACTTATTGGTTGCTATGGCAATTTCTCCTATTTATCTCTTTTATAAGGTTTGATACATGTCGCCCTTAGTTATTTTTTGCGCACCTGCCAAAAGCAGGAGAACATTGAGCCTGTGCTCTGCCCTGCTGACAAAGGCGTTAAATGGTACGGGTCAGTGACGGAACAGCACTCCAGAGTAACGGAGATTATAGACCCCTAGAGGTAGGATTGAAAACTGTGGCAAGATCAAGGTGACAGGTGGTGGACACACCCTTCTACCCAGCCTTTGTATTATTTGTACTTTAGGGATGTGCGCTGACCCCAATGTTTTGGTTTTGGTTTTGGATTTGTATCTCCTTCAAGGTTTTGGATCTGGATTTGGTTTGCAAAACCAACCTCAAGGGTTTTGGTTTTGGAACTGGATTTAAAAAAAAAATAGATAAAAAGTTTTAAAAACAGCTAAAATCATGTAATTTATGCAATCCAAAACCCGAAATCCAGATTTAAATTCCGAATTCCGAACCGCAATAAAGATCCGAACCATGATCCGGATTTACAAAATTTGTGTGGATTTGGATTTCTGGAGAGCCGATCCGCACCTCTCTAACTTTCACATGTATACAGTATGTGTATGTATGCTTTGTAACATTTTGTAGAACCTTGTATGTATTCTTAAATCTCCCCAGATGGAGTCGTCCACACTACCATTATGATGTTCCTCTGACGTCTTTTCACTTAGTAGGTCATCCCTCTGGGTCACACCTCATCTAAACAGACACATGCAGCAAATAGGTCCCTCACATGCAACCACGACGTGGTAAAGAGTCACTGTGGGAGGTCCCCAAACGTTCTAGGGAGAGGCAAATCACAGTGAGACCTAAGGATTTAAAAGGCGCTGTCACAGCGCAGTTGGGTGTGGTTGGATGTAACCTGTCTGTGACAATGCTGTGTATCGTCTCTGGTTGGAATGGAAACAGGGCAATCAGCCACAAGGAAGACACAGACTGGCAGACACAGACTGAACTTTGGGAGACAATGGAGGCACCTGCCGCCGGGCTCCAGCTCTGAAGGGGCACCTCCCCCATTGCCAAAATATATTCACCCCCCTTAGGGCTGTAACTATGTACCCGGAGTTTACCGTCACAACCGCCCAATACGTGGCACCTCTTCCCGGCACCTGAGAAGCCACCTTACACTAGTGGAGAGCTCCATGTCAGATCATCAGCTGCTGCCTCTGTCTATCTATAGCCTGTCCCTACTCATTGGTGTCTTTTGTCAGTGTGGCATGTCCGGTGCCCTCCTCACCCACAACTCTCTGTCTCACTCCTCCCTGGAGAGTGTATCTGCATACGAAATACTACATGCTGTGACGGGGGGCACCAAATTATAACCTGCCTCCGGGTATCTGGGATGAATTTACGCCACTGCTGCAAGTGGTTCAGATTTGGTACTTTGTATACCCTGCAAAAACAGGAAGACATTCAGCCTAATCTCTATTTTACATTGCTAGCACTATAGAGAACAATTTAGCTCAGGCTTGCCTACCCTCCCGATTTGTTCGGGAGCCTCCCGAATATCAGGTGCTGCTCCCGACCACCCGGAAAGGCAGGCAAGCCTCCCGGCTACCGCCTGCCCCGACTACTACTAGAAACCCCTACAGCTGAATCGCGTCAACGTGGCTCCGCCCCGTGCTTCACAATGCCTTTATTTTTGGTATTGTGAAGAGGGGGTGGGGCCATGATGATGCAATTGTGCAGTCACGCTCTGGCCCCACCCCCAATACAGCGCCATTGCCCGGCCACGCCCTCCCCCCGCGGTATGCAGGTATTCAGCTCCCTCCCGAAAGGAGGGAGCTGAATGTCGGCAAGTATGCTTTAGCTTGTATTCAGTTACCTACAATGGGCCTACAATGGTGCTACTGAGGCCTGTACATAGGAATGGGTCATTAGTCGTTTTAGGGAATTGCTATTTACTGTTTAGTGTCAGTGCCTCAGTGACAGCAACTGGAAGCTCAGGAATGGACAACTAAATAGCTAGAACTGCACTAGCATTATGTGACAGTATATTGGTTATTATTTATGATTTCTGTACCTGTAGAACTTACTAAATACACTTTATTTTTTCCTAACATGTTTGTGCTAAGTTTTAAACGTATGCAGTAGAACCACCTTCTCGGTGTGTCACCATAAAGTGTCACTGTCAGAAACCTTAGACCTTTCTTTTTTTTATGATACTTTAATGAAGTGTCATCTTCACAAGACATTATGGGCGGGATAAATCTGATGGCACTGACGCCATTCGGAGCCTGCGCGGAGCACGCAATAATTTTTTTGCAAATGCGAATGGTGTTTTGAAATCACCTTGCCAGGACAGCCCTTTGGCATTTTTTTTTCTGTGCCACTTTTCGCTTTGCTTCTTAAATAGACACCATAGTATCAGTGATCCCTAAGATGCACCCAGCCAGTAAGAAGCAGCTGTCATTCTTCATCGTCAGCATCACGATCACCTGCGCATATTTAGCTCCATGGATTGAGCAGCCACTAGATGTACAGTACGCCTCTGTGTTCTAGTCTGGCTATTGTCTTTGTGTGAACTCTCCCATAATGTAATCAGACAGAGTATGCACAAAATTAGAATGTTATGACAAAATATGTCTAACTCTACATTATCCACATTATGTATATCTATTCTCGACTTCATATATATATATATATATATATATATATATATATATAAATATACACAGGTTGAGTCTCCCACATCCAAATATTCCGAAATACAGATTTTTTTTGGCATGACTGAGATAATGAAACCTTTGATTTTTGATGGTTCAATGTACTGTCTAAGGCACAAATTACTAAAAGTATTGTATAAAATTAATTACCTTCAGGCTGTGTGTATAGGCTGTATATGAAACATAACTGAATTTTATGTATGTACAAAAACTTTAAAAAGATAAATAGGTGGAACGGCGCTATGCACACATGTTCATCATAAATAATGTATATGGTGTACAACATTTATTAAAAATGTGTTGGAGTGAAACAATAGATAACCAAAATACAATATTAAAATACAAGAAATAAACAGTCTGCATAAGCTGTAATCTCTACTATTAAATGTAGTACATCCACATATGGTGCAAATGAATTAAAATGATGAGAATATTATTTCATTCATACACATTTTTAATAAATGTTTTAAACCATATACAGTATTTATGATGAACATGTGTGCATAGCGCCGTTCCACCTATTTATCTTTTTGTGGTTATCGGCACCTACTGTGCCGTTTGGGAGTGGTGGCATCACTCCCAGGTGGTTGGCAGCTGTTCACACATTCTAATACACGTATATTATATAGCGGTACACTGCCCCGTGGTGCTTGGTGCTTTTTTATCCAATTGATGTACAAAAATTTTGTTTGAGCAGCAAAATAATTTAAAATATTGTATAAAATGACCTGCAGGCTTTGTGTATAAGGTGTATATAACACATAAATGCATTCTGTGTGTATATTGGGGTCCCATTCCCAAGATATTTGATTATAATATGCAAATATTCCAAAATACGGAATATTCCGTTATCCAAAATACCCCTGGTCCCAACCATTTTGGATATCAGAGACTCAACCTGCATATTTATATACTGTATATATATATATATTATAAGGGGTGTGCACCGGCCACTTTTCGTGTTTTGTGTTTTGGTTTTGGATCTGGATCTTTCTTCGTGTTTTGGATCTGGATTGGTTTTGCCAAAACCACCCTTCCGTGTTTTGGGTTCTGGGTTTTGTGTTTTGGATCTGTATTTTTTTTTAAAAAAAGCATAAAAACAGCTAAAATCACAGAATTTGTAGGTTTTTCTGCTCCTATGCTATTATTAACCTCAATAACCTTAATTTCCACTCATTTCCAGTCTATTCTGAACACCTCACACCTCACAATAGTGTTTTTATGTCCAAAAGGTTGCACCGAGGTAGCTGGATGACTATGCTAAGCGACACGGAATCGCTCCGTCTTAGCTCCTCCTTCACTTTCTCCAGCTGCTTCTGCAAAAGCCTGATGAGGGGAATGACCTGACTCAAGCTGGCAGTGTCTGAACTGACTTCACGTGTGGCAAGTTCGAAGGGCTGGAGAACCTTGCACAACACGGAAATCGTTCTCCTCTGCGCTTGAGTCAGGTGCATACACCCTCCTTTGCCTATGTCATAGGTGGATGTATAGGCTTGTATGGCCTTTTGCTGCTCCTCCATCCTCTGAAGCATATAGAGGGTTGAGTTCCACCGCGTCACAACCTCTTGCATCAGGTGATGGCAGGGCAGGTTCAAGAGTGTTTGCTGGCGCTCCAGTCTTCAGCATGCAGTCGCTGAATGGCGAAAGTGGCCAGAAATTTTTCGGGCCACCCAAAGCGTCTCCTGCACGAAACCTGTCGCTTTTCAGAAAATTCTGCACAACCAAGTTTATTGTGTGAGCAAAACATGGGACGTGCTGGAATTTACCCAGATGTAATGCCCGCACAATATTGGTGGCGTTGTCAGATATCACAAATCCCCAGGAGAGTCTAAGTGGGGTAAGCCACTGGGCGATGATTTCCCTCAGTTTCTCTAAGAGGTTGTCGGCGGTGTGCCTCTTACTGAAACTGGTGATACACAGCGTAGCCTGCCTTGGAATGAGCTGGCGTTTCTGAGATGCTGCTACTGGTGACGCTGCTGCTGTTGTTGCGTAAGGCGATACATCTACCCAGTGGGCTGTCACAGTCATATAGTCCTTAGTCTGCCCTGTTATCCAAAATACCCCTGGTCCCAAGCATTTTGGATATCAGAGACTCAACCTGCATATTTATATATTGTATATATATATATTAGGGGTGTGCACCGGCCACTTTTCGTGTTTTGTGTTTTGGTTTTGGATCTGGATCTTTCTTCGTGTTTTGGATCTGGATTGGTTTTGCCAAAACCACCCTTCCGTGTTTTGGGTTCTGGGTTTTGTGTTTTGGATCGGTATTTTTTTTTAAAAAAGCATAAAAACAGCTAAAATCACAGAATTTGTAGGTTTTTCTGCTCCTATGCTATTATTAACCTCAATAACCTTAATTTCCACTCATTTCCAGTCTATTCTGAACACCTCACACCTCACAATAGTGTTTTTATGTCCAAAAGGTTGCACCGAGGTAGCTGGATGACTATGCTAAGCGACACGAGTGGGCGGCACAAACACGTGACCCATCTAGGCGTGATACTGCAGTGGCAGACAGGATGGCAGTTTGAAAAACTAGGCCCCAAACTGTACATAATGCAAAAAAAAAAAAGAGGTGCAAGATGGAATTGTCCTTGGGCCCTCCCACCCACCCTTATGTTGTATGAACAGGACATGCACACTTTAACAAACCAATCATTTCAGCGCCAGGGTCTGCCACACAACTGTGGCTAAAATTATTGGTTCGTTTGGGCCCCCTCAAAACGAGCTGGCAATTAATCTGTCCCTGCACAAACTTGCTCTACGGAGGCAAGATGTCATACTCATCCTCCTCATCCACCGATTCCTCACCATCTTCAGTGTGTACATCCTCATCCTCACAGTGTATTAACTCGTCCCCACTGGAATCCACCACCACAGGTCCCTCTGTACGTTCTGGAGGCTGGTCTCCCTGGAAGAGCTAATAATTCATTTTGATGAACATCATCTTCTCCACATTCTGTGGAAGCAACCTCCTTATCCTTTCGCTGACAAGGTTCCCGGCTGCACTAAATATTCTTTCGGAGTACACACTGGAGGGGGGTCAACTCAGGTAAAATAGAGCCAGTTTGTACAGGGGCCTCCAAATTGCCTCTTTTTCCTGCCAGTACAGGTATGGACTGTCTGACATGCCTACTTGGATGCTGTCACCAATGTAATCCTCCACCATTCTGTCAATGGTGACAGTATCAAATGCAGTGACAGTAGACATGTCAGAAATTGTTGCCAGGTCCTTCAGTCCGGACCAGATGTCCAAACTTGGTCCTGCCTGCCCTGCATCACCGCAGACAGGGAGTTTGCTCAGAGACCCTGGGAAACCCTGATGTTTTCTTTATGTAATTTCTGATATGGTATAATAAAGACTGGCGCCGACCAGCTGGTACTCGCATCCAGACTGGTGTGCTGTTTCCCGGCTGCTGTGTGTGTAAGGAAGGAGGAGAGAGAGAGAGAGAGAAGAGAGAGAGAGAAGAGAGAGAGAGAAGAGAGAGAGAGAAGAGAGAGAGAAGAGAGAGAAGAGAGAGAAGAGAGAGAGAGAGAGAGAGAGAGAGAGAGAGAGAGAGAGAGATTTTACTCCTGGATTCTCCTAATTGATGTTGGAATACAAAAGGTTGTTGTTTTATTGCATAAAATAATGTACTTTTCATAGGTGTGTTTGCTGTTTATAGGTCCTGTCATTTATATTTATAAGAAGTTTTCATTATGCACATATAGCTGCATTACTGTACAGTATATATTATAGACTGGCCAAGTGTTCCCAGCCAAGCCCCCTCCCCCTGTCCTTTTTCTTTTTAAATTGTATTTGTATTTTGAAATTAGCATTACATAAACATACAAATAACAGAAAGTAAATACAAAAATATTGATGAAAAAATGTAAGCTACACTCTGATAATAGGCTGAACAATAGATTTGTTAACTGTATCGTTTGTGATGCTTCTCTGCTTGAGATCCTGGTAAAAATTAGTTAACTCCAAGACACAGTCAGGGGGAAAGATCCATTGTTGTAGCCCAGCCAAGATACTGTCCTTCACACATCTCCTGTAATTATTTATAGACCAATAGGACAGCATGGAACCATCACTGAAGAGGTCTGCCTGGATAGCTTGGAGGAAATTGCCAATATCGAGTTATGGTCCAGTCTCACAGCCTTAACAAGCTCCAATCAGAGGAAAGGTATGGAAGACAGAAAACCAAACAGGTGGTGGAACTCCATAAGGGAGCCATCCATGTCTTTAAAATACAATTTTCAGGGGTACTTGGACTCCTAGAAACTGATATGCTCTGAAGATGGCGCTTGATTACATCATTTGTCACAACATAATGCTCTGCCTATTTGTACTAAAATAATCTATAATTTGCATAAACTTTCAATCGTCAGAGGGGTGCCTTGTGTAACACCATTTGATAAAACACCTTCTTAATAAATTATATGAAATAAAGACTCAGAGACATGAGATTTGGCAGAATAATTAATTGGTAATTTATTAAAATGATCTAAAGAGTATTAAATTAATCTAAACTGATTGGAGATATGGTGGCAAAGAAAGGACGGCAACATACAGCTTACTCCAGCCATGCAGCACACAGACATGCAGCACACAGACATGCAGCACACAGACATGCATACCAAGCGAACACCGCCTAAGGTGCAGAGCAACCAGTAACTTAAACAACTGTCAACAAAAGGTATCCACTCAACCCTCTAACATGACTACCCACCTGGAAGGGTGATGACGCTATCCCCGGCAGGGTGATCCAGCGAACTTAACGAGTCAAAGAGGGTGAGCGCACCCAAATACTATAAAACTACAAACTGAAAGCTATTTGCACCCTAAGCAGCGACCTGCCATTCTTTCCTGCCAACGCGAAGGTCTGGTTACAGAACCAATGCACCGTACCACAACTAAAACACTGAAGAGATAACCTGGAACAGATCCTCAACAAAAATCAAAACCCCCTCCTCAGTACAATGAACGCCATCTCTCCTATACAGATATGCATGCCGGAAACGTATCCTGTCATGCACAACAACACCACCACCAGAGGCCAACACCTGCTTTGCGACTGCAGCAGTCACCTTCTTTCTGGCTTCATCAATCGCCCTACTATTCTGTACACCATGCCAGACCAGCCGAGGCACAATACACGACCATACAATCTTGCAAGAAGGTCATGCTGCCGAAAGCCTAGCAACATTATCAGCCATGGAGCTCCTCAATTCCAACCCAGTCATCTTACCAAGATCATTTCCACCCAAGTGAATCAACAAAACCTCGGGAGTCCCAAAACACTTTGCAGATTCTAAAAGTTTAGGACACAAAGCCTGCCACAACATTCCTCTCACACCAATCCACCGCACACAATCAGAGCATGGGAAGGAAGCAGCACCACAAGCATTCATGAACTTAGCAGACCAGAAAACATAGGAGTGACCAACATTCTATATTTTGAGAGAGTCAATTTTAATTTTGAGAGAGTCAATTTGCAATTAAAATTAAGTAGCGTAGGATCTGCCAAAAATAAAAATATTGGTGTAACCAGCTGCCAGGCTGAAATTTAGACAAGCTTCAGTGCCAATTCGAAGCAAACATAAAGATACATGAGGGTAAAAGGGGGTGGGGAGGAGGGAGGAGGGGGAAAGCAGGGAAACACGGATAACTCGGCTGGAGGAAAAAACGTAAAAACCTTCTGAGGGACATACGAATTGTAATTGCCGATAAGCCGATTAGGTCCATCAGTTCAGGCAAAAATAAAGGGCCAAATGTCTCCAGACTTCCGCTGCCACAGCGGCAAGTAGCTAATCCCTGATTCGGGTAGACAGGACAAACAAGAGACACAAGACCATACCTTGAAGGTAAACAAACAAATGACATAACAAACAAATAAACATAACATTATTAGATGCGAAATGCAATCAATGCAGAGGCCGAGTGTAATGCTTATAACTGGAGGATTTCCAACGGCCTAATGCCTTAATCTCGGATACAGAAAATCCCGCTGAAGCAGCGGAAGTTGCTGCCTCAATATGAAACGAGTGCATACCGATATCCTGGGGGGAGAGGCCGACACAAGAAACACAGCCCTCCAAAACCCATCCAAACTGGTATTTGGTTAACGGCGAACCATCTATTTGCTGAAGCCAAGAACCCGCAGTAGCATGCCTGACCTGAAGATAACGTTTGGCCAGGGCAATGGGGCAAATACGCAACTCCTCAGAAGGGACAAGCGAAATCCAACAGCCCCTACCCAGCTGATCAGTTTTGGAGCGCCTAAGCCTACAAAGCAACGACCTCTCCCCCACCAGAACATACGTCCGAAGGAGCGCAGAATCAGTTTGCTTGGAGGCTGCCACCAACTCCGAAATCCAGAAAGCCCCATGAAAGGCCATAGAAAAAGCTAGTTTGAACAAATCAACTCAAAAACTGAATCTACCACGTCCGCAATGGCCGCGAGGAGTAATGGAAGGAGGGAAATATCAATAGGACGTCTCTTGTCGAGCACAACCGGAACCAAAAGCCCAACCTTTCAAGGCCTTCTGAATTAGAAAGCTCTTTGTCAGGTCTGGAAGGCTTTTTAACTTAAAGAAAAATGAAATACCGGCCAAATAACGTGAAACCACAGCTCTGGATCTGCTAGAGACATAGAGATGCCAAATAAAAGAAAGCATAAACTGATGCCTGCTCTTACCTCCATGTCTGTGGTGATGGGAATACTCTTCCCACTCTTCCCAAGCTTGGCTGTAAACTCTAAAAGTACCCGGGGCAAGAGACCGTCGTGCTAAGCCCTCCATGCCGGCTTGATGACCTGCCAAACATAAGAGGGACAAAGCACACCAGTAGCATCAGCCCCAGGGGCCAAAGATCGAAACCTAGGCCACTGAAACCGAGATAACGCATGTGCGATTTCATTCTCTGCCCCGGGAATATGCCACGCTCTAAATGAAATATTGGAGCGCAAGCAAATTAAGACTAACTGCGCCAAAACTTGCAACACTAGCAATGATTTGGTGCACTGCTGATTAATCGTATGCACAATGCCAAGGTTATCACACTTGAGCACTATGCTGCGATCACGCAAATGCTCACCCCACACTTCCAATGCAACCATGATTGGAAAGAGTTCAAGGAGCACCAGGTCTCTTGTGAGACCCAAGCGCACCCATTCCTCAGGCCAAGGTGCCGAACACCCGGCAAGGTAGCAACCAAAACCCGCTGAATCCGCCACTTCGGTGAAAAGCTGCAGCAGAAAGTTGTCGAAAACTGGAGCAATCCAAATCACCACACCATTAAATTTGTTAAGAAAAGATGCCCAAACGGAGAGATCCCTCTTGATTTCAGAGGACAGGCAAACCATATGGTGTGGTCTGGATACCCCAGCAATGGACCGCTCCAGCTTCCAACAGAAAACTCTGTCCATCAAGATAACCCTACAGGCAAAATTCAACAGACCCAAGATCGATTTTGTGCCTGCCGCAAAGAAATTTTGTTTGCAGCCAAACATGTAGCAATCGCATCGCGCAATTTCGCCACCTTGTCCTGAGGAAGCCTGCAAACCCTGCCAGGGTGTCAATCTCGATGCCCAAAAATGATAGCCAAGCGAGAGGACCCTCAGTTTTCTCATCAGCAACAGGTACCTCAAAATGGAAAAATAGAGCTCGTAAAGAAAACAAAAGAAACGCAGAACGTTCTGAATTTGTAGGACCCACACACAGAAAATCATCGATATAGAGTGAGCTATCCCATATCCCCTGAAAGAAGTCTCCACGTACCAATGAAGAAAGGTGCTACATTTTTCAAAAAAGCCACAGGAAACAGAGCATCCCATAGGCAAGCACTTGTGTATAAAATATCTGTTGCCAATGCAAAGCCCCATGTACCCGAAGGAGTCAGGATGCAGGGGAAGTAGACAAAAAGCCAATTCCACATCCATCTTAGCCATGAGAGCACCGGGGCCATATGACCTAACCATCGCCAATGACTGATACACAACCAAACAGAATTCTGGAGGTATAGCATCAGTCACCAATGACCCAGACGGGTATGAAAGATGCTGAATGAGCCTAAATTTACCTGGAGACTTCTTGGGGACAACTCCCACTGGAGAATGATAAACCTCCTCTGGAGGATTTGATTTTAATGGGCCTGCCATTTGCCCTAGGCTCACCTCCTTCTGAATTTTGGCTTTTAGGACTTCAGATAACTGTTGCACTGACCGTAGATTATTTGTGGGGCCAACCCTAACCTCACCCCTAATGGATAACTGAAAACCAAAAGAGAAACCGGAATACAAAAACTGTGCGTCCTCAATGTTTGGATACCAGAGCCGTAACTAGACTTTTTGGTGCCCAGTGCCAGAGAGAGCATTGGCGCCCCCCTCATTTTTCAAAGGGATATAATCCACCCAAAAAAGTGGAATGGACTCATGGGGAAGGGCCCTGGAAGTGATAGGGGAGGCCAGGAGATACAGGGGATGAAATAAGAGGAAGCTGCATGTGAGAATGATAATAAACGGAAATTTGACAGGCCCAAACAGCGCCCCCTGACCTGTGGTGCCCTGTGCGATGGCACCGGCCACACTACCCTAGCTACGGCCCTGTTGAATACAAACCCAACCATTTGGCCATAGCATCCAAACGCACTGGGGACGATGCTTTACTTAGTCCTGGTATTCCCGGGTGGCTTGGAAGACTGCTCTCCAGCCGGACGGGAACAATTCGACACGGGATGGGCTCCGTCGCAACGCAAACAGAGGTGACGAAAATGACACCGCTGCCCCTGGGTACAGGTGGCATTGTTATAAGCAAAGCATTTGCCTTTATCCTGAGTTTGAGCTGAAAAATGACTCGGTCCTGGTGGACGTCAAATAGGGGGAGTTTCGACTGTAAGACGCGGCGGCTGAGTGACTTCCAGCCACACCTCCACGTCTTTACCACCAAATTCAATAACAAACTCTTCGTCGTAAGCCCTCCAGGCAAACCCCTGGGAACTGCGCTACATGCTATTAATCAGGTAAGTGCTCCTCAGGACGAGTTATTAAATAGCAAGAGGCAAACATGCAGAAATCTGCAATCCAATTACTAAAGGATTTGAAAGCGTCCAGGCCAACACCTCCCTTAGTCTTGGCCACCTTAAAATCCTTTTTCGTTTTGTCAGTGAGCACAAAAATGTCCATGTAAAGGCCCTTAGTTATCTTACGCTTACAGCATGGGCGCAAGCTGCACAAAACTGCCGTATTATCGCAGCAAACCCCATTGACCATTTCGAACGTTTGCGGGAAGCGCCACGAGAACATAAATGACAGCGCTTAGATGACTTATCTCGCCGGTCGGCCTCGCGTTTAGCATATTTAGTGGCCCGCTTGCGCGCCCTGGCAGAGCTGCTGGCATCTGACACCAGCGATGAAGAGGAACAACAACTGCTACTGTCATCATCCTGTTCATAAGGAGACCCACCTGATGCACTCGGTTGCTCACCACCCAAAGAATCAGCCGAAGTCACCTCCTCTCCACTGCTGCATTCTCGGGACTGTCGCTGGCATCGCCATCTGAAAAAGAGGGTAACACAGCATCTGGCGCCTCAGCCCCCAATGCAGTGAAAGGTGCAGAAGAAGGAACAGCTGAAGTGGCAGAAACCCGGGAAGGGACCGCTCCTGAGGTAACTAGTGCCATTAAGGACCCAAATGTATGCACAGCTGACAGATATTGCTCGGGCATGGGTGCTGGTAATTGATATGTAGAAACCGCCGAGGGCGCACAAGCTGGAGACCCGGCTGCAGGCAGTTGTGATAAGGCAGCCACAAAAGGGGCAAATAATGTGGCTATGGAGGACATGATATTTATAACCCCTGCAGGATCCCCAGAGCATATGGGCATAGTAAGAGCATTCATGTTGGGGGGCCCTACACTAGCCCCTTGTCCCTGTGGCCCACCACTCTGACTAGCCCCCCGGGCCTGGCTCTCTATCATTGCAGAGCTGCTGGCAGAGCCCACCTGCAGCAAGCTCTGATTCACATAACTAAAATGGTGGCTAAGCCCCGCCCCCAAGCAGACTCAGGGAGCTGAGCAGGGCTGCCATTTGCAATTTGGGCCTGAGGGCCAAGGCCCTGGAGGTCTGAGCCGGGGCCCAAGACCGGACTGTCTTGTACTCGCGGCCACCTCCTCATGTGCCAGAGGTGCCCCAGCCTATATCCGGGCGGGGGGAACGCTCGTGCGCATAAGTGGCCCGCAGCACTGCCACGAGCCCAGACATGCGGGCAGGCAGGCACAGCAACAGAAGTGCGCTGACCCGCCCGCCTACCAGAGCCTGCAGCCGCGGGCCCCAGAGTGATAACTATGCGGGAGCCGCCAGCATCAGAAGCCGGCATCGCCGTGGGGGGCACGCGCGCCCACGCTCCAAGGTCTCCAGGGCTTGCTGACAAGCCAGATGAGGCAGCGGTAATGGGACGAGACCTGGCTTCATCAAGGTAATGGCTAGGGGGGTATTTTGAGCGCTGTGGGCGGGACATGGGGCCACAGCAATATAGCCAGATGCAGGGAAAGAGATGGAGACAGGAGACAGAAGGAGAGGGAAAGGAAAGGAAAGGAATATAGATAAAACGGGTGCAGAAGAAACAGTGAGGGAGAATAGAAACTGAAAGAGAAATGAAAATGAAATGCAGGGAGAAAAAGCACTCAAATATATATATATATCACAATGATGCACTGGGCACAGGACTTATCTCTATCAGAAGACAGGAACAAAAGAGGCTTTGCCTCAGCCCACACAGCCTCCCATACCCAGTTAAACCACACACTCCTATCCTAATAGGGCAACTAAGTCACATGGTGTTACCCAAGCCAGCCCCCAGACTCGAAGATTAACCCACACCAATCTTATGCAATCACTTTGTTTGTTTGAAGAATGAGCACATATTGTTTTGCTATAAACATTTTTTTTATTTTTGGTTTTTCTATTCATACAGTGGCTGTTTATGAGTTGAATAGTTACTGTAGCCAATATGGTGTATTGAGAGACAGCTAAACGTCTCTGTTTGTAGAAAGTATTTTAGCATCCTGCTGTATATTTCTTCAGATTCTTCCCCTTGCAGCAATTCTTCCAGGCGACCCTGTCAGTTAGAAGAACATCAAATTATTAAACATCAATGTCTCTACTGGCAGATAATGACTGGCTGTGTCAGGCATAAGAGCTCAGTCTGCAAACTAACAAACACTCAAACAAAAACACACTGGGCCCTAAAATCAGAGTTACATATAAAGGTATTTTTGTGATTCTTTGTTGTATTACTCATAATTATACAGATGTGTCCTCATGCACTGTGGCTTCATTTGAGCAAAACTGCCCCTCTCTTGGAGCCAGGTCCCAGGTGACTTGGCCATGTGGAGCATCTGTTTTGATCGATTTGATGTGCGAGATTTGTACATTTGTGTGCGAATGATTCTGAATCTGTATATGAAATGTGTCGATGTGGCGGTCGTGGTTTTTTCTCACGCCAAGTTTTGTTGCGTTTCATCTGTGACTTTGTACGTTTTTTACACTAACTCCTGTGAGGTTAAAGTCGCACCCCAGCGTCTGTAGTGCACTGCGATTGGTGTTTCTCTGCATCTACAATGCGAATAAGACACACAAAATTTAAAGAAATAGTCTTTGGACACTGCAGCGATGTGCAAATATCTTAATGCTGCAGGAGGCATCTGCAATCCGAGTGCTGCATCCAAAGACGCAGGCATCGGACCAACATCACAACCATCGATTGCGATGTTTCCAGCATTGGCCATCTGAGTAAGCTGAAGCTTACTCAGACTGGCCACCACCTGCCCTGTTTGCAAGGGCAGGACATCTGACTCCCCCATATCCGGGAACGCAGGTCAGCACCACCCAATGCCCTCCACATGGGGGCACTGTGAGCAATCACGCAGGACTCGTTCTGCACATGCGCAGGCGTTCCACAAATGGAAATGTATGTAAAATATTGTGTTTCAAAGACATACGCTAATGAATTTGCTAGTACAACCTCTGTCTCAACACCAGTTGCAGATATATGCCAATGCTAATCGCAGCCATGCTACAGAGATTACAAGCAACTGCTATGGTGATTGCACACACTGCACCATCAGAAGCACCGGCACTGGTGGTAGCCCAGGGATTACTCAAGCTATTTATTTCACATACTTCCATGAACTCTAAGGCTATGGATGTGCAATTGGAAATGCAGCCGAGATCAAAGACATGCCCTTGACAATCCCAAACACCTTCATGAAACAACCTTTTTTAGAGAACACTTTAGAGAGGGACACAACTAGGGGGGGGGCTAGAGGTGCTCACGGACCGGGTGCCGGATTGCAGGGGTTGAAAAAAGCTGACTCGCGGTGGCTTGGGGGCTGCAGATTTTGAAAACGGCCATCCAAAAATGGCCACCGCCAAAGAGGAGACAAATTCTAGAGGTCCTTACTGGACCTCTAGTGTCTGTCTCCTCGGCGGTGGCCATTTTTGGATGGCCATTTTCAGCAGATTTCATGCGGACTAGCCGTCCACCTGGACTCTGCTAAAAACGGCCATCCAAAAATGGCCACCGCCAAGAAGGAGTCAGATGCTAGAGATCCTACTGGACCTCTAGTGTCTGTTAAGCCAGCGCAATGCACACAGCGTTCCGGGGAGAAGATGCTGAAAGCAACGAGCATGAAACCCCATGGCAACGAGCATGTAACCCGTGGCAACGAGCATAAACCCCATGGCAATGAGCATGTAACCCCTGGCAATGAGCATAAACACATTGGCAATAAGCATGTAACCCCTGTCAACGAGCATAAAACCCCTGGCAACGAGCATGGAAATGGTAATGAGCATAAAACCCCTGACAACGAGCAGGTAATTTTAAAGTAATTAGAAGCCTTACTGTGGGGTATAAAATGGTGTTGGGCAAATATGTAAGTGGCACTTTGGTAATAGGCATTACAGTGTGTGGCATAATGTGTAATGGGCATTATGGTGTGTGGAATAATGTAAGTCACTATACCAGGGACGTCTGAGTAGTGCACTGCCTTATGAAGGAGCAAGGACAATATCCAGGTACAGGAAGGGAAGAAAGGGGGCGCAAAATTGCTGCCTTGAACGGGGTGACAGATATCCTATTTTCGGCCCTGCTTTAGATCACCTGCCATCTCCATCCTGAAACTCCCATGGATCGCAGACATTGTCTCTAATCATAACGATGTCGTAGACAATTGCATACGTCATTGCACACCTTGGTTATTGCCAGTGCAGTAAGGGTTTCCTAGACTTCTGTTCATAAGTATTAACAAAAAAATCACTCAACTGTGTGAAGACCGGCATTGCTTTTGTACAAACACATCCAAACTTATTGAGTCCCAATTCTGAATCACTTTGGGGTTCCAAGTGGAACCGAGTCTCGATTTGGGTCTGCTATCAGATCAGAAATCGGGTTTTGGATTGAGGTCAAAATTGCATGGTTTTAGCTGTTTTCATTGATTTTTTTATTGATTTTTATTGAATTTTAAGAAAACTGAACCAAACCATATCTGAACCAATACACTTGAGGGAGGTTTTACCAAAACCAAAACATGAAGATGAATTAGAGCAAAAAAAACACATGGGGGTCCATCTGCACATCTCTAGTTTCCATACACCCTTTACGGGCTCCAAAATTGCTGACTTGTAAAAAATTATGAAAACATATCCCACCAATGAAAGCCCACTTGCTTTTACGTAAAAGGGCGGCCTACCTTCATGATTGTTCATCAGAAAAATGAGCTGAACTTGTTCACAAATCCTTTGTCAACCGGCCCTTTCTAAAGTAGGCCCGTTGACCAACTGTACCAGATTGGTTGCACTGTTCAAAACACCTATCAGGATTGTTGTGGATTTCAGTCGCTTATTTTATTTTACAACAGCAGCTGAAACAGGTTTAAAGTTTATATATAACGAGTCCATGTTGCAGTGTTCTCGCTCTTAATTCTGGACCATACTGTCTAGGGTTTACAGTCCATGTTAGACATGTCCAGTATTGTGCTAATGATTGCATTTTGAAGTGTAAATGTACTTAAGCCGGGTACACACAATAAGATTCATTGTACAATATATCATTCCGCCGCATATCGATGCGATGTATTGCGTCTATCGTATAGTACTGTGTATGCTCTATTACGCGTGCACGCTGGTTTTTCATAGGGTCGAGAGAGAGGGGGGAGCGGTTACTAATTACTGGGCCCGGGGGTTTGTTGGAGGGGCCTGGCAAGGGCACGGGTCTGCCACTCCCCCCCTTAACTCTTACCTGTCAGCAGTCTGTCTCCCCAGCCCAGCACACGGTGCTGTGTGCTGGGCTGCAGTTGGGCCAAGGAAGCAGCAGTCTCCTCTGCCTGTGCAAGGGAGAAGGGGGGTGGAGGATTTGCCCCTGGCTATGGGCCTTACAGCACCCCTTTTTCAGCACTGAGCAAATACCTTTTCTTTTAATTATTTATTTTCTACGGGGGTGTGGCCATGTCTTCTGCAGTTAAGCCACCCCACTCCAAAAAGTAATGGGGCTCGGCCTGGCTTTCTACGGGCCTGGTCATTCATTGCACTGTCCCATCTGCTGTGCTGCACAGCAGATGGAATGATGCAATGAATGATGCCATGCTGTTAAATGCAGCATGGAATGGTTTGCGCGGTCATACACCAGATTGTATAGTGTGTGCGCAGCATGCAAGACATATCGTTCCATCGCATCATGCCATCATCTGTGTACACATCGTATAGTGTGTACCCAGCTTAAGGGGCAGATTTATCAAACCTTTTAGAGAGCTAAAGTGGAGAACAGTGGCAGAACTATGAGCTAAATGCCAAACTGAGGAAAGCACAGTGGGTGGGCCCCCTCTCACAGACAGAGAAGAGGCTGCTGTGTTCTTGCCCCCACCAAGGTACATCCCCCCGTTATCTGCACAGTGCAGGTCTGTGTGCTTGTAACCTGTCACCCTCTACCTCCTCTTGTCACCTACAGCCCCTCCCTGTCACCCACTACCTCTCCCTGTTGCCCTCTACTTCTTCTTGTCACCCACTGCCTCCCTACGTCACCCACTACCTCTCCCTGTCATTCTCCACCTCTCCCTGTCACCCACTGCCTCTCCCTGTCACCCACTACCTCTCCCTGTCATTCTCTACCTCTCCCTGTCACCCACTGCCTCCCCAGCCACCCACTGCCTCTTCCTACCACCCCTGCCTCCGCTGTCACCCCTCTGCCTCCCTGTCACCCACTGTATCTTCCTGTCACCCTCTACCTCTCCCTGTCAGCCAAGATCAGAAGAAACACACCCATAGACGACGTTAAGGTATGTGGTTACATGATACAGTAACGTGCCTTACACATTATGACACACTAAGTAATGCCACTTATAACACAGTTTGCCACACCGGAATGACCCTTACAACGCATTATGCCACACCGGAATCCCCCTTACAACATAATATGCCACACAGCAATGCCCCTTACACATGCCACACAATATTGCAACGTATAACACATAATTTGCCCTTATATCAAATTATGCCATGCTGTAATGCCCCTATTTCACATTATGCCACACTGTAATGCCACATACAACACATTATGCCACACAGTAATGCCACATACAACACATTATGCCACACAGTAATGCCCCTTACACATTATGCCACACAATAATGCTCCTAATAGCACATTGTGCAACAGTAATGCCAAATACACATTATGCCAAACAGTAATGCCCATTACATCCCACCCTGACAGATCTACTTCACCAACCCTCCTCTCTGCTCCTGCCAGTCTGTCACCTCAGCTCATGACAGGTTGCACAGTTTTTATGTCCATGTAGAACCAGATTATTGGGAACATAGTTTATAACTTGTAAACTGCGTGTATCAAGTTAGTGCCCCTTGTACAGTGCCCCCTGTAGTTGTGCCCCAAAATGCAATGCCCCCTATACTAGTGCCCCTTATGCAATTCCCCCTGTAGTAGTGCCCATAATGCAGGGCCCCCTGTAATTGTGGCCATTAAAGTAGTGCCCCCTGTAGTTGTGCCCATATGCAGTACCCCCTGTAGTTGTGCCCCTTCAATTAGTGCCCCCTGTAGTTGTGCCCTTCTAGTAGTGGTCCCTGTAGTTGTGCCCCTTCTAGTAGTGCCCCCTGTAGTTGTGCCCCTTCAAGTAGTGCCCTCGTAGTTGTGCCCCTTTTAGTAGTGCCCCCTGTAGTTGTGCCCCATGTAGTTGTGCCCCTTGAAGTGGTGCCCCCTGTAGTTGTGGCCTATCCTGTAGTTGTGGCCTCTCCTGTAATTGTGGCCTCCCCAAGCCTCCCCCCCATACTTACCTGACTCCGCACGCTGTCATCCGGGCTGTCTCTCATGCTGCCATGCTGACTGGATCTAAATTGATCCAGCAGACACGGCCGCATAGGTTCCCCAGGTCGTGGGTGATGTCATGACATCACCCGCACACTGCATTACTGGGAACGTTGGTCTCTGAAGTGATCGGAGGCTTCCTTAGTCTCCGATCACTTCAAAGGCCACTGCTCACAGTTGCAGTGGCAAAGCTACTGCACCCAACGCCCCAAGCTACCCGGCACCTCCAAGCCACCACGGGGGCTGCGGGGACAGTACTTACGCCATTGCTTGTATGTATTCTTAAATCTCCCCAGATGGAGTCGCCCACACTACCATTATGATGTTCCTCTGTTCTTAAGGGCATGACGTCTTTTCACTCAGTAGGTCATCCCTCTGGGTCACACTTCATCTAAACAGACACATGCAGCAAATGGGTCCCACACATGCAACCACGACGTGGTAAAGAGTCACTGGGGGAGGTCCCCAAAGGATCCAGGAAGAGGCAAATCACAGTGAGACCTAAGGATTTAAAAGGCACGTGGTTGGATGTAACCTGTCCCAGACAATGCTGCATATCGTCTCTGGTTGGACTGGAAACAGGGCAATCAGCCACAAGGAAGACACAGACTGGCATGGATTGGCTGCAAGTGTTTCAGATTTGGTAATTTGTATACCCTCCAAAACCAGGAAGACATTGAGCCTAATCTCTATTTTTACATTGCAAGCACTATAGAGAACACTTTAGCTTGTATCCAGCAAGCTACAATGAGCCTACAATGGTGCTACTGAGGCCTGTACATAGGAATGTGTCATTAGTCTTTTTAGGGAATTGCTATTTACTGTTTAGTGTCAGTGCCTCAGTGACAGCAACTGGAAGCTCAGGAATGGACAACTAAATAGCTAGAACTGCACTAGCATTATGTGACAGTTTACTGGTTATTATTTATGATTTCTGTACAACTTACTAAATACACTTTATTTTTTCCTAACATGTTTGTGCTAAGTTTTAAACGTATGCAGTAGAACCACCTTCTCGGTGTGTCACCATAAAGTGTCACTGTCAGAAACCTTAGACCTTTCTTTTTTATATGATACTTTAATGAAGTGTCATCTTCACAAGACATTATGGGCGGGATAAATCTGATGGCACTGACGCCATTCGGAGCCTGCGCGGAGCACGCAATAATTTTTTTGCAAATGCGAATGGTGTTTTGAAATCACCTTGCCAGGACAGCCCTTTGGCATTTTTTTTTCTGTGCCACTTTTCGCTTTGCTTCTTAAATAGACACCATAGTATCAGTGATCCCTAAGATGCACCCAGCCAGTAAGAAGCAGCTGTCATTCTTCATCGTCAGCATCACGATCACCTGCGCATATTTAGCTCCATGGATTGAGCAGCCACTAGATGTACAGTACGCCTCTGTGTTCTAGTCTGGCTATTGTCTTTGTGTGAACTCTCCCATAATGTAATCAGACTGAGTATGCACAAAATTAAAATGTTACGATAAAATATGTCTAACTCTACATTATCCAAATTATGTATATCTATTCTCGACTTCATATATATATATATATACAGTAAATACACAAAGCTGCCTGTTCCCCTCACATCTCCATTACTAGTCACTTCTCTATCAGTTTTAACAATATTAAAACAATAACAGCAATGACTTACCAAGCTGAAATGCCATTGGGGTCCCTTACAACTCTTTTGGCACAGTCAATATCATCATCGATGTTATCATCCAGAAGCTCTAAATAACCAAATTATTATGTTGGGGTGAGTATATGTTAGAGTAGAAAGAATTATGATAAAAATAAAACATTTTTAATGCTGTACAGGACAATAAACTGCACTCTCTCACCATGTTAAATGATATTAGAATTATTGCTCACCACACGCTGCCATATTTATATGAAGGTATATTCAAAATGTCAAGTCATTCAATTCTATCAATAAACACACGGCCCTGTTAGCATTGTATGTTAGAACAGATGTTTGGCTCAGTCATAAGTTTAGAAGTGAATATGTCCTTTCTCGTGGAATATACATACCCAGTCCTTTATGATAAAGGTGCAGCCAATGGGATTCGTACAGAGACGACCGTCGGCTGCGGTGCTAATTCACCACCGTGCGTACAAAGATGCATCATCAGTTGCATAGTGGTGGCACCATCGGACATTGCACGAGCCCTGTAGAGGTACAGAATGTCCATCTGAACATGGTCGCCAAAATCAAGGCAACTGCGGAATTAGGGCCTGATTCAGAGATGATCGCTCTGACAGAGCGCTCGCTCTGAATCAGGGCGTTTTTTTTTTTATGGTGCGGCCTCCTGGCTACTCGCATTGCTGTGGGTGACCACCCACAGCTATTGTGAGCGGCCAGGATGATGGTCGCGATGGTCAAGACCATCGCGGCCATCGGGCTTGCGATGAGAACCTTGTGGTAGGGTCTCGTGGCCGCAAGCCCCAGAGAGCTTCCAGCTCTAATAGAGACGGAAGCTCTCCCACTGACATCACTGGTGATGTCAGTGGGGCCGCCCCCAAACGGCAGGCATTCCTTCGGGAACGCCTCCATTTGGCCAGCCACCCCCCCTGCCTGCCTACCAAATGGAGTGAGCTGTCAATCACCATCGACAGCTCGCATCCTTTGGTGCGAGACCCGGAGCGACGGAGCGCCCGTCGCTATCCGGGTCTCGCGCACGCGCACGACGGAGCCGGCTCCGTCGTGAGCATGCCCAGTGGGCCACCACTGACCTGGTTGCGAGTGCTCAGTGCTTGCGACCGTGTCTGAATCAGGCCCTAAGTCCACATCACAGACCGTGACACGCCCACATCTAGCTAGCCACCCCCATGTAACCTCCAAGGAACACCAACCGAAATTGCCTCTCTCTGTATCCAAATTTGTTTTGCATCCCACAATAGTAATCATTGGGACGTATGCACAGTGCAACTCGGATGCATGCTCAAACTTAACATATCGGCCGCTCAAGTCCAACATTAACACTGCACCTGCAGAATCCTCACGTTCAAACAATAATTGAAACAAAATATTGAAAGCAATTTAATCAGTGTAAATAATTTTTATAATGCTGATTTCATGACTGTTATGATCAGCAGCAGCTCATACCGGTAACCTCCGGGGCTCTGCTGCTCTCTGCCAGTTTGTGCAGCTGGCTTCTGCGCATTCCGGAATCACGATCCCGCACATTCACACACATTGACAAGCAGCCCAGGCTTCCAGGGACTTTGACAGCTGCTGCCCCTAGAGGCCTGGGCTTAGAGTTTAACATTTACCCTATAGAGGAGTGAGCAGCATGACTTAATATATATATATATATATATATATTATATATATATATATGTGACAGGAACAGCATGCTTTCACAGGAGGTTACTGTGGAGCAGCAGGTTTGTGCAGAAATGGAGCAATAAACAACATGGTACTGAAATCCAGTCTAGGTTTTCCTGGGTTCAGTTGTAACCCACAAGCAAGGCTATTAAGCAGCACCTCTTATCTGTCTTTAAAGCTGTGTCAGTACAAATTCACAATGATCCTGAAGGTGAATTAGTCGCCCAGGTTATAGGCCTGGGAGTGACTAGTGTTAGGGGTCCTGGACCTGAGGGTCCACAAAAAGAACTGTGTTGCTGTATGGAAGATTCTGTGTACCAGCTTGTAACATCCTGCCTGTGAATATTGCACTGACCTGTATATCTGCCTGTGGTAAGAAAATAAAGTTTCTATTGGATTTTACTCCGGTCTATTTGATTCTTGCCACAATATATATATATTAGGGGTGAGCGGGTTTGGATTTCTGAAATCCGAACCCCCCCGAGCCTCCCCGATCCGAGGCCGATCCGAGTCAGGCTCGACTTTTCCCGCCTGACTTGGATCTGAAATCGAGGCAAAACATCATCATCCAGCCTTCCAAGTCTCGCGGGTTTTGGATCCTATATAAGGTGCCCGCGTCCGCGCCATTTTCTCACTCGGCTGTGGACAGTGAAGAGGGAGGGTGGGAGTTAGGGCTGGCTGGGCTGTGTAGTGTAGTGTAGTGTAGTGCAGTGTAGTGTTGTGCTGTGCTGTGCTGCGCTGTGCTGCTGTTGTCCATAGGGGCTGTGTCCACTACTTCAAAGTCCATAGGGGCTGGCTGGACTGTGTTGTGCAGTCAGTTGTTCATAGGGGCTGTGTCCACTCAAAAGTCCTGTGCAGTGTCCCAGTCCTAAAGGGGTGCTGTAGTGTTGTCAAGGGGGGCTCTGTCCATCAGGGGTGATCCCCCCAAGTGCAAAAAAAAAATATTTTTTCTGTGTTTGTGAATTGTGTGCACTGTGGCTGCACGTGCATCAACAAAGGAGCAGCGCCAAGCGTGCGCCTGTGTCCCATAAGTAAAAGGCCAGCTGGCTTGTCCGTTAAAGGGTGCTGTAACCCCCAAAGGGCACTCCAAACAAAATAAAAAATATATTTTTTTGTGTTTGTGAATTGTGTGCGCAGTAGCCGCACGTGCATCAACAAAGTAGTGCCAAGCGTGCGCCTGTGTCCCATAAATAAAGGGCCGGCTGGATTGACCACTAAAGGGTGCTGTAACCCCCAAAGGGCACTCCAAACAAAATAAAAAAATATATTTTTTTGTGTTTGTGAATTGTGTGTGCAGTAGCCGCACGTGCATCAACAAAGTAGTGCCAAGCGTGCGCCTGTGTCCCATAAATAAAGGGCTGGCTGGATTGACCGCTAAAGGGTGCTGTAACCTCCAAAGGGCACTCCAAACAAAATAAAAAAATATATTTTTTTGTGTTTGTGAATTGTGTGCGCAGTAGCCGCACGTGCATCAACAAAGTAGTGCCAAGCGTGTGCCTGTGTCCCATAAATAAAGGGCCGGCTGGATTGACCACCAAAGGGTCCTGTAACCCCGAAAGTGCACTCCAAACAAAATAAAAAAATATATTTTTTTGTGTTTGTGAATTGTGTGGCAGAAGCCGCACGTGCATCAACAAAGTAGTGCCAAGCGTGCGCCTGTGTCCCATAAATAAAGGGCCGGTTGGATTAACCACTAAAGGGTGCTGTAACCCCCAAAGGGCACTCCAAACAAAATAAAAAAATATTTTCTGTGTTTGTGAATTGTGTGGGCTGTAGCTGCACGTGCATCAACAAAGGATCAGCGCCAAGCGTGCGATTGTGTCCCATAAGTAAAAGGCCAGATGGCTCATTTCTTAAAGGGTGGTGTAACCCACAAAGTGCACTAGTCTCCAACAAAAATAAAAAAATATCTTCTGTGTTTGTGTGTGACTTAGTCGCACGTATATATCAATATAACATAAATGGAGGACCAAACTTTCTCCGATAAAAATAAAATAGGGAAAGATCAAGAACCACTTCCTCCTAGTGCTGAAGCTGCTGCCACTAGTCATGACATAGACGATAACATGCCATCAACGTTGTCTGCCAAGGCCGATGCCCAATGTCATAATAGAGGGCACATACAATCCCAAATGACGAAAGTTCAGGAAAATGACCTTGAAAAAAACATTTAAATCATCTGAAGAGAAACGTAAACTTGCCAATATGCCATTTACGACACGGAGTGGCAAGGAATGGCTAAGGTCTTTCCCTATGTTCATGACTAGTGGTTCAGCTTCACATGACGATGGAAGCCCTCCTCCCACTAAAAAAATCAAACGAGTTAAGCTGGCAAAAGCACAGTGAAGAACTGTGCGTTCTAAGAAGATATCACAAATCCCCAAGGAGAGTCCAAGTGTGGTGGTGGTTGCGATGCCTGACCTTCCCAGCACTGGACGGGAAGAGGTGGCTCTTTCCACCATTTGCATGCCCCCTGCAAGTGCTGAAAGGAGCACCCACAGTCCATTTGCTGATATGCAAATTGAAGATGTCACTGTTGAAGTACAACAGGATGAGGATACTGGTGTAGCTGGCACTGAGGAGGAAGTTAGCGAGGAGGATTCTGATGGTGATGTGGTTTGTTTAAATCAGGCTCCGGGGGAGACAGTTGTTGTCTGTGGGATGAAAAAGCCCATCACGGTCATGCCTGGGCAGAAGACCAAACATTCCACCTCTTTGGTCTGGCAATATTTCTATCCAAATCCGGACAACAACTGTCTTGCCATATGTACCATATGTAAAGGTGAAATAAGTAGGGGTAGGGACGTTAACCACCTAGGAACATCCTCCCTTATACGGCACCTGCAGCGCATTCATAAAAAGTTACTGTCAAGTTCAGAAACTTTGGCTAAGACCGTAAGCAGTCCAGGGACACCTAAATCCCATTGTCCTGTTGTATCCAAGCGCCTGCAAACCACACCATCAACTCCCTCCTCATCAATTTCCTCCTTAGTCAGGATCGGAAGTTGTCCTGCAGGCCATGTCACTGGCATGACTGACTCTCCTATCCGGGATTCCTCCGGAGGATCCTGCATTGCTACGCCTCCTGCTGCCGCTGCTGCTGTTGCTGCTGCTGGGAGTTGTTCATCATCCCAGAGAGGAAGTAGGAACACCACTACTTTTACTGAACAATTGACCCTCCAACAGTCCTTAACGAGGAGGATGAAGTACGACAGCAGTCCTCCTGATGCAAAACGTATAACTGAGGCCTTGACTGCTATGTTGGTGATAGACGTGCGTCCGGTATCCGCCATTAGTGCAGTGGGATTTAGACAATTGATGGAGGTAGTGTGTCCCCGGTTCCAAATCCCGTCTAGATTCCACTTCACTAGGCAGGCGATACCGAGACTGTACAGAAAAATCAGAAAAAGTGTCCTCAGTGTCCTGAAAAATGCCGTTGTACCCAATGTTCACTTAACCACGGACATGTGGACAAGTGGAACAGAGCAGATTAAGGACTATATGACTGTGACAGCCCACTGGGTAGATGTATCACCTTACGCAGCCACAGCAGCAGCGTCACCAGTAGCAGCATCTCAGAAACGCCAGCTCGTTCCAAGGCAGGCTACGCTGTGTATCACCGGTTTCAGTAAGAGGCACACCGCCGACAACCTCTTAGAGAAACTGAGGGAAATCATCGCCCAGTGGCTTACCCCACTTAGACTCTCCTGGGGATTTGTGATATCTGACAATGCCACCAATATTGTGCGGGCATTACATCTGGGCAAATTCCAGCACGTCCCATGTTTTGCTCACACAATAAACTTGGTGGTGCAGAATTTTCTGGAAAGCGACAGGGGCGTGCAGGAGACGCTTTGGGTGGCCCGAAAAATTTCTGGCCACTTTCGCCATTCAGCGACTGCATGCAGAAGACTGGAGCGCCAGCAAACACTCTTGAACCTGCCCCGCCATCTCCTGAAGCAAGAGGTTGTGACACGGTGGAACTCAACCCTCTATATGCTTCAGAGGATGGAGGAGCAGCAAAAGGCCATTCAAGCCTATACATCCACCTATGATATAGGCAAAGGAGGGGGTATGCACCTGACTCAAGCACAGTGGAGAATGATTTCCATGTTGCGCAAGGTTCTCCAGCCCTTCGAACTTGCCACACGTGAAGTCAGTTCAGACACTGCCAGCTTGAGTCAGGTCATTCCCCTCATCAGGCTTTTGCAGAAGCAGCTGGAGAAAGTGAAGGAGGAGCTAAGACGGAGCGATTCCGCTTGGCATGTGGGACTTGTGGATGAAGCCCTTCATTCGCTTTGCCAGGATTCCAGGGTGGTCAGTTTGTTGAAATCAGACTAGTACATTTTGGCCACCGTGCTCGATCCTAGGTTTAAAGCCTATGTGGTGTCTCTCTTTCCGGCCGACACAAGCCTGCAGAGGTGCAAAGACCTGCTGGTGAAAACACTGTCAGCTGAAGCGGAACGTGACACGTCAACAGCTCCTTCTTCATTTTCTCCCGCAACTGGGGCTGCCAGGAAAAAACTTAGGTATCCTAAGCAACCCGCTGGCGGTGATGCAGGGCAGGCAGGACCAAGTTTGGACATCTGGTCTGGACTGAAGGACCTGGCAACAATTTCTGACATGTCTACTGTCACTGCATATGATACTGTCACCATTGACAGAATGGTGGAGGATTACATCGGTGACAGCATCCAAGTAGGCATGTCAGACAGTCCATAACTGTACTGGCAGGAAAAAGGCAATTTGGAGGCACCTGTACAAACTGGCTCTATTTTAGCCAGTTGCCCCCCCTCCAGTGTGTACTCCGAAAGAGTGTTTAGTGCAGCCGGGAACCTTGTCAGCAAAAGGCATAGGAGGTTGCTTCCACAAAATGTGGAGAAGATGATGTTCATAAAAATTAATTATCAACTCTTCCAGGGAGACCAGCCTCCAGAACGTACAGAGAGACCTGTGGTGGTGGATTCCAGCGGGGATGAGTTAATACTCTGTGAGGATGAGGATGTACACAACACTGAAGAGGGTGAGGAATCGGTGGATGAGGAGGATGAGTACGACATCTTGCTTCCGTAGAGCCAGTTTGTGCAGGGACAGATTAATTGCCAGCTTGTTTTGTGGGGGCCCAAACGAACCAATCATTTCAGCCACAGTCGTGTGGCAGACCCTGGCACTGAATTGATTGGTTTGTTAAAGTGTGCATGTCCTGTTTATACAACATAAGTTGTGGGAGGGCCCAAGGACAATTCCATCTTGCACCTCTTTTTGTTCTTTGCATTTACATTATGTACAGTTTGGGGCCTAGTTTTTCAAACTGCCATCCTGTCTGCCACTGCAGTGTCACTCCTAGATGGGCCACGTGTTTGTGCTGCCCACTCGTATTGCTTAGAATAGTCATCCAGCTACCTCGGTGCAACCTTTTGGACATAAAGTTGTGGGAGGGCCCAAGGACAATTCCATCTTGCACCTCTTTTTGTTCTTTGCATTTACATTATGTACAGTTTGGGGCCTAGTTTTTCAAACTGCCATCCTGTCTGCCACTGCAGTGTCACTCCTAGATGGGCCACGTGTTTGTGCTGCCCACTCGTATTGCTTAGCATAGTCATCCAGCTACCTCGGTGCAACCTTTTGGACATAAAGTTGTGGGAGGGCCCAAGGACAATTCCATCTTGCACCTCTTTTTGTTCTTTGCATTTACATTATGTACAGTTTGGGGCCTAGTTTTTCAAACTGCCATCCTGTCTGCCACTGCAGTGTCACTCCTAGATGGGCCACGTGTTTGTGCTGCCCACTCGTATTGCTTAGCATAGTCATCCAGCTACCTCGGTGCAACCTTTTGGACATAAAAACACTATTGTGAGGTGTGAGGTGTTCAGAATAAACTGGAAATGAGTGGAAATTAAGGTTATTGAGGTTAATAATAGCATAGGAGCAGAAAAACCTACAAATTCTGTGATTTTAGCTGTTTTTATGCTTTTTTAAAAAAAAAATACAGATCCAAAACACAAAACCCAGAACCCAAAACACGGAAGGGTGGTTTTGGCAAAACCAATCCAGATCCAAAACACGAAGAAAGATCCAGATCCAAAACCAAAACACAAAAGACGAAAAGTGGCCGGTGCACACCCCTAATATATATATATATATATATATATATATTAGAGATGCGCGGGTTCAGTTTTATTTGGTACTTATCACCAAATTATAACAAGTTAGGATTTGTTCGGATTTCTCTTATTGCCTATCCAAGAAAAGTGTCAGCCGGATAGCCTATATGATGCCATTTTTGAGATCCGAACATATCCGAGTAAAACTGATGCCGCACATCTCTAATATATATATAATTGGTAGAGACGTGCGGGTTCGGTTTTACTCGGATTTACTTGGATTTGTTCGGATCTCAAAAATGGCATTTTATTGGCTATCGGCTATCATGTGTTTTGGATAGCCAATAAAATAAATCCAAACTAATCCATATTTGCAATAATTTTGGCGATTAGAACCGAGTAAATCTGAGTAAAACCGAACCCGCACATCTCTAATAATTGGTCTGCTAGTTTGTTTGTTTCATTATGCAATCGGACACCCCTGCACTGATTGGGATGAAACCAACGTGAGGTGGTCCAGTTGGATCCTGGCCAGGATTTAGGGTGGTTAGAGTCCTGGTCCTGTTGGTGTACGCTGGGCAGAACTTTGACCTGGGTGGAACCTGATCTGAACCTTTCACTGGATGGATTTGGACGAAATCAGAGTGGTAACATTGGATCCTAGAAGACATACTAGGGGTGTTGAGGTCCCGGGGTACACTGGGCAGAACTTTGACCCGGGGAGCCTGTTCTGGGCCTTTCCACGGGATGGATTTGGATGACATCCTATAATAAAAATTAATAAGTTTTAAACCCGGGCAACGCGGGGTACTTCAGCTGGTATATATTGGCGTATACATAAGGCTTTCTACAGGCAAAGCAGCCATCTGTTTCTGTAAAAGAGCTTAACAACCAAATATCTGAATACTTACTTTGGCAGCTTATCCCACATGCATTTACAGCTCCTACTGTTTTCCCGTCATTGCACCACCACTTGCTGTTGATCTGAAAAATCCCATAATCTCGGCTTGGTCCATTGTTGTGTATAGCTGTAGTGTTGTAGCTACTTTCATGATTGGCAAGGCTTATCCCTGTGCATAATTCAATGACAAAGTGAGTATTTCAGCATTCTGGACCTTATTGCCAACCCCATAGTGCTGGCAGCTATTTTATGGACCAAGGGCGTGACTCATTATGGATCGCAATTGCAACCGCGTACGCAGATTGGTCAATGGTGCATACTGCGCATGTGTATGCATCGCAGTCAGAGGCATCACTAACCTTAATGACACATTGTGCGGATGGTCTATGTACCTTTGCGCGCCGTAGGCCTGCGGCCCGGGAGTGGGCGTGGCTTCCCTGAAAGGGGAGTGGCCTCTGCCTGCGAAGCCATGCCCCCTTGTTTGCTGATCTTGGGGGCATTATTGCCTCCTGTTCTCTCAAGACAGAGGGCTTCCCCAGCGCTTCTGCAGCTGATGTGGCAGCCCACAGTCTATCCCTGCCTGTCTCCGTGTCTTGGCTTCACTGTGACACCATCCATAGGGGTGATACCAAAATAGCGGAGGAGGTCTGCTATTTTTGTGTCACCCTCTCAGATGCTGTCACCCGGTGCGGCCCACACCCCCTGCACCCGCCTAGTGACGCCAGTGATCGCAGTGCACTTGCACGAGTTAGCATTGCGATCGCTCTGCGTTCACCTATGCAGATACAAAGCAATTGCAAACAGAGGGATGGGACGTCAACATATGGGGGTGGTAACGGGGGAGTAGTCGTAGAAACGTAGGCGTGCCTGCCCGTTTGAACGCCATTGCATGGGCATGTATAAATTAGCCAGTGCAATGGCATATGCAGCTTGTGTACTCACTGTGTGCGATGAGGTTAGCAATTTCTGAGTAAGGTCAGACCTGCTGTAATTGTGAGTGAGGGGCCGGTGTTACTCGATGTTTCCAATGTATATGCAGGATTGCAAGGTATTACTGATGTGCAAAAACGGTATTTGGTGTCTCTATGGTGGCTGTGCGATTGCAGTCATTAGCATATTTTCGCAGTCGGCCTGAGTGTGTAATCGCAGCTGCGATCACAATAGCGATCCATAATGATTCAGGCCCTAAATCAATTTTCCTCAGCATGTAGTCTATCAATGCAGAGAAACATTGGTGCTGATGAGGAGTTGGCAGTAAGTTGGGCATGTGACTCAAAGGAAAAGTGCAAGGAAAAATTTCATTTCTTTGTGGTTATGCAGAACTGTACACATCTCATTGCGTTGTTAGTAGGGGTGAGCGGGTTCGGATTTCTGAAATCCGAACCCCCCCGAGCCCCCCCGATCCGAGTCCGATCCGAGTCAGGCTCGACTTTTCCCGCCTGACTCTGATTCTGAAATCGAGGCAAAACGTCATCATCCCGCCTTCCGAGTCTCGCGGGTTTTGGATCCTATATAAGGTACCCGCGTCGGCGCCATTTTCTCACTCGGCTGTGGACAGTGAAGAGGGAGGGTGGGAGTTAGGGCTGGCTGGGCTGTGTAGTGTAGTGTAGTGCAGAGTAGTGTTGTGCTGTGCTGTGATGCGCTGTGCTGCTGTTGTCCATAGGGGCTGTGTCCACTACTTCAAAGTCCATAGGGGCTGGCTGGACTGTGTTGTGCAGTCAGTTCTCCATAGGGGCTGTGTCCACTCCAAAGTCCTGTGCAGTGTCCCAGTCCTAAAGGGGTGCTGTAGTGTTGTCCAGGGGGTGCTCTGTCCATCAGGGGTGCTCCCCCCAAGAGCTAAAAAAATAATATATTTTCTGTGTTTGTGAATTGTGTGCGCAGTAGCCGCACGTGCTTCAATAAAGTAGTGCCAAGCGTGCGCCTGTGTCATAAGTAAAGGGCCGGCTGGCTTGACCGTTAAAGGGTGCTGTAACCCCCAAAGTACACTCCAGTCCAAACCAAAAAAAAAATTATTTTCTGTGTTTGTGAATTGTGTGCGCAGTAGCAGCACGTGCATCAACAAAGTAGTGCCAAGCGTGCGCCTGTGTCATAAGTAAAGGGCCGGCTGGCTTGACCGTTAAAGGGTGCTGTAACCCCCAAAGTACACTCCAGTCCAAACCAAATAAAATATTATTTTCTGTGTTTGTGAATTGTGTGCGCAGTAGCCGCACGTGCATCAACAAAGTAGTGCCAAGCGTGCGCCTGTGTCATAAGTAAAGGGCCGGCTGGCTTGACCGTTAAAGGGTGCTGTAACCCCCAAAGTACACTCCAGTCCAAACCAAAAAAAAAATTATTTTCTGTGTTTGTGAATTGTGTGCGGAGTAGCCGCACGTGCATCAACAAAGTAGTGCCAAGCGTGCGCCTGTGTCATAAGTAAAGGGCCGGCTGGCTTGACCGTTAAAGGGTGCTGTAGCCCCCAAAGTACACTCCAGTCCAAACCAAAAAAAAAATTATTTTCTGTGTTTGTGAATTGTGTGCGCAGTAGCCGCACGTGCATCAACAAAGTAGTGCCAAGCGTGCGCCTGTGTCATAAGTAAAGGGCCGGCTGGCTTGACCGTTAAAGGGTGCTGTAACCCCCAAAGTACACTCCAGTCCAAACCAAAAAAAAAATTATTTTCTCTGTTTGTGAATTGTGTGCACAGTAGCCGCACGTGCATCAACAAAGTAGTGCCAAGCGTGCGCCTGTGTCATAAGTAAAGGGCCGGCTGGCTTGACCGTTAAAGGGTGCAGTAACCCCCAAAGTACACTCCAGTCCAAACCAAAAAAAAAAATATTTTCTGTGTTTGTGAATTGTGTGCGCAGTAGCAGCACGTGCATCAACAAAGTAGTGCCAAGCGTGTGCCTGTGTCATAAGTAAAGGGCCGGCTGGCTTGACCGTTAAAGGGTGCTGTAACCCCCAAAGTACACTACAGGCCAAACCAAAAAAAAAATCAATTTCTGTGTTTGTGAATTGTGTGCGCAGTAGCCGCACGTGCATCAACAAAGGAGCAGCGCCAAGCGTGCGCCTGTGTCCCATAAGTAAAGAGCCGGCTGGCTCATTTCTTAAAGGCTGGTGTAACCCAAAAGTGCACTACTCTCCAGCAAAAATAAAAAAATATTTTCTGTGTTTAGCCGCACGTATATATCAAATCGATATAACATAAATGGAGGACCAAACTTTCTCCGATAAAAATAAAATAGAGAAAGATCAAGAACCACTTCCTCCTAGTGCTGAAGCTGCTGCCACTAGTCATGACATAGACGATAACATGCCATCAACGTCGTCTGCCAAGGCCGATGCCCAATGTCATAATAGAGGGCACATACAATTCCAAATGACAAAGTTCAGGAAAATGACCTTGAAAAAAACATTTAAATCAGCTGAAGAGAAACGTAAACTTGCCAATATGCCATTTACGACACGGAGTGGCAAGGAACGGCTAAGGTCGATCCCTAGTGTGTTCATGACTAGTGGTTCAGCTTCACATGACGATGGAAGCCCTCCTCCCACTAAAAAAAATCAAAAGAGTTAAGCTGGCAAAAGCACAGCGAAGAACTGTGCTTTCTAAGAAGATATCACAAATCCCCAAGGAGAGTCCAAGTGTGGTGGTGGTTGCGATGCCTGACCTTCCCAGCACTGGACGGGAAGAGGTGGCTCTTTCCACCATTTGCACGCCCCCTGCAAGTGCTGAAAGGAGCACCCACAGTCCACTTGCTGATATGCCAATTGAAGATGTCACTGTGGATGTACAACAGGATGAGGATACTGGTGTAGCTGGCGCTGAGGAGGAAGTTGGCGAGGAGGATTCTGATGGTGATGTGGTTTGTTTAAATCAGGCTCCAGGGGAGACAGTTGTTGTCCGTGGGATGAAAAAGCCCATCACGGTCATGCCTGGGCAGAAGACCAAACATTCCACCTCTTTGGTCTGGCAATATTTCTATCCAAATCCGGACAACAACTGTCTTGCCATATGTACCATATGTAAAGGTGAAATAAGTAGGGGTAGGGACGTCAACCACCTAGGAACATCCTCCCTTATACGGCACCTACAGCGCGTTCATAAAAAGTTACTGTCAAGTTCAGAAACTTTGGCTAAGACCGTAAGCAGTCCAGGGACACCTAAATCCCATTGTCCTGTTGTATCCAAGCACCTGCAAACCACAGCGTCAACTCCCTCCTCGTCAATTTCCTCCTTAGTCAGGATCGGAAGTAGTCCTGCAGGCCATGTCACTGGCATGACTGACTCTCCTATTAGGGATTCCTCCGGAGGATCCTGCATTGCTACGCCTACTGCTGCCGCTGCTGCTGTTGCTGCTGCTGGGAGTCGTTCATCATCCCAGAGAGGAAGTAGGAACACCACTACTTTTACTAAACAATTGACCCTCCAACAGTCCTTAGCGAGGAGGATGAAGTACGACAGCAGTCATCCTGAAGCAAAATGTATAACTGAGGCCTTGACTGCTATGTTGGTGTTAGATGTGCATCCGGTATCCACCATTAGTGCAGTGGGATTCAGACAATTGATGGAGGTAGTGTGTCCCCGGTTCCAAATCCCGTCTAGATTCCACTTCACTAGGCAGGCGATACCGAGACTGTAGAGAAAAATCAGAAAAAGTGTCCTCAGTGTCCTGGAAAATGCCGTTGTACACAATGTCCACTTAACCACGGACATGTGGACAAGTGGAACAGGGCAGACTAAGGACTATATGACTGTGACAGCCCACTGGGTAGATGTATCACCTTACGCAGCAACAGCAGCAGCGTCACCAGTAGCAGCATCTCAGAAACGCCAGCTCGTTCCAAGGCAGGCTACGCTGTGTATCACCGGTTTCAGTAAGAGGCACACCGCCGACAACCTCTTAGAGAAACTGAGGGAAATCATCGCCCAGTGGCTTACCCCACTTAGACTCTCCTGGGGATTTGTGATATCTGACAACGCCACCAATATTGTGCGGGCATTACATCTGGGCAAATTCCAGCACGTCCCATGTTTTGCTCACACAATAAACTTGGTGGTGCAGAATTTTCTGAAAAGCGACAGGGGCGTGCAGGAGACGCTTTGGGTGGCCCGAAAAATTTCTGGCCACTTTTGCCATTCAGCGACTGCGTGCCAAAGACTGGAGCGCCAGCAAACACTCTTGAACCTGCCCCGCCATCACCTGAAGCAAGAGGTTGTGACGCGGTGGAACTCAACCCTCTATATGCTTCAGAGGATGGAGGAGCAGCAAAAGGCCATACAAGCCTATACATCCACCTATGACATAGGCAAAGGAGGGGGTATGCACCTGACTCAAGCGCAGTGGAGAATGATTTCCGTGTTGTGCAAGGTTCTCCAGCCCTTCGAACTTGCCACACGTGAAGTCAGTTCAGACACTGCCAGCTTGAGTCAGGTCATTCCCCTCATCAGGCTTTTGCAGAAGCAGCTGGAGAAAGTGAAGGAGGAGCTAAGACGGAGCGATTCCGCTCGGCATGTGGGACTTGTGGATGAAGCCCTTCATTCGCTTTGCCAGGATTCCAGGGTGGTCAATCTGTTGAAATCAGACCACTACATTTTGGCCACAGTGCTCGATCCTAGGTTTAAAGCCTATGTGGTGTCTCTCTTTCCGGCCGACACAAGCCTGCAGAGGTGCAAAGACCTGCTGGTGAACACACTGTCAGCTTAAGCGGAACGTGACACGTCAACAGCTCCTTCTTCATTTTCTCCCGCAACTGGGGCTGCCAGGAAAAAACTTAGGTATCCTAAGCAACCCGCTGGCGGTGATGCAGGGCAGGCAGGACCAAGTTTGGACATCTGGTCCGGACTGAAGGACCTGGCAACAATTTCTGACATGTCTACTGTCACTGCATATGACACTGTCACCATTGACAGAATGGTGGAGGATTATATCGGTGACAGCATCCAAGTAGGCATGTCAGACAGTCCATACCTGTACTGGCAGGAAAAAGAGGCAATTTGGAGGCCCCTGTACAAACTGGCTCTATTTTACCTCAGTTGCCCCCCCTCCAGTGTGTACTCCGAAAGAGTGTTTAATGCAGCCGGGAACCTTGTCAGCGAAAGGCGTAGGAGGTTGCTTCCACAAAATGTGGAGAAGATGATGTTCATCAAAATGAATTATCAACTCTTCCAGGGAGACCAGCCTCCAGAACGTACAGAGAGACCTGTGGTGGTGGATTCCAGCGGGGATGAGTTAATACTCTGTGAGGATGAGGATGTACACAACACTGAAGAGGGTGAGGAATCGGTGGATGAGGAGGATGAGTACGACATCTTGCCTCCGTAGAGCCAGTTTGTGCAGGGACAGATTAATTGCCAGCTTGTTTTGTGGGGGCCCAAACGAACCAATCATTTCAGCCACAGTCGTGTGGCAGACCCTGGCACTGAATTGATTGGTTTGTTAAAGTGTGCATGTCCTGTTTATACAACATAAGTTGTGGGAGGGCCCAAGGACAATTCCATCTTGCACCTCTTTTTGTTCTTTGCATTTACATTATGTACAGTTTGGGGCCTAGTTTTTCAAACTGCCATCCTGTCTGCCACTGCAGTGTCACTCCTAGATGGGCCACGTGTTTGTGCTGCCCACTCGTATTGCTTAGAATAGTCATCCAGCTACCTCGGTGCAACCTTTTGGACATAAAGTTGTGGGAGGGCCCAAGGACAATTCCATCTTGCACCTCTTTTTGTTCTTTGCATTTACATTATGTACAGTTTGGGGCCTAGTTTTTCAAACTGCCATCCTGTCTGCCACTGCAGTGTCACTCCTAGATGGGCCACGTGTTTGTGCTGCCCACTCGTATTGCTTAGCATAGTCATCCAGCTACCTCGGTGCAACCTTTTGGACATAAAGTTGTGGGAGGGCCCAAGGACAATTCCATCTTGCACCTCTTTTTGTTCTTTGCATTTACATTATGTACAGTTTGGGGCCTAGTTTTTCAAACTGCCATCCTGTCTGCCACTGCAGTGTCACTCCTAGATGGGCCACGTGTTTGTGCTGCCCACTCGTATTGCTTAGCATAGTCATCCAGCTACCTCGGTGCAACCTTTTGGACATAAAAACACTATTGTGAGGTGTGAGGTGTTCAGAATAAACTGGAAATGAGTGGAAATTAAGGTTATTGAGGTTAATAATAGCATAGGAGCAGAAAAACCTACAAATTCTGTGATTTTAGCTGTTTTTATGCTTTTTAAAAAAAAAAATACAGATCCAAAACACAAAACCCAGAACCCAAAACACGGAAGGGTGGTTTTGGCAAAACCAATCCAGATCCAAAACATGAAGAAAGATCCAGATCCAAAACCAAAACACAAAAGACGAAAAGTGGCCGGTGCACACCCCTAATATATATATATATATATATATATATATATATTAGAGATGCGCGGGTTCAGTTTTATTTGGTACTTATCACCAAATTATAACAAGTTAGGATTTGTTCGGATTTCTCTTATTGCCTATCCAAGAAAAGTGTCAGCCGGATAGCCTATATGATGCCATTTTTGAGATCCGAACATATCCGAGTAAAACTGATGCCGCACATCTCTAATATATATATAATTGGTAGAGACGTGCGGGTTCGGTTTTACTCGGATTTACTTGGATTTGTTCGGATCTCAAAAATGGCATTTTATTGGCTATCGGCTATCATGTGTTTTGGATAGCCAATAAAATAAATCCAAACTAATCCATATTTGCAATAATTTTGGCGATTAGAACCGAGTAAATCTGAGTAAAACCGAACCCGCACATCTCTAATAATTGGTCTGCTAGTTTGTTTGTTTCATTATGCAATCGGACACCCCTGCACTGATTGGGATGAAACCAACGTGAGGTGGTCCAGTTGGATCCTGGCCAGGATTTAGGGTGGTTAGAGTCCTGGTCCTGTTGGTGTACGCTGGGCAGAACTTTGACCTGGGTGGAACCTGATCTGAACCTTTCACTGGATGGATTTGGACGAAATCAGAGTGGTAACATTGGATCCTAGAAGACATACTAGGGGTGTTGAGGTCCCGGGGTACACTGGGCAGAACTTTGACCCGGGGAGCCTGTTCTGTGCCTTTCCACGGGATGGATTTGGATGACATCCTATAATAAAAATTAATAAGTTTTAAACCCGGGCAACGCGGGGTACTTCAGCTGGTATATATTGGCGTATACATAAGGCTTTCTACAGGCAAAGCAGCCATCTGTTTCTGTAAAAGAGCTTAACAACCAAATATCTGAATACTTACTTTGGCAGCTTATCCCACATGCATTTACAGCTCCTACTGTTTTCCCGTCATTGCACCACCACTTGCTGTTGATCTGAAAAATCCCATAATCTCGGCTTGGTCCATTGTTGTGTATAGCTGTAGTGTTGTAGCTACTTTCATGATTGGCAAGGCTTATCCCTGTGCATAATTCAATGACAAAGTGAGTATTTCAGCATTCTGGACCTTATTGCCAACCCCATAGTGCTGGCAGCTATTTTATGGACCAAGGGCGTAACTCATTATGGATCGCAATTGCAACCGCGTACGCAGATTGGTCAATGGTGCATACTGCGCATGTGTATGCATCGCAGTCAGAGGCATCACTAACCTTAATGACACATTGTGCGGATGGTCTATGTACCTTTGCGCGCCGTAGGCCTGCGGCCCGGGAGTGGGCGTGGCTTCCCTGAAAGGGGAGTGGCCTCTGCCTGCGAAGCCATGCCCCCTTGTTTGCTGATCTTGGGGGCATTATTGCCTCCTGTTCTCTCAAGACAGAGGGCTTCCCCAGCGCTTCTGCAGCTGATGTGGCAGCCCACAGTCTATCCCTGCCTGTCTCCGTGTCTTGGCTTCACTGTGACACCATCCATAGGGGTGATACCAAAATAGCGGAGGAGGTCTGCTATTTTTGTGTCACCCTCTCAGATGCTGTCACCCGGTGCGGCCCACACCCCCTGCACCCGCCTAGTGACGCCAGTGATCGCAGTGCACTTGCACGAGTTAGCATTGCGATCGCTCTGCGTTCACCTATGCAGATACAAAGCAATTGCAAACAGAGGGATGGGACGTCAACATATGGGGGTGGTAACGGGGGAGTAGTCGTAGAAACGTAGGCGTGCCTGCCCGTTTGAACGCCATTGCATGGGCATGTATAAATTAGCCAGTGCAATGGCATATGCAGCTTGTGTACTCACTGTGTGCGATGAGGTTAGCAATTTCTGAGTAAGGTCAGACCTGCTGTAATTGTGAGTGAGGGGCCGGTGTTACTCGATGTTTCCAATGTATATGCAGGATTGCAAGGTATTACTGATGTGCAAAAACGGTATTTGGTGTCTCTATGGTGGCTGTGCGATTGCAGTCATTAGCATATTTTCGCAGTCGGCCTGAGTGTGTAATCGCAGCTGCGATCACAATAGCGATCCATAATGATTCAGGCCCTAAATCAATTTTCCTCAGCATGTAGTCTATCAATGCAGAGAAACATTGGTGCTGATGAGGAGTTGGCAGTAAGTTGGGCATGTGACTCAAAGGAAAAGTGCAAGGAAAAATTTCATTTCTTTGTGGTTATGCAGAACTGTACACATCTCATTGCGTTGTTAGTAGGGGTGAGCGGGTTCGGATTTCTGAAATCCGAACCCCCCCGAGCCCCCCCGATCCGAGTCCGATCCGAGTCAGGCTCGACTTTTCCCGCCTGACTCTGATTCTGAAATCGAGGCAAAACGTCATCATCCCGCCTTCCGAGTCTCGCGGGTTTTGGATCCTATATAAGGTACCCGCGTCGGCGCCATTTTCTCACTCGGCTGTGGACAGTGAAGAGGGAGGGTGGGAGTTAGGGCTGGCTGGGCTGTGTAGTGTAGTGTAGTGCAGAGTAGTGTTGTGCTGTGCTGTGATGCGCTGTGCTGCTGTTGTCCATAGGGGCTGTGTCCACTACTTCAAAGTCCATAGGGGCTGGCTGGACTGTGTTGTGCAGTCAGTTCTCCATAGGGGCTGTGTCCACTCCAAAGTCCTGTGCAGTGTCCCAGTCCTAAAGGGGTGCTGTAGTGTTGTCCAGGGGGTGCTCTGTCCATCAGGGGTGCTCCCCCCAAGAGCTAAAAAAATAATATATTTTCTGTGTTTGTGAATTGTGTGCGCAGTAGCCGCACGTGCTTCAATAAAGTAGTGCCAAGCGTGCGCCTGTGTCATAAGTAAAGGGCCGGCTGGCTTGACCGTTAAAGGGTGCTGTAACCCCCAAAGTACACTCCAGTCCAAACCAAAAAAAAATTATTTTCTGTGTTTGTGAATTGTGTGCGCAGTAGCAGCACGTGCATCAACAAAGTAGTGCCAAGCGTGCGCCTGTGTCATAAGTAAAGGGCCGGCTGGCTTGACCGTTAAAGGGTGCTGTAACCCCCAAAGTACACTCCAGTCCAAACCAAATAAAATATTATTTTCTGTGTTTGTGAATTGTGTGCGCAGTAGCCGCACGTGCATCAACAAAGTAGTGCCAAGCGTGCGCCTGTGTCATAAGTAAAGGGCCGGCTGGCTTGACCGTTAAAGGGTGCTGTAACCTCCAAAGTACACTCCAGTCCAAACCAAAAAAAAAATTATTTTCTGTGTTTGTGAATTGTGTGCGGAGTAGCCGCACGTGCATCAACAAAGTAGTGCCAAGCGTGCGCCTGTGTCATAAGTAAAGGGCCGGCTGGCTTGACCGTTAAAGGGTGCTGTAGCCCCCAAAGTACACTCCAGTCCAAACCAAAAAAAAAATTATTTTCTGTGTTTGTGAATTGTGTGCGCAGTAGCCGCACGTGCATCAACAAAGTAGTGCCAAGCGTGCGCCTGTGTCATAAGTAAAGGGCCGGCTGGCTTGACCGTTAAAGGGTGCTGTAACCCCCAAAGTACACTCCAGTCCAAACCAAAAAAAAAATTATTTTCTCTGTTTGTGAATTGTGTGCACAGTAGCCGCACGTGCATCAACAAAGTAGTGCCAAGCGTGCGCCTGTGTCATAAGTAAAGGGCCGGCTGGCTTGACCGTTAAAGGGTGCAGTAACCCCCAAAGTACACTCCAGTCCAAACCAAAAAAAAAAATATTTTCTGTGTTTGTGAATTGTGTGCGCAGTAGCAGCACGTGCATCAACAAAGTAGTGCCAAGCGTGTGCCTGTGTCATAAGTAAAGGGCCGGCTGGCTTGACCGTTAAAGGGTGCTGTAACCCCCAAAGTACACTACAGGCCAAACCAAAAAAAAAATCAATTTCTGTGTTTGTGAATTGTGTGCGCAGTAGCCGCACGTGCATCAACAAAGGAGCAGCGCCAAGCGTGCGCCTGTGTCCCATAAGTAAAGAGCCGGCTGGCTCATTTCTTAAAGGCTGGTGTAACCCAAAAGTGCACTACTCTCCAGCAAAAATAAAAAAATATTTTCTGTGTTTAGCCGCACGTATATATCAAATCGATATAACATAAATGGAGGACCAAACTTTCTCCGATAAAAATAAAATAGAGAAAGATCAAGAACCACTTCCTCCTAGTGCTGAAGCTGCTGCCACTAGTCATGACATAGACGATAACATGCCATCAACGTCGTCTGCCAAGGCCGATGCCCAATGTCATAATAGAGGGCACATACAATCCCAAATGACAAAGTTCAGGAAAATGACCTTGAAAAAAACATTTAAATCAGCTGAAGAGAAACGTAAACTTGCCAATATGCCATTTACGACACGGAGTGGCAAGGAACGGCTAAGGTCGATCCCTAGTGTGTTCATGACTAGTGGTTCAGCTTCACATGACGATGGAAGCCCTCCTCCCACTAAAAAAAATCAAAAGAGTTAAGCTGGCAAAAGCACAGCGAAGAACTGTGCTTTCTAAGAAGATATCACAAATCCCCAAGGAGAGTCCAAGTGTGGTGGTGGTTGCGATGCCTGACCTTCCCAGCACTGGACGGGAAGAGGTGGCTCTTTCCACCATTTGCACGCCCCCTGCAAGTGCTGAAAGGAGCACCCACAGTCCACTTGCTGATATGCCAATTGAAGATGTCACTGTGGATGTACAACAGGATGAGGATACTGGTGTAGCTGGCGCTGAGGAGGAAGTTGGCGAGGAGGATTCTGATGGTGATGTGGTTTGTTTAAATCAGGCTCCAGGGGAGACAGTTGTTGTCCGTGGGATGAAAAAGCCCATCACGGTCATGCCTGGGCAGAAGACCAAACATTCCACCTCTTTGGTCTGGCAATATTTCTATCCAAATCCGGACAACAACTGTCTTGCCATATGTACCATATGTAAAGGTGAAATAAGTAGGGGTAGGGACGTCAACCACCTAGGAACATCCTCCCTTATACGGCACCTACAGCGCGTTCATAAAAAGTTACTGTCAAGTTCAGAAACTTTGGCTAAGACCGTAAGCAGTCCAGGGACACCTAAATCCCATTGTCCTGTTGTATCCAAGCACCTGCAAACCACAGCGTCAACTCCCTCCTCGTCAATTTCCTCCTTAGTCAGGATCGGAAGTAGTCCTGCAGGCCATGTCACTGGCATGACTGACTCTCCTATTAGGGATTCCTCCGGAGGATCCTGCATTGCTACGCCTACTGCTGCCGCTGCTGCTGTTGCTGCTGCTGGGAGTCGTTCATCATCCCAGAGAGGAAGTAGGAACACCACTACTTTTACTAAACAATTGACCCTCCAACAGTCCTTAGCGAGGAGGATGAAGTACGACAGCAGTCATCCTGAAGCAAAATGTATAACTGAGGCCTTGACTGCTATGTTGGTGTTAGATGTGCATCCGGTATCCGCCATTAGTGCAGTGGGATTCAGACAATTGATGGAGGTAGTGTGTCCCCGGTTCCAAATCCCGTCTAGATTCCACTTCACTAGGCAGGCGATACCGAGACTGTAGAGAAAAATCAGAAAAAGTGTCCTCAGTGTCCTGGAAAATGCCGTTGTACACAATGTCCACTTAACCACGGACATGTGGACAAGTGGAACAGGGCAGACTAAGGACTATATGACTGTGACAGCCCACTGGGTAGATGTATCACCTTACGCAGCAACAGCAGCAGCGTCACCAGTAGCAGCATCTCAGAAATGCCAGCTTGTTCCAAGGCAGGCTACGCTGTGTATCACCGGTTTCAGTAAGAGGCACACCGCCGACAACCTCTTAGAGAAACTGAGGGAAATCATCGCCCAGTGGCTTACCCCACTTAGACTCTCCTGGGGATTTGTGATATCTGACAACGCCACCAATATTGTGCGGGCATTACATCTGGGCAAATTCCAGCACGTCCCATGTTTTGCTCACACAATAAACTTGGTGGTGCAGAATTTTCTGAAAAGCGACAGGGGCGTGCAGGAGACGCTTTGGGTGGCCCGAAAAATTTCTGGCCACTTTTGCCATTCAGCGACTGCGTGCCAAAGACTGGAGCGCCAGCAAACACTCTTGAACCTGCCCCGCCATCACCTGAAGCAAGAGGTTGTGACGCGGTGGAACTCAACCCTCTATATGCTTCAGAGGATGGAGGAGCAGCAAAAGGCCATACAAGCCTATACATCCACCTATGACATAGGCAAAGGAGGGGGTATGCACCTGACTCAAGCGCAGTGGAGAATGATTTCCGTGTTGTGCAAGGTTCTCCAGCCCTTCGAACTTGCCACACGTGAAGTCAGTTCAGACACTGCCAGCTTGAGTCAGGTCATTCCCCTCATCAGGCTTTTGCAGAAGCAGCTGGAGAAAGTGAAGGAGGAGCTAAGACGGAGCGATTCCGCTCGGCATGTGGGACTTGTGGATGAAGCCCTTCATTCGCTTTGCCAGGATTCCAGGGTGGTCAATCTGTTGAAATCAGACCACTACATTTTGGCCACAGTGCTCGATCCTAGGTTTAAAGCCTATGTGGTGTCTCTCTTTCCGGCCGACACAAGCCTGCAGAGGTGCAAAGACCTGCTGGTGAACACACTGTCAGCTTAAGCGGAACGTGACACGTCAACAGCTCCTTCTTCATTTTCTCCCGCAACTGGGGCTGCCAGGAAAAAACTTAGGTATCCTAAGCAACCCGCTGGCGGTGATGCAGGGCAGGCAGGACCAAGTTTGGACATCTGGTCCGGACTGAAGGACCTGGCAACAATTTCTGACATGTCTACTGTCACTGCATATGACACTGTCACCATTGACAGAATGGTGGAGGATTATATCGGTGACAGCATCCAAGTAGGCATGTCAGACAGTCCATACCTGTACTGGCAGGAAAAAGAGGCAATTTGGAGGCCCCTGTACAAACTGGCTCTATTTTACCTCAGTTGCCCCCCCTCCAGTGTGTACTCCGAAAGAGTGTTTAATGCAGCCGGGAACCTTGTCAGCGAAAGGCGTAGGAGGTTGCTTCCACAAAATGTGGAGAAGATGATGTTCATCAAAATGAATTATCAACTCTTCCAGGGAGACCAGCCTCCAGAACGTACAGAGAGACCTGTGGTGGTGGATTCCAGCGGGGATGAGTTAATACTCTGTGAGGATGAGGATGTACACAACACTGAAGAGGGTGAGGAATCGGTGGATGAGGAGGATGAGTACGACATCTTGCCTCCGTAGAGCCAGTTTGTGCAGGGACAGATTAATTGCCAGCTTGTTTTGTGGGGGCCCAAACGAACCAATCATTTCAGCCACAGTTGTGTGGCAGACCCTGGCGCTGAAATGATTGGTTTGTTAAAGTGTGCAAGTCCTGTTTATACAACATAAGGGTGGGTGGGAGGGCCCAAGGACAATTCCATCTTGCACCTCTTTTTTTTCTTTGCATTATGTACAGTTTGGGGCCTAGTTTTTCAAACTGCCATCCTGTCTGCCACTGCAGTATCACGCCTAGATGGGTCACGTGTTTGTGCCGCCCACTCGTGTCGCTTAGCATAGTCATCCAGCTACCTCGGTGCAACCTTTTGGACATAAAAACACTATTGTAAGGTGTGAGGTGTTCAGAATAGACTGGAAATGAGTGGAAATTAAGGTTATTGAGGTTAATAATAGCATAGGAACAGAAAAACCTACAAATTCTGTGATTTTAGCTGTTTTTATGCTTTTTTTCAAAAAAATACAGATCCAAAACACAAAACCCAGAATCCAAAACACGGAAGGGTGGTTTTGGCAAAACCAATCCAGATCCAAAACACAAAGAAAGATCCAGATCCAAAACCAAAACACAAAACACAAAAAGTGGCCGGTGCACACCCCTAGTTGTTAGTATTGCACCTGGCTGACTTCTAGGGATGAGCGGGTTCGGTTCCCTGAGAACCGAACCCACCCGAACTTCGGGGATCCGTGGCGATCCGAGCCCAAGCTCGGATCTCCCTGTCTGCCCCGGATCCCTCTCCCGAGGCAAAACCTCGAGATCTGCTGTCGGATCTCGAGGTTTTGCCTCGAGCGGCCATTTAAAAAAAAATGCCTTTGCTTTTAATGGGCAAAGTGCTGATTGGCTGACAGAGCCGTCTGTCATGGCTCTCAGCCAATCAGCATTATGGTGCTCATTTGCATGTAGCACGGACTCATGAGATCCGTGCTACATGCATCTGTGTGATTGACACAGAGCACTGACGGGTCCGTGAGACCCGTCTGTGCTGCTGTGGTAAAAAAAAAAAAAAAAAACCTGTGTAAAAAAATTAAAAAATGGCGTGCACCCCCCCAAAAAAGAGCAAGCAGCCCCGGGCATTAGTGACCCAGTGCTGGGTGTGCTTAAATACAGGGGATAAACGACGTAGGGGTCCCCTGTACTTAAGCACAACCAGCACCGGGCTAGTCAGAACCAGCGCTGGTTGCCAAAATACGGGGGACAAACGACGTAGGGGTCCCCCGTATTCTGCGCAACCAGCTCTGGGCTCTGATCCGGTCCTGGTTCTGGAAATACAGGGGAAAAAAATTAGTAGGGTTCCCCTGTATGTTCCAGAAGCAGCACTGGACTTTTTCTAGCGGGGGGCTGATGCCACAGCCAGGGGAGCCCTTTCACCGGGCCCCCCAGCCGCAGCATCAGCCCTGACCGCTAGTCAGCCCTGGCCGGGGATCCCTGGAGAGCTGGGGACCCCCCCAATAAAGGGGTCACCCTCTCCAGGGCACCCCAGGCCCAGGCTGATAGCTCGGGGCTATCCCCGCCACCCCTGGTGGCGGTGGGTGGCGGGTTGTTTGTGTGGTGTAGTGTAAATAAAGAATATCAAACATTGGCCCTCATTCAGAGCCGTACGCTCTGAGCAGAGCGCACGCTCTGAATGAGGGCCGGGCTCCATTTTCATGGAGCGTCCTCCTGGACGCTCGTATAGCTGTGGGTCACCACCCACAGGCTATACGAGCGTGCATTGTGATGTCGCGATGGTCGAGACCATCGCGACCATCGAATTTGCGAGCCGGAGCCTGCGGTTGAGGTTTTCAACCGCAAGCTCCGGAGTGATTTTGGCTCTATCAGAGCCAAAATCACTCCCACTGACATCACTAGTGATGTTAGTGGGCCGGCTTCTGACCGGAGGCGTTCCCTTAGGAACGCCCCCATCAGGGAGGCACGCCCCCGGCACGCCCACCAAAGGGGGCGAGCTGTCAATCAACATTGACAGCATGCCCCCTTTGATCGGGCACAATGAGCGAAGGACTTTCCTTCGCTCGTCGCGTCTGGCGCATGCGCACGACGGAGCTCCCTCCGTCGTGCGCATGCTCAGTCCATAACATCGACCCACTTGCGAGCGGACAGCCGCTCGCGAGTGGGTCTGAATCAGGCCCATTGTCTTTACAAGTAGAACTGCAAGTCCCAGCTAGCCTGCCCCGCATGCTGGTACTTGGAGAACCACAAGTACCAGCATGCAGGGCATTAAGGGCCCACTAGTACCTGTAGTTCACCTGTAAAAAAATGTTTAAAAAAAACAAAGGACACACACACCGTGACAGTATAAGTTTAGTAAACATAGATACACACACACACGTACACATACTTACCTATGTAACGTGTAGCATCGGTCCACTTGTCCGGTAAAATATCCATAGGGGACCTGTGAAAAAAAACATACTCACCATCTCCTATGCGAGGTTCTGTCCTCTTCGTTCCAAAGTAGGCATCCCCGGACTTGGCAAAAAAAAAAATCGAAAACGCGATCCACGAACTTAGTACCGTTCTATAGAACGGTACTTCCCGAATGAGAGCTTAGCGGCGGGGTATCACCATGGAAACCCCGCTGCTAAGCGTTCATTGGCTGAGAGAGGTCATCTCCCGTCTCTCTCAGCCAATGCAATGCTCCCTCCATTGTAGTCAATGGTGGGAGCCGCAAGGTTATTAAAGTTTACCCTGCGGTTCCCACCATTGACTACAATGGAGGGAGCCGTTCATTGGCTGAGAGACGGGAGATGACCTCTCTCAGCCAATGAACGCTTAGCAGCGGGGTTTCCATGGTGATACCCTGCCGCTAAGCTCTCATTCGGGAGAACGGTACTAAGTTCGTGGATCGCGATTTCGTTTTTTTTTTTTCTGCATTGGAAGGCAGAAGGTGACAGCAGAAGGCAGACGGTGACAGAGGAAGGCAGAGTGTGAAAGAGGAAGGCAGAGGGTGACAGAGAAAGGCAGAGGGTGACAGCGGAAGGCAGAGGGTGACAGAGGAAGGCAGAGGGTGACAAAGAAAAGCAGAGGGTGAGAGAGGAAGGCAGAGGGTAACAGAGGAAAGCAGAGGGTGATAGAGGAAGGCAGAGGGTGACAGCACAAGGCAGAGGGTGACAGCGGAAGGCAGAGTGTGACAGCGAAAGGCAGAGAGTGACAGAGGAAGGCAGAGGGTGACAGAAGAAGGCAGAGGGTGACAAAGAAAGACAGAGGGTGACAGAGAAAGGCAGAGGGTGACAGCGGAAGGCAGAGTGTGACAGCGGAAGGCAGAGTGTGACAGAGTATGGCAGAGGATGACAAAGAAAGGCAGAGGGTGACAGAGGAAGGCAGAGGGTGACAGCGAAAGGCAGAGGGTGATAGAGCAAGGCAGAGTGTGACAGCGGAAGGCCGAGGGTGACATCGGAAGGCAGAGGGTGACAGAGGAAGACAGTGGGTGACAGCGGAATGCAGAGGGTGACAGATGAAGGCAGAGGGTGACAGCAGAAGGCAGAGGATGACAGCGGAAAGCAGAGGGTGACAGAGGAAGGCAGAGGGTGACAGAGGAAGGCAGAGGGTGACAGCGGAAGGCAGAGTGTTTCAGCGGATTGCAGAGGGTGACAGAAGAAGGCAGAGGGTGACAAAGAAAGGCAGAGGGTGACAGAGGAAGGCAGAGGGTGTCAGCGGAAGACAGAGTGGGACAGCGGAAGACAGAGGGTGACAGAGGAAAGCAGAGGGTGACAGAGGATGGCAGAGGGTGACAGAGGAAAGCACAGGGTGACAGAGGAAGTCAGAGGGTGACATATGATGGCAGAGGGTGACAGAGGAAGGCAGAGGGTGACAGCGAAAGTCAAAAGGTGACTGAGGAAGGCAGAGGGTGACAAAGAAAGTCAGAGGGTGACAGAGGAAAGCAGAGGGTGACAGAGGAAGGCAGAGAGTGACAGCGAAAGGCAGAGGGTGATAGAGCAAGGCAGAGTGTGACAGTGGAAGGCCGAGGGTGACATCGGAAGGCAGAGGGTGACAGAGGAAGACAGTGGGTGACAGCGGAAGGCAGAGGGTGACAGATGAAGGCAGAGGGTGACAGCAGAAGGCAGAGGATAACAGCGGAAGGCAGAGGGTGACAGCGGAAGTCAGAAGGTAACAGAGGTAGGCAGAGGGTGACAGAGGAAGGCAGAGGGTGACAGTGGAAGGCAGAGGGTGACAGAGGAAGGCGGATGGTGTCAGTGGAAGTCAGAAGGTGACAGAGGAAGGCAGAGGGTGACAGCGGAAGTCAGAAGGTGACAGCGGAAGGCAGAGGGTGACATTGGAAGGCAGAGGGAGACTGCGGAAGGCCGAGTGTGACAGCGAAAGGCAGAGGGTGACAGAGGAAGGCAGAGGGTGACAGCGGAAGGCAGAGGGTGACATTGGAAGGCAGAGGGAGACTGCGGAAGGCCGAGTGTGACAGCGAAAGGCAGAGGGTGACAGAGGAAGGCAGAGGGTGACAGAGGAAGGCAGAGGGTGACAGAGGAAGGCACAGTGTGACAGCGGAAGGCAGAGGGTGACAGAGGAAGGCACAGTGTGACAGTGGAAGGCAGAGGGTGACAGAGGAAGGCACACTGTGACAGCGGAAGGCAGATGGTGACAGAGGAAGTCAGAGGGTGACAGAGGAAGGCAGAGGGTGACAAAGATAGGCAGAGGGTGACAGAGGAAGGCAGAGGGTGACAGCGGAAGGCAGAGTGTGACAGCAGATGGCAGAGGGTGACTGATGAAGGCAGAGGGTGACAAAGAAAGGCAGAGGGTGACAGAGGAAGGCAGAGGATGGCAGAGGGTGACAGCAAAAGTCAGAAGGTGACTGAGGAAGGCAGAGGGTGACAAAGAAAGTCAGAGGGTGACAGAGGAAAGCAGAGGGTGACAGAGGAAGGCAGAGGGTGACAGCGAAAGGCAGAGGGTGATAGAGCAAGGCAGAGTGTGACAGCGGAAGGCCGAGGGTGACATCGGAAGGCAGAGGGTGACAGAGGAAGACAGTGGGAGACAGCGGAATGCAGAGGGTGACAGATGAAGGCAGAGGGTGACAGAGGAAGGCAGAGGGTGATAAAGAAAAGCAGAGGGTGACAGAGGAAGGCAGAGGGTGACAAAGAAAGGCAGAGGGTGACAGAGGAAAGCAGAGGGTGACAGAGGAAGGCAGTGGGTGACAGAGGAAAGCAGAGGTTGACAGAGGAAGGCAGAGGGTGACTGCGGAAGGCAGAGTGTGAAAGGGGAAGGCAGAGGGTAACAGAGGAAGGCAGTGGGTGACAGCAGAAGGCAGAGGGTGACAGAGGATGGCAGAGGGTGACAGTGGAAGGCAGTGGGTGACAGCGTAAGGCAGAGGGTGACAGAGGAAGGCAGAGGGTGACAAAGAAAGGCAGAGGGTGAGAGAGGAAGGCAGAGGGTGACAGAGGAAAGCAGAGGGTGAAAGAGGAAGGCAGAGGGTGAAAGCGGAAGGCAGAGGGTGACAGCGGAAGGTAGAGTCTGACAGCAAAAGGCAGAGGGTGACTGAGGAAGGCAGAGGGTGACAAAGAAAGTCAGAGGGTGACAGAGGAAAGCAGAGGGTGACAGAGGAAGGCAGAGGGTGACAGCGAAAGGCAGAGGGTGAAAGAGCAAGGCAGAGTGTGACAGCGGAAGGCCGAGGGTGACATCGGAAGGCAGAGGGTGACAGAGGAAGACAGTGGGAGACAGCGGAATGCAGAGGGTGACAGATGAAGGCAGAGGGTGACAGCAGAAGGCAGAGGGTGACAGATGAAAGCAGAGGGTGACAGCAGAAGGCAGAGGATAACAGCGGAAGGCAGAGGGTGACAGCGGAAGTCAGAAGGTGACAGAGGTAGGCAGAGGGTGACAGAGGAAGGCAGAGGGTGACAGCGGAAGGCAGAGGGTGACAGAGGAAGGCAGATGGTGTCAGTGGAAGTCAGAAGGTGACAGAGGAAGGCAGAGGGTGACAGCGGAAGTCAGAAGGTGACAGCGGAAGGCAGAGGGTGACATTGGAAGGCAGAGGGAGACAAAGAAAAGCAGAGGGTGAGAGAGGAAGGCAGAGGGTAACAGAGGAAAGCAGAGGGTGATAGAGGAAGGCAGAGGGTGACAGCGGAAGGCAGAGGGTGACAGCGGAAGGCAGAGTGTGACAGCGAAAGGCAGAGAGTGACAGAGGAAGACAGTGGGTGACAGAGGAAGGCACAGTGTGACAGCGGAAGGCAGAGGGTGACAGAGGAAGGCACAGTGTGACAGTGGAAGGCAGAGGGTGACAGAGGAAGGCACAGTGTGACAGCGGAAGGCAGAGGGTGACAAAGAAAGGCAGAGGGTGACAGAGGAAGGCAGAGGGTGACAAAGAAAGTCAGAGGGTGACAGAGGAAAGCAGAGGGTGACAGAGGAAGGCAGAGGGTGACAGCAAAAGGCAGAGGGTGATAGAGCAAGGCAGAGTGTGACAGCGGAAGGCCGAGGGTGACATCGGAAGGCAGAGGGTGACAGAGGAAGACAGTGGGTGACAGTGGAATGCAGAGTGTGACAGATGAAGGCAGAGGGTGACAGCAGAAGGCAGAGGGTGACAGCAGAAGGCAGAGGATGACAGCGGAAAGCAGAGGGTGACAGCGGAAGTCAGAAGGTGACAGAGGTAGGCAGAGGGTGACAGAGGAAGGCAGAGGGTGACAGCGGAAGGCAGAGGGTGACAGAGGAAGGCAGATGGTGTCAGTGGAAGTCAGAAGGTGACAGAGGAAGGCTGAAGGTGACAGCGGAAGTCAGAAGGTGACAGCGGAAGGCAGAGGGTGACATTGGAAGGCAGAGGGTGACAGCGGAGGGCAGAGTGTGACAGCGAAAGGCAGAGTGTGACAGAGGAAGGCAGAGGGTGACAGCGGAAGGCAGAGTGTGACAAAGAAAGGCAGAGGGTGACAGAGGAAGGCAGAGGGTAATAAAGAAAAGCAGAGGGTAACAGAGGAAGGCAGAGGGTGACAGCGGAAGGCAGAGTGTGACAGCGGAAGGCAGAGGGTGACAGATGAAGGCAGAGGGTGACAAAGAAAGGCAGAGGGTGACAGAGGAAGGCAGAGGGTGTCAGTGGAAGACAGAGTGTGACAGCGGAAGACAGAGGGTGACAGAGGAAGGCAGTCGGTGACAAAGAAAGGGAGAGGGTGACAGAGGAAAGCAGAGGGTGAAAGAGGAAGGCAGAGGGTGACTGAGGAAAGCACATGGTGACAGAGAAAGGCAGAGGGTGACTAATGACGGCAGAGGGTGACTGAGGAAGGCAGAGGGTGACAATGAAAGGCAGAGGGTGACAGAGGAAGGCAGAGGGTGACAGCGAAAGGCAGAGGGTGATAGAGGAAGGCAGAGTGTGACAGTGGAAGGCAGAGGGTGACAGAGGAAGGCAGAGGGTGACAAAGAAAGGCAGAGGGTGACAGAGGAAAGCAGAGGGTGACAGAGGAAGGCAGTGGGTGACAGAGGAAAGCAGAGGTTGACAGAGGAAGGCAGAGGGTGACTGCGGAAGGCAGAGTGTGAAAGGGGAAGGCAGAGGGTAACAGAGGAAGGCAGTGGGTGACAGCAGAAGGCAGAGGGTGACAGAGGATGGCAGAGGGTGACAGTGGAAGGCAGTGGGTGACAGCGTAAGGCAGAGGGTGACAGAGGAAGGCAGAGGGTGACAAAGAAAGGCAGAGGGTGAGAGAGGAAGGCAGAGGGTGACAGAGGAAAGCAGAGGGTGAAAGAGGAAGGCAGAGGGTGAAAGCGGAAGGCAGAGGGTGACAGCGGAAGGTAGAGTCTGACAGCAAAAGGCAGAGGGTGAGAGAGGAAGGCAGAGGGTGACAGAGGAAAGCAGAGGGTGAAAGAGGAAGGCAGAGGGTGAAAGCGGAAGGCAGAGGGTGACAGCGGAAGGTAGAGTCTGACAGCAAAAGGCAGAGGGTAACAGAGGAAGGCAGAGGGTGACAGAGGATGGCAAAGGGTGACAGAGGAAGGCAGAGGGTGACAAAGAAAGGCAGAGGGTGACAGAGGAAGGCAGAGGGTGACAGCGGAAGGCAAAGTGTGTCAGCGGATGGCAGAGGGTGACAGAAGAAGGCAGAGGGTGACAAAGAAAGGCAGTGGGTTACAGAGGAAGGCAGAGGGTGTCAGCGGAAGACAGAGTGGGACAGCGGAAGACAGAGGGTGACAGAGGAAAGCAGAGGGTGACAGAGGAAGGCAGAGGGTGACAGAGGAAAGCACAGGGTGACAGAGGAAGTCAGAGGGTGACATATGATGGCAGAGGGTGACAGAGGAAGGCAGAGGGTGACAGCGAAAGTCAAAAGGTGACTGAGGAAGGCAGAGGGTGACAAAGAAAGTCAGAGGGTGACAGAGGAAAGCAGAGGGTGACAGAGGAAGGGAGAGGGTGACAGCGAAAGGCAGAGTGTGATAGAGCAAGGCAGAGTGTGACAGCGGAAGGCCGAGGGTGACATCGGAAGGCAGAGGGTGACAGAGGAAGACAGTGGGTGACAGCGGAAGGCAGAGGGTGACAGATGAAGGCAGAGGGTGACAGCAGAAGGCAGAGGATAACAGCGGAAGGCAGAGGGTGACAGCGGAAGTCAGAAGGTGACAGAGGTAGGCAGAGGGTGACAGAGGAAGGCAGAGGGTGACAGCGGAAGGCAGAGGGTGACAGAGGAAGGCAGATGGTGTCAGTGGAAGTCAGAAGGTGACAGAGGAAGGCAGAGGGTGACAGCGGAAGTCAGAAGGTGACAGCGGAAGGCAGAGGGTGACATTGGAAGGCAGAGGGAGACTGCGGAATTCCGAGTGTGACAGCGAAAGGCAGAGGGTGACAGAGGAAGGCAGAGGGTGACAGAGGAAGGCACAGTGCGACAGCGGAAGGCAGAGGGTGACAGAGGAAGGCACAGTGTGACAGTGGAAGGCAGAGGGTGACAGAGGAAGGCACAGTGTGACAGTGGAAGGCAGAGGGTGACAGAGGAAGGCACAGTGTGACAGCGGAAGGCAGATGGTGACAGAGGAAGTCAGAGGGTGACAGAGGAAGGCAGAGGGTGACAAAGATAGGCAGAGGGTGACAGAGGAAGGCAGAGGGTGACAGCGGAAGGCAGAGTGTGACAGCGGATGGCAGAGGGTGACTGATGAAGGCAGAGGGTGACAAAGAAAGGCAGAGGGTGACAGAGGAAGACAGAGGATGGCAGAGGGTGACAGCAAAAGTCAGAAGGTGACTGAGGAAGGCAGAGGGTGACAAAGAAAGTCAGAGGGTGACAGAGGAAGGCAGAGGGTGACAATGAAAGGCAGAGGGTGACAGAGGAAGGCAGAGGGTGACAGCGAAAGGCAGAGGGTGATAGAGGAAGGCAGAGTGTGACAGTGGAAGGCAGAGGGTGACAGAGGAAGGCAGAGGGTGACAAAGAAAGGCAGAGGGTGACAGAGGAAAGCAGAGGGTGACAGAGGAAGGCAGTGGGTGACAGAGGAAAGCAGAGGTTGACAGAGGAAGGCAGAGGGTGACTGCGGAAGGCAGAGTGTGAAAGGGGAAGGCAGAGGGTAACAGAGGAAGGCAGTGGGTGACAGCAGAAGGCAGAGGGTGACAGAGGATGGCAGAGGGTGACAGTGGAAGGCAGTGGGTGACAGCGTAAGGCAGAGGGTGACAGAAGAAGGCAGAGGGTGACAAAGAAAGGCAGAGGGTGAGAGAGGAAGGCAGAGGGTGACAGAGGAAAGCAGAGGGTGAAAGAGGAAGGCAGAGGGTGAAAGCGGAAGGCAGAGGGTGACAGCGGAAGGTAGAGTCTGACAGCAAAAGGCAGAGGGTGAGAGAGGAAGGCAGAGGGTGACAGAGGAAAGCAGAGGGTGAAAGAGGAAGGCAGAGGGTGAAAGCGGAAGGCAGAGGGTGACAGCGGAAGGTAGAGTCTGACAGCAAAAGGCAGAGGGTAACAGAGGAAGGCAGAGGGTGACAGAGGATGGCAAAGGGTGACAGAGGAAGGCAGAGGGTGACAAAGAAAGGCAGAGGGTGACAGAGGAAGGCAGAGGGTGACAATGGAAGGCAAAGTGTGTCAGCGGATGGCAGAGGGTGACAGAAGAAGGCAGAGGGTGACAAAGAAAGGCAGTGGGTTACAGAGGAAGGCAGAGGGTGTCAGCGGAAGACAGAGTGGGACAGCGGAAGACAGAGGGTGACAGAGGAAAGCAGAGGGTGACAGAGGAAGGCAGAGGGTGACAGAGGAAAGCACAGGGTGACAGAGGAAGTCAGAGGGTGACATATGATGGCAGAGGGTGACAGAGGAAGGCAGAGGGTGACAGCGAAAGTCAAAAGGTGACTGAGGAAGGCAGAGGGTGACAAAGAAAGTCAGAGGGTGACAGAGGAAAGCAGAGGGTGACAGAGGAAGGGAGAGGGTGACAGCGAAAGGCAGAGTGTGATAGAGCAAGGCAGAGTGTGACAGCGGAAGGCCGAGGGTGACATCGGAAGGCAGAGGGTGACAGAGGAAGACAGTGGGTGACATCGGAAGGCAGAGGGTGACAGATGAAGGCAGAGGGTGACAGCAGAAGGCAGAGGATAACAGCGGAAGGCAGAGGGTGACAGCGGAAGTCAGAAGGTGACAGAGGTAGGCAGAGGGTGACAGAGGAAGGCAGAGGGTGACAGCGGAAGGCAGAGGGTGACAGAGGAAGGCAGATGGTGTCAGTGGAAGTCAGAAGGTGACAGAGGAAGGCAGAGGGTGACAGCGGAAGTCAGAAGGTGACAGCGGAAGGCAGAGGGTGACATTGGAAGGCAGAGGGAGACTGCGGAATTCCGAGTGTGACAGCGAAAGGCAGAGGGTGACAGAGGAAGGCAGAGGGTGACAGAGGAAGGCACAGTGTGACAGCGGAAGGCAGAGGGTGACAGAGGAAGGCACAGTGTGACAGTGGAAGGCAGAGGGTGACAGAGGAAGGCACAGTGTGACAGTGGAAGGCAGAGGGTGACAGAGGAAGGCACAGTGTGACAGCGGAAGGCAGATGGTGACAGAGGAAGTCAGAGGGTGAAAGAGGAAGGCAGAGGGTGACAAAGATAGGCAGAGGGTGACAGAGGAAGGCAGAGGGTGACAGCGGAAGGCAGAGTGTGACAGCGGATGGCAGAGGGTGACTGATGAAGGCAGAGGGTGACAAAGAAAGGCAGAGGGTGACAGAGGAAGACAGAGGATGGCAGAGGGTGACAGCAAAAGTCAGAAGGTGACTGAGGAAGGCAGAGGGTGACAAAGAAAGTCAGAGGGTGACAGAGGAAAGCAGAGGGTGACAGAGGAAGGCAGAGGGTGACAGCGAAAGGAAGAGGGTGATAGAGCAAGGCAGAGTGTGACAGCGGAAGGCCGAGGGTGACATCGGAAGGCAGAGGGTGACAGAGGAAGACAGTGGGAGACAGCGGAATGCAGAGGGTGACAGATGAAGGCAGAGGGTGACAGCAGAAGGCAGAGGGTGACAGAGGAAGGCAGAGGGTGATAAAGAAAAGCAGAGGGTAACAGAGGAAGGCAGAGGGTGACAGCGGAAGGCAGAGTGTGACAGCGGAAGGCAGAGGGTGACAGATGAAGGCAGAGGGTGACAAAGAAAGGCAGAGGGTGACAGTGGAAGGCAGAGGGTGTCAGTGGAAGGAAGAGTGTGACAGCGGAAGACAGAGGGTGACAGAGGAAGGCAGTCGGTGACAAAGAAAGGGAGAGGGTGACAGAGGAAAGCAGAGGGTGAAAGAGGAAGGCAGAGGGTGACTGAGGAAAGCACAGGGTGACAGAGAAAGGCAGACGGTGACAGATGACGGCAGAGGGTGACTGAGGAAGGCAGAGGGTGACAAAGAAAGGCAGAGGGTGACAGAGGAAAGCAGAGGGTGACAGAGGAAGGCAGAGGGTGACAGAGGAAGGCAGAGGGTGACAGCGAAAGGCAGAGGGTGATAGAGGAAGGCAGAATGTGACAGTGGAAGGCATAGGGTGACAGAGGAAGGCAGAGGGTGACAAAGAAAGGCAGAGGTGACAGAGGAAAGCAGAGGGTGACAGAGGAAGGCAGTGGGTGACAGAGGAAAGCAGAGGTTGACAGAGGAAGGCAGAGGGTGACTGCGGAAGGCAGAGTGTGAAAGGGGAAGGCAGAGGGTAACAAAGGAAGGCAGTGGGTGACAGCAGAAGGCAGAGGGTGACAGAGGATGGCAGAGGGTAACAGTGGAAGGCAGTGGTTGACAGCGTAAGGCAGAGGGTGACAGAGGAAGGCAGAGGGTGACAAAGAAAGGCAGAGGGTGAGAGAGGAAGGCAGAGGGTGACAGAGGAAAGCAGAGGGTGAAATAGGAAGGCAGAGGGTGACAGCGGAAGGCAGAGGGTGACAGCGGAAGGTAGAGTCTGACAGCGAAAGGCAGAGGGTGACAAAGAAAGGCAGAGGGTGACAGAGGAAGGCAGAGGGTGACAGCGGAAGGCAGAGGGTGACAGCGAAAGGCAGAGGGTGATAGAGCAAGGCAGAGTGTGACAGCGGAAGGCCGAGGGTGACATCGGAAGGCAGAGGGTGACAGAGGAAGACAGTGGGTGACAGCGGAAGGCAGAGGGTGACAGATGAAGGCAGAGGGTGACAGCAGAAGGCAGAGGGTGACAGATGAAGGCAGAGGGTGACAGCAGAAGGCAGAGGATAACAGCGGAAGGCAGAGGGTGACAGCGGAAGTCAGAAGGTGACAGAGGTAGGCAGAGGGTGACAGAGGAAGGCAGAGGGTGACAGCGGAAGGCAGAGGGTGACAGAGGAAGGCAGATGGTGTCAGTGGAAGTCAGAAGGTGACAGAGGAAGGCAGAGGGTGACAGCGGAAGGCAGAGGGTGACATTGGAAGGCAGAGTGAGACTGCGGAAGGCCGAGTGTGACAGCGAAAGGCAGAGGGTGACAGAGGAAGGCAGAGGGTGACAGAGGAAGGCACAGTGTGACAGCGGAAGGCAGAGGGTGACAGAGGAAGGCACAGTGTGACAGTGGAAGGCAGAGGGTGACAGAGGAAGGCATAGTGTGACAGCGGAAGGCAGATGGTGACAGAGGAAGTCAGAGGGTGACAGAGGAAGGCAGAGGGTGACAAAGAAAGGCAGAGGGTGACAGCGGAAGGCAGAGTGTGACAGCGGATGGCAGAGGGTGACAGATGAAGGCAGAGGGAGACAAAGAAAGGCAGAGGGTGACAGAGGAAGGCAGAGGGTGGCAGAGGGTGACAGCGAAAGTCAGAAGGTGACTGAGGAAGGCAGAGGGTGGCAAAGAAAGTCAGAGGGTGACAGAGGAAAGCAGAGGGTGACAGAGGAAGGCAGAGGGTGACAGCGAAAGGCAGAGGGTGATAGAGCAAGGCAGAGTGTGACAGCGGAAGGCCGAGGGTGACATCGGAAGGCAGAGGGTGACAGAGGAAGACAGTGGGTGACAGCGGAATGCAGAGGGTGACAGATGAAGGCAGAGGGTGACAGCAGAAGGCAGAGGATGACAGCGGAAAGCAGAGGGTGACAGCGGAAGTCAGAAGGTGACAGAGGTAGGCAGAGGGTGACAGAGGAAGGCAGAGGGTGACAGCGGAAGGCAGAGGGTGACAGAGGAAGGCAGATGGTGTCAGTGGAAGTCAGAAGGTGACAGAGGAAGGCTGAGGGTGACAGCGAAAGTCAGAAGGTGACAGCGGAAGGCACAGGGTGACATTGGAAGGCAGAGGGTGATTGCGGAAGGCAGAGTGTGACAGCGAAAGGCAGAGTGTGACAAAGGAAGGTAGAGGGTGACAGCGGAAGGCAGAGTGTGACAAAGAAAGGCAGAGGGTGACAGAGGAAGGCAGAGGGTGATAAAGAAAAGCAGAGGGTAACAGAGGAAGGCAGAGGGTGACAGCGGAAGGCAGAGTGTGACAGCGGAAGGCAGAGGGTGACAGATGAAGGCAGAGGGTGACAAAGAAAGGCAGAGGGTGACAGAGGAAGGCAGAGGGTGTCAGTGGAAGACAGAGTGTGACAGCGGAAGACAGAGGATGACAGAGGAAGGCAGTCGGTGACAAAGAAAGGGAGAGGGTGACAGAGGAAAGCAGATGGTGAAAGAGGAAGGCAGAGGGTGACTGAGGAAAGCACAGGGTGACAGAGAAAGGCAGAGGGTGACAGATGACGGCAGAGGGTGACTGAGGAAGGCAGAGGGTGACAGCGGAAGGCAGAGGGTGACAGATGAAGGCAGAGGGTGACAAAGAAAGGCAGAGGGTGACAGAGGAAGGCAGAGGGTGTCAGTGGAAGACAGAGTGTGACAGCGGAAGACAGAGGATGACAGAGGAAGGCAGTCGGTGACAAAGAAAGGGAGAGGGTGACAGAGGAAAGCAGATGGTGAAAGAGGAAGGCAGAGGGTGACTGAGGAAAGCACAGGGTGACAGAGAAAGGCAGAGGGTGACAGATGACGGCAGAGGGTGACTGAGGAAGGCAGAGGGTGACAAAGAATGGCAGAGGGTGACAGAGGAAAGCAGAGGGTGACAGAGTAAGGCAGAGGGTGAAAGAGGAAGGCAGAGGGTGACAGCGAAAGGCAGAGGGTGATAGAGGAAGGCAGAGTGTGACAGTGGAAGGCAGAGGGTGACAGAGGAAGGCAGAGGGTGACAAAGAAAGGCAGAGGGTGACAGAGGAAAGCAGAGGGTGACAGAGGAAGGCAGTGGGTGACAGAGGATGGCAAAGGGTGACAGAGGAAGGCAGAGGGTGACAAAGAAAGGCAGAGGGTGACAGTGGAAGGCAGAGGGTGACAGCGGAAGGCAGAGTGTGTCAGCGGATGGCAGAGGGTGACAGAAGAAGGCAGAGGGTGACAAAGAAAGGCAGTGGGTGACAGAGGAAGGCAGAGGGTGTCAGCGGAAGACAGAGTGGGACAGCGGAAGACAGAGGGTGACAGAGGAAAGCAGAGGGTGACAGAGGAAGGCAGAGGGTGACAGAGGAAAGCACAGGGTGACAGAGGAAGTCAGAGGGTGACATATGATGGCAGAGGGTGACAGAGGAAGGCAGAGGGTGACAGCGAAAGTCAAAAGGTGACTGAGGAAGGCAGAGGGTGACAAAGAAAGTCAGAGGGTGACAGAGGAAAGCAGAGGGTGACAGAGGAAGGCAGAGGGTGACAGCGAAAGGCAGAGGGTGATAGAGCAAGGCAGAGTGTGACAGCGGAAGGCCGAGGGTGACATCGGAAGGCAGAGGGTGACAGAGGAAGACAGTGGGTGACAGCGGAAGGCAGAGGGTGACAGATGAAGGCAGAGGGTGACAGCAGAAGGCAGAGGATAACAGCGGAAGGCAGAGGGTGACAGCGGAATGTAGAGTCTGACAGCGAAAGGCAGAGGGTGACAAAGAAAGGCAGAGGGTGACAGAGGAAGGCAGAGGGTGACAGCGGAAGGCAGAGGGTGACAGCAAAAGGCAGAGGGTGATAGAGCAAGGCAGAGTGTGACAGCGGAAGGCCGAGGGTGACATCGGAAGGCAGAGGGTGACAGAGGAAGACAGTGGGTGACAGCGGAAGGCAGAGGCTGACAGATGAAGGCAGAGGGTGACAGCAGAAGGCAGAGGGTGACAGATGAAGGCAGAGGGTGACAGCAGAAGGCAGAGGATAACAGCGGAAGGCAGAGGGTGACAGCGGAAGTCAGAAGGTGACAGAGGTAGGCAGAGGGTGACAGAGGAAGGCAGAGGGTGACAGCGGAAGGCAGAGGGTGACAGAGGAAGGCAGATGGTGTCAGTGGAAGTCAGAAGGTGACAGAGGAAGGCAGAGGGTGACAGCGGAAGTCAGAAGGTGACAGCGGAAGGCAGAGGGTGACATTGGAAGGCAGAGGGAGACTGCGGAAGGCCGAGTGTGACAGCGAAAGACAGAGGGTGACAGAGGAAGGCAGAGGGTGACAGAGGAAGGCACAGTGTGACAGCGGAAGGCAGAGGGTGGCAGAGGAAGGCACAGTGTGACAGTGGAAGGCAGAGGGTGACAGAGGAAGGCACAGTGTGACAGCGGAAGGCAGATGGTGACAGAGGAAGTCAGAGGGTGACAGAGGAAGGCAGAGGGTGACAAAGAAAGGCAGAGGGTGACAGCGGAAGGCAGAGTGTGACAGCGGATGGCAGAGGGTGACAGATGAAGGCAGAGGGAGACAAAGAAAGGCAGAGGGTGACAGAGGAAGGCAGAGGGTGGCAGAGGGTGACAGCGAAAGTCAGAAGGTGACTGAGGAAGGCAGAGGGTGACAAAGAAAGTCAGAGGGTGACAGAGGAAAGCAGAGGGTGACAGAGGAAGGCAGAGGGTGACAGCAAAAGGCAGAGGGTGATAGAGCAAGGCAGAGTGTGACAGCGGAAGGCCGAGGGTGACATCGGAAGGCAGAGGGTGACAGAGGAAGATAGTGGGTGACAGCGGAATGCAGAGGGTGACAGATGAAGGCAGAGGGTGACAGCAGAAGGCAGAGGATGACAGCGGAAAGCAGAGGGTGACAGCGGAAGTCAGAAGGTGACAGAGGTAGGCAGAGGGTGACAGAGGAAGGCAGAGGGTGACAGCGAAAGGCAGAGGGTGACAGAGGAAAGCAGAGGGTGACAGAGGAAGGCAGAGGGTGACAGAGGAAGGCAGAGGGTGACAGCGAAAGGCAGAGGGTGATAGAGGAAGGCAGAATGTGACAGTGGAAGGCATAGGGTGACAGAGGAAGGCAGAGGGTGACAAAGAAAGGCAGAGGTGACAGAGGAAAGCAGAGGGTGACAGAGGAAGGCAGTGGGTGACAGAGGAAAGCAGAGGTTGACAGAGGAAGGCAGAGGGTGACTGCGGAAGGCAGAGTGTGAAAGGGGAAGGCAGAGGGTAACAAAGGAAGGCAGTGGGTGACAGCAGAAGGCAGAGGGTGACAGAGGATGGCAGAGGGTAACAGTGGAAGGCAGTGGTTGACAGCGTAAGGCAGAGGGTGACAGAGGAAGGCAGAGGGTGACAAAGAAAGGCAGAGGGTGAGAGAGGAAGGCAGAGGGTGACAGAGGAAAGCAGAGGGTGAAATAGGAAGGCAGAGGGTGACAGCGGAAGGCAGAGGGTGACAGCGGAAGGTAGAGTCTGACAGCGAAAGGCAGAGGGTGACAAAGAAAGGCAGAGGGTGACAGAGGAAGGCAGAGGGTGACAGCGGAAGGCAGAGGGTGACAGCGAAAGGCAGAGGGTGATAGAGCAAGGCAGAGTGTGACAGCGGAAGGCCGAGGGTGACATCGGAAGGCAGAGGGTGACAGAGGAAGACAGTGGGTGACAGCGGAAGGCAGAGGGTGACAGATGAAGGCAGAGGGTGACAGCAGAAGGCAGAGGGTGACAGATGAAGGCAGAGGGTGACAGCAGAAGGCAGAGGATAACAGCGGAAGGCAGAGGGTGACAGCGGAAGTCAGAAGGTGACAGAGGTAGGCAGAGGGTGACAGAGGAAGGCAGAGGGTGACAGCGGAAGGCAGAGGGTGACAGAGGAAGGCAGATGGTGTCAGTGGAAGTCAGAAGGTGACAGAGGAAGGCAAAGGGTGACAGCGGAAGGCAGAGGGTGACATTGGAAGGCAGAGTGAGACTGCGGAAGGCCGAGTGTGACAGCGAAAGGCAGAGGGTGACAGAGGAAGGCAGAGGGTGACAGAGGAAGGCACAGTGTGACAGCGGAAGGCAGAGGGTGACAGAGGAAGGCACAGTGTGACAGTGGAAGGCAGAGGGTGACAGAGGAAGGCATAGTGTGACAGCGGAAGGCAGATGGTGACAGAGGAAGTCAGAGGGTGACAGAGGAAGGCAGAGGGTGACAAAGAAAGGCAGAGGGTGACAGCGGAAGGCAGAGTGTGACAGCGGATGGCAGAGGGTGACAGATGAAGGCAGAGGGAGACAAAGAAAGGCAGAGGGTGACAGAGGAAGGCAGAGGGTGGCAGAGGGTGACAGCGATAGTCAGAAGGTGACTGAGGAAGGCAGAGGGTGGCAAAGAAAGTCAGAGGGTGACAGAGGAAAGCAGAGGGTGACAGAGGAAGGCAGAGGGTGACAGCGAAAGGCAGAGGGTGATAGAGCAAGGCAGAGTGTGACAGCGGAAGGCCGAGGGTGACATCGGAAGGCAGAGGGTGACAGAGGAAGACAGTGGGTGACAGCGGAATGCAGAGGGTGACAGATGAAGGCAGAGGGTGACAGCAGAAGGCAGAGGATGACAGCGGAAAGCAGAGGGTGACAGCGGAAGTCAGAAGGTGACAGAGGTAGGCAGAGGGTGACAGAGGAAGGCAGAGGGTGACAGCGGAAGGCAGAGGGTGACAGAGGAAGGCAGATGGTGTCAGTGGAAGTCAGAAGGTGACAGAGGAAGGCTGAGGGTGACAGCGAAAGTCAGAAGGTGACAGCGGAAGGCACAGGGTGACATTGGAAGGCAGAGGGTGATTGCGGAAGGCAGAGTGTGACAGCGAAAGGCAGAGTGTGACAAAGGAAGGTAGAGGGTGACAGCGGAAGGCAGAGTGTGACAAAGAAAGGCAGAGGGTGACAGAGGAAGGCAGAGGGTGATAAAGAAAAGCAGAGGGTAACAGAGGAAGGCAGAGGGTGACAGCGGAAGGCAGAGTGTGACAGCGGAAGGCAGAGGGTGACAGATGAAGGCAGAGGGTGACAAAGAAAGGCAGAGGGTGACAGAGGAAGGCAGAGGGTGTCAGTGGAAGACAGAGTGTGACAGCGGAAGACAGAGGATGACAGAGGAAGGCAGTCGGTGACAAAGAAAGGGAGAGGGTGACAGAGGAAAGCAGATGGTGAAAGAGGAAGGCAGAGGGTGACTGAGGAAAGCACAGGGTGACAGAGAAAGGCAGAGGGTGACAGATGACGGCAGAGGGTGACTGAGGAAGGCAGAGGGTGACAGCGGAAGGCAGAGGGTGACAGATGAAGGCAGAGGGTGACAAAGAAAGGCAGAGGGTGACAGAGGAAGGCAGAGGGTGTCAGTGGAAGACAGAGTGTGACAGCGGAAGACAGAGGATGACAGAGGAAGGCAGTCGGTGACAAAGAAAGGGAGAGGGTGACAGAGGAAAGCAGATGGTGAAAGAGGAAGGCAGAGGGTGACTGAGGAAAGCACAGGGTGACAGAGAAAGGCAGAGGGTGACAGATGACGGCAGAGGGTGACTGAGGAAGGCAGAGGGTGACAAAGAATGGCAGAGGGTGACAGAGGAAAGCAGAGGGTGACAGAGTAAGGCAGAGGGTGAAAGAGGAAGGCAGAGGGTGACAGCGAAAGGCAGAGGGTGATAGAGGAAGGCAGAGTGTGACAGTGGAAGGCAGAGGGTGACAGAGGAAGGCAGAGGGTGACAAAGAAAGGCAGAGAGTGACAGAGGAAAGCAGAGGGTGACAGAGGAAGGCAGTGGGTGACAGAGGATGGCAAAGGGTGACAGAGGAAGGCAGAGGGTGACAAAGAAAGGCAGAGGGTGACAGTGGAAGGCAGAGGGTGACAGCGGAAGGCAGAGTGTGTCAGCGGATGGCAGAGGGTGACAGAAGAAGGCAGAGGGTGACAAAGAAAGGCAGTGGGTGACAGAGGAAGGCAGAGGGTGTCAGCGGAAGACAGAGTGGGACAGCGGAAGACAGAGGGTGACAGAGGAAAGCAGAGGGTGACAGAGGAAGGCAGAGGGTGACAGAGGAAAGCACAGGGTGACAGAGGAAGTCAGAGGGTGACATATGATGGCAGAGGGTGACAGAGGAAGGCAGAGGGTGACAGCGAAAGTCAAAAGGTGACTGAGGAAGGCAGAGGGTGACAAAGAAAGTCAGAGGGTGACAGAGGAAAGCAGAGGGTGACAGAGGAAGGCAGAGGGTGACAGCGAAAGGCAGAGGGTGATAGAGCAAGGCAGAGTGTGACAGCGGAAGGCCGAGGGTGACATCGGAAGGCAGAGGGTGACAGAGGAAGACAGTGGGTGACAGCGGAAGGCAGAGGGTGACAGATGAAGGCAGAGGGTGACAGCAGAAGGCAGAGGATAACAGCGGAAGGCAGAGGGTGACAGCGGAATGTAGAGTCTGACAGCGAAAGGCAGAGGGTGACAAAGAAAGGCAGAGGGTGACAGAGGAAGGCAGAGGGTGACAGCGGAAGGCAGAGGGTGACAGCGAAAGGCAGAGGGTGATAGAGCAAGGCAGAGTGTGACAGCGGAAGGCCGAGGGTGACATCGGAAGGCAGAGGGTGACAGAGGAAGACAGTGGGTGACAGCGGAAGGCAAAGGCTGACAGATGAAGGCAGAGGGTGACAGCAGAAGGCAGAGGGTGACAGATGAAGGCAGAGGGTGACAGCAGAAGGCAGAGGATAACAGCGGAAGGCAGAGGGTGACAGCGGAAGTCAGAAGGTGACAGAGGTAGGCAGAGGGTGACAGAGGAAGGCAGAGGGTGACAGCGGAAGGCAGAGGGTGACAGAGGAAGGCAGATGGTGTCAGTGGAAGTCAGAAGGTGACAGAGGAAGGCAGAGGGTGACAGCGGAAGTCAGAAGGTGACAGCGGAAGGCAGAGGGTGACATTGGAAGGCAGAGGGAGACTGCGGAAGGCCGAGTGTGACAGCGAAAGACAGAGGGTGACAGAGGAAGGCAGAGGGTGACAGAGGAAGGCACAGTGTGACAGCGGAAGGCAGAGGGTGGCAGAGGAAGGCACAGTGTGACAGTGGAAGGCAGAGGGTGACAGAGGAAGGCACAGTGTGACAGCGGAAGGCAGATGGTGACAGAGGAAGTCAGAGGGTGACAGAGGAAGGCAGAGGGTGACAAAGAAAGGCAGAGGGTGACAGCGGAAGGCAGAGTGTGACAGCGGATGGCAGAGGGTGACAGATGAAGGCAGAGGGAGACAAAGAAAGGCAGAGGGTGACAGAGGAAGGCAGAGGGTGGCAGAGGGTGACAGCGAAAGTCAGAAGGTGACTGAGGAAGGCAGAGGGTGACAAAGAAAGTCAGAGGGTGACAGAGGAAAGCAGAGGGTGACAGAGGAAGGCAGAGGGTGACAGCAAAAGGCAGAGGGTGATAGAGCAAGGCAGAGTGTGACAGCGGAAGGCCGAGGGTGACATCGGAAGGCAGAGGGTGACAGAGGAAGATAGTGGGTGACAGCGGAATGCAGAGGGTGACAGATGAAGGCAGAGGGTGACAGCAGAAGGCAGAGGATGACAGCGGAAAGCAGAGGGTGACAGCGGAAGTCAGAAGGTGACAGAGGTAGGCAGAGGGTGACAGAGGAAGGCAGAGGGTGACAGCGAAAGGCAGAGGGTGATAGAGGAAGGCAGAGTGTGACAGTGGAAGGCAGAGGGTGACAGAGGAAGGCAGAGGGTGACAAAGAAATGCAGAGGTGACAGAGGAAAGCAGAGGGTGACAGAGGAAGGCAGTGGGTGACAGAGGAAAGCAGAGGTTGACAGAGGAAGGCAGAGGGTGACTGCGGAAGGCAGAGTGTGAAAGGGGAAGGCAGAGGGTGACATCGGAAGGCATCGGGTGACAGAGGAAGAAAGTGGGTGACAGCGGAATGCAGAGGGTGACAGATGAAGGCAGAGGGTGACAGCAGAAGGCAGAGGATGACAGCGGAAAGCATAGGGTGACAGCGGAAGTCAGAAGGTGACAGAGGTAGGCAGAGGGTGACAGAGGAAGGCAGAGGGTGACAGCGGAAGGCAGAGGGTGACAGAGGAAGGCAGATGGTGTCAGTGGAAGTCAGAAGGTGACAGAGGAAGGCTGAGGGTGACAGCGGAAGTCAGAAGGTGACAGCGGAAGGCACAGGGTGACATTGGAAGGCAGAGGGTGATTGCGGAAGGCAGAGTGTGACAGCGAAAGGCAGAGTGTGACAGAGGAAGGTAGAGGGTGACAGCGGAAGGCAGAGGGTGACAAAGAAAGGCAGAGGGTGACAGAGGAAGGCAGAGGGTGATAAAGAAAAGCAGAGGGTAACAGAGGAAGGCAGAGGGTGACAGCGGAAGGCAGAGTGTGACAGCGGAAGGCAGAGGGTGACAGATGAAGGCAGAGGGTGACAAAGAAAGGCAGAGGGTGACAGAGGAAGGCAGAGGGTGTCAGTGGAAGACAGAGTGTGACAGCGGAAGACAGAGGATGACAGAGGAAGGCAGTCGGTGACAAAGAAAGGGAGAGGGTGACAGAGGAAAGCAGAGGGTGAAAGAGGAAGGCAGAGGGTGACTGAGGAAAGCACAGGGTGACAGAGAAAGGCAGAGGGTGACAGATGACGGCAGAGGGTGACTGAGGAAGGCAGAGGGTGACAAAGAATGGCAGAGGGTGACAGAGGAAAGCAGAGGGTGACAGAGTAAGGCAGAGGGTGAAAGAGGAAGGCAGAGGGTGACAGCGAAAGGCAGAGGGTGATAGAGGAAGGCAGAGTGTGACAGTGGAAGGCAGAGGGTGACAGACGAAGGCAGAGGGTGACAAAGAAAGGCAGAGGGTGACAGAGGAAAGCAGAGGGTGACAGAGGAAGGCAGTGGGTGACAGAGGAAAGCAGAGGTCGACAGAGGAAGGCAGAGGGTGACTGCGGAAGGCAGAGTGTGAAAGGGGAAGGCAGAGGGTAACAGAGGAAGGCAGTGGGTGACAGCGGAAGGCAGAGGGTGACAGAGGATGGCAGAGGGTGACAGTGGAAGGCAGTGGGTGACAGCGTAAGGCAGAGGGTGACAGAGGAAGGCAGAGGGTGACATAGAAAGGCAGAGGGTGAGAGAGGAAGGCAGAGGGTGACAGAGGAAAGCAGAGGGTGAAAGAGGAAGGCAGAGGGTGACAGCGGAAGGCAGAGGGTGACAGCGGAAGGTAGAGTCTGACAGCGAAAGGCAGAGGGTGACAGAGGAAGGCAAAGGGTGACAGAGGATGGCAAAGGGTGACAGAGGAAGGCAGAGGGTGACAAAGAAAGGCAGAGGGTGACAGAGGAAGGCAGAGGGTGACAGCGGAAGGCAGAGTGTGTCAGCGGATGGCAGAGGGTGACAGAAGAAGGCAGAGGGTGACAAAGAAAGGCAGTGGGTGACAGAGGAAGGCAGAGGGTGTCAGCGGAAGACAGAGTGGGACAGCGGAAGACAGAGGGTGACAGAGGAAAGCAGAGGGTGACAGAGGAAGGCAGAGGGTGACAGAGGAAAGCACAGGGTGACAGAGGAAGTCAGAGGGTGACATATGATGGCAGAGGGTGACAGAGGAAGGCAGAGGGTGACAGCGAAAGTCAAAAGGTGACTGAGGAAGGCAGAGGGTGACAAAGAAAGTCAGAGGGTGACAGAGGAAAGCAGAGGGTGACAGAGGAAGGCAGAGGGTGACAGCGAAAGGCAGAGGGTGATAGAGCAAGGCAGAGTGTGACAGCGGAAGGCCGAGGGTGACATCGGAAGGCAGAGGGTGACAGAGGAAGCCAGTGGGTGACAGCGGAAGGCAGAGGGTGACAGATGAAGGCAGAGGGTGACAGCAGAAGGCAGAGGATAACATCGGAAGGCAGAGGGTGACAGCGGAAGTCAGAAGGTGACAGAGGTAGGCAGAGGGTGACAGAGGAAGGCAGAGGGTGACAGCGGAAGGCAGAGGGTGACAGAGGAAGGCAGATGGTGTCAGTGGAAGTCAGAAGGTGACAGAGGAAGGCAGAGGGTGACAGCGGAAGTCAGAAGGTGACAGCGGAAGGCAGAGGGTGACATTGGAAGGCAGAGGGAGACTGCGGAAGGCCGAGTGTGACAGCGAAAGGCAGAGGGTGACAGAGGAAGGCAGAGGGTGACAGAGGAAGGCACAGTGTGACAGCGGAAGGCAGAGGGTGACAGAGGAAGGCACCGTGTGACAGTGGAAGGCAGAGGGTGACAGAGGAAGGCAGATGGTGACAGAGGAAGGCAGATGGTGACAGAGGAAATCAGAGGGTGACAGAGGAAGGCAGAGGGTGACAAAGAAAGGCAGAGGGTGACAGAGGAAGGCAGAGTGTGACAGCGGATTGCAGAGTGTGACAGCGGATGGCAGAGGGTGACAGATGAAGGCAGAGGGTGACAAAGAAAGGCAGAGGGTGACAGAGGAAGGCAGAGTGTGGCAGAGGGTGACAGCGAAAGTCAGAAAGTGACTGAGGAAGGCAGAGGGTGACAAAGAAAGTCAGAGGGTGACAGAGGAAAGCAGAGGGTGACAGAGGAAGGCAGAGGGTGACAGAGGAAGGCACAGTGTGACAGCGGAAGGCAGATGGTGACAGAGGAAGTCAGAGGGTGACAGAGGAATGCACAGTGTGACAGTGGAAGGCAGAGTGTGACAAAGAAAGGTAGAGGGTGACAGAGGAAGGCAGAGGGTGACAGAGGAATGCAGAAGGTGACAGAGGAAGGCAGAGGGTGACAGAGGAAGGCAGAGGGTGACAGCGAAAGGCAGAGGGTGATAGAGGAAGGCAGAGTGTGACAGTGGAAGGCAGAGGGTGACAGAGGAAGGCAGAGGGTGACAAAGAAATGCAGAGGTGACAGAGGAAAGCAGAGGGTGACAGAGGAAGGCAGTGGGTTACAGAGGAAAGCAGAGGTTGACAGAGGAAGGCAGAGGGTGACTGCGGATGGCAGAGTGTGAAAGGGGAAGGCAGAGGGTGACATCGGAAGGCATCGGGTGACAGAGGAAGAAAGTGGGTGACAGCGGAATGCAGAGGGTGACAGATGAAGGCAGAGGGTGACAGCAGAAGGCAGAGGATGACAGCGGAAAGCAGAGGGTGACAGCGGAAGTCAGAAGGTGACAGAGGTAGGCAGAGGATGACAGAGGAAGGCAGAGGGTGACAGCGGAAGGCAGAGGGTGACAGAGGAAGGCAGATGGTGTCTGTGGAAGTCAGAAGGTGACAGAGGAAGGCAGAGGGTGACAGCGGAATTCAGAAGGTGACAGCGGACGGCAGAGGGTGACATTGGAAGGCAGAGGGTGACTGCGGAAGGCAGAGTGTGACAGCGAAAGGCAGAGTGTGACAGAGGAAGTCAGAGGGTGACAGCGGAATGCAGAGTGTGACAAAGAAAGGCAGAGGGTGACAGAGGAAGGTAGAGGGTGATAAAGAAAAGCAGAGGGTAACAGAGGAAGGCAGAGGGTGACAGCAGAAGGCAGAGTGTGACAGCGGAAGGCAGAGGGTGACAGATGAAGGCAGAGGGTGACAAAGAAAGGCAGAGGGTGACAGCGGAAGGCAGAGGGTGTCAGTGGAAGACAGAGTGTGACAGCGGAAGACAGAGGGTGACAGAGGAAGGCATTCGGTGACAAAGAAAGGGAGAGGGTGACAGAGGAAAGGAGAGGGTGAAAGAGGAAGGCAGAGGGTGACTGAGGAAAGCACAGGGTGACAGAGAAAGGCAGACGGTGACAGATGACGACAGAGGGTGACTGAGGAAGGCAGAAGGTGACAAAGAAAGGCAGAGGGTGACAGAGGAAAGCAGAGGGTGACAGAGGAAAACAGAGGGTGACAGAGGAAGGCAGAGGGTGACAGCGAAAGGCAGAGGGTGATAGAGGAAGGCAGAGTGTGATAGTGGAAGGCATAGGGTGACAGAGGAAGGCAGAGGGTGACAAATAAAGGCAGAGGTGACAGAGGAAAGCAGAGGGTGACTGCGGAAGGCAGAGTGTGAAAGGGGAAGGCAGAGGGTAACAGAGGAAGGCAGTGGGTGACAGCGGAAGGCAGAGGGTGACAGAGGATGGCAGAGGGTGACAGTGGAAGGCAGTGGGTGACAGCGTAAGGCAGAGGGTGACAGAGGAAGGCAGAGGGTGACAAAGAATGGCAGAGGGTGAGAGAGGAAGGCAGAGGGTGACAGAGGAAAGCAGAGGGTGAAAGAGGAAGGCAGAGGGTGACAGCGGAAGGCAGAGGGTGACAGCGGAAGGTAGAGTCTGACAGCGAAAGGCAGAGGGTGACAGAGGAAGGCAAAGGGTGACAGAGGATGGCAAAGGGTGACAGAGGAAGGCAGAGGGTGACAAAGAAAGGCAGAGGGTGACAGAGGAAGGCAGAGGGTGACAGCGGAAGGCAGAGTGTGTCAGCGGATGGCAGAGGGTGACAGAAGAAGGCAGAGGGTGACAAAGAAAGGCAGTGGGTGACAGAGGAAGGCAGAGGGTGTCAGCGGAAGACAGAGTGGGACAGCGGAAGACAGAGGGTGACAGAGGAAAGAAGAGGGTGACAGAGGAAGGCAGAGGGTGACAGAGGAAAGCACAGGGTGACAGAGGAAGTCAGAGGGTGACATATGATGGCAGAGGGTGACAGAGGAAGGCAGAGGGTGACAGCGAAAGTCAAAAGGTGACTGAGGAAGGCAGAGGGTGACAAAGAAAGTCAGAGGGTGACAGAGGAAAGCAGAGGGTGACAGAGGAAGGCAGAGGGTGACAGCGAAAGGCAGAGGGTGATAGAGCAAGGCAGAGTGTGACAGCGGAAGGCCGAGGGTGACATCGGAAGGCAGAGGGTGACAGAGGAAGCCAGTGGGTGACAGCGGAAGGCAGAGGGTGACAGATGAAGGCAGAGGGTGACAGCAGAAGGCAGAGTATAACAGCGGAAGGCAGAGGGTGACAGCGGAAGTCAGAAGGTGACAGAGGTAGGCAGAGGGTGACAGAGGAAGGCAGAGGGTGACAGCGGAAGGCAGAGGGTGACAGAGGAAGGCAGATGGTGTCAGTGGAAGTCAGAAGGTGACAGAGGAAGGCAGAGGGTGACAGCGGAAGTCAGAAGGTGACAGCGGAAGGCAGAGGGTGACATTGGAAGGCAGAGGGAGACTGCGGAAGGCCGAGTGTGACAGCGAAAGGCAGAGGGTGACAGAGGAAGGCAGAGGGTGACAGAGGAAGGCACAGTGTGACAGCGGAAGGCAGAGGGTGACAGAGGAAGGCACCGTGTGACAGTGGAAGGCAGAGGGTGACAGAGGAAGGCAGATGGTGACAGAGGAAGGCAGATGGTGACAGAGGAAATCAGAGGGTGACAGAGGAAGGCAGAGGGTGACAAAGAAAGGCAGAGGGTGACAGAGGAAGGCAGAGTGTGACAGCGGAAGGCAGAGTGTGACAGCGGATGGCAGAGGGTGACAGATGAAGGCAGAGGGTGACAAAGAAAGGCAGAGGGTGACAGAGGAAGGCAGAGTGTGGCAGAGGGTGACAGCGAAAGTCAGAAAGTGACTGAGGAAGGCAGAGGGTGACAAAGAAAGTCAGAGGGTGACAGAGGAAAGCAGAGGGTGACAGAGGAAGGCAGAGGGTGACAGAGGAAGGCACAGTGTGACAGCGGAAGGCAGATGGTGACAGAGGAAGTCAGAGGGTGACAGAGGAATGCACAGTGTGACAGTGGAAGGCAGAGTGTGACAAAGAAAGGTAGAGGGTGACAGAGGAAGGCAGAGGGTGACAGAGGAATGCAGAAGGTGACAGAGGAAGGCAGAGGGTGACAGAGGAAGGCAGAGGGTGACAGCGAAAGGCAGAGGGTGATAGAGGAAGGCAGAGTGTGACAGTGGAAGGCAGAGGGTGACAGAGGAAGGCAGAGGGTGACAAAGAAATGCAGAGGTGACAGAGGAAAGCAGAGGGTGACAGAGGAAGGCAGTGGGTGACAGAGGAAAGCAGAGGTTGACAGAGGAAGGCAGAGGGTGACTGCGGATGGCAGAGTGTGAAAGGGGAAGGCAGAGGGTGACATCGGAAGGCATCGGGTGACAGAGGAAGAAAGTGGGTGACAGCGGAATGCAGAGGGTGACAGATGAAGGCAGAGGGTGACAGCAGAAGGCAGAGGATGACAGCGGAAAGCAGAGGGTGACAGCGGAAGTCAGAAGGTGACAGAGGTAGGCAGAGGATGACAGAGGAAGGCAGAGGGTGACAGCGGAAGGCAGAGGGTGACAGAGGAAGGCAGATGGTGTCTGTGGAAGTCAGAAGGTGACAGAGGAAGGCAGAGGGTGACAGCGGAATTCAGAAGGTGACAGCGGACGGCAGAGGGTGACATTGGAAGGCAGAGGGTGACTGCGGAAGGCAGAGTGTGACAGCGAAAGGCAGAGTGTGACAGAGGAAGTCAGAGGGTGACAGCGGAATGCAGAGTGTGACAAAGAAAGGCAGAGGGTGACAGAGGAAGGTAGAGGGTGATAAAGAAAAGCAGAGGGTAACAGAGGAAGGCAGAGGGTGACAGCAGAAGGCAGAGTGTGACAGCGGAAGGCAGAGGGTGACAGATGAAGGCAGAGGGTGACAAAGAAAGGCAGAGGGTGACAGCGGAAGGCAGAGGGTGTCAGTGGAAGACAGAGTGTGACAGCGGAAGACAGAGGGTGACAGAGGAAGGCATTCGGTGACAAAGAAAGGGAGAGGGTGACAGAGGAAAGGAGAGGGTGAAAGAGGAAGGCAGAGGGTGACTGAGGAAAGCACAGGGTGACAGAGAAAGGCAGACGGTGACAGATGACGACAGAGGGTGACTGAGGAAGGCAGAAGGTGACAAAGAAAGGCAGAGGGTGACAGAGGAAAGCAGAGGGTGACAGAGGAAAACAGAGGGTGACAGAGGAAGGCAGAGGGTGACAGCGAAAGGCAGAGGGTGATAGAGGAAGGCAGAGTGTGATAGTGGAAGGCATAGGGTGACAGAGGAAGGCAGAGGGTGACAAATAAAGGCAGAGGTGACAGAGGAAAGCAGAGGGTGACAGAGGAAGGCAGTGGGTGACAGAGGAAAGCAGAGGTTGACAGAGGAAGGCAGAGGGTGACTGCGGAAGGCAGAGTGTGAAAGGGGAAGGCAGAGGGTAACAGAGGAAGGCAGTGGGTGACAGCAGAAGGCAGAGGGTGACAGAGGATGGCAGAGGGTGACAGTGGAAGGCAGTGGGTGACAGCGTAAGGCAGAGTGTGACAGAGGAAGGCAGAGGGTGACAAAGAAAGGCAGAGGGTGACAGGGGAAAGCAGAGGGTGAAAGAGGAAGGCAGAGGGTGACAGCGGAAGGCAGAGGGTGACAGAGGAAGGCAGAGGGTGACAGAGGATGGCAAAGGGTGACAGAGGAAGGCAGAGGGTGACATAGAAAGGCAGAGGGTGACAGAGGAAGGCAGAGGGTGACAGCGGAAGGTAGAGTGTGTCAGCGGATGGCAGAGGGTGACAGAAGAAGGCAGAGGGTGACAAAGAAAGGCAGAGGGTGACAGAGGAAGGCAGAGGGTGTCAGCGGAAGACAGAGTGGGACAGCGGAAGACAGAGGGTGACAGAGGAAAGCAGAGGGTGACAGAGGAAGGCAGAGGGTGACAGAGGAAAGCACAGGGTGACAGAGGAAGTCAGAGGGTGACATATGATGGCAGAGGGTGACAGAGGAAGGCAGAGGGTGACAGCGAAAGTCAAAAGGTGACTGAGGAAGGCAGAGGGTGACAAGGAAAGTCAGAGGGTGACAGAGGAAAGCAGAGGGTGACAGAGGAAGGCAGAGGGTGACAGCGAAAGGCAGAGGGTGATAGAGCAAGGCAGAGTGTGACAGCGGAAGGCCGAGGGTGACATCGGAAGGCAGAGGGTGACAGAGGAAGACAGTGGGTGACAGCGGAAGGCAGAGGGTGACAGCAGAAGGCAGAGGGTGACAGCGGAAGTCAGAAGGTGACAGAGGTAGGCAGAGGGTGACAGAGGAAGGCAGAGGGTGACAGCGGAAGGCAGAGGGTGACAGAGGAAGGCAGAGGGTGACAAAGAAAGGCAGAGGGTGACAGAGGATGGCAGAGGGTGACAGCGGAAGGCAGAGTGTGTCAGCTGATGGCAGAGGGAGACAACAGAAGGCAGAGGGTGACAAAGAAAGGCAGAGGGTGACAGAGGAAGGCAGAGGGTGTCAGCGGAAGACAGAGTGGGACAGCGGAAGACAGAGGGTGACAGAGGAAAGCAGAGGGTGACAGAGGAAGGCAGAGGGTGACAGAGGAAAGCACAGGGTGACAGAGGAAGTCAGAGGGTGACATATGATGGCAGAGGGTGACAGAGGAAGGCAGAGGGTGACAGCGAAAGTCAAAAGGTGACTGAGGAAGGCAGAGGGTGACAAAGAAAGTCAGAGGGTGACACAGGAAAGCAGAGGGTGACAGAGGAAGGCAGAGGGTGACAGCGAAAGGCAGAGGGTGATAGAGCAAGGCAGAGTGTGACAGCGGAAGGCCGAGGGTGACATCGGAAGGCAGAGGGTGACAGAGGAAGACAGTGGGTGACAGCGGAAGGCAGAGGGTGACAGATGAAGGCAGAGGGTGACAGCAGAAGGCAGAGGATAACAGCGGAAGGCAGAGGGTGACAGCGGAAGTCAGAAGGTGACAGAGGTAGGCAGAGGGTGACAGAGGAAGGCAGAGGGTGACAGCAGAAGGCAGAGGGTGACAGAGGAAGGCAGATGGTGTCAGTGGAAGTCAGAAGGTGACAGAGGAAGGCAGAGGGTGACAGCGGAAGTCAGAAGGTGACAGCGGAAGGCAGAGGGTGACATTGGAAGGCAGAGGGAGACTGCGGAAGGCCGAGTGTGACAGCGAAAGGCAGAGGGTGACAGAGGAAGGCAGAGGGTGACAGAGGATGGCAGAGGGTGACAGAGGAAGGCACAGTGTGACAGCGGAAGGCAGAGGGTGACAGAGGAAGGCACAGTGTGACAGTGGAAGGCAGAGGGTGACAGAGGAAGGCACAGTGTGACAGCGGAAGGCAGATGGTGACAGAGGAAGTCAGAGGGTGACAGAGGAAGGCAGAGGGTGACAAAGAAAGGCAGAGGGTGACAGAGGAAGGCAGAGGGTGACAGTGGAAGGCAGAGTGTGACCGCGGATGGCAGAGGGTGACAGATGAAGGCAGAGGGTGACAAAGAAAGGCAGAGGGTGAAAGAGGAAGGCAGAGGGTGGCAGAGGGTGACAGCGAAAGTCAGAAGGTGACTGAGGAAGGCAGAGGGTGACAAAAAAAGTCAGAGGGTGACAGAGGAAAGCAGAGGGTGACAGAGGAAGGCAGAGGGTGACAGCGAAAGGCAGAGGGTGATAGAGCAAGGCAGAGTGTGACAGCGGAAGGCCGAGGGTGACATCGGAAGGCAGAGGGTGACAGAGTAAGACAGTGGGTGACAGCGGAATGCAGAGGGTGACAGATGAAGGCAGAGGGTGACAGCAGAAGGCAGAGGATGACAGCGGAAAGCAGAGGGTGACAGCGGAAGTCAGAAGGTGACAGAGGTAGGCAGAGGGTGACAGAGGAAGGCAGAGGGTGACAGCGGAAGGCAGAGGGTGACAGAGGAAGGCAGATGGTGTCAGTGGAAGTCCGAAGGTGACAGAGGAAGGCAGAGGGTGACAGCAGAAGTCAGAAGGTGACAGCGGAAGGCAGAAGGTTGACATTGGAAGGCAGAGGGTGACTGCGGAAGGCAGAGTGTGACAGCGAAAGGCAGAGTGTGACAGAGGAAGGCAGAGGGTGACAGCGGAAGGCAGAGTGTGACAAAGAAAGGCAGAGGGTGACAGAGGAAGGCAGAGGGTGATAAAGAAAAGCAGAAGGTAACAGAGGAAGGCAGAGGGTGACAGCGGAAGGCAGATTGTGACAGCGGAAGGCAGAGGGTGACAGATGAAGGCAGAGGGTGACAAAGAAAGGCAGAGGGTGACAGAGGAAGGCAGAGGGTGTCAGTAGAAGACAGAGTGTGACAGCGGAAGACAGAGGGTGACAGAGGAAGGCAGTCGGAGACAAAGAAAGGGAGAGGGTGACAGAGGAAAGCAGAGGGTGAAAGAGGAAGGCAGAGGGTGACTGAGGAAAGCACAGGGTGACAGAGAAAGGCAGAGGGTGACAGATGATGGCAGAGGGTGACTGAGGAAGGCAGAGGGTGACAATGAAAGGCAGAGGGTGACAGAGGAAAGCAGAGGGTGACAGAGTAAGGCAGAGGGTGACAGAGGAAGGCAGAGGGTGACAGCGAAAGGCAGAGGGTGATAGAGGAAGGCAGAGTGTGACAGTGGAAGGCAGAGGGTGACATTGGAAGGCAGAGGGTGACAAAGAAAGGCAGAGGGTGACAGAGGAAAGCAGAGGGTGACAGAGCAAGGCAGTGGGTGACAGAGGAAAGCAGAGGTTGACAGAGGAAGGCAGAGGGTGACTGCGGATGGCAGAGTGTGAAAGGGGAAGGCAGAGGGTAACAGAGGAAGGCAGTGGGTGACAGCAGAAGGCAGAGGGTGACAGAGGATGGCAGAGGGTGACAGTGGAAGGCAGTGGGTGACAGCGTAAGGCAGAGGGTGACAGAGGAAGGCAGAGGGTGACAAAGAAAGGCAGAGGGTGAGAGAGGAAGGCAGAGGGTGACAGAGGAAAGCAGAGGGTGAAAGAGGAAGGCAGAGGGTGACAGTGGAAGGCAGAGGGTGACAGCGGAAGGTAGAGTCTGACAGCGAAAGGCAGAGGGTGACAGAGGAAGGCAGAGGGTGACAGAGGATGGCAAAGGGTGACAGAGGAAGGCAGACGGTGACAAAGAAAGGCAGAGGGTGACAGAGGAAGGTAGAGGGTGACAGCGGAAGGCAGAGTGTGTCAGCGGATGGCAGAGGGTGACAGAAGAAGGCAGAGGGTGACAAAGAAAGGCAGAGGGTGACAGAGGAAGGCAGAGGGTGTCAGCGGAAGACAGAGTGGGACAGCGGAAGACAGAGGGTGACAGAGGAAAGCAGAGGGTGACAGAGGAAGGCAGAGGGTGACAGAGGAAAGCATAGGGTGACAGAGGAAGTCAGAGGGTGACATATGATGGCAGAGGGTGACAGAGGAAGGCAGAGGGTGACAGCAAAAGTCAAAAGGTGACTGAGGAAGGCAGAGGGTGACAAAGAAAGTCAGAGGGTGACAGAGGAAAGCGGAGGGTGACAGAGGAAGGCAGAGGGTGACAGCGAAAAGCAGAGGGTGATAGAGCAAGGCAGAGTGTGACAGCGGAAGGCCGAGGGTGACATCGGAAGGCAGAGGGTGACAGAGGAAGACAGTGGCAGACAGCGGAAGGCAGAGGGTGACAGATGAAGGCAGAGGGTGACAGCAGAAGGCAGAGTGTGAAAGGGGAAGGCAGAGGGTGACATCGGAAGGCAGAGGGTGACAGAGGAAGGCAGTGGGTGACAGAGGAAAGCAGAGGTTGACAGAGGAAGGCAGAGGGTGACTGCGGAAGGCAGAGTGTGAAAGGGGAAGGCAGAGGGTGACATCGGAAGGCATCGGGTGACAGAGGAAGAAAGTGGGTGACAGCGGAATGCAGAGGGTGACAGATGAAGGCAGAGGGTGACAGCAGAAGGCAGAGGATGACAGCGGAAAGCAGAGGGTGACAGCGGAAGTCAGAAGGTGACAGAGGTAGGCAGAGGATGACAGAGGAAGGCAGAGGGTGACAGCGGAAGGCAGAGGGTGACAGAGGAAGGCAGATGGTGTCTGTGGAAGTCAGAAGGTGACAGAGGAAGGCAGAGGGTGACAGCGGAATTCAGAAGGTGACAGCGGACGGCAGAGGGTGACATTGGAAGGCAGAGGGTGACTGCGGAAGGCAGAGTGTGACAGCGAAAGGCAGAGTGTGACAGAGGAAGTCAGAGGGTGACAGCGGAATGCAGAGTGTGACAAAGAAAGGCAGAGGGTGACAGAGGAAGGCAGAGGGTGATAAAGAAAAGCAGAGGGTAACAGAGGAAGGCAGAGGGTGACAGCAGAAGGCAGAGTGTGACAGCGGAAGGCAGAGGGTGACAGATGAAGGCAGAGGGTGACAAAGAAAGGCAGAGGGTGACAGCGGAAGGCAGAGGGTGTCAGTGGAAGACAGAGTGTGACAGCGGAAGACAGAGGGTGACAGAGGAAGGCAGTCGGTGACAAAGAAAGGGAGAGGGTGACAGAGGAAAGGAGAGGGTGAAAGAGGAAGGCAGAGGGTGACTGAGGAAAGCACAGGGTGACAGAGAAAGGCAGCCGGTGACAGATGACGACAGAGGGTGACTGAGGAAGGCAGAGGGTGACAAAGAAAGGCAGAGGGTGACAGAGGAAAGCAGAGGGTGACAGAGGAAGGCAGAGGGTGACAGAGGAAGGCAGAGGGTGACAGCGAAAGGCAGAGGGTGATAGAGGAAGGCAGAGTGTGATAGTGGAAGGCATAGGGTGACAGAGGAAGGCAGAGGGTGACAAAGAAAGGCAGAGGTGACAGAGGAAAGCAGAGGGTGACAGAGGAAGGCAGTGGGTGACAGAGGAAAGCAGAGGTTGACAGAGGAAGGCAGAAGGTGACTGCGGAAGGCAGAGTGTGAAAGGGGAAGGCAGAGGGTAACAGAGGAAGGCAGTGGGTGACAGCAGAAGGCAGAGGGTGACAGAGGATGGCAGAGGGTGACAGTGGAAGGCAGTGGGTGACAGCGTAAGGCAGAGTGTGACAGAGGAAGGCAGAGGGTGACAAAGAAAGGCAGAGGGTGACAGGGGAAAGAAGAGGGTGAAAGAGGAAGGCAGAGGGTGACAGCGGAAGGCAGAGGGTGACAGAGGAAGGCAGAGGGTGACAGAGGATGGCAAAGGGTGACAGAGGATGGCAAAGGGTGACAGAGGAAGGCAGAGGGTGACATAGAAAGGCAGAGGGTGACAGAGGAAGGCAGAGGGTGACAGCGGAAGGTAGAGTGTGTCAGCGGATGGCAGAGGGTGACAGAAGAAGGCAGAGGGTGACAAAGAAAGGCAGAGGGTGACAGAGGAAGGCAGAGGGTGTCAGCGGAAGACAGAGTGGGACAGCGGAAGACAGAGGGTGACAGAGGAAAGCAGAGGGTGACAGAGGAAGGCAGAGGGTGACAGAGGAAAGCACAGGGTGACAGAGGAAGTCAGAGGGTGACATGTGATGGCAGAGGGTGACAGAGGAAGGCAGAGGGTGACAGCGAAAGTCAAAAGGTGACTGAGGAAGGCAGAGGGTGACAAAGAAAGTCAGAGGGTGACAGAGGAAAGCAGAGGGTGACAGAGGAAGGCAGAGGGTGACAGCGAAAGGCAGAGGGTGATAGAGCAAGGCAGAGTGTGACAGCGGAAGGCCGAGGGTGACATCGGAAGGCAGAGGGTGACAGAGGAAGACAGTGGGTGACAGCGGAAGGCAGAGGGTGACAGCAGAAGGCAGAGGGTGACAGCGGAAGTCAGAAGGTGACAGAGGTAGGCAGAGGGTGACAGAGGAAGGCAGAGGGTGACAGCGGAAGGCAGAGGGTGACAGAGGAAGGCAGAGGGTGACAAAGAAAGGCAGAGGGTGACAGAGGACGGCAGAGGGTGACAGCGGAAGGCAGAGTGTGTCAGCGGATGGCAGAGGGTGACAACAGAAGGCAGAGGGTGACAAAGAAAGGCAGAGGGTGACAGAGGAAGGCAGAGGGTGTCAGCGGAAGACAGAGTGGGACAGCGGAAGACAGAGGGTGACAGAGGAAAGCAGAGGGTGACAGAGGAAGGCAGAGGGTGACAGAGGAAAGCACAGGGTGACAGAGGAAGTCAGAGGGTGACATATGATGGCAGAGGGTGACAGAGGAAGGCAGAGGGTGACAGCGAAAGTCAAAAGGTGACTGAGGAAGGCAGAGGGTGACAAAGAAAGTCAGAGGGTGACAGAGGAAAGCAGAGGGTGACAGAGGAAGGCAGAGGGTGACAGCGAAAGGCAGAGGGTGATAGAGCAAGGCAGATTGTGACTGCGGAAGGCAGAGGGTAACATCGGAAGGCAGAGGGTGACAGAGGAAGACAGTGGGTGACAGCGGAAGGCAGAGGGTGACAGATGAAGGCAGAGGGTGACAGCAGAAGGCAGAGGATAACAGCGGAAGGCAGAGGGTGACAGCGGAAGTCAGAAGGTGACAGAGGTAGGCAGAGGGTGACAGAGGAAGGCAGAGGGTGACAGCAGAAGGCAGAGGGTGACAGAGGAAGGCAGATGGTGTCAGTGGAAGTCAGAAGGTGACAGAGGAAGGCAGAGGGTGACAGCGGAAGTCAGAAGGTGACAGCGGAAGGCAGAGGGTGACATTGGAAGGCAGAGGGAGACTGCGGAAGGCCGAGTGTGACAGCGAAAGGCAGAGGGTGACAGAGGAAGGCAGAGGGTGACAGAGGATGGCAGAGGGTGACAGAGGAAGGCACAGTGTGACAGCGGAAGGCAGAGGGTGACAGAGGAAGGCACAGTGTGACAGTGGAAGGCAGAGGGTGACAGAGGAAGGCACAGTGTGACAGTGGAAGGCAGAGGGTGACAGAGGAAGGCACAGTGTGACAGCGGAAGGCAGATGGTGACAGAGGAAGTCAGAGGGTGACAGAGGAAGGCAGAGGGTGACAAAGAAAGGCAGAGGGTGACAGAGGAAGGCAGAGGGTGACAGTGGAAGGCAGAGTGTGACCGCGGATGGCAGAGGGTGACAGATGAAGGCAGAGGGTGACAAAGAAAGGCAGAGGGTGAAAGAGGAAGGCAGAGGGTGGCAGAGGGTGACAGCGAAAGTCAGAAGGTGACTGAGGAAGGCAGAGGGTGACAAAAAAAGTCAGAGGGTGACAGAGGAAAGCAGAGGGTGACAGAGGAAGGCAGAGGGTGACAGCAAAAGGCAGAGGGTGATAGAGCAAGGCAGAGTGTGACAGCGGAAGGCCGAGGGTGACATCGGAAGGCAGAGGGTGACAGAGTAAGACAGTGGGTGACAGCGGAATGCAGAGGGTGACAGATGAAGGCAGAGGGTGACAGCAGAAGGCAGAGGATGACAGCGGAAAGCAGAGGGTGACAGCGGAAGTCAGAAGGTGACAGAGGTAGGCAGAGGGTGACAGAGGAAGGCAGAGGGTGACAGCGGAAGGCAGAGGGTGACAGAGGAAGGCAGATGGTGTCAGTGGAAGTCCGAAGGTGACAGAGGAAGGCAGAGGGTGACAGCGGAAGTCAGAAGGTGACAGCGGAAGGCAGAGGGTGACATTGGAAGGCAGAGGGTGACTGCGGAAGGCAGAGTGTGACAGCGAAAGGCAGAGTGTGACAGAGGAAGGCAGAGGGTGACAGCGGAAGGCAGAGTGTGACAAAGAAAGGCAGAGGGTGACAGAGGAAGGCAGAGGGTGATAAAGAAAAGCAGAAGGTAACAGAGGAAGGCAGAGGGTGACAGCGGAAGGCAGATTGTGACAGCGGAAGGCAGAGGGTGACAGATGAAGGCAGAGGGTGACAAAGAAAGGCAGAGGGTGACAGAGGAAGGCAGAGGGTGTCAGTAGAAGACAGAGTGTGACAGCGGAAGACAGAGGGTGACAGAGGAAGGCAGTCGGAGACAAAGAAAGGGAGAGGGTGACAGAGGAAAGCAGAGTGAGAAAGAGGAAGGCAGAGGGTGACTGAGGAAAGCACAGGGTGACAGAGAAAGGCAGAGGGTGACAGATGATGGCAGAGGGTGACTGAGGAAGGCAGAGGGTGACAGAGGAAGGCAGAGGGTGACAGCGAAAGGCAGAGGGTGATAGAGGAAGGCAGAGGGTGACAGAGGAAAGCAGAGGGTGACAGAGGAAGGCAGTGGGTGACAGAGGAAAGCAGAGGTTGACAGAGGAAGGCAGAGGGTGACTGCGGATGGCAGAGTGTGAAAGGGGAAGGCAGAGGGTAACAGAGGAAGGCAGTGGGTGACAGCAGAAGGCAGAGGGTGACAGAGGATGGCAGAGGGTGACAGTGGAAGGCAGTGGGTGACAGCGTAAGGCAGAGGGTGACAGAGGAAGGCAGAGGGTGACAAAGAAAGGCAGAGGGTGAGAGAGGAAGACAGAGGGTGACAGAGGAAAGCAGAGGGTGAAAGAGGAAGGCAGAGGGTGACAGTGGAAGGCAGAGGGTGACAGCGGAAGGTAGAGTCTGACAGTGAAAGGCAGAGGGTGACAGAGGAAGGCAGAGGGTGACAGAGGATGGCAAAGGGTGACAGAGGAAGGCAGAGGGTGACAAAGAAAGGCAGAGGGTGACAGAGGAAGGTAGAGGGTGACAGCGGAAGTCAGAGTGTGTCAGCGGATGGCAGAGGGTGACAGAAGAAGGCAGAGGGTGACAAAGAAAGGCAGAGGGTGACAGAGGAAGGCAGAGGGTGTCAGCGGAAGACAGAGTGGGACAGCGGAAGACAGAGGGTGACAGAGGAAAGCAGAGGGTGACAGAGGAAGGCAGAGGGTGACAGAGGAAAGCATAGGGTGACAGAGGAAGTCAGAGGGTGACATATGATGGCAGAGGGTGACAGAGGAAGGCAGAGGGTGACAGCAAAAGTCAAAAGGTGACTGAGGAAGGCAGAGGGTGACAAAGAAAGTCAGAGGGTGACAGAGGAAAGCAGAGGGTGACAGAGGAAGGCAGAGGGTGATAGCGAAAAGCAGAGGGTGATAGAGCAAGGCAGAGTGTGACAGCGGAAGGCCGAGGGTGACATCGGAAGGCAGAGGGTGACAGAGGAAGACAGTGGCTGACAGCGGAAGGCAGAGGGTGACAGATGAAGGCAGAGGGTGACAGCAGAAGGCAGAGGATATCAGCGGAAGGCAGAGGGTGACAGCGGAAGTCAGAAGGTGACAGAGGTAGGCAGAGGGTGACAGAGGAAGGCAGAGGGTGACAGCGGAAGGCAGAGGGTGACAGAGGAAGGCAGATGGTGTCAGTGGAAGTCAGAAGGTGACAGAGGAAAGCAGAGGTTGACAGAGGAAGGCAGAGGGTGACTGCGGAAGGCAGAGTGTGAAAGGGGAAGGCAGAGGGTGACATCGGAAGGCATCGGGTGACAGAGGAAGAAAGTGGGTGACAGCGGAATGCAGAGGGTGACAGATGAAGGCAGAGGGTGACAGCAGAAGGCAGAGGATGACAGCGGAAAGCAGAGGTTGACAGCGGAAGTCAGAAGGTGACAGAGGTAGGCAGAGGATGACAGAGGAAGGCAGAGGGTGACAGCGGAAGGCAGAGGGTGACAGAGGAAGGCAGATGGTGTCTGTGGAAGTCAGAAGGTGACAGAGGAAGGCAGAGGGTGACAGCGGAATTCAGAAGGTGACAGCGGACGGCAGAGGGTGACATTGGAAGGCAGAGGGTCACTGCGGAAGGCAGAGTGTGACAGCGAAAGGCAGAGTGTGACAGAGGAAGTCAGAGGGTGACAGCGGAATGCAGAGTGTGACAAAGAAAGGCAGAGGGTGACAGAGGAAGGCAGAGGGTGATAAAGAAAAGCAGAGGGTAACAGAGGAAGGCAGAGGGTGACAGCAGAAGGCAGAGTGTGACAGCGGAAGGCAGAGGGTGACAGATGAAGGCAGAGGGTGACAAAGAAAGGCAGAGGGTGACAGCGGAAGGCAGAGGGTGTCAGTGGAAGACAGAGTGTGACAGCGGAAGACAGAGGGTGACAGAGGAAGGCAGTCGGTGACAAAGAAAGGGAGAGGGTGACAGAGGAAAGGAGAGGGTGAAAGAGGAAGGCAGAGGGTGACTGAGGAAAGCACAGGGTGACAGAGAAAGGCAGCCGGTGACAGATGACGACAGAGGGTGACTGAGGAAGGCAGAGGGTGACAAAGAAAGGCAGAGGGTGACAGAGGAAAGCAGAGGGTGACAGAGGAAGGCAGAGGGTGACAGAGGAAGGCAGAGGGTGACAGCGAAAGGCAGAGGGTGATAGAGGAAGGCAGAGTGTGATAGTGGAAGGCATAGGGTGACAGAGGAAGGCAGAGGGTGACAAAGAAAGGCAGAGGTGACAGAGGAAAGCAGAGGGTGACAGAGGAAGGCAGTGGGTGACAGAGGAAAGCAGAGGTTGACAGAGGAAGGCAGAAGGTGACTGCGGAAGGCAGAGTGTGAAAGGGGAAGGCAGAGGGTAACAGAGGAAGGCAGTGGGTGACAGCAGAAGGCAGAGGGTGACAGAGGATGGCAGAGGGTGACAGTGGAAGGCAGTGGGTGACAGCGTAAGGCAGAGTGTGACAGAGGAAGGCAGAGGGTGACAAAGAAAGGCAGAGGGTGACAGGGGAAAGAAGAGGGTGAAAGAGGAAGGCAGAGGGTGACAGCGGAAGGCAGAGGGTGACAGAGGAAGGCAGAGGGTGACAGAGGATGGCAAAGGGTGACAGAGGAAGGCAGAGGGTGACATAGAAAGGCAGAGGGTGACAGAGGAAGGCAGAGGGTGACAGCGGAAGGTAGAGTGTGTCAGCGGATGGCAGAGGGTGACAGAAGAAGGCAGAGGGTGACAAAGAAAGGCAGAGGGTGACAGAGGAAGGCAGAGGGTGTCAGCGGAAGACAGAGTGGGACAGCGGAAGACAGAGGGTGACAGAGGAAAGCAGAGGGTGACAGAGGAAGGCAGAGGGTGACAGAGGAAAGCACAGGGTGACAGAGGAAGTCAGAGGGTGACATGTGATGGCAGAGGGTGACAGAGGAAGGCAGAGGGTGACAGCGAAAGTCAAAAGGTGACTGAGGAAGGCAGAGGGTGACAAAGAAAGTCAGAGGGTGACAGAGGAAAGCAGAGGGTGACAGAGGAAGGCAGAGGGTGACAGCGAAAGGCAGAGGGTGATAGAGCAAGGCAGAGTGTGACAGCGGAAGGCCGAGGGTGACATCGGAAGGCAGAGGGTGACAGAGGAAGACAGTGGGTGACAGCGGAAGGCAGAGGGTGACAGCAGAAGGCAGAGGGTGACAGCGGAAGTCAGAAGGTGACAGAGGTAGGCAGAGGGTGACAGAGGAAGGCAGAGGGTGACAGCGGAAGGCAGAGGGTGACAGAGGAAGGCAGAGGGTGACAAAGAAAGGCAGAGGGTGACAGAGGACGGCAGAGGGTGACAGCGGAAGGCAGAGTGTGTCAGCGGATGGCAGAGGGTGACAACAGAAGGCAGAGGGTGACAAAGAAAGGCAGAGGGTGACAGAGGAAGGCAGAGGGTGTCAGCGGAAGACAGAGTGGGACAGCGGAAGACAGAGGGTGACAGAGGAAAGCAGAGGGTGACAGAGGAAGGCAGAGGGTGACAGAGGAAAGCACAGGGTGACAGAGGAAGTCAGAGGGTGACATATGATGGCAGAGGGTGACAGAGGAAGGCAGAGGGTGACAACGAAAGTCAAAAGGTGACTGAGGAAGGCAGAGGGTGACAAAGAAAGTCAGAGGGTGACAGAGGAAAGCAGAGGGTGACAGAGGAAGGCAGAGGGTGACAGCGAAAGGCAGAGGGTGATAGAGCAAGGCAGATTGTGACTGCGGAAGGCAGAGGGTAACATCGGAAGGCAGAGGGTGACAGAGGAAGACAGTGGGTGACAGCGGAAGGCAGAGGGTGACAGATGAAGGCAGAGGGTGACAGCAGAAGGCAGAGGATAACAGCGGAAGGCAGAGGGTGACAGCGGAAGTCAGAAGGTGACAGAGGTAGGCAGAGGGTGACAGAGGAAGGCAGAGGGTGACAGCAGAAGGCAGAGGGTGACAGAGGAAGGCAGATGGTGTCAGTGGAAGTCAGAAGGTGACAGAGGAAGGCAGAGGGTGACAGCGGAAGTCAGAAGGTGACAGCGGAAGGCAGAGGGTGACATTGGAAGGCAGAGGGAGACTGCGGAAGGCCGAGTGTGACAGCGAAAGGCAGAGGGTGACAGAGGAAGGCAGAGGGTGACAGAGGATGGCAGAGGGTGACAGAGGAAGGCACAGTGTGACAGCGGAAGGCAGAGGGTGACAGAGGAAGGCACAGTGTGACAGTGGAAGGCAGAGGGTGACAGAGGAAGGCACAGTGTGACAGTGGAAGGCAGAGGGTGACAGAGGAAGGCACAGTGTGACAGCGGAAGGCAGATGGTGACAGAGGAAGTCAGAGGGTGACAGAGGAAGGCAGAGGGTGACAAAGAAAGGCAGAGGGTGACAGAGGAAGGCAGAGGGTGACAGTGGAAGGCAGAGTGTGACCGCGGATGGCAGAGGGTGACAGATGAAGGCAGAGGGTGACAAAGAAAGGCAGAGGATGAAAGAGGAAGGCAGAGGGTGGCAGAGGGTGACAGCGAAAGTCAGAAGGTGACTGAGGAAGGCAGAGGGTGACAAAAAAAGTCAGAGGGTGACAGAGGAAAGCAGAGGGTGACAGAGGAAGGCAGAGGGTGACAGCAAAAGGCAGAGGGTGATAGAGCAAGGCAGAGTGTGACAGCGGAAGGCCGAGGGTGACATCGGAAGGCAGAGGGTGACAGAGTAAGACAGTGGGTGACAGCGGAATGCAGAGGGTGACAGATGAAGGCAGAGGGTGACAGCAGAAGGCAGAGGATGACAGCGGAAAGCAGAGGGTGACAGCGGAAGTCAGAAGGTGACAGAGGTAGGCAGAGGGTGACAGAGGAAGGCAGAGGGTGACAGCGGAAGGCAGAGGGTGACAGAGGAAGGCAGATGGTGTCAGTGGAAGTCCGAAGGTGACAGAGGAAGGCAGAGGGTGACAGCGGAAGTCAGAAGGTGACAGCGGAAGGCAGAGGGTGACATTGGAAGGCAGAGGGTGACTGCGGAAGGCAGAGTGTGACAGCGAAAGGCAGAGTGTGACAGAGGAAGGCAGAGGGTGACAGCGGAAGGCAGAGTGTGACAAAGAAAGGCAGAGGGTGACAGAGGAAGGCAGAGGGTGATAAAGAAAAGCAGAAGGTAACAGAGGAAGGCAGAGGGTGACAGCGGAAGGCAGATTGTGACAGCGGAAGGCAGAGGGTGACAGATGAAGGCAGAGGGTGACAAAGAAAGGCAGAGGGTGACAGAGGAAGGCAGAGGGTGTCAGTAGAAGACAGAGTGTGACAGCGGAAGACAGAGGGTGACAGAGGAAGGCAGTCGGAGACAAAGAAAGGGAGAGGGTGACAGAGGAAAGCAGAGTGAGAAAGAGGAAGGCAGAGGGTGACTGAGGAAAGCACAGGGTGACAGAGAAAGGCAGAGGGTGACAGATGATGGCAGAGGGTGACTGAGGAAGGCAGAGGGTGACAGAGGAAGGCAGAGGGTGACAGCGAAAGGCAGAGGGTGATAGAGGAAGGCAGAGGGTGACAGAGGAAAGCAGAGGGTGACAGAGGAAGGCAGTGGGTGACAGAGGAAAGCAGAGGTTGACAGAGGAAGGCAGAGGGTGACTGCGGATGGCAGAGTGTGAAAGGGGAAGGCAGAGGGTAACAGAGGAAGGCAGTGGGTGACAGCAGAAGGCAGAGGGTGACAGAGGATGGCAGAGGGTGACAGTGGAAGGCAGTGGGTGACAGCGTAAGGCAGAGGGTGACAGAGGAAGGCAGAGGGTGACAAAGAAAGGCAGAGGGTGAGAGAGGAAGACAGAGGGTGACAGAGGAAAGCAGAGGGTGAAAGAGGAAGGCAGAGGGTGACAGTGGAAGGCAGAGGGTGACAGCGGAAGGTAGAGTCTGACAGTGAAAGGCAGAGGGTGACAGAGGAAGGCAGAGGGTGACAGAGGATGGCAAAGGGTGACAGAGGAAGGCAGAGGGTGACAAAGAAAGGCAGAGGGTGACAGAGGAAGGTAGAGGGTGACAGCGGAAGTCAGAGTGTGTCAGCGGATGGCAGAGGGTGACAGAAGAAGGCAGAGGGTGACAAAGAAAGGCAGAGGGTGACAGAGGAAGGCAGAGGGTGTCAGCGGAAGACAGAGTGGGACAGCGGAAGACAGAGGGTGACAGAGGAAAGCAGAGGGTGACAGAGGAAGGCAGAGGGTGACAGAGGAAAGCATAGGGTGACAGAGGAAGTCAGAGGGTGACATATGATGGCAGAGGGTGACAGAGGAAGGCAGAGGGTGACAGCAAAAGTCAAAAGGTGACTGAGGAAGGCAGAGGGTGACAAAGAAAGTCAGAGGGTGACAGAGGAAAGCAGAGGGTGACAGAGGAAGGCAGAGGGTGATAGCGAAAAGCAGAGGGTGATAGAGCAAGGCAGAGTGTGACAGCGGAAGGCCGAGGGTGACATCGGAAGGCAGAGGGTGACAGAGGAAGACAGTGGCTGACAGCGGAAGGCAGAGGGTGACAGATGAAGGCAGAGGGTGACAGCAGAAGGCAGAGGATATCAGCGGAAGGCAGAGGGTGACAGCGGAAGTCAGAAGGTGACAGAGGTAGGCAGAGGGTGACAGAGGAAGGCAGAGGGTGACAGCGGAAGGCAGAGGGTGACAGAGGAAGGCAGATGGTGTCAGTGGAAGTCAGAAGGTGACAGAGGAAGGCAGAGGGTGACAGCGGAAGTCAGAAGGTGACAGCGGAAGGCAGAGGGTGACATTGGAAGGCAGAGGGAGACTGCGGAAGGCCGAGTGTTACAGCGAAAGGCAGAGGGTGACAGAGGAAGGCAGAGGGTGACAGAGGAAGGCACAGTGTGACAGAGGAAGGCATAGGGTGACAGAGGAAGGCACAGTGTGACAGTGGAAGGCAGAGGGTGACAGAGGAAGGCACAGTGTGACAGCGGAAGGCAGATGGTGACAGAGGAAGTCAGAGGGTGACAGAGGAATGCACAGTGTGACAGTGGAAGGCAGAGTGTGACAAAGAAAGGTAGAGGGTGACAGAGGAAGGCAGAGGGTGACAGAGGAAGGCAGAGGGTGACAGCGAAAGGTAGAGGTGACAGAGGAAGGCAGAGGGTGACAGAGGAAGTCAGAAGGTGACAGAGGAAGGCAGAGGGTGACAGCGGAAGGCAGAGGGTGACAGAGGAAAGCAGAGGGTGACAGAGGAAGTCATAGGGTGAGAGAGGACGGCTGGGGGGGATATCAGAAGGCAGAGTGTGACAAAGAAAGGTAGAGGGTGACAGAGGAAGACAGAGTGTGACAGGGGAAGGCAGAGGGTGACAGCGGAAGGCAGAGGGTGACAGAGGAAGGCAGAGTGTGAGAACAGAAGACAGAGAGTGACAGAGGAAGGCAGAGGGTGACAAAGGAAGTCAGAGGGTGACAGAGGAAGGCAGAGGGTGACAGAGGAAGGCAGAGGGTGACAGCAGAAGGCAGAGGGTGACAAAAGAACGCAGAGTGTGACAGCGGAAGGCAGAGGTTGACAGAGTTTGGCAGAGGGTGACAGTGGAAGGCAGAGGGTGACAGAGGAAGGCGGAGGGTGTCAGAGGAAAGCAGTTTGTGACAGAGGAAGGCAGAGGGTGACAGCGGAAGGCAGTAGGTGACAGATGAAGGCAGAGTGTGATGAAAGAAGGCAGAGGGTGAAAGAGGAAGGGAGTGGGTGACAGCGGAAGGCAGAGGGTGACAGAGGAAGGCAGTGGGTGATAGCAGAAGGCAGAGGCTGACAGAGGAAAGCAGAGGGTGACAGAGGAAGCCAGTGGGTGACAGCGGAAGGCAGAGGGTGATAGAGGAAGGCAGAGGGTGACAAAGGAAGGCAGAGGGTGACAGAGGAAATCAGAGTGTGACAACGGAAGGCTGAGGTTGACAGAGGAAGGCAGAGGGTGACAGTGGAAGGCAGAGGGTGAAAGAGGAAAGCATAGGGTCACAGAGGAAGGCAATGGGTGACAGAGGAAGGCAGTAGGTGACAGAGGAAGTCAGAGTGTGACAGAGGAAGGTAGAGGGTGACAGAGGAAAGCAGAGGGTGACAGAGGAAGGCAATGGGTGACAGAGGAAGGCAGAGGATGACAGAGGAAGGCAGAGGGTGACAGAGGAAAGCAGAGGGTGACAGAGGAAGGCAGTGGGTGACAGAGGAAGGCAGTTGGTGACAGCAGAAGGCAGAGGGTGACAGCGGAAGGCAGAGGGTGACAGAGGAAGGCAAAGGTTGAAAAAGAAAGGCAGAGGGTGACAGAGGAAGGCAGAGGGTGACAGAGGAAGGCAGAGGGTGACAGTAGAAGGAAGAGGATGACAGAGGAAGGCAGAGGGTGACAGCGGAAGGCAGAGGGTGACAGAGAAAGGCAGGAGGTGACAGAGGAAGGCAGAGGGTGACAGAGGAAGGCAGAGGGTGATGGAAGAAGGCAGAGGGTGACAGATGATGGCAGAGGGTGACAGAGGAAGGCAGAGGCTGACAGGTGAAGTCAGAAGGTGACAGCAGAAGGCAGAGGGTGACAGTGGAATGCAGTGGCTGACAGAGGAAGGCAGAGGGTGACAGAGGAAGGCAGTGGGTGACAGCGGAAGGCAGAGTGTGACAGAGGAAGGCAGAGGTTGACAGCGGAGGGTAGAGTGTGTCGTCGGAAGGCAGAGGGTGATAGATGAAGGCAGAGGGTGACAAAGAAAAGCAGAAGGTGACAAAGGAAGGCAGAGGGTGACAAAGAAAGGCAGAGGGTGACAGAGGAAGGCAGAGGGTGACAAAGAAAGGCAGAGGGTGACAGAGGAAGGCAGAGGGTGACATTGGAAGGCAGAAGGTGACAGCGGAAGGCAGACGGTGACAGAGGAAGGCAGAGTGTGACAGCGGAAGATAGAGGGGGACAGAGGAAGGCAGATTGTGACAAAGAAAGGCAGAGGGTGACACAGGAAGGCAGAGGGTGACATTTGAAGGTAGAAGGTGACAGAGGAAGGCATAGGGTGACAGAGGAAGACACAGGGTGACAGCAGAAGGAAGAGGGTGACAACGTAATGCAGAGGGTGAAAGAGGAGGGCAGAGTGTGACCACGGAAGGCAGAGTGTGACAGCGGAAGGCAGAGGGTGAGAGACGAAGGCAGAGGGTGACAAAGAAAGGCAGAGTGTGACAGAGGAAGGCAGAGGGTGACAGCGGAAAGAAGAGTGTGACAGAGGAAGGCAGAGGGCAAAAGCAGAAGGAAGAGGTTGACAGAGGAAGGCAGAGGGATACAGAGGAAGGCAGGGGGTGACAGAGGAAGGCAGAGGTTGACAGAGGAAGGCAGAGTGTGACAGCAGAAGGCAGAGGGTGACAGCGGAAAGCAGAGCGTGACAAGGAAGGCAGAGTGTGACAGAGGAAGGCAGAGTGAGACAACGGAAGGCAGAGTTTGACAGAGGAAGGCAGAGGGTGACAAATGAAAGCAGTGGGTGACAGAGGAAGGCAGAGGGTGACAGCGGAAGGCAGAGGGTGATGGAAGAAGGCAGAGGGTGACAGATGATGGCAGAGGGTGATAGAGGAAGGCAGAGGCTGACAGGTGAAGTGAGAAGGTGACAGCGGACGGCAGAGGGTGACAGTGGAAGGCAGTGGGTGACAGAGGAAGGCAGGGGGTGACAGAGGAAGGCAGTGGGTGACAGCGGAAGGCAGAGGGTGACAGAGGAAGTCAGAGGTTGACAGCGGAGAGTAGAGGGTGACGTCGGAAGACAGAGGGTGATAGAGGAAGGCAGAGGGTGACAAAGGAAGGCAGAGGGTGACAAAGAAAGGCAGAGGGTGACAGAGGAAGGCAGAGGGTGACAAAGAAAGGCAGAGCGTGACAGAGGAAGGCAGAGGGTGACATTGGAAGGCAGAAGGTGACAGCGGAAGGCAGACGGTGACAGATGAAGGTAGAGTGTGACAGCGGAAGATAGAGGGTGACAGAGGAAGGCAGATTGTGACAAAGAAAGGCAGAGGGTGACACAGGAAGGGAAAGGGTGACATTTGAAGGTAGAAGGTGACAGAGGAAGGCAGAGGGTGACAGAGGAAGACACAGGGTGACAGAGGAAGACACAGGGAGACATCAGAAGGAAGAGGGTGACAGCGTAATGCAGAGGGTGAAAGAGGAGGGCAGAGTGTGACAGCGGAAGGCAGAGTGTGACAGCAGAAGGCAGAGGATGACAGACGAAGGCAGAGGGTGACAAAGAAAGGCAGAGTGTGACAGAGGAAGGCAGAGGGTGACAGCGGAAGGCAGAGTGTGACAGAGGAAGGCAGAGGGTGAAAGCAGAAGGAAGAGGGTGACAGAGGAAGGCAGATGGAGACAGAGGAAGGCAGGGGGTGACAGAGGAAGGCAGAGTGTGACAGCAGAAGGCAGAGGGTGACAGCGGAAGGAAGAGGGTGACAGCGGAAGGCAAAGGGTGACAAGGAAGGCAGAGTGTGACAGAGGAAGGCAGAGTGTGACAGCGGAAGATAGAGGGTGACAGAGGAAGGCAGATTGTGACAAATAAAGGCAGAGGGTGACTCAGGAAGGCAGAGGGTGACATTTGAAGGTAGGTGACAGAGGAAGGCAGAGGGTGACAGAGGAAGACACAGGGTGACATCAGAAGGAAGAGGGTGACAGCATAATGCAGAGGGTGATAGAGGAGGGCAGAGTGTGACAGCGGAAGGCAGAGTGTGACAGCGGAAGGCAGAGGGTGACAGACGAAGGCATAGGGTGACAAAGAAAGGCAGAGTATGACAGAGGAAGGCAGAGAGTGACAGCGGAAGGCAGAGTGTGACAGAGGAAGGCAGAGGGTGAAAGCAGAAGGAAGAGGGTGACAGAGGAAGGCAGAGGGAGACAGAGGAAGGCAGGGGGTGACAGAGGAAGGCAGAGGTTGACAGAGGAAGTCAGAGTGTCAGCAGAAGGTAGAGGGTGACAGCGGAAGGCAAAGGGTGACAAGGAAGGCAGAGTGTGACAGAGGAAGGCAGAGTGTGACAATGGAAGGCAGAGGGTGACAGAGGAAGGCAGAGGGTGACAAAGGAAGTCAGAGCGTGACAGAGGAAGGCAGAGGGTGACAGAGGAAGGCAGTGGGTGACAGCAGAAGGCAGAGGGTGACAGCGGAAGGCAGAGTGTGACAGTGAAAGGCAGAGGGAGACAGAGGAAGGCAGAGGGTGACAGAGGAAGGCAGAGGGTGACAGCGAAAGGCCGAGTGTGACTACGAAAGGCAGAGGGTGACAGAGGAAGGCAGAGGGTGACAGAGGAAGGCAGAGCGTGACAGCGGAAGGCAGAGTGTGACAGCGGAAGGCAGAGGGTGACAGTGGAAGGCAGTTGTTGACAGAGGAAGGCAGAGGGTGACAGAGGAAAGCAGAGGGTGACAGAGGAAGCCAGTGGGTGACAGCGGAAGGCAGAGGGTTATAGAGGAAGGCAGAGGGTGACAAAGGAAGGCAGAGGGTGACAGAGAAAGGCATGAGGTGACAGGGGAAGGCAGAGAGTGACAGAGGATGGCAGAGTGTGAAAGCAGAAGGCAGAGGGTGACAGCGGAAGGCAGAGGGTGACAGAGGAAGGCAGAGTGTGACCGCGGAAGGCAGAGGGTGAGAGAGGAAGGCAGAGGGTGACAAAGGAAGTCAGAGGGTGACAGAGGAAGGCAGAGGGTGACAGAGGAAGTCAGAGGATGACAGAGGAAGGCAGTGGGTGACAGCAGAAGGCAGAGGGTGACAGAGTTAGGCAGAGGGTGACAGTGGAAGGCAGAGAGTGACAGAGTTAGGCAGAGGGTGACAGTGGAAGGCAGTGGGTGACAGAGGAAGGCAGAGGGTGTCAAAGGAAAGCAGTGGGTGACAGAGGAAGGCAGAGGGTGACAGCGGAAGGCAGAGGGTGATGGAAGAAGGCAGAGGGTGACAGATGATGGCAGAGGGTGACAGAGGAAGGCAGAGGCTGACAGGTGAAGGCAGAAGGTGACAGCGGAAGGCAGAGGGTGACAGTGGAATGCAGTGGATGACAGAGGAAGGCAGAGGGTGACAGCGGAAGGCAGAGGGTGACAGAGGAAGGCAGAGGTTGACAGCAGAGGGTAGAGTGTGACGTCGGAAGGCAGAGGGTGATAGAGGAAGGCAGAGGGTGACAAAGAAAAGCAGAGGGTGACAAAGGAAGGCAGAGGGTGACAAAGAAAGGCAGAGGGTGACAGAGGAAGGCAGAGGGTGACAAAGAAAGGCAGAGGGTGACAGAGGAAGGCAGAGGGTGACATTGGAAGGCAGAAAGTGACAGCGGAAGGCAGACGGTGACAGAGGAAGGCAGAGTGTGACAGCGGAAGATAAAAGGGGACAGAGGAAGGCAGATTGTGACAAAGAAAGGCAGAGGGTGACACAGGAAGGCAGAGGGTGACATTTGAAGTTAGAAGGTGACAGAGGAAGGCATAGGGTGACAGAGGAAGACACAGGGTGACAGCAGAAGGAAGAGGTTGACAACGTAATGCAGAGGGTGAAAGAGGAGGGCAGAGTGTGACAGCGGAAGGCAGAGTATGACAGCGGATGGCAGAGGGTGACAGATGAAGGCAGAGGGTGACAAAGAAAGGCAGAGTGTGACAGAGGAAGGCAGAGGGTGGCAGCCGAAGGAAGAGTGTGACAGAGGAAGGCAGAGGGTAAAAGCAGAAGGAAGAGGGTGACAGAGGAAGGCAGAGGGGGACAGAGGAAGGCAGGGGGTGAAAGAGGAAGGCAGAGGTTGACAGAGGAAGGCAGAGTGTGACAGCAGAAGGCAGAGGGTGACAGCAGAAGACAGAGGGTGACAAGGAAGGCAGAGTGTGACAGAGGAAGGCAGAGTGTGACAATGGAAGGCTGAGGGTGACATAGGAAGGCAGAGGGTGACAAAGCAAGTCAGAGCGTTACAGAGGAAGGCAGAGGGTGACAGAGGAAGGCAGTGGGTGACAGCAGAAGGCAGAGTGTGACAGCGGAAGGCAGAGTGTGACAGCGAAAGGCAGAGGGTGACAGAGGAAGGCAGAGGGTGAGAGAGGAAGGCAGAGGGTGACAGCAGAAGGCAGAGTGTGACAAAGAAAGGCAGAGGGTGACAGAGGAAGGCAGAGGGTAACAGAGGAAGTCAGAAGGTGACAAAGAAAGGCAGAGGGTGACAGAGGAAGGCAGAGGGTGACAGCGGAAGGCAGAGTGTGACAGCGGAAGGCAGAGGGTGACAGAGGAAGGCAGAGGTTGACAGAGGAAGGCAGTGGGTGACAGCAGAAGGCAGAGGGTGACAGAGGAAAGCAGAGGGTGACAGTGGTAGCCAGTGGGTGACAGCGGAAGGCAGAGGGTGACAGAGGAAGGCAGAGGGTGACAAAGGAAGGCAGAGGGTGACAGAGGAAATCAGAGTGTGACAACGGAAGGCAGAGGTTGAAAGAGGAAGTCAGAGTGTGACAGAGGAAGGTAGAGGGTGACAGAGGAAAGCAGAGGGTGACAGAGGAAGGCAATGGGTGACAGAGGAAGGCAGAGGATGACAGAGGAAGGCAGAGGGTGACAGAGGAAATCAGAGGGTGACAGAGGAAGGCAGTGGGTGACAGAGGAAGGCAATGGGTGACAGCAGAAGGCAGAGGGTGACAGCGGAAGGCAGAGGGTGACAGAGGAAGGCAAAGGGTGAAAAAGAAAGGCAGAGGGTGACAGAGGAAGGCAGAGGGTGACAGTAGAAGGAAGAGGATGACAGAGGAAGGCAGAGGGTGAGAGCGGAAGGCAGTGGGTGACAGAGAAAGGCAGGAGGTGACAGAGGAAGGCAGAGGGTGACAGAGGAAGGCAGAGTGTGACAGCAGAAGGCAGAGGGAGACAGCTGAAGGCAGAGGGTGAAAGAGGAAGTCAGAGGGTGACAGAGGAAGGCAGAGGGTGACAGAGGAAGTCAGAGGATGACAGAGGAAGGCAGTGGGTGACAGCAGAAGGCAGAGTGTGACAGTGGAAGGCAGAGGGTGACAGCGGAAGGCAGAGTGTGACAGCGGAAGGCAGAGGGTAACAGAGGAAGGCAGAGGGTGACAGAGGAAGGCAGAAGGTGACAGAGGAAGGCAGAGGGTGACAGAGGAAGGGCAGAGGGTACCAGTGTAAGGCAGAGGGTGACAGCAGAAGGCAGAGAGTGACAGAGGAAGGCAGAGTGTGAGAACGGAAGGCAGAGGGTGACAGAGGAAGGCAGTGGGTGTCAGCAGAAGGCAGAGGGTGACAAAGGAAGACAGAGTGTGACAGCGGAAGGCAGAGGGTGACAGAGTTAGGCAGAGGGTGACAGTGGAAGGCAGAGGGTGACAGAGTTAGGCAGAGGGTGACAGTGGAAGGCAGAGGGTATCAAAGGAAAGCAGTGGGTTACAGAGGAAGACAGAGGGTGACAGCGGAAGGCAGAGGGTGATGGAAGAAGGCAGAGGGTGACAGATGATGGCAGACAGTGACAGAGGAAGGCAGAGGCTGACAGGTGAAGTCAGAAGGTGACAGCAGAAGAAGAGGGTGATAGTGGAATGCAGTGGGTGACAGAGGAAGGCAGAGGGAGACAGAGGAAGGCAGTGGGTGACAGCGGAAGGCAGAGGGTGACAGAGGAAGGCAGAGGTTGACAGCGGAGGGTAGAGTGTGACGTCGGAAGGCAGAGGGTGATAGAGGAAGGCAGAGGGTGACAAAGAAAAGCAGAGGTTGCAAAGGAAGGCAGAGGGTGACAAAGAAAGGCAGAGGGTGACAGAGGAAGGCAGAGGGTGACAAAGAATGGCAGAGGGTGACAGAGGAAGGCAGAGGGTGACATTGGAAGGCAGAAGGTGACAGCCGAAGGCAGATGGTGACAGAGGAAGGCAAAGTGTGACAGCGGAAGATAGATGGGGACAGAGGAAGGCAGATTGTGACAAAGAAAGGCAGATGGTGACACAGGAAGGCAGAGGGTGACATCTGAAGGTAGAAGGAGACAGAGGAAGGCATAGGGTGACAGAGGAAGACACAGGGTGTTAGCAGAAGGAAGAGGGTGACAAGGTAATGCAGAGGGTGAAAGAGGAGGGCAGAGTGTGACAGCGGAAGGCAGAGTTTGACAGCGGAAGGCAGAGGGTGACAGACGAAGGCAGAGGGTGACAAAGAAAGGCAGAGAGTGACAGAGGAAGGCAGAGGGTGACAGCGGAAGGAAGAGTGTGACAGAGGAAGGCAGAGGGTAAAAGCAGAAGGAAGAGGGTGACAGAGGAAGGCAGAGGGGGACAGAGGAAGGCAGGGGGTGACAGAGGAAGGCAGGGGGTGACAGAGGAAGGAAGAGGTTGACAGAGGAAGGCAGAGTGTGACAGCGGAAGGCAGAGGGTGACAAGGAAGGCAGAGTGTGACAGAGGAAGGCAGAGTGTGACAACGGAAGGCAGAGGGTGACAGAGGAAGGCAGAGGGTGACAAAGGAAAGCAGTGGGTGACAGAGGAAAGCAGAGGCTGACAGCGGAAGGCAGAGGGTGATGGAAGAAGGCAGAGGGTGACAGATGATGGCAGAGGGTGATAGAGGAAGGCAGAGGCTGACAGGTGAAGTCAGAAGGTGACAGCGGAAGGCAGAGGGTGACAGTGGAAGGCAGTGGGTGACAGAGGAAGGCAGAGGGTGACAGAGGAAGGCAGTGGGTGACAGCGGAAGTCAGAGGGTGACAGAGGAAGGCAGAGGTTGACAGCGGAGGGTAGAGTGTGATGTCGGAAGGCAGAGGGTGATAGAGGAAGGCAGAGGGTGACAAAGAAAGGCAGAGGGTGACAAAGAAAGGCAGAGGGTGACAGAGAAAGGCAGAGGGTGACAAAGAAAGGCAGAGGGTGACAGAGGAAGGCAGAGGGTGACATTGGAAGGCAGAAGGTGACAGCGGAAGGCAGACGGTGACAGAGGAAGGCAGAGTGTGACAGCGGAAGATAGAGGGTGACAGAGGATGGCAGATTGTGAAAAAGAAAGGCAGCGAGTGACACAGGAAGGCAGAGGGTGACATTTGAAGGTAGAAGGTGACAGAGGAAGGCAGAGGGTGACAGAGGAAGACACAGGGTGACATCAGAAGGAAGAGGGTGACAGCGTAATGCAGAGGGTGAAAGAGGAGGGCAGAGTGTGACAGCGGAAGGCAGAGTGTGACAGCGGAAGGCAGAGGGTGACAGACGAAGGCAGAGGGTGAGAAAGAAAGGCAGAGTGTGACAGAGGAAGGCAGAGGGTGACTGCGGAAGGCAGACTGTGACAGAGGAAGGCTGAGGGTGAAAGCAGAAGGAAGAGGGTGACAGAGGAAGGCAGAGGGAGACAGAGGAAGGCAGGGGGTGACAGAGGAAGGCAGAGGTTGACAGAGGAAGGCAGAGTGTGACAGCAGAAGGCAGAGGGTGACAGCGGAAGGCAGAGGGTGACAAGGAAGGCAGAGTGTGACAGAGGAAGGCAGAGTGTGACAATGGAAGGCAGAGGGTGACAGAGGAAGGCAGAGGGTGACAAGGGAAGTCAGAGCGTGACAGAGGAAGGCAGAGGGTGCAGAGGAAGGCAGTGGGTGACAGCAGAAGGCAGAGTGTGACAGCGGAAGGCAGAGTGTGACAGCGAAAGGCAGAGGGTGACAGAGGAAGGCAGAGGGTCACAGAGGAAGGCAGAGGGTGACAAAGAAAGGCAGAGGGAGACAGAGGAAGGCAGAGGGTGACAAAGAAAGGCAGAGGGAGACAGAGGATGGCAGAGGGTGCCAAAGAAAGGCAGAGGGTGACAGCGAAAGGCAGAGGGTGACAGAGGAAGGCAGAGAGTGACAGAGGAAGGCAGAGGGTGACAGCGGAAGGCAGAGTGTGACAAAGAAAGGCAGAGGGTGACAGAGGAATGCAGAGGATGACAAAGAAATGCAGAGGGTGACAGAGGAAGGCAGAGGGTGAAAGCGGAAGGCAGAGTGTGACAGCGGAAGGCAGAGGGTGACAGATGAAGGCAGAGGGTGACAAAGAAAGGCAGAGGGTGACAGAGGAAGGTAGAGGGTGTCAGCGGAAGACAGAGTGTGACAGCGGAATACAGAGGGTGACAGAGGAAGGCAGTGGGTGACAAAGAAAGGGAGAGGGTGAAAGAGGAAAGTAGAGGGTGACAGAGGAAGGCAGAGGGTGACAGAGGAAAGCACAGGGTGACAGAGGAAGGCAGAGGGTGACAGATGACGGCAGAGTGTGACAGAGGAAGGAAGAGGGTGACAGCGAAAGTCAGAAGGTGACTGAGGAAGGCAGAGGGTGACAAAGAAAGGCAGAGGGTGACAGAGTAAAGCAGAGGGTGACAGAGGAAGGCAGAGGGTGACAGAGGAAGGTATAGCGTGACAGCGAAAGGCAGAGGGTGACAGCGGAAGGCAGAGTGTGACAAAGAAAGGCAGAGGGTGACAGAGGAAGGCAGAGGGTCACAGAGGAAGGCAGAGGGTGACAAAAAAAGGCAGAGGGTGACAGAGGAAGGCAGAGGGTGAAAGCGGAAGGCAGAGTTTGACAGCGGAAGGCAGAGGGTGACAGATGAAGGCAGAGGGTGACAAAGAAAGGCAGAGGGTGACAGAGGAAGGCAGAGGGTGTCAGCGGAAGACAGAGTGTGACAGCGGAATACAGAGGGTGACAGAGGCAGGCAGTGGGTGACAAAGAAAGGGAGAGGGTGACAGAGGAAAGCAGAGGGTGACAGAGGAAGGCAGAGGGTGATAGAGGAAAGCACAGGGTGACAGAGGAAGGCAGAGGGTGACAGATGACGGAAGAGTGTGACAGAGGAAGGCAGAGGGTGACAGCGAAAGTCAGAAGGTGACTTAGGAAGGCAGAGGGTGACAAAGAAAGGCAGAGGGTGACAGAGTAAAGCAGAGGGTGACAGAGGAAGGCAGAGGGTGACAGAGGAAGGTATAGCGTGACAGTGAAAGGCAGAGGGTGATAGAGGAAGGCAGAGGGTGACAGAGGAAAGCAGAGGGTGAAAGAGGAAGGCAGAGGGTGACAGATGAAGGTAGAAGGTGACAGAGGAAGGCAGAGGCTGACAGCGGAAGTCAGTAGGTGACAGCTGAAGGTAGAGGGTGACAGTGGGAGGCAGTGGGTGACAGACGAAGGCAGACGGTGACAGAGGAAGGCAGACAGTGACAAAGAAAGGCAGAGGGTGACAGAGGAAAGCAGAGGGTGATAAAGGAAGGCAGAGGGTGACAAAGGAAGGCAGAGGGTGACAGAGGAAGGCAGAGGTTGACAGCGAAAGTCAGAAGGTGACAGAGCATGGAAGAGGGTGACAAAGAAAGGCAGAGGGTGACAAAGAAAGGCAGAGGATGACAGAGGAAAGCAGCGGGTGACAGAGGAAGGCAGAGGGTGACAGAGGAAAGCGAGGGTGAAAGAGGAAGGCAGAGGGTGACAGAGGAAGGCAAAGGCTGACAGCGGAAGTCAGTAGGTGACAGCAGAAGGCAGAGGGTGACAGTGGAAGGCAGTGGGTGACAGAGGAAGGCAGAGGGTGACAGAGGAAGGCAGTGGGTGACAATGAAAGGCAGAGGTAGACAGAGGAAAGCAGAGGGTGACAGAGGAAGGGAGAGGGTGACATTGGAAAGCAGAGGGTGACAGAGGAAGGCAGAGGGTGACAGATTATGACAGAGGGTGACAGAGGAAGGCAGAGGCTGACAGGGGAAGTCAGAAGGTGACAGCAGAAGGCAGAGGGTGACAGTGGAAGGCAGTGGGTGACAGAGGAAGGCAGAGGGTGACAGAGGAAGGCAGTGGGTTACAGCGGAAGGTAGAGGGTGACAGAGGAAGGCAGAAGGTGACAGCGGATGGTAGAGTGTGACGTCGGAAGGCAGAGGGTGATAGAGGAAGGCAGAGGGTGACAAAGAAAGGTAGAGGGTGACAGTGGAAGGCAGAGAGTGACAAAGAAAGGCAGAGGGAGACAGATGATGGCAGAGGGTGCCAAAGAAAGGCAGAGGGTGACAGAGGAAGGCAGAGGGTGACTTTGGAAGGCAGAAGGTGACAGCGGAAGGCAGACGGTGACAGAGGAAGGCAGAAGTTGACTGCGGATGACAGATGATGACGGAGGAAGGCAGAGGGTGACAAAGAAAGGCAGAGGGTGACACAGGAAGGCAGAGGGTGACATTGGAAGGTAGAAGGTGACAGAGGAAGGCAGACGGTGACAGAGGAAGACACAGGGTGACAGAAGAAGGAAGAGGGTGACAGGGGAATGCAGAGGGAGACAGAGGAGGGCAGAGTGTGACAGCGGAAGGCAGAGTGTGACAGCGGAAGTCAGAGGGTGACAGACGAAGGCAGAGGGTGACATAGAAAGGCAGAGGGTGACAGAGGAAGGCAGAGGGTGACAGCGGAAGGCAGAGGGTGACAGAGGAAGGCACAGTGTGACAGCAGAAGGCAGAGGGTGACAGAGGAAGTCAGAGGGTGAAAGCAGAAGGAAGAGGTTGACAGAGGAAGGCAGAGGGTGACAGTGGAAGGCAGAGGGTGACAGAGGAAGGCACAGTGTGACAGCGGAAGGCAGAGGGTGACAGAGGATGTCAGAGGGTGACAGAGGATGGCACAGTGTGACAGCGGAAAGCAGAGGGTGACAGAGGAAGGCACAGTGTGACAGCGGAAGGCAGAGGGTGACAGAGGAAGGCACAGTGTGACAGCGGAAGGCAGAGGGTGACAGAGGAAGGCACAGTGTGACAGTGGAATGCAGAGGGTGACAGAGGAAGGCACAGTGTTACAGCGGAAGGCAGAGGGTGACAGAGGAAGGCAGAGGGTGACAGTAGAAGGAAGAGGGTGACAGAGGAAGGCAGAGGGTGACAGCGGAAGGCAGAGGGTGACAGAGGAAGGCAGAGGGTGACAGAGGAAGGGCAGAAGGTGACAGCAGAAGGCACAGGGAGACAGAGGAAGGCAGGGGGTGACAGAGGAAGGAAGAGGGTGACAGAGGAAGGCAGAGTGTGACATCGGAAGGCTGAGGGTGACAGCAGAAGGCAGAAGGTGACAGAGGAAGGCACAGGGTGACAGAGGAAAATAGAGTGTGACAGAGGAAGGCAGAGGGTGACAAAGCAAGTCAGAGGGTGACAGAGGAAAGCAGAGGGTGACAGAGGAAGGCAGTGGGTGACAGCAGAAGGCAGAGTGTGACAGCGGAAGGCAGAGGGTGACAGAGGAAGGCAGAGGGTGACAGTGGAAGGCAGAGGGTGACAGCGGAAGGCAGAGTGTGAAAGCAGAAGGCAGAGGGTAACAGAGGAAGGCAGAGGGTGACAGAGGAAGGCAGAAGGTGACAGAGGAAGGCAGATGGTGACAGAGGAAGGGCAGAGGGTGACAGTGTAAGGCAGAGGGTGACAGCAGAAGGCAGAGGGTGAAAAGAGGATGGCAGAGGGTGACAGTGGAAGGCAGAGGGTGACATAGGAAGGCAGAGGGTGACAGTGGAAGGCAGAGGCTGACAGAGGAAGGCAGAGGGTGACAACGGAAGGCAGAGGGTGATGGAAGAAGGCAGTGGGTGATAGCGGAAGGCAGAAGGTGACAGAGGAAGGCAGAGGGTGAAAGCAGAAGGCAGAGGTTGACAGAGGAAGTCAGAGGGTGACAGAGGAAGGCAGTGGGTAACAGCAGAAAGCAGAGGGTGATAGAGGAAGGCTATGGGTGACAAAGGAAGGCAGAGGGTGACAGAGGAAGGCAGATTGTGTCAGATGAAAGCAGTGGGTGACAGAAGGCAGTAGGTGACAGAGGAAGGCAGAGTGTGATGGAGGAAGGCAGTGGGTGACAGCGGAAGGCAGAGGGTGACAGAGGAAGGCAGTGGGTGACAGCTGAAGGCAGAGGGTGACAGAGGAAGGCAGAGGGTGACAGAGGAAGGCAGTGGGTGACAGCAGAAGGCAGAGGTTGACAAAGGAATGCAGAGGGTGACAATGGAAGGCAGAGGGTGACAAAGCAAGACAGTGTGTGACAGCGGAAGCCAGAGGGTGACAGAGGAAGGCAGAGGTTGACAAAGGAAGGCAGAGGGTGACAGCAGAAGGCAGAGGGTGACAGCAGAAGGCAGAGGGTGACAGAGGAAGGCAGAGTGTGACAGAGGAAGGCAGAGTGTGACAACGGAAGGCAGAGGGTGAAAGAGTAAGGCAGAGGGTGACAGAGGAAGGCAGAGGGTGACAGAGGAAGGCAGAGGGTGACAGAGGACGGCAGTGGGTGACAGCAGAAGGCAGAGTGTGAAAGCGGAAGGCAGAAGGGGACTGCGGAAGGCAGAGTGTGACAGCGGAAGGCAGAGGGTAACAGAGGAAGGCAGAGGGTGACAGAGGAAGGCAAAAGGTGACAGAGGAAGGCAGAGGGTGACAGAGGAAAGCAGAGGGTGACAGAGGAAGCCAGTGGGTGACAGGGGAAGGCACAGGGTGACAGAGGAAGGAAGAGGGTGACAAAGAAAGGCAGAGGGTGACAGAGGAAATCAGAGTTTGACAATGGAAGGCAGAGGTTGACAGAGGAAGGCAGAGGGTGACAGTGGAAGGCAGAGGGTGAAAGAGGAAAGCATACGGTCACAGAGGAAGGCAATGGGTGACAGAGGAAGGCAGTAGGTGACAGAGTAAGTCAGAGTGTGACAGAGGAAGGAAGAGGGTGACAGAGGAAAGCAGAGGGTGACAGAGGAAGGCAATGGGTGACAGAGGAAGGCAGAGGATGACAGAGGAAGGCAGAGGGTGACAGAGGAAGACACAGGGTGACAGCAGAAGGAAGAGGGTGACAGCGGAATTCAGATGGTGACAGCAGAAGGCAGAGGGTGACAGCAGAAGGCAGAGGGTGACAGTGGAAGGCAGAGGGTGACAGAGGAAGGCAAAGGGTGTAAAAGAAAGGCATAGGGTGACAGAGGAAGGCAGAGGGTGACAGTGGAAGGAAGAGGGTGACAGGAAGCCAGAGGGTGACAGCGGAAGGCAGAGGGTGAAAGAGAAAGGCAGGAGGTGACAGAGGAAGGCAGAGGGTGACAGAGGAAGGCAGAGAGTGACAGCAGAAGGCAGGGGGTGACAGCGGAAGGCAGAGGGTGACAGAGGAAGGCAGAGTGTGACAACGGAAGGCAGAGGGTGACAGAGGAAGGCAGAGTGTGACAAAGGAAGTCAGAAGGTGAAAGAGGAAGGCAGAGGGTGACAGAGGAAGTCAGAGGATGACAGAGGAAGGCAGTGGGTGACAGCAGAATGCAGAGGGTGAAAGCGGAAGGCAGAGTGTGACAGCGGAAGGCAGAGGGTAACAGAGGAAGGCAGAGGGTGACAGAGGAAGGCAGAAGGTGACAGAGGAAGGCAGAGGGTGACAGAGGAAGGGCAGAGGGTACCAGTGTAAAGCAGAGGGTGACAGCAGAAGGCAGAGGGTGACAGAGGAAGGCAGAGTGTGAGAACGGAAGGCAGAGGGTGACAGAGGAAGGCAGAGGGTGACAAAGGATGTCAGAGGGTGACAGAGGAAGGCAGAGGGAGACAGAGGAAGGCAGTGGGTGACAGCAGAAGGCAGAGGGTGACAGCGGAAGGCAGAGGGTGACTAAGTTAGGCAGAGGGTGACAGTGGAAGGCAGAGGGTGACAGAGTTAGGCAGAGGGTGACAGTGGAAGGCAGAGGGTGACAGAGGAAGGCAGAGGGTGTCAAAGGAAAGCAGTGGGTGACAGAGGAAGGCAGAGGGTGACAAAGAAAGGCAGAGGGTGATGGAAGAAGGCATAGGGTGACAGAGGAAGGCAGAGGCTGACAGGTGAAGTCAGAAGGTGACAGCGAAATGCAGAGGGTGACAGTGGAAGGCAGTGGGTGACAGAGGAAGGCAGAGGGTGACAAAGAAAGGCAGAGGGTGACAGAAGAAGGGAAAGGGTTGCATTAGAAGGCAGAAGGTGACAGCGGAAGGCAGACGGTGACAGAGGAAGGCAGAGGGTGACAGCGGAAGATAGAGGGTGACAGAGGAAGGCAGATTGTGACAAAGAAAGGCAGAGGGTGACATAGGAAGGCAGAGGGTGTCATTTGAAGGTAGAAGGTGACAGAGGAAGGCAGAGGGTGACAGAGGAAGGCAGAGGGTGACAAAGGACGGCAGTGGGTGACAGCGGAAGGCAGAGGGGGACTGCGGAAGGCAGAGTGTGACAGCGGAAGGCAGAGGGTAACAGAGGAAGGCAGAGGGTGACAGAGGAAGGCAAAAGGTGACAGAGGAAGGCAGAGGGTGACAGAGGAAAGCAGAGGGTGACAGAGGAAGCCAGTGGGTGACAGGGGAAGGCACAGGGTGACAGAGGAAGGAAGAGGGTGACAAAGAAAGGCAGAGGGTGACAGAGGAAATCAGAGTTTGACAATGGAAGGCAGAGGTTGACAGAGGAAGGCAGAGGGTGACAGTGGAAGGCAGAGGGTGAAAGATGAAAGCATAGGGTCACAGAGGAAGGCAATGGGTGACAGAGGAAGGCAGTAGGTGACAGAGTAAGTCAGAGTGTGACAGAGGAAGGAAGAGGGTGACAGAGGAAAGCAGAGGGTGACAGAGGAAGGCAATGGGGGACAGAGGAAGGCAGAGGATGACAGAGGAAGGCAGAGGGTGACAGAGGAAGACACAGGGTGACAGCAGAAGGAAGAGGGTGACAGCGTAATTCAGAGGGTGACAGCAGAAGGCAGAGGGTGACAGCGGAATGCAGAGGGTGACAGTGGAAGGCAGAGGGTGAAAGAGGAAAGCATAGGGTCACAGAGGAAGGCAATGGGTGACAGAGGAAGGCAGTAGGTGACAGAGTAAGTCAGAGTGTGACAGAGGAAGGAAGAGGGTGACAGAGGAAAGCAGAGGGTGACAGAGGAAGGCAATGGGTGACAGAGGAAGGCAGAGGATGACAGAGGAAGGCAGAGGGTGACAGAGGAAGACACAGGGTGACAGCAGAAGGAAGAGGGTGACAGCGTAATTCAGAGGTTGACAGCAGAAGGCAGAGGGTGACAGCGGAAGGCAGAGGGTGACAGTGGAAGGCAGAGGGTGACAGAGGAAGGCAAAGGGTGTAAAAGAAAGGCATAGGGTGACAGAGGAAGGCAGAGGGTGACAGTGGAAGGAAGAGGGTGACAGAGGAAGGCAGAGTGTGACAGTGGAAGGCAGTGGGTGACAGAGAAAGGCAGGAGGTGACAGAGGAAGGCAGAGGGTGCAGAGGAAGGCAGAGTGTGACAGCAGAAGGCAGGGGGTGACAGCGGAAGGCAGAGGGTGACAGAGGAAGGCAGAGTGTGACAACGGAAGGCAGAGGGTGACAGAGGAAGGCAGAGGGTGACAAAGGAAGTCAGAAGGTGACAGAGGAAGGCAGAGGGTGACAGAGGAAGTCAGAGGATGACAGAGGAAGGCAGTGGGTGACAGCAGAATGCAGAGGGAGAAAGCGGAAGGCAGAGTGTGACAGCGGAAGGCAGAGGGTAACAGAGAAAGGCAGAAGGTGACAGAGGAAGGCAGAGGGTGACAGAGGAAGGGCAGAGGGTACCAGTGTAAAGCAGAGGGTGACAGCAGAAGGCAGAGGGTGACAGAGGAAGGCAGAGTGTGAGAACGGAAGGCAGAGGGTGACAGAGGAAGGCAGAGGGTGACAAAGGAAGTCAGAGGGTGACATAAGAAGGCAGAGGGTGACAGAGGAAGGCAGTGGGTGACAGCAGAAGGCAGAGGGTGACAAAGGAAGGCTGAGTGTGACAGCGGAAGGCAGAGGGTGACAAAGTTAGGCAGAGGGTGTCAGTGGAAGGCAGAGGGTGACAGAGTTAGGCAGAGTGTGACAGTGGAATGCAGAGGGTGACAGAGGAAGGCAGAGGGTGTCAAAGGAAAGCAGTGGGTGACAGAGGAAGGCAGAGGGTGACAAAGAAAGGCAGAGGGTGATGGAAGAAGGCATAGGGTGACAGAGGAAGGCAGAGGCTGACAGGTGAAGTCAGAAGGTGACAGCAGAATGCAGAGGGTGACAGTGGAAGGCAGTGGGTGACAGAGGAAGGCAGAGGGTGTCAAAGAAAGGCATAGGGTGACAGAAGAAGGCAAAGGGTTACATTAGAAGGCAGAAGGTGACAGCGGAAGGCAGACAGTGACAGAGGAAGGCAGAGGGTGACAGCGGAAGATAGAGGGTGACAGAGGAAGGCAGATTGTGACAAAGAAAGGCAGAGGGTGACATAGGAAGGCAGAGGGTGACATTTGAAGGTAGAAGGTGACAGAGGAAGGCAGAGGGTGACAGAGGAAGACACAGGGTGACAGCAGAAGGAAGAGGGTGACAGCGTAATGCAGAGGGTGACAGACAAAGGCAGAGGGTGACAGACGAAGGCAGAGGGTGACAAAGAAAGGCAGAGTGTGACAGAGGAAGGCAGGGGGTGACAGAGGAAGGCAGTGGTTGACAGTGGAAGGCAGAGTGTGACAGCAGAAGGCAGAGGGTGACAGCAGAAGGCAGAGGGTGACATGGAAGGCAGAGTGTGACAGAGAAAGGCAGAGTGTGACAGCAGAAGGCAGAGGGTGACAGCAGAAGGCAGAACTTGACAAGGAAGGCAGAGTGTGACAGAGGAAGGCAGAGAGTGACAACAGAAGGCAGAGGGTGACAGAGGAAGGCAGAGGGTGACAAAGGAAGTCAGAGGGTGACAGAGGAAGGCAGAGGGTGACAGAGGAAGGCAGTGGGTGACAGCAGAAGGCAGAGGGTGACAGCGGATGGCAGAGGGTGACAGCGGAAGGCAGAGTGTGACAGCGGAAGGCAGAGGGTAACAGAGGAAGGCAGAGGGTGACAGAGGAAGGCAAAAGGTGACAGAGGAAGGCAGAGGGTGACAGAGTAAGGGCAGAGGGTACCAGTGTAAGGCAAAGGGTGACAGCAGAAGGCAGTGGGTGACAAAGGAAGGCAGAGGGTGACAGCAGAAGGCAGAGGGTGACAGAGGAAGGCAGAGGGTGACAGAGGAAGGCAGAGGGCAGATTGTGTCAGAGGAAAGCAGTGGGTGACAGAAGAAGGCAGAGGGTGACAGCTGAAGGCAGTAGGTGACAGAGGAAGGCAGAGTGTGATGGAAGAAGTCAGAGGGTGACAGAGGAAGGCAGTGGGTGACAGCGGTAGGCAGAGGTTGACAGAGGAATGCAGGGGGTGACAGAGGAAGGCAGACGGTGACAGATTAAAGTAGAGGTTGACAGCGGAAGGCAGTGGGTGACAGCAGAAGGCAGAGGGTGACAGAGGAATGCAGAGGGTGACAGAGGAAGGCAGTGGGTGACAGTGGAAGGCAGAGGGTGACAGAGGAAGGCTGAGGTTGACAGAGGAAGGCAGAGGGTGACAGAGGAAAGCAGAGTGTGACAGCGGAAGGCAGAGGTTGACAGAGAAAAGGCAGAGGGTGACAGAAGAAGGCAGAGGGTTACAGAGTAAAGCAGAGGGTGACAGAGGAAGGCAATGGGTGACAGAGGAAGGCAGAAGGTGACAGAGGAAGTTAGAGTGTGACAGAGGAAGGCAGAGGGTGACAGAGGTAGGCAGAGGATGACAGAGGAAGGCAGAGGGTGACAGAGGAAAGTAGCGGGTGACAGAGGAAGGCAGTGAGTAACAGCGGAAGGCAGAGGGTGACAGAGGAAGGCAGAGGGTGACAGTAGAAGGAAGAGGGTGACAGAGGAAGGCAGAGGGTGACAGCGGAAGGCAGAGGGTGAAAGAGGAAGGCAGAGGGTGACAGAGGAAGGGCAGAAGGTGACAGCAGAAGGCAGAGGGAGACAGAGGAAGGCAGGGGGTGACAGAGGAAGGAAGAGGGTGACAGAGGAAGGCAGAGTGTGACATCGGAAGGCTGAGGGTGACAGCAGAAGGCAGAAGGTGACAGAGGAAGGCACAGGGTGACAGAGGAAAATAGAGTGTGACAGAGGAAGGCAGAGGGTGACAAAGCAAGTCAGAGGGTGACAGAGGAAAGCAGTGGGTGACAGCAGAAGGCAGAGTGTGACAGCGGAAGGCAGAGGGTGACAGAGGAAGGCAGAGGGTGACAGTGGAAGGCAGAGGGTGACAGTGGAAAGCAGAGTGTGAAAGCAGAAGGCAGAGGGTAACAGAGGAAGGCAGAGGGTGACAGAGGAAGGCAGAAGGTGACAGAGGAAGGCAGAGGGTGAAAAGAGGATGGCAGAGGGTGACAGTGGAAGGCAGAGGGTGACATAGGAAGGCAGAGGGTGACAGTGGAAGGCAGAGGCTGACAGAGGAAGGCAGAGGGTGACAACGGAAGGCAGAGGGTGATGGAAGAAGGCAGTGGGTGATAGCGGAAGGCAGAGGGTGACAGAGGAAGGCAGAGGGTGAATGCAGAAGGCAGAGGGTGACAGAGGAAGTCAGAGGGTGGCAGAGGAAGGCAGTTGGTAACAGCAGAAAACAGAGGGTGACAGAGGAATGCAGAGGGTGACAGAGGAAGGCAGTGGGTGACAGCAGAAGGCAGAGGGTGACAGAGGAAGGCTGAGGTTGACAGAGGAAGGCAGAGGGTGACAGAGGAAAGCAGAGTGTGACAGCGGAAGGCAGAGGTTGACAGAGAAAAGGCAGAGGGTGACAGAAGAAGGCAGAGGGTTACAGAGTAAAGCAGAGGGTGACAGAGGAAGGCAATGGGTGACAGAGGAAGGCAGAAGGTGACAGAGGAAGTTAGAGTGTGACAGAGGAAGGCAGAGGGTGACAGAGGTAGGCAGAGGATGACAGAGGAAGGCAGAGGGTGACAGAGGAAAGTAGAGGGTGACAGAGGAAGGCAGTGAGTAACAGCGGAAGGCAGAGGGTGACAGAGGAAGGCAGAGGGTGACAGTAGAAGGAAGAGGGTGACAGAGGAAGGCAGAGGGTGACAGCGGAAGGCAGAGGGTGAAAGAGGAAGGCAGAGGGTGACAGAGGAAGGGCAGAAGGTGACAGCAGAAGGCAGAGGGAGACAGAGGAAGGCAGGGGGTGACAGAGGAAGGAAGAGGGTGACAGAGGAAGGCAGAGTGTGACATCGGAAGGCTGAGGGTGACAGCAGAAGGCAGAAGGTGACAGAGGAAGGCACAGGGTGACAGAGGAAAATAGAGTGTGACAGAGGAAGGCAGAGGGTGACAAAGCAAGTCAGAGGGTGACAGAGGAAAGCAGTGGGTGACAGCAGAAGGCAGAGTGTGACAGCGGAAGGCAGAGGGTGACAGAGGAAGGCAGAGGGTGACAGTGGAAGGCAGAGGGTGACAGCGGAAGGCAGAGTGTGAAAGCAGAAGGCAGAGGGTAACAGAGGAAGGCAGAGGGTGACAGAGGAAGGCAGAAGGTGACAGAGGAAGGCAGAGGGTGACAGAGGAAGGGCAGAGGGTGACAGTGTAAGGCAGAGGGTGACAGGAGAAGGCAGAGGGTGAAAAGAGGATGGCAGAGGGTGACAGTGGAAGGCAGAGGGTGACATAGGAAGGCAGAGGGTGACAGTGGAAGGCAGAGGCTGACAGAGGAAGGCAGAGGGTGACAACGGAAGGCAGAGGGTGATGGAAGAAGGCAGTGGGTGATAGCGGAAGGCAGAGGGTGACAGAGGAAGGGAGAGGGTGAATGCAGAAGGCAGAGGGTGACAGAGGAAGTCAGAGGGTGGCAGAGGAAGGCAGTTGGTTACAGCAGAAAACAGAGGGTGATAGAGGAAGGCAGAGGGTGACAAAGGAAGGCAGAGGGTGACAGAGGAAGGCAGATTGTGTCAGATGAAAGCAGTGGGTGACAGAAGAAGGCAGTAGGTGACAGAGGAAGGCAGAGTGTGATGGTGGAAGGCAGTGGGTGACAGCGGAAGGCAGAGGGTGACAGAGGAAGGCAGTGGGTGACAGCGGAAGGCAGAGGGTGACAGAGGAATGCAGAGGGTGACAGAGGAAGGCAGAGGGTGACAGAGGAAGGCAGTGGGTGACAGCAGAAGGCAGAGGGTGACAGAGGAATGCAGAGGGTGACAATGGAAGGCAGAGGGTGACAAAGGAAGGCAGTGGGTGACAGCGGAAGGAAGAGGGTGACAGAGGAAGGCAGAGGTTGACAAAGGTTGGCAGAAGGTGACAGCAGAAGGCAGAGGGTGACAGCGGAAGGCAGAGGGTGACAGAGGAAGGCAGAGTGTGACAGAGGAAGGCAGAGTGTGACAACGGAAGGCAGAGGGTGACAGAGTAAGGCAGAGGGTGAGAGAGGAAGGCAGAGGGTGACAGAGGACGGCATAGGGTGACAGAGGACGGCAGAGGGTGACAGAGGAAGGCAGAGTGTGACAGCGGAAGGCAGAGGGTGACTGCGGAAGGCAGAGTGTGACAGCGGAAGGCACAGGGTAACAGAGGAAGGCAGAGGGTGACAGAGGAAGGCAAAAGGTGACAGAGGAAGGCAGAGGGTGACAGAGGAATGGCAGAGGGTACCAGTGTAGGGCAGAGGGTGACAGCAGAAGGCAGAGGGTGGAAGAGGAAGGCAGAGGGTGACAGTGGAAGGCAGAGGGTGACAGAGGAAGGCAGAGGGTGACAGGGGAAAGCAGAGGGTGACAGAGGAAGGCAGAGTGTGACAGCGGAAGGCACATTGTAACAGAGGAAGGCAGAGGGTGACAGAGGAAGGCAAAAGGTGACAGAGGAAGGCAGACGGTGACAGAGGAAGGGCAGAGGGTACCAGTGTAGGGCAGAGGGTGACAGCAGAAGGCAGAGGGTGAAAGAGGAAGGCAGAGGGTGACAGTGGAAGGCAGAGGGTGACAGAGGAAGGCAGATGGTGACAGGGGAAAGCAGAGGGTGACAGAAGAAGGCAGAGGGTGACAACGGAAGGCAGAGGGTGATGGAAGAAGGCAGTTGGTGACACCGGAAGGCAGAGGGTGACAGAGGAAGGCAGAGGGTGACAGCAGAAGGCAGAGGGTGACAGAGGAAGGCAGAGGGTGACAAAGGAAGGCAGAGGGTGACAGAGGAAGGCAGAGGGTGACAGAGGAAGGCAGAGGGTGACAGTGGAAGGCAGAGGCTGACAGAGGAAGGCAGAGGGTGACAACGGAAGGCAGAGGGTGATGGAAGAAGGCAGTGGGTGATAGCGGAAGGCAGAGGGTGACAGAGGAAGGCAGAGGGTGAAAGCAGAAGGCAGAGGGTGACAGAGGAAGTCAGAGGGTGACAGAGGAAGGCAGTGGGTAACAGCAGAAAACAGAGGGTGATAGAGGAAGGCAGAGGGTGACAAAGGAAGGCAGAGGGTGACAGAGGAAGGCAGATTGTGTCAGATGAAAGCAGTGGGGGACAGAAGAAGGCAGTAGGTGACAGAGGAAGCCAGAGTGTGATGGAAGAAGGCAGTGGGTGACAGCGGAAGGCAGAGGGTGACAGAGGAAGGCAGTGGGTGACAGCGGAAGGCAGAGGGTGACAGAGGAATGCAGAGGGTGACAGAGGAAGGCAGAGGGTGACAGAGGAAGGCAGAGGGTGACAGTGGAAGGCAGTGGGTGACAGAGGAAGGCAGAGGTTGACAGAGAAAAGGCAGAGGGTGACAGAAGAAGGCAGAGGGTTACAGAGTAAAGCAGAGGGTGACAGAGGAAGGCAATGGGTGACAGAGGAAGGCAGAAGGTGACAGAGGAAGTTAGAGTGTGACAGAGGAAGGCAGAGGGTGACAGAGGTAGGCAGAGGATGACAGAGGAAGGCAGAGGGTGACAGAGGAAAGTAGAGGGTGACAGAGGAAGGCAGTGAGTAACAGCGGAAGGCAGAGGGTGACAGAGGAAGGCAGAGGGTGACAGTAGAAGGAAGAGGGTGACAGAGGAAGGCAGAGGGTGACAGTAGAAGGAAGAGGGTGACAGAGGAAGGCAGAGGGTGACAGCGGAAGGCAGAGGGTGAAAGAGGAAGGCAGAGGGTGACAGAGGAAGGGCAGAAGGTGACAGCAGAAGGCAGAGGGAGACAGAGGAAGGCAGGGGGTGACAGAGGAAGGAAGAGGGTGACAGAGGAAGGCAGAGTGTGACATCGGAAGGCTGAGGGTGACAGCAGAAGGCAGAAGGTGACAGAGGAAGGCACAGGGTGACAGAGGAAAATAGAGTGTGACAGAGGAAGGCAGAGGGTGACAAAGCAAGTCAGAGGGTGACAGAGGAAAGCAGTGGGTGACAGCAGAAGGCAGAGTGTGACAGCGGAAGGCAGAGGGTGACAGAGGAAGGCAGAGGGTGACAGTGGAAGGCAGAGGGTGACAGCGGAAGGCAGAGTGTGAAAGCAGAAGGCAGAGGGTAACAGAGGAAGGCAGAGGGTGACAGAGGAAGGCAGAAGGTGACAGAGGAAGGCAGAGGGTGACAGAGGAAGGGCAGAGGGTGACAGTGTAAAGCAGAGGGTGACAGGAGAAGGCAGAGGGTGAAAAGAGGATGGCAGAGGGTGACAGTGGAAGGCAGAGGGTGACATAGGAAGGCAGAGGGTGACAGTGGAAGGCAGAGGCTGACAGAGGAAGGCAGAGGGTGACAACGGAAGGCAGAGGGTGATGGAAGAAGGCAGTGGGTGATAGCGGAAGGCAGAGGGTGACAGAGGAAGGGAGAGGGTGAATGCAGAAGGCAGAGGGTGACAGAGGAAGTCAGAGGGTGGCAGAGGAAGGCAGTTGGTAACAGCAGAAAACAGAGGGTGATAGAGGAAGGCAGAGGGTGACAAAGGAAGGCAGAGGGTGACAGAGGAAGGCAGATTGTGTCAGATGAAAGCAGTGGGTGACAGAAGAAGGCAGTAGGTGACAGAGGAAGGCAGAGTGTGATGGTGGAAGGCAGTGGGTGACAGAGGAAGGCAGAGGGTGACAGAGGAAGGCAGTGGGTGACAGCGGAAGGCAGAGGGTGACAGAGGAATGCAGAGGGTGACAGAGGAAGGCAGAGGGTGACAGAGGAAGGCAGTGGGTGACAGCAGAAGGCAGAGGGTGACAGAGGAATGCAGAGGGTGACAATGGAAGGCAGAGGGTGACAAAGGAAGGCAGTGGGTGACAGCGGAAGGAAGAGGGTGACAGAGGAAGGCAGAGGTTGACAAAGGTTGGCAGAAGGTGACAGCAGAAGGCAGAGGGTGACAGCGGAAGGCAGAGGGTGACAGAGGAAGGCAGAGTGTGACAGAGGAAGGCAGAGTGTGACAACGGAAGGCAGAGGGTGACAGAGTAAGGCAGAGGGTGAGAGAGGAAGGCAGAGGGTGACAGAGGACGGCATAGGGTGACAGAGGACGGCAGAGGGTGACAGAGGAAGGCAGAGTGTGACAGCGGAAGGCAGAGGGTGACTGCGGAAGGCAGAGTGTGACAGCGGAAGGCACAGGGTAACAGAGGAAGGCAGAGGGTGACAGAGGAAGGCAAAAGGTGACAGAGGAAGGCAGAGGGTGACAGAGGAAGGGCAGAGGGTACCAGTGTAGGGCAGAGGGTGACAGCAGAAGGCAGAGGGTGGAAGAGGAAGGCAGAGGGTGACAGTGGAAGGCAGAGGGTGACAGAGGAAGGCAGAGGGTGACAGGGGAAAGCAGAGGGTGACAGAGGAAGGCAGAGTGTGACAGCGGAAGGCACATTGTAACAGAGGAAGGCAGAGGGTGACAGAGGAAGGCAAAAGGTGACAGAGGAAGGCAGACGGTGACAGAGGAAGGGCAGAGGGTACCAGTGTAGGGCAGAGGGTGACAGCAGAAGGCAGAGGGTGAAAGAGGAAGGCAGAGGGTGACAGTGGAAGGCAGAGGGTGACAGAGGAAGGCAGATGGTGACAGGGGAAAGCAGAGGGTGACAGAGGAAGGCAGAGGGTGACAACGGAAGGCAGAGGGTGATGGAAGAAGGCAGTTGGTGACACCGGAAGGCAGAGGGTGACAGAGGAAGGCAGAGGGTGACAGCAGAAGGCAGAGGGTGACAGCGGAAGGCAGAGGGTGACAAAGGAAGGCAGAGGGTGACAGAGGAAGGCAGAGGGTGACAGAGGAAGGCAGAGGGTGACAGTGGAAGGCAGAGGCTGACAGAGGAAGGCAGAGGGTGACAACGGAAGGCAGAGGGTGATGGAAGAAGGCAGTGGGTGATAGCGGAAGGCAGAGGGTGACAGAGGAAGGCAGAGGGTGAAAGCAGAAGGCAGAGGGTGACAGAGGAAGTCAGAGGGTTACAGAGGAAGGCAGTGGGTAACAGCAGAAAACAGAGGGTGATAGAGGAAGGCAGAGGGTGACAAAGGAAGGCAGAGGGTGACAGAGGAAGGCAGATTGTGTCAGATGAAAGCAGTGGGGGACAGAAGAAGGCAGTAGGTGACAGAGGAAGCCAGAGTGTGATGGAAGAAGGCAGTGGGTGACAGCGGAAGGCAGAGGGTGACAGAGGAAGGCAGTGGGTGACAGCGGAAGGCAGAGGGTGACAGAGGAATGCAGAGGGTGACAGAGGAAGGCAGAGGGTGACAGAGGAAGGCAGTGGGTGACAGCAGAAGGCAGAGGGTGACAGAGGAATGCAGAGGGTGACAATGGAAGGCAGAGGGTGACAAAGGAAGGCAGTTGATGACAGCGGAAGGCAGAGGGTGACAGAGGAAGGCAGAGGTTGACAAAGGAAGGCAGAGTGTGACAGAGGAAGGCAGAGTGTGACAACGGAAGGCAGAGGGTGACAGAGTAAGGCAGAGGGTGAGAGAGGAAGGCAGAGGGTGACAGAGGACGGCAGTGAGTGACAGCAGAAGGCAGAGTGTGACAGCGGAAGGCAGAGGCTGACTGCGGAAGGCAGAGTGTGACAGCGGAAGGCAGAGGGTAACAGAGGAAGGCAGAGGGAGACAGAGGAAGGCAAAAGGTGACAGAGGAAGGCAGAGGGTGACAGAGGAAGGGCAGAGGGTACCAGTGTAGGGCAGGGGGTGACAGCAGAAGGCAGAGGGTGAAAGAGGAAGGCAGAGGGTGACAGTGGAAGGCAGAGGGTGACAGAGGAAGGCAGAGGGTGACAGGGGAAAGCAGAGGGTGACAGAGGAAGGCAGAAGGTGACAATGGAAGGCAAAGGGTGATGGAAGAAGGCAGTGGGTGACAGCGGAAGGCAGAGGGTGACAGAGGAAGGCAGAGGGTGACAGCAGAAGGCAGAGGGTGACAGAGGAAGGCAGAGGGTGACAAAGGAAGGCAGAGGGTGACAGAGGAAGGCAGAGGGTGACAGAGGAAGGCAGATTGTGTCTGAGGAAAGCAGTGGGTGACAGAAGAAGGCAGAGGGTGACAGAGGAAGGCAGTAGGAGACAGAGGAAGGCAGAGTGTGATGGAAGAAGTCAGAGGGTGACAGAGGAAGGCAGTGGGTGACAGCGGTAGGCAGAGGTTTACAGAGGAATGCAGAGGGTGACAGAGGAAGGCAGAGGGTGACAGAGGAAGGAAGAGGGTGACAGAGGAAGGCAGTGGGTGACAGCAGAAGGCAGAGGATGCCAGAGGAAGGCAGAGGGTGACAATGGAAGGCAGACGGTGACAAATGAAGGCAGTGGGTGACAGCGGAAGGCAGAGGGTGACAGAGGAAGGCAGAGGTTGACAAAGGAAGGCAGAGGTAGACAGCAGAAGGCAGAGGGTGACTGCGGAAGGCAGAGGGTGACAGAGGAAGGCAGAGTGTGACAGAGGAAAGCAGAGTGTGACAACGGAAGGCAGAGGGTGACAGAGTAAGGCAGAGGGTGACAGAGGAAGGCAGAGGTTGACAGAGGACGGCAGTGGGTGACAGCAGAAGGCAGAGTGTGACAGCGGAAGGCAGAGGGTGACAGCGGAAGGCAGATTGTGACAGCGGAAGGCCGAGGTTAACAGAGGAAGGCAGAGGGTGACAGAGGAAGGCAAAAGGTGACAGAGGAAGGCAGAGGGTGACAGGGGAAGGGCAGAAGGTACCAGTGTAGGGCAGAGGGTGACAGCAGAATGCAGAGGGTGAAAGAGGAAGGCAGAGTGTGACAGTGGAAGGCAGAGGGTGACAGAGGAAGGCAGAGGGTGACAGAGGAAAGCAGTGGGTGACAGAGGAAGGCAGAGGGTGACAACGGAAGGCAGAGGGTGATGGAAGAAGGCAGTGGGTGACAGCGGAAGGCAGAGGTTGACAGAGGAAGGCAGAGGGTGACAGCAGAAGGCAGAGGGTGACAGAGGAAGGCAGAGGGTGACAAAGGAAGGCAGAGGGTGACAGAGGAAGGCAGAGGGTGACAGAGGAATGCAGATTGTGTCAGAGGAAAGCAGTGGGTGACAGAAGAAGGCAGAGGGTGGCAGCGGAAGGCAGTAGGTGACAGAGGAAGGCAGAGTGTGATGGAAGAAGTTAGAGGGTGACAGAGGAAGGCAGTGGGTGACAGCGGTAGGCAGATGTTGACAGAGGAATGCAGAGGGTGACAGTGGAAGGCAGAGGGTGACAGAGGAAAGCAGAGGTTGACAGCGGAAGGCAGAGGTTGACAGAGGTAGGCAGTGGGTGACAGCAGAAGGCAGAGGGTGACAGAGGAATGCAGAGGGTGACAGAGGAAGGCAGAGGTTGACAAAGGAGGGCAGAGGGTGACAGAGGAAAGCAGAGTGTGACAGCAGAAGGCAGAGGTTGACAGAGAAAAGGCAGAGGGTGACAGAAGAAGGCAGAGGTTGACAGAGGAAGGCAGTGGGTGACAGCAGAAGTCAGAGGGTGACAGAGGAATGCAGAGGGTGACAGAGGAAGGCAGTGGGTGACAGCGGAAGGCAGAGGGTGACAGAGGAAGGCAGAGGTTGACCAAGGAAGGCCGAGGGTGACAGATGAAAGCAGAGTGTGACAGCGGAAGGCAGAGGTTGACAGAGAAAAGGCAGAGGGTGACAGAAGAAGGCAGAGGGTGACAGAGTAAAGCAGAGGGTGACAGAGGAAGGCAATGGGTGACAGAGGAAGGCAGTAGGTGACATAGGAAGTCAGAGTGTGACAGAGGAAGGCAGAGGGTGACAGAGGAAGGCAGAGGGTGACAGAGGAAGGCAGTTGGTGACAGAGGAAAGCAGAAGGTGTCAGAGGAAGGCAGTGAGTAACAGCGGAAGGCAGAGGGTGACAGAGGAAGGCAGAAGGTGACAGAGGAAGGCAGAGGGTGACAGAGGAAGGCAGAGGGTGACAGTAGAAGGAAGAGGGTGACAGAGGAAGGCAGAGGGTGACAGAGGAAGTCAGAGGGTGACAGAGGAAGGCAGAGGGTGACAGAGGAAGGGCAGAAGGTGACAGCAGAAGGCAGAGGGAGACAGAGGAAGGCAGGGGGTGACAGCGGAAGGCAAATGATAACAGAGGAAGGGCAGAGGGTGACAGCGGAAGGTAGAGGGTGACAGAGGAAGGCAGAGGGTGACAGAGGAAGCAATGCGTGACAGAGGAAGGCAGAGGATGACAGAGGAAGGCAGAGGGTGACAGAGGAAAACAGAGGGTGACAGAGGAAGGCAGAGGGTGACAGAGGAAGGCAGAGGGTGATGGAAGAAGGCAGTGGGTGACAGTGGAAGGCAGAGGGTGACAGAGGAAGGCAGAGGGTGACAGAGGAAGGCAGAAGGTGATAGCAGAAGGTGGAGGAAGACAAAGGGAGAGGGAAGTTGTAGTGGGTGACAGTGTAAGGCAGTGTTTGACACCATGCAATGATATATTGTGTTAGGTGAGTTGGGTACTGGATGCCTGCGTCGGGGAATCTTGGCAGTCTGAATCATGATGCCAGCACCCCGACAGGGTTTGGATACCGACACCTGTCCTAACCCTCCCTCTCTGTTAGGTGAAACCAGAATAACCTCCTTCAAGTGATGTGATTATGAAGTGGGCAGTTGATGTCTTTAAATTCAATGTAGTTTATTGAATACATGTGAGAATATTTCATTACATTATTTTTGTTCCCACATGTATTCAATAAAGGAGGTTCTTGTCAGTGGGCAATATGGGGTCTAGTTACTAAGTAGTGTTATGAGACAAAGGGCCTGATTCAGAGCCGGACGCTCTTAATGAGCGTCCGCTCTGAATCAGGGCATTTTTCTTTTTTAATAGTGCGGTCTCTTGGACGCTCGCATAGCTGGGGGTTACCACCGACCAAAGGGGGGTGCCGTCTGGCAGTGCCACCAGCAGCCAAGGGGTGGACAAGTCCCCCGGCCCCACAAGTGTAGGGCAGACCTCAGTGAGAGCGGTTTGCCCTACACAGTTTACAAACACACAGTCGCCAGCAGCAGCTGTGTGTTTGTAATAGCAGCCAGCCAATAATACTCACATTTGCTGCTGCATCGTCTGCGGTAGGAGCTGGCTGGAGCTCACTCATGAGCTCCGTGTTCCGGCTCCCCCAGCAGCATGTGATGGGAGAGACATCATATGTCATGACGTCTCTCCCATGCAGGAGAAGAGCGGGCCGGGACTCAGAGAGGACAGCAGCGGTCGCGTCTAGAGCACGGATAAGGTAAGGTGAATTTTTTGTCTGTTTGCGTGTGTGTAAGCCTGGCTCTACAGGGGGGGGGGTCACTGAAATAGGGGGTGGCCACTTCTGGGGGCAAGTTGTGGGGGGTGGCAACTACTGGGAGTACTGTATAGGGGTGGCCACTACTGGGGGCAATTTATGGGGGGTGGCCACTACTGGGGGCACTGTATAGGGGTGGCCACTACTGGGGGCAATTTAGGGGGGTGGCCACTACTGGGGGGCACTGTATAGGGGGGAGTGCTACTGGGGTCTACTACTGGGGGCACTGTATAGGGGGGACTACTACTGGGGTCTACTACTGAGGGCACTGTATAGGGGGTGCTATCAAGCAGCATGGGGGAGTAGGGGGGCGCCAATCCATTACATTGCCAGGGGCGCTTTGATCCCTAGATACACCCCTGGTTGGAAGCTGATTGGCTGGCACCTTATCACAGACTTATCACTTTTCACTCTGTCTCCCAACACTGCTTAGTAACTAGACCCCTATATCATTGCATTTTCACAAAATTTTTATGACCCTGAAGAGTCACCAGTGGTCAGGCAGCAAATCAGTTTCTCCTTTCCATCACATATCTTCTCCCCCCTCATGTCGCCCTCTCCCCCTTTGCATTTCTACCCGCAAACCCTTCTTATACCCCCTGCACACATACAAAGGGAGCACAGTGTACAATATTAGTATAGTGGGTGATAGTAGAAGGCAGAGGGTGACAGGGCAAAGGTGGCAGGGAGAGGCAGACAAGAAGATGCTTTTCCGGACAGCTTTCCCATTTTACAGGAGGTATGAGGCCAGGGTCCTAAGAGACGCAGGCACAAGGGGTGTATTGGTTTGGGGTAAAGAGGATGTAAAACTCCCAAAAGACTAATTTAAATTGACTGTTGCTAATGTTATACACAGTACCTACTCCATTCATATATACAGCTTTTCATGTTACATTGAACTGTACATTATTCACTTAGATAATGATGTACATACAGTTAGCTAAGCTGTAGCCACGATACCCATCCAGCCCTTTGTTTTTGAAGATCTTGAATAACTGGCATTTGGTGTAGACTTTTCCCTCTGATCCGAGGTGCCAGCACAGAAAGAGAGCAAGGTATAAGATGACCTTCATGTTCTTAAGAGACTAACCTAGGATCCAGGCGATTTCTGTTCAGTAATAAAAAAAATCATAACAGCTCATTGCTAAATAACAATCCGAGGAATATTTCAAACATATTTTTTATTATAAAAAAAGTAAAATATAGTAAAGCAGTATGAAGACACTAATAATTCCAAATAGACACACATTCAATATAAATTGAAAATAAATTTAATTCAGTATATTTGCTCATCAATGTCATCCTTGTCAATGACATTTGTAAGTATAGAATGTGGCATGGGTTTAACCAGCTTTCTTTTTTGCTTACCGGTGTCATGCAGTAACATAGAGGAGTGTGACCAACAAGAAACACGGTACTTAGAAAAACAGTGTTGTGTGTATATATATATAGTACAAAGCAGTGGCACTCACGGGTTTTGTAGCCAAATAATGAGACAACAATCGTGTTGTGTAGTTCGACATTTAAGTATTTCACTATTACTTTTATTGCAATGTAGAATATATAAAAATAATTGAGAATATATAAATTAGGTTTGTGGGTTGCAGAAGACCGTATTTGTTGAATGGCCTCAGCCTAGAGAGCTCTTCCCTCTCTAAAGTAGGCAAATCCTGTGTCTGATGCAGCAGCCATGTTGTTTAGCAATAAGACTTGTAGCTTTAAATTATATCAGACAGCAGACAACAAGTCTCAGAGTTTATCAACAAAAAGAGTTAAAATCAAGATAGCATTTGTCTGCAGTAGTCAGAGGTGAAGGCTAGATGAGCAATGATGACATGGGAACAGAAAGATAACATATTATAATGTCAATATTAAGACATATAACCAATTAGTGTCTAGCACGTACGAAAATTAAATAAATGAATATTTGCCATTTTGGATATTGCAGGAGGAATAGACAGAAGAATAGTATAAAAACTCCCCAGAGAGAGAGGGACGGGGGCAGCAGTCGGAGAAAGGACAGAGGAGAGAGGGAGCACATCGAGGGTCCGGGGGGTGGCGTGAGGTATGTATGAAATTGGCAGACTGATGCTGCACTGGGTGTCACAAATTTATTTAAGTACAAATATTCCCTATTTGCTGCTAAAATAACCTGTGTTATATTTTTTGTTGTAACTCTACACTGGCAGAATACATGTATAATTACGCTGTCTTTAAGTAAAAGCATTGTCACAGAGCCGGCCCTAGGCATAGGCATAATAAGCTAATGCCTAGGGGCGACTTGAATGCCTAGGGGCATTCAAGGCTCTGCCGCTGCCTCCCACACGCCGCTGCCGCGATCGGAACTCCGCTCAGACCTGGCAGCGCACCTGTCAGCCAGTCAGGTGACTTTGACCGGTCAGAATGAGCTTCTGCACAGAAGCTCATTCTGGCTACAGGACAGGGACGGAACTAGAAGCGGTGCAGCTGGTGCCTTGCACCGGGGCCCGCTGTGGTGCAGGGGCCAGTGGCCGCCTGCATCCGACAGTGCTGCTGCCCGCCGACCAGGTCCCCATTATTTAAATGGTTGGAGTTGGAGCTTCGGCCGCTCCGGCTCCAACAACATAACAGCCACCCGCCGCAGCCCGGCCCCTTGTTATGACATGGCGCACGTGACATTCTGCGCGCAGTGTCATAACAAGGGGCCAGGCTGTTGGATGGATAGGATTGAGAGGAGCCACGGAGAAGAAGCAGCAAAGATAAGTGGTGGCAGCTGCGCTGGTAAGGGATGGGGAGGATGCAAGGCTGAGACACACTCTGGGGTGGGGAGGCTGAGACATCCACTGGGGCTGGGGGGGAGAAGGCTGAGACATACTGGGGCTGCGGGGGAGAAGGCTGAGACACACACTGGGGCTGGGGGGAGAAGGCTGAGATATACTGGGGCTGGGGGGAGAAGGCTGAGACATACTGGGGCTGGGGGGAGAAGGCTGAGACACACACTGGGCATGGGGGGAAGGCTGAAACATGCACTGGGGCTGGGGGGAGAAGGCTGAGACATACAGGGGCTGGGGGGAGAAGGCTGAGACATATTGGGGCTGGTGAGAGAAGGCTGAGACACGCACTGGGTCTGGGGGGGAGAAGGCTGAGACATACTGGGGCTGGGGGGGAGAAGGCTGAGACATACTGGGGTTGGTGAGAGAAGGCTGAGACATACTGGGGCTGGGGGGAAGGCTGAGACAAACTGGAGCTGGGGGGGAGAAGGCTGAGACATATTGGGGCTGGGGGGAGAAGGCTGAGACATACTGGGGCTGGGGGGGAGAAGGCTTAGACATACTGGGGCTGGGGGGAAGAAGGCTGAGACATACTGGGGCTGGGGGAGAAGGCTGAGACATACTGGGCTGGGGGGAGAAGGCTGAGACATACTGGGGCTGGGGTGGAGAAGGCTGAGGCATACTGGGGCTGGTGAGAGAAGGCTGAGACACGCACTGGGGCAGGGGGGGAAGGCTGAGACATACTGGGGCTGGGGGGGAAGGCTGAGACACACTCTGGGGTTTGGGGAAGAAAGAGGCTGACACACTGGGGCTGGAGGGGGAGAAAGAGGCTGACACACTGGGGCTGGGAAACATGCTGGAGGGGAGAATGATGCTGACACACCCTGGGGCTGGGGGGAGAATGAGGATGACACAGTGGGGGAATAGTGCCGAGAGACACACTGGGTCTAAGGGAATGGTGCCGAGAAACACACTGGGTCTAAAGGAATGGGGCTGAGACACACACTAGGTCTGGGGGAATGGGGCTGAAACACACACTAGGTCTGGGGGAATGGGGCTGAGACACACACTAGGTCTGGGGGAATGGGACTGGTGGAACTGTAAGGTTGGCTACCGGCCTTTTATTATATATATATATATATATATATATATATATATATATAAAATACATGCTAGGGGGCATCAGCCAAAATTTTGCCTAGGGCACTGATTTGACCAGGGCTGGCTCTGCATTGTCATTTATTTTAGAATCTGTATCAGTGTGAATTATTTCATTTCTTCTTATAACAAGTAAGATTAAATATAGAATAAATCGCGTTATCACTCTATAATAAGACAAAGTGCTATAGTCGAAAATGAAAGACAGGTGGATATAATAGATAAATACCTGCAGGAAGTGTAACGATACAAAGATCCTCTGCCAGCTCCAGATCTATGTGAGGCTTATGGAAAATGCTGATATTTATTCTGCTTCTCCTCTGTAGCCACTCCCTTGTCTTTCCCCATTTACTGCCCAGTAAAGCAGTCACACAGAACGTTACCCCACCTGTGTCTGCCCCACAAGGAAGCATTGTCCTGTCTTTCAGATGCTTGTAAAATAACCAGAATTCAGGTACGATATCATAACATCACAGGATGACAACTACAAGAGACGTTTCCTCACAAAAGCTTACTGTTCATAAAAAATTAAATAAAAAATATAATATACAGCTATTTATGTGTGAACAGGAAATATTTTTTTTTCTAGATTGTTTGGATGTCTTTTTCCTGCAAGCTGCAGTCTCGACCGTCCAGTTAGAAAGTAAAAGATATTGTTGTTGAACTATTATATTTGTTTTGTCATCTTGTGCTTCATCCAAAAGTTCAAGCCCTTCAAACGGAGATCTTGATCCAGAGATGTGCCAAAATACTATCACAGCTACTGTGCAGTATGAAAATAGGCAAATGGCGCAGACACGGGGAGATTTAGTGAGACAGCCACAGGGAGTTTAGCAGATTCAAGTGGCCGAGTACAAAGACTCATCTTGGGTCACAGATCCTTTGATAATTGGCCACCTGAGTAAACCCTATGGTCGTGCGGAATGGCTGTGTATACTGAGATGCCGGAGCCATGTTTACTGAGTACGGGATCACACACAGACGCAACCATAACAGGACTGCGTTTTTGCCACCACTCCCCCATTATCTCCCCCAAAACGCACCCAGACTGTCAATAGCTGTCACAACCCTGGCTAGTTTTTACCTTTTGCCTAGAGACTTACCTCTGCCAGCTGCTCCATGGATCTGTATGTGTAATTTGCCAGGTAGATCTGCTCAGATCATGCTGGCTGCAGCACTTCTCTGTATGCATTCCCTTCTACAGTGATTATTCGCCTGGGCTCTCCTAATTCTGTGAACATTGCTAGTCTTGATTGGAATCGCAGGTGTGGTTCTGATTCTCAGTGCGGCAGAGATGATTACTCCCTCTGCATGTTGTGCCCTCCACCACTCAGAATGCTACTACCAGACCACCTGACTATATCCACCAATTCCTGCCTGACCCAGGGTATATACATCCACCTCTGATAGCATTCTGTGCCTGAACTTCTCGTTACTTCCCGTGGTGTACAGCTTGTGTTATAGCTGTCTCTCAGTGTACAAGAGTATCCCAGGCTCCCGCTGGTTCCTAGACCAGGTCATCTGGAATTCCTGCTTACAGCAATACCTGGCACATCTGGAAATCCTGTTTACAGCAATACCTGGCATATCCGGAAATCCTGCTGTGGTAACAAGTTACCAGTGCCACAGACAGGACTCATAGCATTGTTAGTAAACTTCCTTACTGTGCTCTCTAGTGTGTATTTGCTATTCATTGGCAGTGGTTCCTATTTGATCCAGTCATCCTCCATTATACCTGGAGTCCAGTTACCCTCTGGTCCTAGCCAGAGTTACAGTTGTCCTCCATTCACCCGGAGTTAGTTTTAAGTTCCACATTCATTCCATGCTACTCCAGTCCGGAGTCAGTTCCAAGTTACAAGTTAACTCCGTATTACTCCATTCCAGTTTCAACTCCAAGTTACAAGTTCACTCCATATTACTCCAGTGGGGTTTCAACTCCAAGTTACAAGTTCATTCCATATTACTCTAGTCCGGTTTCAACTCCAAGTTACAAGTTCATTCCACATTACTCCAGTTCTGTTTCAACTCCAAGTTACAAGTACATTCTACATTACTCCAGTCCGGTTTCAATTCCAAGTTACTAGTTCATTCCATATTACTCCAGTCCAGAGTCAACTCCAAGTTTCCAGTTCTTTCCACATTGCTCCAGTCTGGAGTCAGTTCCAAGTTCCAAGTTCATTCCACATTGCTCCAGTCTGGAGTCAATTCCAAGTTCCAAGTTCATTCTCCATACGGCTTCCCAGCTGCACCAAGTCTACCTACTGATACCCCGTCCAGCTCAGCAAGCCTTCCTGCCGGTCCCAGTCCTGTTCATCCAAGTTTCCTACTGGTCCCACTCCAACATTTCAAGTTCCTTATACCAGTCATTTATCACCAAAGGCAGTTCTCACTGCTACCCAAGTCTCATGCAATTGAGCTATAAATATCTTCCATGATGCCAGCCAAGCCTGTCCCTGCTGAATCCCGTACAACACCTGAGTCAGGCAACTCTCAGACAGCAACCTTGACAATAGCTTTGCAAATAATTCCTCACTGTGAGCTACATTGGTAATGTGCCTTGATGCGTGCGCTGTGTACTGATATTCACTGAACTCTGTAAATATCAGCACAGCGCACAGGTCTGAAACATAATTTCCTTCTGTTGAATTTGGAACCAGTATGAATAGTTCCGGCATCTGTACTGCAAACTTTGATCTAAAGTGTAACTAAAAGACATCATATATATTAGAGCCGTACAGTAATAATTGTGCTGATGAATCTTTCCTTCAATCCACATAGTTTCCAACTTTGGGTAAAATAAATTTCTATTGTTACTTTCTGGTGCATAATGAACTGAGATGGGGAATTATTGTAGGCTGTGGTGCATTGCACGATGTTGACTTATGGTTATGCCAATCAGTCTGTGTGCTTTTATGGGGATGTGGGGAATTTTTCAAATTGCAGTAACTGACAACCCCCTACATTGTATCACATTATTGTGTCTGCATTAAAAAAAAGACATTTTCACAGTATTGCCCCCACATACCAACAGTCCCTACATTATACTAGCAGTACCAAGCTAATGCCAGCAGTACCCAGGGGCTCATAGAGTGGGGGTACTAATTACCCAGACTTGTTGGAAGGGCCTGGCGGGGACCCGGGTCCAACGCTGCCGCCTCCTCTTATCTGTCGGCAGCCCAGCACATGCCGTTGTGTGCTGGGCTGCAGGGGGAGCAGGGAGACTGCTGCTACCACTGAGCAGCAGCAGCAGGCTACACTGCCTGTATAGGGGAGTAATCACACAGACTGCACCCCCCCTGGATTTGCACTGGGAAGAGCGGCTCACAGCACCCCTCTACCTGGTGCACAGTGTCGCTTCACAGCACTGCAAATAGCCTTTTTCTTTACTTTTTTCCCCTAAGGGGGTGTGGTCATGCTTCTCATGATTAGGCCACACCCAGCATCAGTACATGAGCCTGGGCCAGCTATTGGTGGGCATGGCACCCTATCATGATAGTTGTGCCAATATTAAGCCAGCATTATCCTGTCCACATTATGCCAGTAATGACTATACTTTGCCAGCAGCTCAAATCCATGCATATTGAGAACACAGAAGAAGTGCCCACATTATGTATTATAATTTGCAGGTATCTTAAAATATGCACTAGTCAATCAGCAGACGATTTCTATGACAGTGCCGCCCATTGATTGGCTAAGAATGGTGAAGGGGGCGAGGCATAATTGAGCCAATGAGGCCACGCCCCCTCATGATTAAATAAATACCCTGTAAATAATCATAATCATGATCAGTGTGATTGCTCCCCCCCACACGCATGGGAGACTGCTGCGGTTGCTGCTCAGGAGCCGCAAGCAGCCTCCCACTGCCAGCACAGCACACAGCAGCATGTGCTGGGCTGCTGTGAAGTAACAGGGGGTAGGGGCAGCGCTGGGCTGGTATATTGTACCCGTCAATCCCATCTCAGCACACCTGATTGTACTTACCTGAAGCCCTGCTCCTTCAACCACCACCGTCCGACAACTCCTCGCACTCCACACACATTGTGGGAGCTGGAAGGCAGAATTTAGGAGTGAGCTTAATCCCCCAGATGCAGGGACGGGGCTGCTGGGCGCCCACTGGTAACCAAATCTCAGAAGGCGTCCGGCAAATGGAGAAGGTGTGGTGGCACCTCTCCAGCCAGGCGCTTCTCTGCTGTGCAGGGCATTGCTGACTGTATCGCACCGGCCCTGTATGTAGTGTGAGTGGGATGCTGTTCGCATGCATGCTGACATCCATTATGCTGGTATGCATGAAAGAATGTGCAAAGGGCTACTCTCTCAGTAAGAGCGGTCTATTGCAAATGAGGGACTTCTGGGTCTATGGCCCAGAAGTCCCTCTGGCATTCTTCTGTGTATGCGCAGAAAGACGCGCATGCTGTGGGAGATTCTCAGAGGGATCTGATTGGATCCTTCTCACAGCACATTCCCAATAAAAGCCCAAAGGCTTCTATAGGGTAATGCCAATCAGGAGATGGCTTTACCAACAGCATCCAAGCCCTGGAATGCACCTCACTTCTCCCTTTGCTGCAACCCGCCCTGTGAGTGAGTGATAAAGGGTTAAATCCTTTAATGTCCGTAACATTTTTTAAAAGTTTTTCTTCACAGTGGGGGTATAGGTGCCAGCAGCCACTTACTGTCCAAGTCTACTGGCACTTGCGGTTCTCCAAATTGCCTGCATGCCGGATTCTGAGTGCCAGGACCCCAAACAGCCCCCCCCACTCTCCACCCCAACATTTTACTTTACGAACATTTAACTTTACAGTTTTGTCTCCTTCTATAACCCGCTGCCTGCGAATCAAGTTGCTTTGCATGTATGGCAGCTTCTCGGACAGAGAGCTCTCATTGACTGGATACAAGAAGTTAGCAGAAGGGTGAGATGCTGATCACGCCCATCTGCAGCAGCTCCTCCCAATGAGCCTTCACTGAGCTGTACTGCACATTTCTCAATGAGCAGGTTCCAGCAATGGGAGGTTTGTTGGACACATTTAATTAACAGATTATTTAATTTGCAAATAAAGGGGACCGTGATGCACTTACTGATCGGTATTCTAAGTGTCGGCATCCCATGTGTCAGGATATTGACTGTATCCCCTTTGACAATAGGCTGTAAGGTTGAATGTTTGAATGAAAATATGAACCTAATCCCCATGCTTTTTACTGGATACACACAGAATTGCAATATATTATTGTTAGCGCTGATAGCAAAAGTCTTTCTGTATTGTACACTTACAGATGTGCCCACATACTGTACATCTATCCTCCGTATACTACAAGTCGCTCCATACATAACGTGTGAGCTCAGTGTGACTCGGTAGCGAAATGCTGCATTACAGGGTTACAGTTGCTGACACTGCTATGTAGCATTTCGCCTGCAGATACATCCGCAGACGCACACAGAACATAGGCATGCCGCATATCATTTTAATCAGCAGAAGCTGCTTGTGCTTTCTATCTGCATAATTGTGCAAATTAGACACATTTGAAGATAAAATGATGCACGAAAAGATGCTTGGCGCTACCGGCATGGCACGACTCTAAGGGCTGTTTAAAGTGCAAGGAGGCTAGATGTATGTGGACCCATCTGTATATGGCATTACTATTGCCACACAGATGGTACCATGTACAATATGGGTAAAACTGAGTGGTGGCATATTTCTTCTCTCTACAGAGCCCATACCTGCTGAAGATCTTTGCATCTGCATGAGGAAGCTGTTCCTGCCCACTGTCTTTACCTCCACAGCTGCAGCTGGCGTCATTAATATCTGAACTTACCCCCAGACCATGCTGGGTGCAAAATGTCCATCTATTCTCAGCTATGATTGAGCACGGAAGTCGGCTTACACACCCATGACACTCCCATGATACACCCATGACATGGAACAGTTCCATGTGGTCACAAGATTGCCGCCCAGTCACAGCCAAGAAACATCAATTTCACGGAATGTTTGGTCCATTAATGTACGGACCAATCTGTATACACTAGTGATCTCTGTGCCTGATATAGCAGTGCACACTGGTGCAGAACGCAGATTCCCGATGGTCGGGAATCTGCGCAGGTGCCTGACCTGTACTACGCATGTGAAGTATGGGTCCTGCGTGTTCAGCAGACTGTCAATGATTGATAGTCTGCTGCCATTTCTGGGCAGGAGGGGGTGGCGAAGGGGTCCATTTCCTGAAACGGAGGTGTATCACCACCATTGGAGGGGGGGTGAGAGGCCAGTTTGCTGAAGGTGATTTCCTGGCCTCTTTTGAGCAACTGCGTTGGTCATCTTGCATGACCCCAATGATGTTCCCGCAGATTATAAAATGCTGTGTTGAACAACGCAGCTCTGATAAGTAATGTATATAGGAGGTTTGATGCCACCTGCTGAATTACCATAATTGCAAGGGTGGAATTGCAATTCTGTCCAAAGCTGAATCAGGCCCTCTGGCCAGTGTGAGTATGGATAATCTGGCACATGCACAGTAACAGTTTTCTTACTTTGGTGCAGTGTGCTAACATCCACACAATGCGGCCACACTTTCTCTTGCGTCCCACTCACAAGGCCCATAGTGAGCATGTCGCAACTTTGAATTATGCTACTGTATATGCTGAGTGTCTTTCTCACTCAGAGTATGCAACTTATTCTCAAGAATAAAACCACTATGAGTGACAAAACTACATTGCTGGCTTGGACTGATCAAGTTGATGTGCGACATTTGTACATCTGTGTGCGACTGAGTCTGAATGTGTGTAGAGATGTGCGCCGACCCCCGTGTTTTGGTTTTGTATCTGTATCTCCTCTGGTTTTGGATCTGGATTGGTTTTGCCAAAACCTCCCTTCCATGTTTTGTTTATTGGTTTTGGCTTTGGATCTGGATTTTTTCTTAAAAAATCATAAAAAAAGCTAAAATGTTTTTGTTCCTACAGTATTACTAACCTCAAAAACATTTATTTCCACTCGTTTCCAGTCAATTTTAACCAACTCAACTGACACCGCAGAATATTGATTTTTCATCTAGTTAAGGGCCAAAAGGTTGCATCCAGCTATTGGTTTTGGCTTTGGATCTGGATTTTTTCTTAAAAAATCATAAAAAAAGCTAAAATGTTTTTGTTCCTACAGTATTACTAACCTCAAAAACATTTATTTCCACTTGTTTCCAGTAAATTTTAACCACCTCAACTCACACCTCACAATATTGATTTTTCATCTAGTTAAGGGCCAAAAGGTTGCATCCAGCTAGCTGGCTCAAAACTGAGTGATAAATAGAGTTGAGGATTGTGCAAAGATGATGGTTGGGGTACCCCTTTAGGATTGAAGAATTGATAGTTGTTAATTGATACAGTCACTGACTGAAGGAGGAATTGATAGTTGATAATTGGTGCAGCCACTGGCTGAAGTAAGAATTGATAGTTGGTGCAGCCAATGGCTGAAGTAAGAATAGTTGATACTTGATAATTGGTGCAGCCACTGGCTGAAGTAAGAATAGTTGATAATTGATAATTGGTGCAGCCACTGGCTGAAGTAAGAATTGATAGTTGGTGCAGCCACTGGCTGAAGTAAGAAGAGTTGATACTTGATAATTGGTGCAGCCACTGGCTTAAGTATTGATAGTTGGCGCAGCCATTGGCTGAAGTAAGAAGAAATTATACTTGATAATTGGCGCAGCCACTGGCTGAAGTATTGATAGTTGGCGCAGCCATTGGCTGAAGTAAGAAGAAATTATACTTGAAAATTGGTGCAGCCACTGTCAGAAGTAAGAAGAGTTGATACTTGATAATTGGTGCAGCCACTGGCTGAAGATTTGATAGTTGGTGCAGCCACAGCCGCTGGCTAAAGTAAGAAGAGTTGATACTTGATAATTGGTCTTCCTCGAGGAATTTATAATTCATTTTGATGAACATCATCTTTTCCACATTCTGGGGAAGTAATCTCCTATGCCGATCACTGACAAAGTTCCCGGCTGCACTGAAAACTCTTTCAGAGTACACACTGGATGGTGGGCAACTTAATTACAGCAAATCCAATCTGTGTAAGGGACTTAAAAATACCTCTTTTTCCTGCAAGTAGTGAAATGGACTATCTAACATGCCTATTTGGATGTTATCCCTAAAATAATCATCCACCATTCTCCGAATAGTGACTGTATCAGACAAAGACACTGTAGACATGTCAGTCATTGTAGGCAGTTCTTTCAGACCCAACCAGATGTCATTAGTTTTTTGCTGACTGATCTGCGTCACCACCAGCAGTGGTTCTCTTAGGAAAATGTAGTTTTTTCCTGGCAGCAGCAGACACTGAAGGAGGAGATGATGCCATGTCACATGCCACTTGAGCTGACAATTTTTTCACCAACAGCTCTTTGCATCTATTCAGACTTATGCCCGCCGGAAAGAAAGACACAATACATGACTTAAAACTAGGATCAAGTATGGTCGCCAAAATATAGTGATCTGATTTCAAGAGATTGATGATCGTTGGATCTTGAAAAAGAAAATGAAGGGCTTGATCTACCCGTCCAACATACCTGGCAGAATCACTCCATTTTAGCTCCTCCTTCAGTTTCTCCAGCTGCTTTTGCAAAAGTCTGATTAGAGGAATGAGACCCAAGCTGGCACTGTCTGAAGTAACTTCACGTGTGGCAAGTTCAAAGGGTTTAAGAACCTTGCACAACATGGAAATTATTCTCCACTGTGCTTGACTAAGGTGCATTCCCACTCTTCTCCTTATGTCATAGGCCATAGTGTAGCCTTGGATGGCCTTTTGCTGCTCCTCCATCTGCTGAAGCATATAGAGGGTAGAATTCAGCCTAGTTACTACCTCTTGCTTCAGCTGTTGGCAGGGCAAATTCAACAGTTCTTGATGGTTCTGCAATCTCTGACACGCTGGTGCTGCATGTTGAAAATGTCCAGAAATCTTACGGGCCACTGAGAGCATCTTCTACATGCCCCTGTCATTTAAAAAAAATATTGCACCACCAAATTAATTGTGTGAGTAAACCATGGGATGTGTTTGAATTTGCCCACATGTAATGCTCACGCAATATTGCTGGCATTGTCAGAAATAACAAATCCAGAGGAGCGTTCAAATGGGGTAAGCCATTTTGCAATGATTTCCATGAGTTTTTCTAAGAGGTTCTCAGCGGTATGCCTCTTAGTGATACACAGAGTAGCCTGCCTCTGAATGAGCTGGCATTTGTTAGATGCTGCTGTTTGTACTATTGGAAGCAATACACCTCCCCAGTGGGCTGTCACAGTCATGTAATCTTTAGTTTGCCCTGTCCCACTTGTCCACATATCTGTGGTTTAGTTGACAGTTGGCACAATGGCATTTCAGAGGACATTAATTCATTTTTTTAATGTCCTTGAACAGATTGGGTATTGCTATTCTAGAGAAGAGGAATCTGGAAAGGACATGGTAGCAGGGACACAGGACCTCCATTAACTGTCTAAAACCCACTGCCTTATTGGCAGATACTGGATGCACATGTAATACCAGCATAGCTGTTATGGCGTCAGTAATCTGCTGTGCAACAGTGTTTGCTGTCATACTTGCTCGCAAATGCAAATTATTGTTTTACAGTCAATTGTTTGGGTTGAACTACTAAAAGTAGTCTTCTTCCTGGTCCCCTTCTGGGATGAAGATCCACTCACAGCAGCAGCAGGCGTAGCACTCAAGGAATAAAGATATATGTTGACACCTAGCACTAATAAGGTTAATCCAGTAACTGAGTGCAGCTGCCAAAGAAAAAGAGGAAAGTGCTATTTCTTCAAAACCATTGGGCAAAGATAATAGGCTGCGTGCTCAAGAACACTTAGAATCCCACAGAAAAGATAATAATAAAAGTAAACATTTAATAAACTTTAAAAATGACAATACACTGCATAACAATAAATACACAACAGCATGTGCTGGGCAATTGTAGATGGTCACTTATTATTAGAGATGTACGCCGACCCCCATGTTTTGGTTTTGGTTTTGGATCTGGATCTCCCCTGGTTTTGGGCCTGTTTTTGTTCCTACAGTATTATTAACAATAATTTTCAAGCATTTCTAGGCATTTTAACAACCTCACAGCTCACTATTGATTTCACTATTTTTCACCAATATAGGCCAAAGGCTGCAGCGAGCTGGCTGGCTAAAGTAAGCAAAACAGCAGCAGCACAAACACATGGCAGTTTAAAAAATATAGGACATCTATGAAACATTGCCACACAGCAGTGGCAGACAGGATGGCAGTTTAATAAACTATAATAATGTCAGTCAGCAATGCCCCAAATTGTGCCAAATGTAAAGGAAAGAGGTGCAAGATGGAATTGTCCCTCCCACCCACTCTTATGTGGGATAATAAAAAGGTCATGCATAGTTTAACAAACCAATCACTTTAGGCATTAGGACTGACACTTTCATGGCTGAATACCTTGGTTTGTTTGGGCCCCCACAAAACATTTTTTGGAAGGACTACCTTCAATTACTAAGGAGGAGGTTAATGATGAGGGTGTTGGTGGTTGAGATTGCATGTGCTGGTCCAAACTGCTGGTAGCTGATATGGTACACTGCATTCCGTGGAGTACAAGAGCGACTTAGTGATGGCACCAAGTTACTTTCTTGGATTTCAATATTGAGATACAATTCTGCATTCAGATACAATGTATATAACAAGTGACCATCTACAATTGCCCAGCACATGCTATTGTGTATTTATTGTTATGCAGTGTATTGTTGTATTGTCATTTTCAAAAATTATTAAATGTTTATTTTTATTATTATCTTTTCTGTGGGATTCTAAGTGTTCTTGAGCCCGCAGCCAATCATCTTTGCCCAAAAGTAGCACTCAAGGATCCTTCTGAGGAATGGATAGGAGAAGAGTCAGTTCTTATGATATTGGATGCAGGACTACTTCCAATCATGAATGAGAATGTTGATGATGATGCAGGCGTTGGTGGTAGAGATTGCAGGCATTTGGATCCAGATAGAAGGGAGCAACTAGGTTACACTGGACTGATTGTTGTTTATTTTTTTGTCCCCAAAGTTTCAGAATTTGAAATACCCGTTCTAATTTAATGAATGTGCTACAAGTGACGTAACAGGGAGGATGTTCCTAGATGGTTAAGGTCCTTACCTCTACTCACTGTTATATGGCAACGGTTACAAATGGCTACGCAAAGGTTGTCTGGAATTTGGGTGGAAATTATTACACACATAAGAAGTGGTTTGTTTGGTCCTTTCCCTAGGCATGGAAATAATGAGATTTTTCCCACCATGGGCAACAACTGTTGCCTGATTTATAGATTTTACACAAACATCCTCAGCATAAACATCCTCATCATCATCATCAACATTGTCTTCATCTTTGTTGTTATCGCCAACTATGTAAATATCCTCCTCATCCTCCTGGTGCAATTCCACAGAAGCATCCTTGATTTCTACATCATCATGTTGACTTGTGCTGCTCATCCCCACATTTGCAGAGGGCACACAAATGGTGGAAGGAGAATCCTCTTCAAGTACAGTATTAGAAAGGTCAGGCTCACACATGGCAACCGCAGACATACTTGGACTCTGCTCAGGGATCTGTGACTTTTCAAGGAGACAATTATAAAAAATGTTGTACCTCTTCTAAAAGCAGAAGGGCTTAAATCATCACAACTAGAACCACCAGCCATAAATAAAAGCCAAGGCCTTATCCTTTCCTTGCCACTTCATGAAGTGAATGGCATATTGCTAATTTTTTGTTTCTCTAAAGGTGACAGCTTTAGATTTTTTTTTCTTTAACAGGATACAAGTTGATTTTTTTCAAATTGGCCTGACTTAAGCCATGGTACATCAGCCTTCAAGATGACGTTGATGGCCTTGTATTGTCATCATGACTGCTGCCAGCAGCTACAAGACTGGTATGTGGATCCTGCTCTTCTGTCATGTGACCATCCTCCATACTCACTGCAGTCTTACAGCATTGTCACCAAGCAATTAAAGCGCAGCTAAGTTGCAGCTAATGCACACAACCACAAACAAAAACAAATCTTAATATTTTTCATACTGGGGGAGAGCACCTCTGAATTTAGAAGCAGCCCTTTGATAAATGACACAGGCAGCACCCCTGTGCACCTACATTGATGATAAGTGTGGCTAACATGCACACACACACAGAGAAAAAAACTGTTTTTATTTTTTTCACACTGGGGGTGAAGAGCACCCCTGAATGAGGCAGCAGCCCCTTGATAAATGACACAGGCAGCACCCCTGCTCACCTATGTTGCTGATAATTGTGGCTAACGTGCACACACACAGACATTTTTTTCACACTGGGGGTGAAGAGCACCCCTGAACGAGGCAGCAGCCCTTTGATAAATGACACATGGAGCATCTCTGCACACCCCGTTGCTAATAAATGTGGCTAACACAAACACACAAAAACAAATTTATTTGTTTTTTTCACACTGGGGGGAAAGCACCCCTGACCGAGGCAGCAGCCCATTGATAAATGACACAGGCAGCATGTCTGCATACCACGTTGCTAATAAATGTGGCTAACACAAACAAACAAATTTGTTTGTTGTTTTCACACTGGGGATGAAGAGCACCCCTGATGGACAGAGCACACCCAGCCAGCCCCTATGGACTACAGCCAGCCAGCCCCTTTGGACAGGACAACAGCCAGCCAGCCCTTATGTGGACAACAGCCAGCCCTTGTGGACAACAGCCAGCCAGCCCCTATGGACAGGACAAAGCCAGCCCCTATATGGACAACAGCCAGCCCCTATGGACAACAGCCAGCCAGCCTCTATGGACAGGACAACATCCAGCCAGCCCCTATGGACAAGATAACGTCCAGCCAGCCCCTATGGACAGGACAACATCCAGCCAGCCCCTATATGGTCAACAGACAGCCCCTCCCCCTATGGACATTAAGCAGCCAGCCCCTGAGTGATAACAGTAGCCAGTCCCTATGCACAGCAACAGCACATCATATTTACAGCTCCCGATCATATTTACAGCCCCCTCCCTCTTCACTCTCCAAAGCCAGAATGAAAATGGCAGGGATCACGGGAAACTTGTATACAATCTAAAACCTGCGAGAATCCGACAGCGGCATGATGATGTTTTGCCTTGTTTTGAGATCCAAGTCAGGCGGGAAAACTCGAGCCAGCTCGGATCCGACTCGGATCTGTGAAGTTTGGTAGATTTTGATCTCTGAGATCCGAACCCACTCATCTCTAATAAGAAGGGCTCTGATTCAACTGCCGCAGCTTCTCCTCACACCAAGTTACAGTGCTCTACCTATGACTTTGTATGTGTGTAAAACTAATTCCTGTGTGGTTAAAGTTGTAGCTCAGCATTTGTTGTGCACTGTGGCCCTGATTCAGAGCCGGATGCTCTGACAGAGCGCTTGCTCTGAATCAGGGCCGTCCCTCTTAGTTTTTAGAGCGGCCTCCTGGCCGCTCGCATAGCTGTGGGTGACCACCCACAGCTATAGCGAGCGGTAAAAAAGATAGTCGCAATGGTCAAGACCATCATGACCATCGGGCTTGCATCAAGACCCTTGCGGTAGGGTCTCATTGCCGCAAGCTCTGGAGTGCTTTTGGCTCTATCAGAGCCAAAAGCACTCCCACTGACATCACTTGTGATGTCAGTGGGGCCGGCCCCAGACAGTAGGCGTTCCCATGGGAATGCTTCCGTCTGGGCAGTAACGCCCCCGGCACGCCCACCAAAGGGGGCGTGCTGTCACTCACCATCGACAGCATGCCCCCTTTGGTGCGAGACCCATAGCAACGGCTTGCCCGTCCCTAAACGGGTCTCGCGCATGCGCACGACGGAGCCGGCTCCCTCGTGCGCATGCGCACTGGTCCAACATCGACCCGCTTGTGAGCGCTCACGAGTGGGTCTGAATTAGGCCCTGTGAGTGGTGTTTTGCTGCATCTGTGATGCGACTAAGATGCAAAATGAAAATAAATATTTGTTACACTGCAGCTTTCAGAGAATCTCAGCTGTGCCGGGTGTCTCTCACCAAATGACATCTGGACAACCAGTAAGTGAGGACACATCTGTATAAGTTCCCGTTAGAGGTTACTGGGATATTGTGTTAGAGCTGCTTTTTCTTTTTCTATGCACATTTTGTTTTAATCTAGGGAAACATGTAAGAAATATTCATGGAGAGCGTGAAGCAGAATAAATGTTTATACACATAATTTACTGTCTTAAAATAAAATTTACTGCAGTAAAATCTCCATTAAAAAACAAAACACCTCTGTATATAATGGTCACAATTCTCTTTACAATCTTGGATATGTAAATTCTGATTATTAACGGCATATCCTGTAAGTCACAGTAGCTGGTTATATTACACTTCCTTACACTCGTACTGTAAATTCCTGCTATGGTTCAATAACATTGGCCCTCATTCAGAGCCGTACGCTCTGAGCAGAGCGCACGCTCTGAATGAGGGCCGGCCTCCATGAAAATGGAGCGTCCTTCTGGACGCTCGTATAGCTGTGGGTCACCACCCACAGGCTATACGAGCGTGCATTTTGATGGCCGCGATGGTCGAGACCATCGCGACCATCGAAATTGCGAGCCGGAGCATGCGGTTGAGGTTTTCAACCGCAAGCTCCGGAGTGATTTTGGCTCTATCAGAGCCAAAATCACTCCCACTGACATCACTAGTGATGTCAGTGGGCCGGCTTCTGACGGGAGGCGTTCCCGTGGGAACGCCCCCGTCAGGGAGGCACGCCCCCGGCACGCCTACCAAAGGGGGCGTGCTGTCAATCAACATTGACAGCACGCCCCCTTTGATCGGACACAACGAGCGAAGGACTTTCCTTCGCTCGTCGCGTCTGGCGCATGCGCACGACGGAGCTCCCTTCGTCGTGCGCATGCTCAGTCCAGAACATCGACCCACTTGCGAGCGGACAGCCGCTCGCGAGTGGGTCTGAATCAGGCCCATAGTGTTGGGTATTTCTTCTGGTGTGTCATGTGACCATTTCCATTTATTTTACATTATCCTTAAAGGGAAATATGGTATAATCAGAGCTGGGTGCTGCTGTGTCTGATGGTGTGTCTGCATGCGGAGTTGAGGTAGCATTAATATGCAAATTGACCAATGACAGGTGCAGTTTCAGTGTCTGAGTAGGGCCTCTTGTGTTAGTGCCTATGCACCTTTGAATGCCCATGTCAAGCTGGGAACGGCTTCGCTATCCTCCTGTTTCTTCCCAGGAATGGCCATTAAAATTCTCAGTCCGTGTGTCAGGATGCGGCCTGGGATTGGCCGCTACTCACCTCCGCACCGGGGTCCTTGGGCTTTGGTTTTCAGTCACTGGGAGTGGAGGTGAGGGGTGGCTGAGTATTCTCCGTGGGGTCTGCTAGGACTTCCATGTGTGCATCCTAGTTCCTTTAGTAGCGGGCATGGGCGCAGCCATGTTGGTCCATATCATCTGACTAGTCTCCCCCAATGTAACAGAAGAACCCAGATGAAGAACCAATGGAATCATGCCAACTTGTTCTATTGTATTGCTTATCTCTGTAAGAGTATTTATGTGAGCTCTCTGAAATCAGATCTCAGTCTTCTTGCTTTGCTGTTGACGGAGGTTTCTTCTTGATGCCGGGATCTGGATCCAGAGCGCTTGCGCATGTAACGACTGTACCTTGGGTATGTATGATTTACTTGCACTAATTGTATTTAGATCACAGCGTGTAACTCTCTGTTTTATATTGAATAATAACTTTTTGTGCTTTGGAACCACAATCAAAGTCTGAAAGTGGAAAGTGTTTATTTTTGTGTGCGACTATTGATAACGCTATTTAGCGTCATCTAAGGTTTAGAGGTTATAGGCAGGATTGTATAGAGGTTTTAATTAGGTATCGATAGTTGAGGGCTTGCAGTGTGAATCACGCTACCGGACACGCTGTAACACACGGTCAGCGTTCTGTCAGCAAAAGGGTGGAGGTGCCATAGCAGGAAAGAACGTGTTTTGCCTTCACCTGCTACCATTTTGTTGCTGAGAGCACGCTACCTGATATTGTGTGAAACGAGCGCTGATTAGAATCCAGGGACAAGGAAGGAAAAAGTTTGTTTTCCTTCATTGATAGAATTTCATGTTTAAAAGGGAAGTCGCAAATAGCGTAAGGGTAGTAATACGTTCTGTGTAGTAGTTGCATTATTGTGTATGCGACTAGTCGCACAATAGCATATACGTATTTCCTGTATTGCTGCCATGTGTTTTAAACAAAGCCGTTGAGATTGCATGGTGATATTGATAGATAGCATTGTTGTAAATATCTTGGTCAGTGTTGCCATAGTCTGGGAAAATGTGTATTTTTCTGCGCAGGAAAAGGGTGTGTAACAGTGAATATTTGTTGGTAGGGGTAACATGTTCCCTAATTAAGGGTATCGTAGGACCCTTAAGTGCTAAGCGCCTAGTGTCGACCTAGTGACTCGGTAGTAGATACCGCAGTCTATATACATAAGCAGGTGTAGTTGTTGTCTTTGTTGTAGGTATCGGCTCTCAGTGTGATTGCAGCATTCAGTGATCAGTTAGGGTTATTTGAGCATTGTATTTGAACCACCCAGTTGTGGCAAATTGTGATTGTGAGCTGAGCAGAGGGTGGACGAAATCACTGAAAAGGGTAGGTGTTATTGGAATACCTAAATGCTAGCAGTGAAAGGTAGTCAAAAAGGGATTAGGTGCATGGAAGCAGCCTGGTTACTCTTCCATAGGTGTGTGGGCGCATCCTGTTAATATCGTCCGCAGGTAAGTAAAAGTATCTTGACATTCTTTCACCAGTCTAAATCTCTATTGAAAAGCTTAGGGTTCTCCCAGATGGGAGCCAAGCCAACAGTAGAGATGTTAGATGATGTGCTGCTGTTGGAAGTGCCGCTTGAGTCGGCACGGCATATTATGTATACTGGGTATGGTGCTTATGCAACTAGGTACTGTGATATATGGTTTAATATGATGAGGAAGAGTGTTAGACCATTTCCCAGAATTGGCAGCTTTGATAAGGAGGTATTGACCAATGGGCCCGATTCAGACCCGCTCGCGAGCGCTGAGCGCTCACAAGTGGGTCGATGGTGCTCTAGTGTGCTATGGGTCTTGCACCAAAGGGGGCGTGCTGTCGATGGTGAGGACAGCACGCCCCCTTTGGGGGGCATGCCGGGGGCATTGCTGCCCAGACGGAGGCGTTCCCATGGGAACGCCTACCATCTGGGGCCGGCCCCACTGACATCACTAGTGATGTCAGTGGGAGTGCTTTTGGCTCTGATAGAGCCAAAAGCACTCAAGGGCTTGCGGCAGCTAAACCCTACCGCAGGGTCTCGTCGCAAGCCCGATGGTCGCGATGGTCTTGACCATCACGACAATCTTTTTGGCCGCTCGCATAAGCTGTGGGTGGTCACCCACAGCTATGCGAGCGGCCAGGAGGCCACTCCAATTTTAGGTAGGAGGGCCCTGATTCAGAGCGAGCACTCTTGTCAGAGCGTCCGGCTCTGAATCAGGCCCAATGTCCGAGATAGCATCCGTATGATGCGCTGTTAGTACTCAAGCTCTAGAAGGAATGACTGTAACATCACAGCCACCAGACACACATACACCTGCACAGCTACACGTCCTCACCAACCCTACACCACCACAAACAGCCCTACCCCACTTACCACACATAGCCACAAAACCCATACTATCCGAAGCCACCATACTACCCTCAAAATCCCTATCCACACACACAATCTTTTTCTACCGCTCAACCCACACAGTAGCCCTTTCAACCACCCCACTCACAAAGATGCTTTAACTGCAACCAAGTGGGACATGTATGTAGGAACTGTAAGTTGAAGAAGGTAGAACCCCCAAACCAGGGAGTACCTGGATATCCGCATAAGGGATATACACAGAGTACAGGAAATTTCCAACAGTCACCAGCTCCAATTGTGGCCTTAAATGCTGTATTGGAGAGTGAGAGTCAACGCTAGGGGTCAGGTCATACCTGTAGTCTACAGATAGTCAGGTTAACGGGAAGTACTAGGGAAGAACCAGTGGTGATGGTTGATGTAGCTGGTACTAAATATCCTTTTCTTGTAGACACAGGGGCAACCAGATCAGTAATAAAATCTTCAGCTAATTTACAGGTGACCAGCGAGACAGTACCAGCAATGGGTGTAATGGGTAAAGTGCAGCATTATCCTTTAACTAAAACCTCGGAGGTTACTATCGGGCCATTGCATACCAGGCATTCTATTCTCCTGGCATTCGCGGCTCCTACTAACCTACTGGGAAGGGATTTGTTATGTAAGATGGGATGTGTCATATATTGTACCCCCGATGGTATATTTCTAGATATCCCAGAGAGAGTTGCGCACGAGGTGAGGGATATGTTGGACACTCCCTAAAGGATAATGTATCACTCTACCAGTTTAAGTGAGAATCCATCTCAGGTAGATCAAATGTTATCGCAAATTCCAGGTTCACTTTGGACCAAGGATGGACAGAACACTGGATTAATGGCAAATGTAGCTCCCGTAATGGTAAATCTAAAAAGTGGTAGGCAAGCCCCAAAAATTCCCCAGTACCCATTAACACAGGAGGTAGAATTAGGGGCGTTTCCCATAATTGAATGATTATTACAGCAGGGAATTTTAGTCCGTACTGCAAGTGTAGCCAACAGTCCCATCTATCCTGTGAAGAAGAGTGGTGGGAGGGATTATAGGCTTGTACAAGACCTTAGAGGGGTTAATAAGGTAGTAGAGAGCCAATTTCCTGTAGTGCCAAATCTAGCTGTCATTCTTATGCAGATCCCACCAAATGCAACCCATTTCACTGTCATTGACCTCTGTTCTGCTTTCTTCTCTGTACCTCTTCATCCTGACTCAGTTCCTATTTGCTTTTACATTCAGGGGTGTACAATATACATGGACACGATTGCCCCAGGGTTTCATAGACAGCCCCAGTATCTTCTCCCAGGCCTTACATTACTGTTTGCAATCTTTTCAACCTGCCAATGGATCTGTTCTAATACAATATGTGGACGATTTATTGTTATGTTCTGATTCATTTATTTCATGTTTAATTGATACTAAACTTTTATTGCTTCATCTCTCGCAAACAGGACACAAGGTTGCTAAGGACAAACTACAGCCATGCCAGTCCAGGGTTAAATACTTGGGACACTGCCTAACCCAGGGGTTATGACATTTGACAAATGACAGAATCCAAGCCATACAGACCATGACACTGCCGTAGAACCAACAGCAAATTCATACCTTCTTGGGAATGTGTGAACACTGCAGGATGTGGATCCCAGGTTTTTCTATTTTGGCCTTGCCATTACAGGACTTAGGCCCTCATTCAGAGGCGGTCGCAAGAAGTGATCTCTCTCTTTCTGAATGAGGGTGACCGCTTCATTTTTGAAGTGCGGCCTCCTGGTCGTTAGTTAAGCTGGGGGTTACCACCCACAGCTTAACGACCAACCAGGTTGATGGTCGTGATGGTGATCACCATCGGGGCTTGCGACGAGACCCTAAGGTTGGGTCTCGGCAACCGCAAGCCCTAGGGAGCTTTCTGCTCTGATGGAGCAGGAAGCTCCCCACTGACATCACTGATGATGTCAGTGCGGCCACCCACAAAATGGTAGGCATTCCTTAAGGAATGCCTCCATTTTGGAAATCACCCCCCCCGGCCCGCCTACAAAACGGGGCAAGCTGTTGATCAACATCGACAGCCGCCCCATATGTAGTGAGCTCTGGAGCGAGAGAGTTTCTCTCTCGCTCCAGGGCTTGTGCATGCACAGTGCGGCCACTGCGCATGCACAGGGCTACCCATTGACCCGGTTGCGAGCACATCAGTGCTTGTGACCGGGTCTGAATGAGACCCTTAGTCTCTTCCTCAAAGCCTGATCGTGTCGTACACACAGAGGAAACAGAGCAGGCTTTCCTTAATCTTAAGGATAGTCTGACAAGAGCACCTGCATTGGGAATATCCGATTATGAAAAACCTTTTGATTTGTATTGTATGGAAGCTGATGGTTGTGCAGCAGGTGTCCTCACACAAAAACATGGTGATGCCAGTAGGCCCGTAGCATACTACAGTGCACAATTGGACACTGTGGCAAGATCACTCCCAATGTGTTTAAGAAGTGTAGCAGCAACTGCTCTATTGGTCAGTAAGAGTGAGGATGTGGTATTAGGCCATGATATGATTGTCTATACTCCCCATGCTGTATCTGCTTTGCTAAACTCTGCTCAAACCAGACATGTCTCCTCAGCTAGGTTCACAAAATGGGAACTAGCTCTGATAGCACCGGCAAACATCACCATAAAAAGGTGCAGTACATTAAATCCAGCAACATACTTACCATATGTACAACATGATGTACAAAGGGTGGAATGAGATGAGTTGCTGGCGGGAGGTCAGTTCACCGGACATAATGATGCACACAATTGTATGGAATATCTGAATCAAACCTTTACTGCAAGACCTGACATACGGGATACACCTTTAGAAAATGTAGATGTGACATTTTACACGGATGGGAGTTGTCATAGACAGACTGACACTGGAAAATTATGTACAGGTTATGCTGTTGTAAATGACAAAGACATCATAGAGGCAGAACCTCTTGGTCCTCCTCACTCAGCCCATGTGGCAGAGTTAGCAGCACTCAGAAGAGCATGTGAATTGGTGGCAGACAAATCTGTTAACATTTACACTGACTCGAGGTATGCGTTCAGGGTGATACACGATTTCAGAGCTCTATGGCATCTGAGAAAGTTTATGACAGCAGCAGGCACACCAACAGCCCATTCAAAATACATAAAAGGACTTTTAACAGCAATCCAAATACCAAAGGCAGTGGCCGTCATTAAATGGAAAGCTCATACATGTGAGGACGACACAGTGTCTTTGGGTAATAACAGGGCAGACAAAGCTGCCTAGTGGGTAGCAGGGTTGAAAATAAATGTACCTAATGAACAAATGATGGTTTTTCAAACAATTGATATGCAGAAATTAATTGAGATGCAAAATTTGTGTTCCATTCAGGAAAAGGCAATCTGGAGATTGAAGGGATGTGGACAGGAGTCCTCTGGACTTTGGAGAGATGGACAAGGTAAGCCGGTGGTACCCAAGGGATACTACCCAAGCTTGGCTGAGGCAGTGCACGGCCTGACTCACTTGGGAAAACAAGGTATGTGTAAGTTGGTCAGGGCGTATTGGTGCGCACCGGGCTTCTCTTCTCAAGCTGAGAAGAGAGCAATGTCTTGTTTGACATGCTTAAGGAAGAATGTTGGAAAAACAATACCAACTGAACCATCCCACATCCCTCCGACAGACGGACCTTTCCAGGTAATACAAATTGATTTCATCCAATTACCACCCTGCAGGAATCTCAAGTATGTATTAGTTTGTAAAGATGTATTCTCTAATTGGGTAGAGGCTTATCTAGCTGCCACTAATACTGCGGTGTTCACTGCTAAAAAGGTCGTACAGGAGTTTTATGCAGATATGGTATCTCTAGAGTTATTGAAAGTGATAGGGGTACTCATTTCACCAGTGATGTCTTCCAGAGTATGTGTAAGTTGATGGGTATTGATAGTAAACTCCACACCCCCTACTGACCGCAAGCCAGTGCGAAGGTGGAGAGGACGAATGGTACTATCAAAAATAAATTAAGTAAGGTCATGGCAGAGACTGGACTAGGATGGCCAGAAGCATTACCTTTGGTCCTACATAGCATAAGGACCACTCCTAGACTCCCTCTAAATCTGTCCCCCTTTGAAATACTGTTTGGTAGGCAACCTCATTTGATTAAAAGTCCACAGGAAGATCTGAAAAGTAACAACGAGGTCACTGTAATGTATCTTATAACAATGAGTAAACAGTTTAAGCAGCAGCAGCAGAAACTGAAATTATTGTCACCCGATATGCCAGAGACAAACAGTCATGGTGTCAAACCTGGAGAATTTGTTATGATCAGAAATTTTTTACGCTCAGGTTGTCTGATTGATCGGTGGGAAGGTCTGTATCAGGTGTTGTTGACGAGTACCACATCCTTGAAGTTGGCCGAGAGAGATACCAGGGTCCATTCCACTCACTGCAGGAAGGTTAACCAAACAGTGGAGATACAGGGCGGAGTCTAGGCAGATAACAAGGACCTGTCAATTGCGAACATGTTCCGGGAGGATTAAAAGGTGGCAGTGAGATATCTGAGCTGAAAAAAAAAATTGTAGATCAGTGTTGCAGTGATGGATTGGTCTGCTGTATTCATTTTTGTATTTTCTTCCAGAGTTTCCATCATCTTGGTTTGTCTGGGGATTTCCGGTTTCTCTGACGGAGGACAGATAAAGGAGATGGGAACTGATGTTGATGTTAATGGAGTGGAGTCGAGAGGAGGAGTGCTATGCCAATCAGGGGAGTGTCTGACCAATCAGTACAGTAATTGTTAAGAGATCTGTGATACCTGAAACTCGGGGACAATGTGAATGTATATCGTCTGAAGATTTCTGTATTTGTGAACTTTGTGGGTCCCTAGTTGATGAAAAATGTATCCAATGGTGCCAGCCTAAATATAACCCATATTAGGGTGGGTATCCTTTAGAGGATTATCATAACATGGTAGGCAAAATCTTAAATCAAACTGATTGTTGGGTGTGCTCACATGTGCCTCAGTGACAGCATATTGTAGGGCTGTTGCCATTTCCATTGAATGTTTCAGAAGTTTTAGAATTCCTCTCATCCAAGCCGCCTCATTTTAAACTCCATCAATTCCAAGTAGATAGATCACGTTTATGTTTGAACATAACCAACCCCAATAAACCAGGTAGTTGGGAAGTGATGGGGAATAACCAATGATGTTCTCACTAAGAGACAATAATGAGCCAATGGATTATGAACTGTTATGCACAATTAGATCAAACAGGAGACACTTTAGGTACCGGTATACACTTAGTGATACTAAAGAAATGGTTGGTAGGATACCCTAAGGGTATTGTGCCAAGATTATACAACCAGAGCCATGTATTGACCAGATGGGAAAATCTGAAGTAGGATTATATGCAAGAGAAATGTGTTTTATGACTATTATGTTTTCAATTCCCTAAGTACTCCCAGACAATGTATATGTTATATGTGGAAGAAAAGAGTATAAGTGGCTCTCCCTGAGTTCAGAAGGAGTATGTTATTTGGGAAGGATACTTCCAGAAATTATGACTCTTACACATGGTGAAATGCTTGGTATCCACAAAAACACCCCATCTCCATATCTTCATACACATTATGAACATCGTGACAAAAGAAACATGATACCTGGTGACATCCATACAGCTACACAGTTGATTAGTGAGACAACTGGTTTCCAAGTTTTGGTAGCACTAGATCCCACCGGGATCGATCGGGGTACTTTAAATTTTAAATATATCCAAGATCTTGCAAAATTAATAGATAATATCACCAAGATGTATGATGAAATATTTAGGTATACAGGTAAAGAGTTACAAGCCTATAAGAAAGAACTTGTGCAACATAGACTAGTGTTAAATTACTTAACAGCTGTCACAGAAGGGTACTGTGTGACATTGGCCACCCAGTTCGGTGTAAAGTGTTGCACGTACATTACAAATAACACCAGTGATCCCAAGGAGGTGATAGACCGGAAGATGGATGAAATTCTGCAGTTGAAGTGGGCATTCTGAAAGAACCATAATGCTTCATTGACTGAAGTTGAGGAACTGGTAGAGAAGTGGTTCACGTGGTTTAACCATGTGAAATGGTTCTCTGGTCTAGGAGAGTGGGTTCAGAAATTGGTTGCTACAGTGGGTAAACTACTGATCCTCATAATCAGTGTCATCTTAGTGATTGGCTTATGTGTTGGATATGTTCCTAATGTGTTGAAGTGCAGGAACTGTACTAGGGCGAATCGAGAAATCGAGATGGTGGTGGTAAGCGATGGAGATATGGATACCAAGGTTAAGGAAGAGCTGTACTACAACCCTGAATTAGAATGTACCCTATGATAATGTGATCTTGATTTTGTTTGGTTGTGCATGAATATATATTGATAATGTTATTTTAAAACATCCTAGGTAATACTGTCCCAATCCCCCTTTAAAACTTCCTTTATAGGTTAGATGAATTCCCACATCCTGCCAATGATCCCTTAAGGATCCGCAGATGGCGTATAAGGGTTTTTATATCCTCCTTGAGATGCATTATCTAAATGGTTCAAATGACAAACCTGTGTCATACCATAATAACATTAAACGGTATATTCTCATGCATGGCTAAACAGATTCAAAAGGTTATGATAGCGTTTGATTGGCTATCAAAGGGTGGACTGTCAAAGCCGGATAATTGGCTAAGACAGAATCTGATAGAATCGGTTTAAAATTAATTCTGCATGACGCCATTTTGTGAATGGCAATTAGCCGCCATTTTGCGACTGGCCACCCAGCACCATTTTAGTGAATCTCGCCCATTATAAGTACATATGGTGATGCTATTGTTTAGCATCATGTGATTCCCATGCAATAGAAATATGTTAAAAGTCTTCATTATATAAATACAGACCATCACCAAAAGTTTTAAAAGGTTCAACCCTGCAAAACACGTACCATGGTGTATTCCACAAATATGTAGTTGCACAATGCTAACTAGCGTCTTTTCCAAATACCCCAATACTCACACATTGCACACTTACATAAAAAGGTTCCCTAACATTAAGGTGTAATATTCAAGGTTTATTCAGTGTTATTAATGTTGTGAAATAAATGTAATTTGATATATAAGGTTTATCACATGGTAAGCAGACAGTGTTTGGTGTTGTTCTGATCCACTGTGTCTTTGCAGACTTCTGGTACCATCGGTGAGGAGATCTCAACATGTGTCTGCAAATTATGAACTATAAAGAGTTAGGCATTAAAATGTACAAAGAAAAAAAACATACAACAGCGCTTAGCTTACAATTGCATATAAACTGTGATGCCACAAATTCATATATCAAAAATCAATCACAATTTATTACATACACAGACAAACATATATATATAAAAAAAATAGTTTTACATAAAAAATATATATATTTGTACAATGGTACCCGTTAATTGTGTCTCAGTGCAAATGGTGTGCATATATAATTTGCTTCAATTGCAAAGGAAAAGATGTCAATCTTTGGTTGAGTAGCTATACAAACTTCAAGTGTCCCGAATAGTTACATATTATTTGAGCTCAATTAATCCCAAAAAGGAAACCAATTAGGCAGACTTAGCAGAGTTTTGTGACACTGGCAGTCTTAGATATCAATTAATATAGAATTGATAGCATTGCACTCACCCGCTGTATTATCTTATCTTAGGCATCTAATGGTAATTACCCTTTGGTGGTTATATTGTATCCAAAAGTTCACAGCCGCTATATGTAGGCAGTGTCAGGACAACAAATGCACATGATACACACCGGCCGGCTGTGTTCACGGCAAACTGAACTGCCGCATCGATTCCCAGTAGGTATCCACAGAAGTCAAATTCTGGAGAGAGGATTAGAGGTTGCTCTCAGCAGCAGGGATTATATACACTTGCCTCCACGTGAAGCTTAGGATCGCTGGAAGCCGTTCCCAGAGTGCGGCAGCTGGAAGGTAAATGAGCTCAAGGACAAATATTCGTAGCCAAACTCAAACCTTAACACAAGGTGCCACTGCAATTTTAAAATACACTTTCTAACGCGTTTCTCTGCTCCCAGTGGTTTCGTCAGAGGTATTAAAATGTACTCTGTAATGCAGCCAGTTTAGATTTATTATGCAGTGGGAAATTGGACACAATGAGCTGTTGGAGGCTAGATTGTGATCCTTTGAACTGACTTATGAACTGTACTGTAACAGAAGAACCAGGACGAAGAACCAATGGAATCATGCCAACTTGTTCTATTGTATTCCTTATCTCTGTAAGAGTATATATGTGAGCTCTCTGAAATCAGATCTCAGTCTTCTTGCTTTGCTGTTAACAGAGCGCTTCTGTATGTAACGACTGTACCTTGGGTCTGTAGGATTTACTTGCGCTAATTGTATTTAGATCACAGCGTCTAACTATATGATTTATATTGAATAATAACTTTTTGTGCTTTGTAACCACAATCAAAGTCTGAAAGTGTTTATTTCTGTGTGCGACTATTGATACCGCTATTTAGCGTCATCTAAGGTATAGAGGTTATAGGCAGTATTGTATAGAGGTTTTAATTAGGTATCGATACGACTCAGAAAATCGGCTGTTACATTTTCTACCCCTGTATCATGGATTTCTGAAAGGACTAAAGATACCTCTGTGTCCAAAACATAATGTTCTTTACTTCTTCCATAAGACTTCTGCTTTTGGTGCCACCCTGCCAATTCAAGTAAAACTACTACTTTCATATTGTCTGCGAGAACCTCCAAATGGAAACCTCTGATCTGATCTATGAAAAACATTCCAAACTGCCTTCATTTCTCTTTTGATGATAGTAGCCTCTCCTGTGGAGACCACTGTCTCTGTGCAATAGATGTTGAGCTTGCATCTGTAGTTAGTCTTAGGTACTGTGGCTGTGCCAACGATGTTGCTCTCTCCAAAGTCCTCCACCACATTAGGGACTTACTTGTGTGCTGTTCCAGAATTACATAATTGAGGTAATTCTCTGTGGGCAAACTTTGGTATATTCCACTGAAGAGCTCTGTCGCTATATTGCTCATGGTATGATTCCTATAGTCGAAGACATCATTCCTAGAAGAGAGACCGCCGTACGTAATTGTATTCCTCTGCATTTTAGTACAAACGCAACCAGTCTTCGAATCTTTTCATATCGGTCTTCTGAGCGTGTAACCTCATATCAAGCAGTATTCATCTGTACCCCCAGGAACTGTAGTTGTTGTACGGGTACCAAATTGCTCTTCTTCCAGTTCACTACCCAACCACTTCATTGCATGGTTTTCAAACTTTTTGAACAGGCTGTTTATTTCTGGTATAGTTCTTCCTGAAATCAGGTGGTCATTGAAATGTGGCCAAATTGACAGACCACGTCTTCTCAGATAGGATATTAGTATTGATATAAAACCTTCATGAAAGTTCTTGGGGGATGATGCTAGACATGTGAATTGGAAATGACTGTTTAGGATATAAAATCTTAAACTACCTCTGATGCTGTTGCCAAATTGGAATGTGGAAGTAAGAGTCTTTCAGGTCTAAAAAGATCTGAAAATCTCATCTTCTTACTCCCATCAGGATTGTTTTTAAAGTCTCCATCCGAAATCTTTATATCTAAAGAAACCTGTTTAAATCTAATATCGTCCTGAACTGTCCCGATGGTGCCTTTACTAGAAAGTAATCAAGACTAAAAGCCCTTCCCTCTTCCCATCTGATGTACTGGTTTTATGGCCTGTAAACTGATTAACGCCTTAATACTTTTTCTTTTAGGATCTTTAGTTCTGAGGTTGGAGTTCTTAAGTTCAGAAATTTGTCCCGTCTCGGAAAGTCCTGGAATTCTGAGAACTACAGGTTGAGTCTCCCATATCCAAATATGGAATATTTGGAGCATGACTGAGAAAGTGAAACCTTTGCTTTCTGATGGTTCAATGTACACAAAAGTTTGTTTAAAGCACAAATTAAAAATATTGTATAATATAACCTTTAGGCTGTGTGTAATGCTGGGCATACACGGCCAGATAAAATGTCTGTCACACCGACAGATTTTATCTGGCCAGCTGCCAGCCGCAGTTGTCGACGGCATACACTGCGATTTCTCACAGTGTATTCAGCAGACATCTGCGCTCTGGCCCCGGGGGAGGAGACATTTCCCTGTTCCTTCTGTAGGAAGGAACACAGGAAATGTCTGTCAGCCGCACTGTGCATACACTGCCCGATGCGGCCGACAGTTTACCGGGTAAATATCGCATCGGACGGGCATGCTGGACAATCCAGCATGCCCGACCGAGCAATATTTAACCCTCGGTCGCCCACACACACACATGCTACAATTATCGGGGCAATCCGTCAATATCAGGCGGATTGCCCCGATAATTGTAGCGTGTATGGCCAGCATAAATTGTATATGAAACAAATGAATTTAGTGTATATGCACAAAATTAAAAATATATACACAGCCTGAAGGTCATTTTATACAATAACACAAATGCATTCTGTATTTAGATTTGGGTCCCATTTCCAAGATTTCGTTATTTTCTGCAAATATTCCAAAATACAGAATATTCCTATATCCAAAATAACCCTGGTTCCAAGCATTTTGGATATGGGAGACTCAACCTGTATTTGTAAAACCTATTTGTCCTGGATATTTTTTCATATTTCTGCAAATTTTAACAGTCTGCCTCCTACTGGTAATCTGGGAAGAGACTGTATAGTCCCTTATTCCATAAGGTCTACCCTGGTTTTGACAACATTTTAGTAGATTTCCCACCTGTTGTCCTCTGTAGCAATGCTTCCAACTTCTTTCCAAATAGTAATGATCCCTCATATGGTAAATTTGTTAATCTGTTTTGGGTATGAACAACAAACCAGGAATGAAGCCACCATGCTCTCCTTGTAACCACTCCAGTAGCCATTGATCTTGCAGTAAAATTTTACATAAGTATTCAACCGCTCTCTGCATTATCAGATTTTTTAACAAATACTGTTAAAATCTTTTCTTCTAGATCAGTGTGCATATTAGCACTCCATGATCTCAGAGCTCCAGCCACAGAAGCATTTGCTACACCAGATCTTAAGAGACCGCTGAGGAAACACGTGCCCATTTTTTTGTTTAGAAATTTCCATTCTCTTATCCCCTGTATCCTTAAAAAGAGGCTCCGTCCTCTAAAGCAATAGTAGTTTTAGACATCTCTGCAACCGGAGCATTCACCTTAGGAATTATGCACCATTTGAGAATCTCTTCATCCCTTATAGGATACATACAATCAATTCTGGCCAGACTTCCCTGTTTATCCAGATTCTGTAATTCCATTAACATAATTTCCTTCATAACCTTGTGTACAGGTTAAAAAAAAAAAAAAAAAAAAAAGCTCCTGTTACATATCTGCACTTACAGCAACTGCTTGGCAGGAACACACTCGAGATGCTTCTCCAGTATTAACGGCACCATCTTACTAGCCCTCTGATTAATGGGTGGGCGCATGTGCCTCTTGGATGATCGCGTCAGCCTCCGCCGCATTACACGAGGCCGCTGGGTCATGTGGCTTTTTTTGCATCGGGACTCTGTCACCTGTCCCACATCGCCAGGGCGCCACCCAGCGTCTACCAGCACATAGCTGGGCTTTAAAATGAAGCAAGTCCTCTTAAAATATACTTCCCTACTCTGTCTAGAGACAAGAACAGGAGTAGCTAGCTTATATACACTAAGTGGGAGGTCCCTGTAGAAAAAAAAAAACTTCCTGTCTGTCAATAGGAAGCTGGAGGATTTACCCAATGTTATGGCTGCCATGGAGACTGACAAAGAAAGATTCTGAGATGCACTGTAAGACCATTTTCAGTTATATAAAAGTTACATTACAGGTTATACCAGGGTTATAGGATACATGAGGACAAGGATGCAGAAATTGTTTCCTAAAGATTTTTAATTTCTATACAGCTTCCTGGTGAGAGAATCTCCTTATGACACACTTTCCAACCACCACAAGACCAACAGCTACAACAGCCAGACTGACAGAGACAATGGCAACCAACACCCACAGTTCTAGAGGTCTGGATCCTGCTGTCCTTCTGGAAGCCTGGCTAAGTGCTGCACTAAGGGCTGGGTTAGACTCGGCTCTGATCACCAGAAGAGGCCCAAGTATGGCCAGTCCATGTTCCTCTGGATGAGCACCTGCAGGGGGAGAGGTTAGGTTTTAATACCAGTAACCAGCAATACTTCAGTAGAAGTGTGACATATAACCAGTGAGCTACATGGAGGTGTAAGCCACTGGTAGAGAGGTTACACTTGCCTGTGACTACTTACTATCCACTTATTGGTACTACCCCTTGTATGTGTTAAGGTCACAAAAATCCATTACCAAGAGCCAAGGCCATGCTGGGGACCTTGTAATGTCAAGGACTTTTCTACAACTCAATTTCGAAGGCAGCAGGTGCCAACTTCTATTACAAGTAGTGAAGTTTTGGGCTTTACCAGGTCACAGCTCAAACTGATGTACATGGGCTGTGTGTCATTGTAGGTGACCCACGTATGATTCAGGTATGACCACCAGTGACATAATACACAGCCTGGTACAGAATATAGTAAGGAGGCCTTAATCTGAGAGTCTCCTTCAGTGGCAAATGCTGGATTTTGAAAGGGGGGTTTCCAAACCAATGACAAAAAACAAACAAAAAAAAAAAAAAAACGAAACACGTACAGGTACCACTACTTGGGTACTCAATAATCCAAGATTGCTAATACATTACTGTGCAAAATTTCAGATGCATTTATTACATATTTCATCAATGCTTTAATGAAGTAAAATGCATCTGAAATGTTTCACAGTAATGGATTAACGAGCTTGGATTATTGAGTGCCCGAGGAGTGCTGCCTGTATCTGACTGAATATATATATCTGTTGCATAGTCCAGCACTCAGGATGAATTGAATAAAGTTTGGTTTAGTTCAATTACAGAGAAAATCCCATGTGGAGCTTTTCAGCCCCTCCAAGAAATAAAAATGCGAAACCGAGTCCTCCATTGGAAACATAGACAGGCTCACTGGCACAGACACACACAGACAAACATTGACAGTCTACGCAGACACAAAGATTGACACAGACACACTGACACAAACATTGACACACACACACTGACAGACTACACACACACACAAAACCTCTCTCACTTCAAAACACAAATAAATACAGCTCTGGCATCATTTATTAAAGATCACCTCCCACCCTGTCGATACACAGACCTGCGGTGCGGCTCCAGGAGAGAACGCCAGCAGCCTCTCACAACGCTGGTGCTCTCATGTGAACTGCCTGGGAGGGCTGCGTACTGCCAATGCAGCTCCCCCTACAGCCAGCACACTAACAGCAGGCACAGTTGCCTGAGCTTCGGCAGGAGAGTGAGGAGACTCTTTACTTTAAAAAAAAAAAAGAAAAGAAAAAATGTTCAGCTGCGCGTCGATGGAACAGCTAGCAGGGGGGTTTCTAGTAGGTACTCAGAAACCCCCCCCTGGGTGCACGTGTGTGGAAAATGTCTGGTGTCAGATCCCAATGTCACTGCCTCAGAGGGGAACATGTCAGTCACCAATACAGCATAATAGCTGGTGCAGGGGGGAGATCACTACATTATACAGGATATACGCTGGTGGTGCCCTAATCTGTACAAGGCACAGACCGGATACTGGGGGTCACAGGAATCATTGGGGGGATTTGTACTGTTGTCAGAACACTACACGTGATGCCAGCAGTAGCACAGAGGCCAGAACACGTATTGTTGAGGTGCGTACACACTAGAGACGGCAGTGAAACGACTGCACAATTACAACATTATAATCATGCAATCATTTTTTATCTAGTGCAGTGGATAATGTGCCCACACTGACCGATATGTCTGAGTGCAGACACCCTCTCTGCCCCGAACGTGCACAACCTGTTATCGGCAGGTTGGCCTACATGTTCAGACAATGATAGATGTCAAAAACAACCAGCGGGGGTGTGCAATGCTGGTCATTTTTGACATATTACTGGACGATTTATGAGCGATTGAACGATTACATAATTGTTCAATTGCTCATTTTAAACATCTAGTGTGTACACACCTTTACACAGGAGCACAGCTTCTCCAGCACAGACCAAGGCTGAGAGTCACTAGTGTGGCAGCTCCCACTCATTAATAAGCTATAACCCTCCCTCTGACCCACACTCACCAGGGGTAGAAGCACTAGATGGGGACTACGGCAGAGTTAGTCCTGGTAATGGGGACACTGCAGGAGGGCTTTGGGTTGTAGGACAGACTGGTTATGTAGATCAGAAAGTCTGCAGTCATCTGAGGATATGAAGAGTAATATTATTCATTTATTACACCAAGTACTACATGCAGATCAGTTACCCTCCCTGACTGATAATACAAGTTATGTCACTGTAGTGCAGGGGGTGGGAAACCTTTTTTCTGCCGAGGGCCATTTTGATATATATCATTATTTGCGGGCCCGGTGCAGGCCACACCCACTCTGACATAACACAGGGGCAGGGCCACAATCGCTGGTGATTACAGCAATGCCCGGAGCATCCTCAGGATGCTCTGGGGAGCTGTAAGGGCAGCTGTGTGATCTGAAGCGTCCCGAGGATGCTCCAGGTGGCACTGTTGAATAGATTCTGGCAGCAAGGTACCATTCTAGGCACCCTGCTAGTCATATGAGACTAGCAGAAAAAAAGCTGAGGGCCAGACCAAAATGATTCCGCGGGCCTTATACGGTCCCCGGGCCTGAAGTTCCCCATCCCTGCTGTAGTGTATATAAAGGACCCTACATTATGTTCCAGGTCACTCCTGCCTGGTAAATAAATGGGACTCTTCAGGTCAGATGCTTCTCTCAGCATTTGTTATAGCAGAAGGTGCGCCACCTATGGGTAACGTTACCAATCTGCACCAGGGCATTTCAGTTAAGTGTCTGCATTGTAGAGGAACTTGTCAGTACCAGTGTATGGGAAGTGCAGTATATACTACTAGACAGACAAGGGGCTTATTTACTATTATAATGTGAAATCAGGGGGTTCTCACACCCTTATCACATTATTAAAGTCAGTAGGAGTAATTTTCGTGAAAACTTCAATTCACATTTATAGTAAGCAGATGGCATTTCCCATACTTGTAATGGGAAACGTGATCTGCCTGACATTTACTAAAAATAAATTGTGATTAAAAAAACAAAACAGGGAAATCCTTAAGACATGTTCAGACATAGGGGCCTATTCATCACTTAAAGGCACATTTTCACCTGCAATTGTTAAAATTATCTGTCCATTCATCAAGAAGGTAAAGCAGGAAATATCAGATATCTCCTACAGTACTTACCTTCCTTTTGCGGAATGGCCCGGTGTCCCCATACACCATTATGGGGACAGTATTCATCAAGCTCCGGTCCTTGACTGCCCGGCGCATTCACCATCTCCAGCATCGCAACCCACTCCTTCCCTATGGGAAGAGGGTCCAGGGTGCTAAGAGGGATCCTTTCGGATCCCTCCACCCTTGTCCGGCTCCTGCCACCTGACGTGTGGGCTCTTGTGCACATGCGTGATCTGTAGGCAGAGCCGGATTTAGACCTCACGGGGCCCTAGGCAAGATACTAGTTTGGGGCCCCCTCCCTCAAACAATCCATATATCCCTATATTTGAGTTCCTGATTCATGCCCTTACATAATTTTTTTTGTTTTTCCTCCCTATAGTCAACTTTTTAAAGCTTTGAACGTTACGGACATCAAAACATTAAAATGGAAAATTAATAACAGTGCAAAAATAATGTGCGCATATATATATAAAAATGTTTATATATATTATACACACACACATACATACAAATAATCGTGTGGTCCAGCTCACTCACACACACATAATCGTGTGGTCATAAATACATATACATACCAGTGTATATGGCAGCTCATGACTTGTCAGGGTAATACAGGTCACTACCTGCCTGGCCTTGGGTGCAGCACTGATGCTGTTGGGCTGCGGAGGGCCTGGAAGGCTGGCAGAGTGGTTACTAAGGTGGGTCACGGCGGGGCTAGCTGGATGAGGACGGATCAGCTGGGCGGCGGGTCCCTGGTGAGTCACCCCGTGCAGTGTGCACAAACGCATACCCTTACTTCATGCCGCGTGCAGGCTGGCTGCCGCACACAGGCTCTCTCTCCGAAAGAGAGCTGACAGCCACGCGGGACTCTTGGAGTGGAGGTGGGACCACGTGACGTCACACTGTACTCGCGCAGTGCTCCTTTGGGAGCGTGTAATCGGGGGATTTTTCAGGCAAAGGGGCCCGTCCACGGGCCCATTGTCTCCTGCCGGGCCCTAGGCGAGCGCCTAGGATGGAAAGTGGGAAATCTGGCCCTGTCTGTAGGTCGTGCATGCGCACTCCCGGCCACTGCTCCGAAAAGGAGCAGTGAAGCTGCTCGCGGGGGCAGCTGATATCGCATCAGCTGTCACCACACTGGAGCAACGATGAATTGCTCCGGCGAGTTAGGATGTTAATTATCGGGGTCCGTTCAGAACCCTGATAACTAACATGATGAATAGGCCCCACAGTTATTAGGGCTTAGTGCCACCCCTCCAATCAGCTTTGTGACCACAAGCGTTAGAATCTTTTTTTTTTTTCTCTTATAAGACCCCAAAACACTTACCTGCATCCAGTGACTGGTGCTCTAGTGAGGTCCTCATAAGGGAGCTGACCATTGTCAAAGCTCAGGAGCCCTGAGACCAGCTTCCCAGAGAGACCTCACTGGAGCATTGATCACAGGGCAGGTAGGTGTAAGCTGGGAAGGAGGGAGAGCCAATCAGCAGCGCATGTGCACACACCTGACCATATTTTTTGTAGTGAAAGCTGAAGTGGATTTGCAGGTACAGACCTTTATCACAAGCTGCCCCTACATCATACTTACCTACATTGCTGGGCAGCTTTCCGGGAGCAGCAGGAGGGGACCTGCTGCTCTCCTCTTTGGGGGGCGGGGCCAGACGATAGACGGCATTAGGCCCCACCCCTTTACAGTAAACCCCGTGATTCGCGGGTCCGTGAGGAGGGGGCGGGGCTAAATGATGCGATTTGCCTAATTTAGCCCCGCCCCTTCCCGACGGACCCGATAATTTCAGGTAAAATCTCCCCATCCTGCCCACTTCACTAGTTTGGGCGGGATGCGGGAGATATGCCTAATCTTCCGGGATCGCGGGGGGTTACCCGAAAAATCGGGAGCCTCCCGCGATTCCCGGGAGAGTAGGCATGTATGCCCTACATGTGATTTTTTGATAGATCCCTGTGACATAATGAAGTATCACATTGCGACATTGGGGGAATTTATCACAGCCAAACTGCATCAGAGATATGGATTGTGATAAATATGCCCACACGTGAATATGTACATACATCACTGCCCCTATTACACACATTCAGAAGCTCAACACAAGTAACTATTCTATATTAGCTGCATTATACTCAGAGCTGCTCATTGCATGTATGGCAAAGACCATTACACCAATTCATAATATATAAGCTGCAACTAGACCCTACAATAGACTGACATGAGGCATAGGGCCTGATTCAGACCCACTCGCGAGCGGCTGTCCGCTCGCAAGTGGGTCGATGTTATGGACTGAGCATGCGCACGACGGAGGGAGCTCCGTCGTGCGCATGCGCCAGACGCGACGAGCGAAGGAAAGTCCTTCGCTCGTTGTGTCCGATCAAAGGGGGCGTGCTGTCAATGTTGATTGACAGCACGCCCCCTTTGGTAGGCGTGCCGGGGGCGTGCCTCCCTGATGGGGGCGTTCCCAAGGGAACGCCTACCGTCTGAAGCCGGCCCACTGACATCACTAGTGATGTCAGTGGGAGTGATTTTGGCTCTGATAGAGCCAAAATCACTCCGGAGCTTGCGGTTGAAAACCTCAACCGCAGGCTCCGGCTCGCAATTTCGAAGGTCGCGATGGTCACGACCATCGCGGCCATCAAAATGCACGCTCGTATAGCCTGTGGGTGGTGACCCACAGCTATACGAGCGTCCAGGAGGACGCTCCATTTTCATGGAGGCCAGCCCTCATTCAGAGCGTGCGCTCTGCTCAGAGCGTACAGCTCTGAATGAGGGCCATAATCCCATAAGACCACAGGAAGGATCCCCCCCCATCCCCCACTTACCTGTACTGTGTTCCCACACTCCTGGAGGCCAATCTCAAAGACCACACTGGTATCGGTGCTCTGGGAACCAGGTTTGCAGGACTGGGGTCCTAGGCTCAGATCTGAGGCCTTCACCAGCTTCCCATTCCCATACAGGTCTCTCATCACAGTCACCACCATTGTGTCCTCACCACACTGCACTCTGATAGCTGGCATTACCCCAGAGCTCTCCTGTCCAGACTGAGCAGCCCCCCATCATACCTAACAAGGGACCCCCATCCTGACACAGGCTGAGCAGCCCCCACATGAGACCCTCTAGGAGATCCCCCCACAGAGGGCTGGTCACAGAGGAGATCCCCCCACAGAGGAGATCCCCCCACCAACTGTCTGACTGGCGCCTAACCAAGACATGCTCCCCAGCACTGGCACATCCTGATCCATAAACCAGCGCAACCACCACCAGCAGCCAACTCCACCTCACCCACATCCCCATTCTGCCTGCAGGACACACGGCACAAGGACAGGACATTTATACCCCTCCCATCAGCTGCTAATACCCCCACTTGGGGCAGATAATGATCACTCTCACCTGAACATGTGTATGTGTATTACCCATACAAGGAGGGGCTTCCCAATGAAGATTGTATTTTATCCGTAAAATTGCTATTAAATTATTTAATGTCAGCTCTTCGCGGAGCATGGGGCCTATTCATCAACACTAAAATAACAGTTTTAAAGGACATTTTCCTTAATTATTATTTTTTTAATATTCATGAACACACTTTACACAGGAGATATCACTGATATCTCCTGGGTAAGTCCGCCTGCGTTAATTTCCACACTCCCCATACATTAGTACACAGGTTCTCAAACTCGGTCCTCAGGACCCCAAACAGTGCATGTTTTCCAGGTCTCCTCACAGAATCGCAAATGAAATAATGACAGTAGCTCGACCTGTTAAAATGTGTCAGTGAGTAATGAATACACCTGTGCACCTGCTGGGTGACCTGGAAAACATGAACTGTGTGGGGTCCTGAGGACCGAGGCCCTGATTCAGAGCCGGACGCTATTTGCGGTCGTTCGTTCACAAAAAAGGGGTGGCTATTCAAATGAACCGTTCGCTCTTTGCGGTCTGTTCACGCCTATAAGTCTGAACGAGCAAACGAAACATGCGGATGTAATTTTGAAAAAGACGCCCCCTGGCCGCTCGCACCATACGTCATGTCCGCTATTTATTTGATTAATCGAGTACATCGAACAGCGTATGAACTGCTCGCTATTCTTGTGGCTGGTTTTTCCTACCGCTATATTGCGAGCAGTTCTGACTTTAAAACAACCAAGTGACGTGGTCAATGACGCTGCTGTATTAATTATGCACACCCATAAAACGCCCATTTTGACCTTTAAGCACGCCTGCGATCTGATCTCCACTCCCCGTTTTCAAGCACCTTCCCCTGTTACCACCCACATACGCCTCATTCTGTCACTCAAAATAGCAGGCACTCGCTATATAGCGAACAAACGTTTTTCGGCCGCACTGACTGGTTCGCGCATGCGTATTACAAACCGTACGCATTCGCAGATGTGCGAACATTGCTCGGAACAAGCGAACGGCCGCTTACGAGCGGCTCTGAATGAGGGCCAGAGTTTGAGAACCACTACATTAGTACATTAGTATGGGAATATAGAAATTAGGCTATTCATCAAATTCCGAAAATTAAGTAGTTTCAGAATTTGATGGTGTTACTATACCCCACTCTGAGGTGGCGTATAGCGGGTTACACTTACCTGCTGTCAGCGTGAGCAGGTCCTCCTCCGGCTCGCTCCATCACTCCCTGGTCCTCCTCTAGCTCCTGCTCCAACTGTGTTTTCCCGGCAGATCACAGTAAAGTTTATAAAACAAAACAAAACAAAAAAAGTTTATTTTCTTTTTTTAAACTTTACTGTGATCTGCCGGGAGAACACTGTCAGAGCAGCAACCGGAGCTGTAATCAGTGCTGTGTATGCGCCACTTTTGTGAATATAACAGCGCATGCGCAGCATTGATTCCAGATGCGATAAGGTAGTATAGGTAGGGAAAGGTATCTATTTCCCGAAAAGCTGTCATTGCAAAAATGACAGCTTATCGGAATAGATAGTGATGGGGAGGAGGAATGATGAATTCCTTCGGTAATTAGGTAGGACTCCATGCCAGTTCTAAACCTAATTACCTCCAGAGAGTTTTTAGTAATGATGAATACGCCCCTGTATATGAAATATCCCACCCAAAGTTCCTCCCTGTTTACTTAAAACAGAATTTAATATTACATTTTCAATTCATGAATTAGCAGCAAAATGTAATGCAGTGCTTCTCATGCAGCCCTCAACACACACTAACAGTCCAGGTTTTAAGGAAATCCACATCAGGGGAGTTTTTAAGAAAGGAGTGGGCCCGTGTGCAGGCTCAGCGCAAGCCCCCTCCTCTCTCTAGCGGTGCCGGGGCAGGTGGTGCAGTAGAGTAGATTCTGGCTTAGTGCACATGTGCGGATCTCCGGGAAAATGGCGCCTGCACTGTTCCCCCTGGGGACAGTAGCACTGCCGCCGACATTTTCCCAGTGATTTTTGCTACTCTACAGCAGAGCAGCTCTCTGGAGACAATGGACAGGTAAGTATAAAGATTATTTGGGTGCAGGGTGTGCGGTGTGGGCCCCCCTGGACTCAGGGGCCGGTGTATACCGCACACCCTGCACCCATTATAGATACATACCTGGCTTGAGCACAGGTGATTTAATTAGCACCTGATTTAAGCATCTGTGCTCAAGCATGGATAGCCTTAAAACCTGGACTGTTAGAGTGTCTTGAGGCCCTAGGGTTGCCAGATCATCCTATAATAAGGGACAGGTATGAATTACACAGTTTCTGTGACTGCTTAAAACCAGGTGAAATGGAGACTTGAAATCTGCCAGGTACAGAAATCTGTGTAATTTATATGTGTCCCATATTAAAGGGCTGAGGTGACCCTACGCTGATGGGCGAGTGTGAGAAGTACTGATATATATGTACAGGTATGTGAGCCACCCCTTACTCCTGGCAGCCCCCTCATCAGTGCTCCTCACAGTGACTGCAGGAGGAAACATGTCACTGTCCCCTGGGTTTTCCACCGCTCTGGATAAGTGACCCAGTACCTGTATCGCTGGCACCACATGTACAGGGGCGCCGAGAGAGGGGGGGGCGGGTACAAATTACCCGGGCCAGGGCTTATTGCAGGGGGCCCGGCAGGGACCCGGGTCCGGCACCGCTACCCCTCTCTCTTGAGTCACAGTGGCCCAGCACACGCTGCTGTGTGCTGGGCTGCACTGGGAGACTGCCACCATTGGCTGTGTGCCAGGCTGAGGAGCACACAGTGACCCCCTCCTTAGCGCACATTTTTTTTTCGAAGGGGATGTGGGCCACGCCACTCGCGATTAGGCCACGCTCTCGTCGGCCTTGCACCTGTGACTAATGTGCTGTGAAACTGCTCTACGTCCCTCCCTTATACCCGCATTATAGTACGAGTAGGGTCACCCCATCGCCATTTCAGTCTGATCCCCGCAGCCTAAATGTTTCTCTCATGTAGAGATTTGCCTCTATTTCCCCTCACATTGTATCTCTGTCACCGGCACATGCACACAGTGGGTAGGGGCGGGCGGGCGCAGCAGAAGTGCAGTCAGGACATGTTCAAAATGCGTCTAATGGCGATATCTGATAACTGATATCTCCTGGATAAGTCTGCCTGTATTAATTTCCACAGTCCCCATACATTAGTACATTAGCATGGGGATATGGAAATTATGCTATTTTATAAAAAAAAAAAATTACTGTATATATTTTTGGAACTTGATGGTGTTACTATACGCCACTCTCAGCGGGTTACACTTACCTGCTGTCAGCTGGGCAGGTCCCCCAGCGTCTCCCTCCGTCACTCTAATTGCTTCTCTGGCTCCATCTGCTGTGCTGACACTGTGTTCTCCCGGCAGAACACAGTAAAGTTTAGAAGAAAAAAAAAACTTTTTTTTTTCTAAACTTTATTGTGCTCTGCCTGGAGAACACAGAGTCAGCACAGCAGACAGATCCGGAGGTGGCTGCAGTGGGCAGGTAAGTGGGGGGACAGAGGGGAGGTAAGTGGAGGGGGGAGGTGAGAGGAGGGGGGTGTTTGGGTGGGACGGACACAATTACCGCAGCTGTAGGCAGTGCTGCGCATGCGCTGGTTTTATGGATGTAACGGCGCATGCACAGCACTGATTACAGCTGCGGTAAGGTAGTGTAGAGAGAGATAACTATCTATTTCCCGAAAAGCTGTCATCGCAAAAATGACAGCTTTTCGGAATAGATAGTTATGGGGAGGAGGAATGATGGATTCCTCCGGTAATTAGGCAGAACTCCATGCCAGTTCTAAACCTAATTACCTCCATCAAATTTTGTGTGTTAATGAATGGGCCCCTGAGACTGAGACCTGCAGTGATGTTATGTTTTACTGCTTTCCCCTGACACTACTACTACTATCAATACTAACCAACAGACCAACATGGCCGCCCCCTTACCAAGCAAAGACAGTAAAGTTTTTAGCATGTTGAATAAAGAGCAAAATTCATTCACTGCCACTGGGTCAATTTTAATATGTAGCACAAGGCACAAACACTATTTAGATAAACAAAATGACTGTATAGGAGTGGAGAGGGTTAAACCTCCTAGGCTGGGGGCGGACCAGAGTGGGGAATCATGTGACAAGTAGGGCCAATGGGTTTTTAGGGTGGTTTTTAGCAGGGATATTAGAGTTGGTTGGAGGCGGAGTTAGCCTCTTTTGTTCCTGTCTTCAGAGTGGTAAGTGCTCTTACCTTAGATGTGTAGCTCTACTTCTTTTCAATTCCTTTCTGCTTCTCCCTGTTCTTTTCTTCTCTATTCCTTTTTCTGTGTCCTACATTCTATACCTCATTTTAGCTGTCTCTTTGCTCAAACCCCCCCCCCACTCCCAAAACCTATTGCCCTTTGGTGGCCATGCTCCACACCAGGCGTGCAGTGCGGATCAACGCCCGCTACCGGGTACCGGGGGCCAGCGCTGATAATTTAGTGGAGGCTCCTGCTCCACATGTTACTGCGGAGGCAGCCCACAGTGAGTCCCCGGCGCCGCGACAGGGGCTGATGTCAGGTGCGGCTGCGCTGTGCAGCCGCGAGCAGGGAGCAAGCGCGGCGGCTCTGAGCCACTGCGAGCAGCATGTAGAGAGCGGGCGGGCAGAGCCGCTGCAGTCAGGCCGGCGACTGCTCGCTCCCTGCGTGTGCACATTTCACGGGGGCGCGCTCGCCCCGCCCGAGGGGGGATATCAATAGCACTTGTGCCTGGAGTGGCACCAGGGATCAAGCAGGGAGGAAAGAGAGATGCCTGGCCCTGTTAGTAGTTTAAGGGCCAGGTCAGGCAGGGAGGCTGGCGGCCATTACAGGGCAGTGGGAGCAGGTATAGGAGGGGAGGGGCTAGGAGACAACATGGAGGATGATTGGCTCTGATAGCAGCAGCCTGTCAAGTCCTGTTGTGCAACCCGAATCCACTGTTGCTGTCAGCGCTATGCGTGCAGAAGTGGGAGGGACATTCCGTCAGTTCTAGTTTCTGGCTCTGCAGATAGTCAGTCCAGTAGTGGGGTCCCCAGTCAGGTTTTTGACCCTGCAGCGTTTGCGGCCATGATGTCATCTATGGCATCTGCATTTGCTTCCATGGTAGCTGCATTGGGTCCTAACTATGCAGCTAGTTCAAGGGTCGATCAAGGGCAGCGTTCAGTTCCTGCTACTATAGGGCCTGCTGTAAATCAATTCATGCAGGATGGCAGGGCTATGGTCTCTGCTGCGGCTCAGTTGGCAGCTGGGCCGGACATGTTGGTGGCGCGTACTGCTGTGTCTTCTCCTGCCGTATTGCCTGGGTCCAGGATTTCGGCTCCAGGGCCGGCTTTACTGTCTTTTTCAGATGCTGTGGACTGCGAGGCTATGGAGCAGGATTACAGCGTCGAGGAGGCGTCATCGTCGTCAGCTTCCGGGGGTGACCAGGCTGGGTCGTCAGGTGAGAACTCGGAGGTTTTTGATGATGATGTTTCTGATTCTGCCTCCTCTTCATCCTCTGTCTCGGAGTTGTCATCGTCCTCTTCCTCCTTGGCTTCTTCTGCCAGCAATGCGACAAAGGCGCGGAAATGGGCTGCTAAATATGCACGGCAAGAGGCGGCTAGGCAAGACAAGTGGGCAAAACGGCGGCATAAAGGGAATGGTTTGCGTAAGTCCAAGAAGTGCCAGGGTCAGCCAGGCGTGGTGCATTGCGACAACACAGCAGTATTGCGGGGTTTGCGCGCTTGTTGCAAGAAAAAAATCAAGAAGGGCGATTATGTGGATATGTTTGTTTTAACCGAGCAGGCCAAAAAAGATTTTAAAGCAGCAAAAGGTAAAGGCGGTGTGGGGGTAGAAGCCTTTCGCTCTTATGATAACTGGCTTGCTGGGTTTTGTGATATTGCAGCATGCTATTTAAAAGACCGCCCAAACGAACACCTGAATGTAATACGGTATATCCACCGGGATGCAACGTAAATCTAGGGGCAATGCCTGGAGGGCCTATGACGAGGAATTTAGGCGCAAGCAGGATGGATCCAAACGCATAGATTTCGGGTGCAAAGACGTAGAAGTGTGGCTTGACGTCACACAACCACCTAAAAATGGAGTGGATGAGTCTCGAGTAGGCATGGATACTAATAAGGGGGGGTCGGGTGCGTGGCACCCAAGTTCTGATCCCTCCCCGGGGCGCCGGCAGACGGGCCCCGGGCGGCTTTCTGTGCAGACACCTTTTAAAGGTAAATGTTTTGCCTTTAATAATGCCACCTGTCCCCATGGTCAACGGTGTCGTTTTCGACACCTTTGCTTGCGTTGTAATGGATCGCACCCCGCCTCCAATTGTTTCCGGTTGTCTGCCCAACAGGGTTCCAAGTCGGGGGGAGGAGCTATTCCCAAAGCCGGCGGTAGTGCAGGCGTTAAATAGGGCCGAATCCCCTATCCGTTTGGATGCTATGTCCAAGTGGCTAGGGTGGTACCCTAATAGACAGGATGCTGAATTTTTGTTTTTCGGGTTCAAGTTGGGTTTTCGTTTACCCGTTATAGGCGAAGTGCGAGTCGGTTCCCCATTTTAAAATCTGCTCGAGTTTTTCCTGACGTCCTTCAGTCAAAGATCGAGAAAGAGGTTCATTTAGGACGGATGGCGGGTCCCTTTGCACATCCTCCAGTTGGGAATCTAATTCTTTCCCCCATGGTGGTGGTGCCCAAGAAAACTCCAGGAAAATTTTGGCTGATCCAGCATCTGTCTTATCCATTGGGGTCCTCGGTTAATGCCACTATACCTCCTGAATACTGTTCAGGGAGGTATCAGTCTTTTGATGATGCTCTCAGTATCGTTAGGGCATATGGACGCGGGGCCCTAATGGCTAAGATGGATGTGGAGTCGCATTGGGGGGGAATACTTCATAGACAAGTGCTTGCCTATGGGGTGTTCGATTTCCTGCGCATATATTGAAAAACTTAGCACCTTCCTTCATTGGTGCGTGGAGTTTTCCTGTGGGGGTCATGGGATAGCTTCCGGGGGTGACCAGGCTGGGTCGTCAGGTGAGAACTCGGAGGTTTTTGATGATGATGTTTCTGATTCTGCCTCCTCTTCATCCTCTGTCTCGGAGTTGTCATCGTCCTCTTCCTCCTTGGCTTCTTCTGCCAGCAATGCGACAAAGGCGCGGAAATGGGCTGCTAAATATGCACGGCGAGAGGCGGCTAGGCAAGACAAGTGGGCAAAACGGCGGCATAAAGGGAATGGTTTGCGTAAGTCCAAGAAGTGCCAGGGTCAGCCAGGCGTGGTGCATTGCGACAACACAGCAGTATTGCGGGGTTTGCGCGCTTGTTGCAAGAAAAAAATCAAGAAGGGCGATTATGTGGATATGTTTGTTTTAACCGAGCAGGCCAAAAAAGATTTTAAAGCAGCAAAAGGTAAAGGCGGTGTGGGGGTAGAAGCCTTTCGCTCTTATGATAACTGGCTTGCTGGGTTTTGTGATATTGCAGCATGCTATTTAAAAGACCGCCCAAACGAACACCTGAATGTAATACGATATATCCACCGGGATGCAACGTAAATCTAGGGGCAATGCCTGGAGGGCCTATGACGAGGAATTTAGGCGCAAGCAGGATGGATCCAAACGCATAGATTTCGGGTGCAAAGACGTAGAAGTGTGGCTTGACGTCACACAACCACCTAAAAATGGAGTGGATGAGTCTCGAGTAGGCATGGATACTAATAAGGGGGGGTCGGGTGCGTGGCACCCAAGTTCTGATCCCTCCCCGGGGCGCCGGCAGACGGGCCCCGGGCGGCTTTCTGTGCAGACACCTTTTAAAGGTAAATGTTTTGCCTTTAATAATGCCACCTGTCCCCATGGTCAACGGTGTCGTTTTCGACACCTTTGCTTGCGTTGTAATGGATCGCACCCCGCCTCCAATTGTTTCCGGTTGTCTGCCCAACAGGGTTCCAAGTCGGGGGGAGGAGCTATTCCCAAAGCCGGCGGTAGTGCAGGCGTTAAATAGGGCCGAAACCCCTATCCGTTTGGATGCTATGTCCAAGTGGCTAGGGTGGTACCCCATGGTCAACGGTGTCGTTTTCGACACCTTTGCTTGCGTTGTAATGGATCGCACCCCGCCTCCAATTGTTTCCGGTTGTCTGCCCAACAGGGTTCCAAGTCGGGGGGAGAAGCTATTCCCAAAGCCGGCGGTAGTGCAGGCATTAAATAGGGCCCCAACCCCTATCCGTTTGGATGCTATGTCCAAGTGGCTAGGGTGGTACCCTAATAGACAGGATGCTGAATTTTTGTTTTTCGGGTTCAAGTTGGGTTTTCCTTTACCCGTTATAGGCGAAGTGCGAGTCGGTTCCCCATTTTAAAATCTGCTCGAGTTTTTCCTGACGTCCTTCAGTCAAAGATCGAGAAAGAGGTTCATTTAGGACGGATGGCGGGTCCCTTTGCACATCCTCCAGTTGGGAATCTAATTCTTTCCCCCATGGTGGTGGTGCCCAAGAAAACTCCAGGAAAATTTTGGCTGATCCAGCATCTGTCTTATCCATTGGGGTCCTCGGTTAATGCCACTATACCTCCCTGAATACTGTTCAGGGAGGTATCAGTCTTTTGATGATGCTCTCAGTATCGTTAGGGCATATGGACGCGGGGCCCTAATGGCTAAGATGGATGTGGAGTCGCATTGGGGGGGAATACTTCATAGACAAGTGCTTGCCTATGGGGTGTTCGATTTCCTGCGCATATATTGAAAAACTTAGCACCTTCCTTCATTGGTGCGTGGAGTTTTCCTGTGGGGGTCATGGGATAGCTTCCGGGGGTGACCAGGCTGGGTCGTCAGGTGAGAACTCGGAGGTTTTTGATGATGATGTTTCTGATTCTGCCTCCTCTTCATCCTCTGTCTCGGAGTTGTCATCGTCCTCTTCCTCCTTGGCTTCTTCTGCCAGCAATGCGACAAAGGCGCGGAAATGGGCTGCTAAATATGCACGGCGAGAGGCGGCTAGGCAAGACAAGTGGGCAAAACGGCGGCATAAAGGGAATGGTTTGCGTAAGTCCAAGAAGTGCCAGGGTCAGCCAGGCGTGGTGCATTGCGACAACACAGCAGTATTGCGGGGTTTGCGCGCTTGTTGCAAGAAAAAAATCAAGAAGGGCGATTATGTGGATATGTTTGTTTTAACCGAGCAGGCCAAAAAAGATTTTAAAGCAGCAAAAGGTAAAGGCGGTGTGGGGGTAGAAGCCTTTCGCTCTTATGATAACTGGCTTGCTGGGTTTTGTGATATTGCAGCATGCTATTTAAAAGACCGCCCAAACGAACACCTGAATGTAATACGATATATCCACCGGGATGCAACGTAAATCTAGGGGCAATGCCTGGAGGGCCTATGACGAGGAATTTAGGCGCAAGCAGGATGGATCCAAACGCATAGATTTCGGGTGCAAAGACGTAGAAGTGTGGCTTGACGTCACACAACCACCTAAAAATGGAGTGGATGAGTCTCGAGTAGGCATGGATACTAATAAGGGGGGGTCGGGTGCGTGGCACCCAAGTTCTGATCCCTCCCCGGGGCGCCGGCAGACGGGCCCCGGGCGGCTTTCTGTGCAGACACCTTTTAAAGGTAAATGTTTTGCCTTTAATAATGCCACCTGTCCCCATGGTCAACGGTGTCGTTTTCGACACCATTGCTTGCGTTGTAATGGATCGCACCCCGCCTCCAATTGTTTCCGGTTGTCTGCCCAACAGGGTTCCAAGTCGGGGGGAGGAGCTATTCCCAAAGCCGGCGGTAGTGCAGGCGTTAAATAGGGCCGAAACCCCTATCCGTTTGGATGCTATGTCCAAGTGGCTAGGGTGGTACCCTAATAGACAGGATGCTGAATTTTTGTTTTTCGGGTTCAAGTTGGGTTTTCGTTTACCCGTTATAGGCGAAGTGCGAGTCGGTTCCCCATTTTAAAATCTGCTCGAGTTTTTCCTGACGTCCTTCAGTCAAAGATCGAGAAAGAGGTTCATTTAGGACGGATGGCGGGTCCCTTTGCACATCCTCCAGTTGGGAATCTAATTCTTTCCCCCATGGTGGTGGTGCCCAAGAAAACTCCAGGAAAATTTTGGCTGATCCAGCATCTGTCTTATCCATTGGGGTCCTCGGTTAATGCCACTATACCTCCTGAATACTGTTCAGGGAGGTATCAGTCTTTTGATGATGCTCTCAGTATCGTTAGGGCATATGGACGCGGGGCCCTAATGGCTAAGATGGATGTGGAGTCGCATTGGGGGGGAATACTTCATAGACAAGTGCTTGCCTATGGGGTGTTCGATTTCCTGCGCATATATTGAAAAACTTAGCACCTTCCTTCATTGGTGCGTGGAGTTTTCCTGTGGGGGTCATGGGATAGCTTCCGGGGGTGACCAGGCTGGGTCGTCAGGTGAGAACTCGGAGGTTTTTGATGATGATGTTTCTGATTCTGCCTCCTCTTCATCCTCTGTCTCGGAGTTGTCATCGTCCTCTTCCTCCTTGGCTTCTTCTGCCAGCAATGCGACAAAGGCGCGGAAATTGGCTGCTAAATATGCACGGCGAGAGGCGGCTAGGCAAGACAAGTGGGCAAAACGGCGGCATAAAGGGAATGGTTTGCGTAAGTCCAAGAAGTGCCAGGGTCAGCCAGGCGTGGTGCATTGCGACAACACAGCAGTATTGCGGGGTTTGCGCGCTTGTTGCAAGAAAAAAATCAAGAAGGGCGATTATGTGGATATGTTTGTTTTAACCGAGCAGGCCAAAAAAGATTTTAAAGCAGCAAAAGGTAAAGGCGGTGTGGGGGTAGAAGCCTTTCGCTCTTATGATAACTGGCTTGCTGGGTTTTGTGATATTGCAGCATGCTATTTAAAAGACCGCCCAAACGAACACCTGAATGTAATACGATATATCCACCGGGATGCAACGTAAATCTAGGGGCAATGCCTGGAGGGCCTATGACGAGGAATTTAGGCGCAAGCAGGATGGATCCAAACGCATAGATTTCGGGTGCAAAGACGTAGAAGTGTGGCTTGACGTCACACAACCACCTAAAAATGGAGTGGATGAGTCTCGAGTAGGCATGGATACTAATAAGGGGGGGTCGGGTGCGTGGCACCCAAGTTCTGATCCCTCCCCGGGGCGCCGGCAGACGGGCCCCGGGCGGCTTTCTGTGCAGACACCTTTTAAAGGTAAATGTTTTGCCTTTAATAATGCCACCTGTCCCCATGGTCAATGGTGTCGTTTTCGACACCTTTGCTTGCGTTGTAATGGATCGCACCCCGCCTCCAATTGTTTCCGGTTGTCTGCCCAACAGGGTTCCAAGTCGGGGGGAGGAGCTATTCCCAAAGCCGGCGGTAGTGCAGGCATTAAATAGGGCCCCAACCCCTATCCGTTTGGATGCTATGTCCAAGTGGCTAGGGTGGTACCCTAATAGACAGGATGCTGAATTTTTGTTTTTCGGGTTCAAGTTGGGTTTTCGTTTACCCGTTATAGGCGAAGTGTGAGTCGGTTCCCCATTTTAAAATCTGCTCGAGTTTTTCCTGACATCCTTCAGTCAAAGATCGAGAAAGAGGTTCATTTAGGACGGATGGCGGGTCCCTTTGCACATCCTCCAGTTGGGAATCTAATTCTTTCCCCCATGGTGGTGGTGCCCAAGAAAACTCCAGGAAAATTTTGGCTGATCCAGCATCTGTCTTATCCATTGGGGTCCTCGGTTAATGCCGCTATACCTCCTGAATACTGTTCAGGGAGGTATCAGTCTTTTGATGATGCTCTCAGTATCGTTAGGGCATATGGACGCTGGGCCCTAATGGCTAAGATGGATGTGGAGTCGCATTGGGGGGGAATACTTCATAGACAAGTGCTTGCCTATGGGGTGTTCGATTTCCTGCGCATATATTGAAAAACTTAGCACCTTCCTTCATTGGTGCGTGGAGTTTTCCTGTGGGGGTCATGGGATAGCGCACTATCTCGATGACTTACTCTGCGTGGGGCCCGCTGGTTCAGAGCGTTGTAACGAGTTACTTGGTTCCATGAGAGCGCTGTTTTTTCATTTTGGAGTACCAATGGCAGACAAAAAGACAGAGGGACCCCTCTCTTGTTTGTCATTTTTAGGTATCGAGATTGATACCTTGGCTGGCTCCTGTCGTCTGCCGCGCGATAAAGTTGACAAATTGCGAAAATCCATTTCAGAGTGTTTGGCTGCGTGCAAAATTTCTCTCAGGCAGGCCCAATCACTGTTGGGTTGTATGAACTTTGCCTGTAGAGTTATACCGATGGGTAGGGTATTTTGCCGAAAGCTAGAGAGGGCCACTGCGGGGGTTTCCAAACCTCACCATTTGATCCCGTTTATTGTCAGAAATAAAAAGAGACCTGGAAGTTTAGGTTTCCTTTCTGGCAGATTTTAATGGGATCAGGATATGGTTTTCCCCTCTTGTGGACAATGTGGATTTGCAGCTTTTTACCGACGCAGCAGGATCTTCGGGGTTTGGTTGCTACCTGAGGGGATCCTGGTGTGTCGCAACTTGGCCGGAGGAGTGGAGTCATGCAGGTTTGACAAGAGATATGCTGCTCTTGGAGTTGTTCCCAATAATGGTGGCCTTGGAGGTTTGGGGCGAGCGCATCTGCAATCGCAGCATTTTGTTCAGATGTGACAATCTGGGCATGGTGTATGCGATAAACGGCCAGAGAGCAAAGTCGTTGCTGGTTTTGCGTGTTTTAGCGCAGCTAGTGCTTGCCTGTTTGCGTCATAATGTGCTGTTTCAAGCTCAACACGTACTCGGAGTTGACAACGGGATTGCCGATGCGCTGTCCAGATGTAAATGGGGTAGGTTCCGTACATTGGCTCCTGATGCAGAGATTGATGGTGTGCTGTGCCCCTCTTATGGTTGGCAGGTTATCAAGCCGGACTGGAGGGGTTAGCGGAACTGTCCATTGCCCCAAGCACCCTCAAGGCTTACCGTCGGTCTTGGGAAGAATGGGAATTTTTTTCCCGTAGACAAGGCCTCGGAGGTAAGGGTCAGCATCAAATGATGCTTGCTTTTATTTGGCTGCTGTACGTATCTGGCAGATCGAGAGCCGTAGTCTCACGGTACCTGGCAGGTATTTCGTTTTTCTCCAAATTGAAAGGAATCCCTGACCTTACAAGGAGTTTTGTTATCACAAAGGCCTTGAAAGGTTGGGCGCGCGCTGAGCCGGTTACCCCGATAAATGATGGCCTATAGACATTTCCTTGTTACCGTCCATCCAAGGAGCGGTTGCGGACGTGGTGGTCTCCGGTTTCGAAACGCTTTTGTTTAAGTTACTTTTTTCCATGGCTTTTCATGGTGCTTTTCGGGTGTCAGAACTGGTTGCTCCTTCCAAGAGGAGGGATTCAACTATGCTGCGTTCGGATGTGAAGGTGGGTGAGAGGTCCTTGCTGTGCAGATTGCGTCGTTCTAAGGCCCTCATTCAGAGCCGGACGCAAGTGGCCGTTCGTACGTTCGGCGTACGTACCGAAATATGTTAATTTAAGCGCTCGCTCGTAATTTCGAATGCAGCTAAACTTCCTCCCCAAAGTCTACCAACCCCACCTCTAGCTAACGAGCGTGCCAAATGGCGAGCGTACATCCCCAATGTGGCTTGCAGGGAACGCACGCACAAGTACAAACCGGAAGTGGGCCTGTCAGATTCCGATTACCTGCTCGTTTATTCTGCCTACCTCCCTCAATTGTATCATGCCAATCAATATATCAATTAGCTTAATTGCTCGTCAATTTTTTTTTTTATTTTTTTTTTACATGCAATAAACTTTACTCTTGTCCGTGTTTGTGTTTACCCGCAGAATACGTACGGCTTAAACATTCGCTTTTATTTGTCAAAATACATGTTTGAGGCAATTATCCATTTGTTTTCTGTGTTTTTACCCACGCATATTTTACTGGGTTAATTTCTTTATTTAAATTAGCTTACGCATGTCACTGCATCAAGCCTATCATAACTCACAATAGATTTGTGGCCCTGTCGAACACATGACTCATACACTAACCAATAGAATTGGTCCTGTTAATTACCCAAATACAATAGCCAATCAAATTTTTTTTCTGGTCTTTATTAAAATTGTTTTTTTAAAAATACACCATTGCCATCATGAGAGCCTCGGCATTCACCAGGCGCGAGCTCATGGTATTAACCGAGGTGATGGATAGGCGGATCACCAGCCATCCTCCCCCCCATCACCAATCGGGAAAAGCGGTCCGCATATGCGGAGGTACGTGGCCGCCTGCGTTCCTTCGGCTCACGCCGCCAGATCGGCCAGCTGGAGCGCAGGTGGTCCGACCTGCAACGGCGGACGCCCCGCTTGCTGGCATGCTTTCGCATGCAGATAGCGGAAAGTAAGTTTATTTGACTTTGGTTTTCATGTTTATCTTTGTGGCCCTAACTGCGTGTGCATGTTTTCATGTATGGCCTATTTATTATTTGTACTCATATCTGCATGTGCATGTTTTCATGTATGGCCTATTTATTATTTGGACTCATATCTGCATGTGCATGTTTTCATGTATGGCCTATTTATTATTTGTACTCATATCTGCATGTGCATGTTTTCATGTATGGCCTGTTTATTATTTGTACTCATCTGCATGTGCATGTTTTCATGTATGGCCTATTTATTATTTGTACTCATATCTGCATGTGCATGTTTTCATGTATGGCCTATTTATTATTTGTACTCATATCTGCATGTGCATGTTTTCATGTATGGCCTATTTATTATTTGTACTCATATCTGCATGTGCATGTTTTCATTTTTGGGGGTTCAACAATTAGCGTTTAACAAGGTGATGTTCTAAACTAACCTCAATTTGTTTTCCATCATTTAGGGGCAGAGCGAAGACTACGGCATCATCGCCGTCAAAGACGGCGCACTCGGCCCCTCTCCCCAACCCCCAGCCAAACATCCTCTCCCCAAAATACCCTAAATTCCCCCTCCTCCCCAGCCTGCCCAGACCCTGTCGCACATCCCTCTGTGCTACTTCCCCTCCATCCCAATTCCCCCTCCCCTCCAACCACCCCTCTCGTGACTACCCCCTCGCCAGAATCCGTCATCACCCCTCCCACCTCGTTGGGAAATTTGCCCACCTTCAAGGAGGACGAGGGAGTTGGTTCTGGGCCAGCCGTCATTCTGAACGGTATGTTTCCCTTTTATCCTTTTTTGTGGTTTCAAATGTGTTGATCTAATCCTGTGTCTGTGGCTTTTCCTTTTTTTGGTTTGTCAAAAGTTTTGTTATATCTCTGTTTGTCTTTACCTTTTACTGCTGATTTCCCCATACACATATCCCACATGGCAAAACAGTTTTTTTTTTTTTTTTTGGGTGTCCATTTTTGTGTCCTTTGGTTTTTTTGGTTAAATGTGCTTTTGGTCACACTATTGTCATTTTTGGATAGCTCTGTTTTGCTTGTGTTTTTTCTGGGTGTTTCTTAAATTATGTATTAAGCCCCACACTTTTCTAACCCACAGAGGACCAGAGGCGTTTGGCGGACCTAGCCGGGTGCGTCCAAGTGATGCGGGGCCACGTGATCGGCCTGCTGGTGGTCCTTGACCGTATGGCTGGGATCCTGCGTCCATAATTTTTTATTTTATACCCAAATTATTTTTCCTAATAAAAAAGTTAAAGTTAGAGTTCAGTCTCATTCCTTGTCTCCAAATCTTAGATTGTTTACACTGACATAAGTAGACTCTTGCAGCAAGTATTTGCAACTAATGTCACTAAGATTGTGTGTTGTAGATTTTTAGGAAACAGGCACATGAAACAGCTAACAGTAACAATCGGCTTGGGGAATTTTTTTGTTTTACATTTTTTCAATTAGTACATTTTACATGTTCCAATTTTGGGGGCAACCTGCTTAGCCCGAGATTCCAAAGCATACTGATTGTACATAATACCTTTTGGTGTTGGTTTTGACCCAGAAAGCATATTTAAATTTTGATCAAATTACGACATTACAGGATTAACCCTTAAGCAATTTTAACGTGGGTGAACCTGGTTACACTTGCATGTAATGTTCAAGAAAATTTAGGAAATTACAAACTCAAAAAATTTATTCACCACATAACTAAAAAAACAAAGTGTTGGCTCACAAACAATACACACAGTGATAACAAAATGTACAACCCATCAAACACCATATGAAAAAAGTTAAGAAAAATCAAGAACTGGTTGACGAATGAACATGCCAACATGATTCCACAAATGTTGCGTTGCAATATTGGGTCCAGAATATATATCCAATGTGTCCCCATGAAGGTTTCTTTTGGGTAGCAGGAAGTAGTCATCGTTTCAGTCCCAAAGATTATGAAATCAAACAAAAGATAGGAAATAATAAACAAATTAATTAGATGGTCTCCCAAAATCCTTACCACATTGTGCCAAAGAACTTCTTTTGTGCCAATAATTACCTAAAATATCTGGCCACCACATCATCGCGTATGGCCCCCCCACATACTGACCTCCGACCAACCTCAGGGGGGCCATCCTCAGGCAAGGCATCCTCTGGCTGCATTGGGAAACCACTCCTTATGGCGATGTTGTGAAATATCCCACACAGGAACACAATTTATCCGGCAAATACATGAGCTCGCCACCAGAGCGGTGGAGGCATCTGAATCGGCCTTTTAAAAGGCTGATACAGTGCTCCACCACTTGCCTGGTGGCTGTAAGTGCGGAATTAAAATCACTTTGTGGCCCTGGTGTGGGAGCCAAATAAGGAGTGAGCAGCCAGGGCGTGCAAGGGTAGCCACTGTCTCCTGTGAAAAAGAAGTGACAACATCAGGATCACTGTGTATCAAGCTTAACATTGTTATGTACTAAAGGTCTCCACTTACCCAGAAGCCACGCATCACCAGCTTGTAGGTTGTTTAATTTTTGCCATATCCCTGATTGCCGGATGACGAATGAGTCATGTGCACTTCCGGGTAATTTTGCATTCAGGGACAGGATCTGGAGGGAGGCATCACATACCACCATTACATTCAGGGAGTGATAGTGTTTGCGGTTCCGAAAAATGGCCTCCAGCCATGCTGGAGGCTGAAGTGGTATGTGAGTACCATCCACAACCCCTATGATGTGTGGGAAGCCAGCTATTTGGTAAAAATTGGCCTTGGCCACACTAAGGGCACCCATATCCAAAGGCATTTGAATAAAATGATGGAGGTGCTTGAAAAGAGCCTCCATCACTGCCCTCAGGATCCGGGAAAAGGAGGATTGGGAGATTCCCGCAACTATTCCCACCGTGGTTTGAAACGATTCTGAGGCACAGAAATGTAACACCGCCATAAATTGCGTAAGTGGTGGTATTGCTGTAGGACTGTCAATTTGCCGCTCAAGATCACTCTCTATTAATGAGAGAGTGTCTATGATGATTTGGGGCGGAAGACGGTAGCGTCTTAACACCTCATCATCGGGCATTCCAAAAAGGGTGACATGTGTTCGATATATCTGGGGCCTTGCACGCCTACGATGCCTACGCCTGGGACGAGATTGAGGTTGGTCGGCTTCCGGGAGCATGGCCACAACAATCCGACCAAGATCACCTGAAATGGCAAGAATTGAATGTAAGGTTTTTTTGCCCCCCAAAAATTTAAAAATAACTTATCTTTACGATACAATCCAATGATGCTTACATGCCGGGGTATTGTCATGATTTACCAAGCCTAAAATTAAAAACAAACAAACAATGCAAAAATTTAGGGTGGCCATTTAGGATTCTAAATTGGGTACAATACAAAACATAAAAGGGGATAAACACACATTTCGGCAAAGAGCAAAACGACAGTGCGCAGACTACCACAATTTGGGCCCCAAATTCTAAAAAAATTTCTAACGGTAAATGACAACCAATTTAACTACAGAAAATAACCAGCCAAAAATGCGCTAATTAGTTCGCAATTACAATACAGAAAATAACCAGCCAAAAATGCGCTAATTAGTTCGCAATTACAATACAGAAAATAACCAGCCAAAAATGCGCTAATTAGTTCGCAATTACAATACAGAAAATAACCAGCCAAAAATGCGCTAATTAGTTCGCAATTACAATACAGACAATAACCAGCCAAAAATGCGCTAATTAGTTCGCAATTACAATACAGGAAATAACCAGCCAAAAATGCGCTAATTAGTTCGCAATTACAATACAGGAAATAACAAGATAAAAATGCGCTAATTAGTTCATACATTTAGGAATCACAAAACCAAAGGTTAAAACTGTAAGGTGAAACAAAGTTGCATTAAAAAAAACATGAACATTTAATAAACAAGTGAAAAAACAAACTTACCAATAGAGGATATATAAGTCACCGGATAAAAAGGTCATTGGGGCAGAGCCAAAAGAAACCTACCAAAGGAGAATTGTAAAAAAATTATCGAACAAAATTTATCAAAAAGAAGGATACACAAAGTGAACAAAAGGAAGACGGACAAAAACTTACCAAAAAATGACACGACAAATAAAACAACCACACCAAAAAAAGCGAATGGAAATAAAAACTCCAAAAATACACACAGAAAAAAACGCCAAACACCGCCAAATACAATACCCGCCAACAATCCACTCCGACCAACGTAACCTCCAACAACCAACACCCGCCACCTCAACTCGAGACGCCCAAAGCCATAAATAGTGTTATTTTCCCGCACAAATTAAGGAGGGATAATAGGAACGCAATATCAATGATGCGGACGAAATATAAGGACGCATGTATAAATATGTCACGACCCAAAAAAAACGTTCTGGTGTATTTCTTGTTTGGATGTAAGAAATGGCTACAGACCAGGGAAACAATGGCCAAGAGTCGGCCGGTAAGTTTTTCAGGCTTTTCCAAACAAGGATTATTTTGAAACATAATATAGTGAAAGTTTGCAAGCTTAAATTTCTCAACGTTTAAACAAATAGGTGAGGAGGATGACATGGAAGAGGCTGCTGGGCCCACTATTCCGGGCAAAGCAGTGAAAAAGAAAATGCAGCCACAATTCACAAGAAAGGAGAAGTGTGTGGACATCCTGCCACAGGCAGACAGGAATATGGGTGCAAGCCAGAAGTGGAGAATGTGGAAGGAGATAGCCAGTGCTGTCAATAGGGTGGGTGATTATGTCCGTCTAGCCCGGGATGTCAAATGGCGGTAAGTAAAATCTTGACCCCCCTAAAACCAAAAAAAAAAAAAATGCAGGAATAATGGTTACTTTTTCACCCACAGATGGCAAGACTTCAAATATCGCCTGAAACAAAAAATGGGGGACAGGGCTAGGCATGCAAGGGGGACAGGTGGGGGTCCCACCCCTGTGCCATTGGAGTTGAATGATTTGGAAGAGCTGGCACAGTGGAGGTGTTTGGCGTGTCCAACATGGATACGGACATGCCAGACTTTGCGGCTCCTCATGTTGTCCCAGGTAAATATTGTGATGTAACCAACTCTGAAATGTTATTGTGCCAATATGTAGATTCTAATGTGACTCTTTTCTCATTTTTCTCACAGAGACACAGGCGGTTGAGTCTGCTCCAGAGTGGAGCCTTGGCCACAGAATTTCTGCTGGCTCTGCAGGGGAGGAACCAGTACATCCGGCTGAGGACCCTGCAGAAGCCAGTCCAGGGCAATCCCCCTTGCAGGCAGTGGCACTCCTCACAGAACTCAATTTTAAATCGGATTCCCATACGGAGATTCTGCAGAGGCTGGACGCCAGTCTGCTACGGGTGGCTGAGGCCCTGGAGCAAAATGCTGCGCCAACGTGACCATTGGTCAGGCCCTGGCGGAAAATACCAGGGCCAACATCCGCATCGCCAATGCCCTGGAGCAGCTCGTTCACCAGCACATGGTGGAGCCGACCTCCCTTCCTGCCGGAACATCAGGATCCTCCACCTCTGGCACAACATCAGCCAATCCTCCAAATGTGCCTAGCCCTGTGCCTAGTCCAGAGGCCACAACATCTGCCTCTGGACAGGCAAGCCCGATGACATCCCGGACCCGGTCTGGCGCCCTCCCTCCCCCAGCCAAACGGGTGAAAAAACGGTGAAAGCAATGGCGACTTTTCCCACACTCCTTCTGTGCTTGCCCCATATTCCTTTCTGGCCAAAACTTCCCTCTCCTTTCTTGTGAATTGTTTTTAATTTTTTGATTTAATTTTCCATACCTTTTATGTTTGCACAAATTATAATTTTTATTGGAATAACACTGCCAAAAATGTTTGGGCCAAAAATGGGCCAGAAAATGTTTTTAGTTTCCAATAAATTTTGAAAAAATGTTCGACATTGTATTCTGACATTATTTTATAAATGGTTTAGAGTTAATCCTGGCCCACAAGGCAAAAACGACCTCCCAAAAAAAAAAAAAATTGGTTTTAAAAAAAGGGCTCTTTAAGGAACACTTTAAAAATTACATAAGGATGCAAATTCTCCTGACCAAAGCAAAATGGTAAAATACACACAAACATGATGACATTATTGTTACAATAGCACAAAATCCAAATACAAACAAAAAAAAACATACCTACAAATGTACGCTAATTGATTGTGTAATCCTGAAATTAGCAGCTATGATTTCCACCTGCGTACGGTTTTGTGCTAACCAAAAAAACTCTTTTCAAAACACATTACAAGCTGGTTTTCAATTCAAAATTGATTGTTTTTCTGACAAGCCGTGATTAATCGATGAAACATCGTGGAGGCCCGGGACGGAGGACAAGGCCATCGCCAATGTGGTCGAGTAATCCAGACCCCAAGCTGTGCGAGCAGTTTGAACGGAAAGAGGAACACCAGTGACGTATGACTTGGTACGAACACATTTGACGTTCGCATCATATAATGTATGTACGCCCCAAAAACGCCTCGCCACGCCTGCGTTTTTCCATCTCCACCCCCGTCAATGCCCAAAAACGGCCTGTTCTGTCAATCACATTTGACATGTCACTTCCTGTTCGCAATTTGATGAACGAAACAAAAAAAGCTCGCAATATGCCGTACGCACATGCGCAGTGTTACACCGACGCATGCGCAGTTTCTCAACATCGGAACACAACGAGCGTACTGCTGTTAACGAGCGGCTCTGAATGAGGGCCTAAGACCGATCAGCTAGGCAAGGGTAGCTGGATAACGCTGGTCCCCTCGGCGGATTGTAGAATTTGTCCGGTTGGCTTGGCCACTCAGCATCGGTTAGACCCTCAGCGGGGGGATCATGGCTGATGCATGGCGATGGGCTTTCACTGACAATATTTCAGTTTAGCTGGATGCTGCAGCGATGTCTTTGCAGTGTGGGCCTCTCACCAGGGGAGTTCGGCACGCATTCTTTTCGAATTGGTGCTGCCACTTCCGCCGCCGCTGTAGGATTTCCAGAGTCAGAGATTCAGGCTCTGGGCTGAGGGAAATCAGCCAGCTATAAGCGTTACATTCAGCCGAATCGTTGAGGTTTAATGCTGTGCATGCACGTTACATATGGTTTGTTATGTTTTTCGAAATGTCATTGGTCCTGGTCTTGTTTGTTTTCCCCTGTCTTTCCTTCTCGGGGATTAGCTACTCGCCATTGATTTCAGTGGGAGTCTGGAGAGTTCTGACGATTTTTTTTACTTGATCTGACGGATTTAATTCGGCTATTTGGTTTATAATTACAATTATATGTCCCTCAGCAGGTTTTACGTTTTCTCTCTGGTCGAGTTCATTTGTGTTATCCCATACCCCCTCCCCTCCTTTTTTATTTTAACTTATCCTCTTGTGTCTTTATGTCGCTTCAAATTGGCACAGAAGCTTGTTGATCTTTAAAGATTCTAATCAAAATTTTTCTTTTTGGCAGATCCTCACTAATATGTTCCCCGTTAGATATACATTTTTAAATATGCTAAAATTTACTATAACTTTTTCTTTGTTTTTTCCTTCATTTATAGGATTGGCTTTTGATGATTGTACTGTATGGATAGTTGGCCATTCATTTGTTTTTTGGGCGGCTAAGTTCATGCATGCGCAAGAGGCGCCGTTGTTTCCGGGATCTAGCGGAGTTAGATGGATAGGGGTCAGAGGTATGTTGTGGGAGAGCCTTAAGCCTAAACTCTTGTAGTAGATTCAGCGGTATGGCTTACCAAGAGTCTTGGTGATTCATCTAGGAATGAATTAGGCAAGAGGACATCTCTGGAGTTAAGGCATGCGGTGGTGGAGGATTTGGGTCAGATTATGATGGCATGGCCAGCTTGCAAAATAGTCTGGTCTTTCATGGTCCCTAGATTGTGCTGGCGTGGTGTGGTTGACGGCAGAGCCATTGATGAAGCCTGGAAGAAAGTGAACTTTGCGGTTTCAAAATTTGTGTTGAAAAATGGCGGGGCGGTGGTAAGACATCATAGGATTAAATTTAGGTATACTTACCTTTTTTGGTCTGACGGGGTACACTTAGTGGAGGAAGGTTTGGTTCTTTTTCTTGAGGATCTATTTGAGGTTGTGGTTTCTGTGCGTTAGTTCTATGGTGGCGGTGCAAGGTTTCCTTTAGCAGAACCTTGCTTTTGGCAGGAAAGAATGTCAGTTTACCTATTAGCATTGTGAATATTTGTTTACTCATTGTTTTGCTCACCTTCGTTGACTCTTAAAGTCTGCTGGACCACCCTGCCGGGGGCAGCATCATCACCTTACCAGGTGGGTAGTCAAGGTAGAAGGCTTGAGCGTATTGTGTTGTGGTTAGAGTGTTTATAGTGTTAGGCTTGGGCTGTTGCTAGCCGTTCTTTCTTTGCAACCATATTTAAATTAATTTCATTAATTTAGTAACTAATTCATTATCTGTATTTAAATAAATAGCCAAATACAATTCTCCATGTCTTTATTTCAATTGAGTATGTGTTATCGTCACTGATTCGCACGCAGGTCAATCCTCAGACGATGGGAGGTTTAGATAAACAAAATGACTGTATAGGAGTGGAGAGGGTTAAACCTCCTAGGCTGGGGGTGGACCGGAGTGGGGAATCATGTGACAAGTAGGGCCAATGGGTTTTTAGGGTGGTTTTTAGCAGGGATATTAGAGTTGGTTGGAGGCGGAGTCAGCCTCTTTTGTTCCTGTCTTCCCACCCTCCCTCCCTAAATTTTATGTTATGTGCTCTTTTTGATTTGGGTTTGGTGATTGTTTCGTTGGCTATTTTAGGCGGGAAAGAACGGCAGGTTACCTATTAGCACTGTGAATATTTGCTTACTCATTGTTTCGCTCACCTTCGTTGACTCTTAAAGTCTGCTGGACCACCCTGCCGGGGGCAGCATCATCACCTTACCGGGTGGGTAGTCAAGGTAGAAGGTTTGAGCGTATTGTGTTGTGGATAGAGTGTTTATAGTGTTAGGCTTGGGCTGTTGTTAGCCGTTCTTTCTTTGCCACCATATTTAAATTAATGAAATTAATTTAGTAACTAATTCATTATCTGTTTTTAAATAAATAGCTAACAATTCTGCCAAATACAAGTCTCTGTGTCTTTATTTCAATTGAGTATTTGTTATCGTCATTGATTCGCACGCAGGTCATACAGGGGGTGTCATACAGGGGGTGTCATTCAGGGGGGTTCAGGGAGTGTCATACAGGGGGTGTCATACAGGGACTGTCATTCAGGGGGGTTCAGGGAGTGTCATTCAGAGGTTTCATACAGGGAGTGTCATTCAGGGAGTGTCATACAGGGGGTGTCATTCAGGGAGTGTCATACAGGGGGTGTCATACAGGAGGTGTCATACAGGGAGTGTCATACAGGGGGGTGTCATACAGGGGGTGTCATACAGGGGGTGTCATTCAGGGGGGTTCAGGGAGTGTCATTCAGGAGGATGTCATACAGGGGATGTCATACAGGAGATGTCATTCAGGGGGGTGTCATTCAGGGGGGTGTCATACAGGGGGGTGTCATACAGGGGGTGTCATACAGGGGGTGTCATACAGGGGATGTCATACAGGGGGGTGTCATACAGGGGGGTGTCATACAGGGGTTGTCATACAGGGGGTGTCATACAGGGGGTGTTATACAGGGGGGGAGTCATACAGGGTGGTGTCATACAGGGAGTGTCATACAGGGAGTGTCATACAGAGGGTGTCATACAGGAGGTGTCATACAGGAGGTGTCATACAGGAGGTGTCATACAGGCGGTGTCATAGAGGGAGTGTCATACAGGGGGTGTCATACAGGGACTGTCATTCAGGGGACTTCAGGGAGTGTCATTCAGGAGGTGTCATACAGGGGGTGTCATACAGGGGGGTGTCATACAGGGGATGTCATATAGGGGGGTGTCATACAGGGGGTGTCATACAGAGGATGTCATACAGGGGATGTCATTCAGGGGGGTGTCATACAGGGGATGTCATACAGGGGTTGTCATACAGGGGTTGTCATACAGGGGGTTGTCATACAGGGGGTGTCATACAGGGGATTTCATACAGAGGGGTGTCATACAGGGGGATGTCATACAGGGGATGTCATACAGGGGATGTCATACAGGGGGTGTCATACAGGGGGTGTCATACAGGGAATGTCATACAGGGGGGTGTCATACATATTTGCAAGGATGGAATTACAAAGCTTCCTGCATGCTGCTTTACAATGCCGTCCACTGCTAAATCACACCCTAAGATGCCATCACATATTATGATTGCTACACACAGGGCCACCATCGGGGGAGACAGTCGGGACTACTGTCCCAGGCCCAGTCACTCATACAGAAAAAGGGAATCCGTCACTCCGGGTCTCGCACCAAAGGGGGCGTGCTGTCGATGTTGAGTTACAGCATGCCCCCTTTGGTGGATGGGCCGGGGGGGTGGCTGCCCTGACGGAGGCATTCCCATGAGAATGCCTACCATCTGTGGGCGGCACCACTGACATCACAAGTGATATCAGTGGGAGAGCTTTCGGCTCTGTTAGAGCTGAAAGCTCTCTGGGGCTTGCGGCAATGAGACCCTACCCACAAGGGACTCGTCGCGAGCCCGATGGTCGCGATGGTCTTGACCATCACGACCATCTTCCTGGCCGCTCGCTATAGCTGTGGGTGGTCACCCACAGCTATGCGAGTGGCCAGGAGGCCGTTCTAAACAACCAGAAGGCCGGCCCTGATTCAGAGCGAGCGCTCTGTCAGAGCGTCCGGCTCTGAATCAGGGCCTATGGGCCTGATTCAGAGCTGCTCGTAAGCGGCCGCTCGTTCGCACCGAGCGATGTTCGCACAACTGCACATGCGTACGGATTGTAATACTCATGCGCGAACCAGTCAGTGCGGCCGAAAATCGTTTGTTCGCTATATAGCGAATGCCTGCTACTTTGAGTGACAGGAGGAGGCGTATGTGGGTGGTAACAGGGGAAGGTGCTTGAAAACGGGGAGTGGAATTCAGAACGCAGGCGTGCTTAAAGGTCAAAACGGGCATTTTAAGGGTGTGCATAATTAAAACAGCAGCGTCATTGACCACGTCACCTGGTTATTTTATAGTCAGAACTGCTCGCAATATAGTGGTAGGAAACACCAACCACAAAAATAGCGAGCAGTTCATACACTGTTCGATGTACTCGATTAATCTAATAAATAGCGGACATGACGTATGGTGCGAGCGGCAAGGGGGCGTATTTTTCAAAATTTCGACCGCAAGTTTTGCTCGCTCGTTCAGACTTAGAGGCGTGAACAGACCGCAATGAGCAAACGGTTCATTTGAATAGCCACCCCTTGTTTTTGAACGAACAACCGCAAATAGCGAGCGGCTCTGAATCAGGCCCAATGTGCGCAGAGAATGAGGCAGAAGGGGGCTGGAAATGGAATGCAGGGCTGGAGAGACAGAACATAAATGTATTAAACTCCCCATCATTTAATATGTGCTCCCTCTTACCAACATGAGTAAAACACTTTAACCATAATGAAATAAAGAAAAGGAGACGTACCTAAGGGGAAAGAAAGGTCAGCTATGTTGAATAATAAACTATTTAACTATTTAACCTACTATTTAGGTTTTCAACTATGCAAAGGTAGCAGAAGGAAAGAATAGACATAGGGCCTGATTCAGACCCACTCGCAAGCGGCTGTCCGCTCGCAAGTGGGTCGATGTTCTGCACTGAGCATGCGCACGACGGAGGGAGCTCCGTCGTGTGCATGCGCCAGACGCGACGAGCAAAGGAAAGTCCTTCGCTCGTTGTGTCTGATCAAAGGGGGCGTGCTGTCAATGTTGATTGACAGCATGCCCCCTTTGGAGGGCGTGCCGGGGGCGTGCCTCCCTGACGTGGGTGTTCCTAAGGGAACGCCTACCGTCAGAAGCCGGCCCACTGACATCACTAGTGATGTCAGTGGGAGTGATTTTGGCTCTGATAGAGCCAAAATCACTCCGGGCCTTGCGGTTGAGAACCTCAACCGCAGGCTCCGGCTCGCAGTTTCGATGGTCGCGATGGTCAAGACCATCGCGGCCATCAAACTGCACGCTTGTATAGGCTGTGGGTGGTGACCCACAGCTATACGAGCGTCCAGGAGGACGCTCCATAGTTATGGAGGACGGCCCTCATTCAGAGCGTGCGCTCTGCTCAGAGCGTACGGCTCTGAATGAGGGCCATAGTATGGTGGCACAGAAAGAACGGCCCCAATATGCAATATCACTATCCTCAAGGTATCCACCTCCCTCCCCAATGACACGACGTAAGGCCCACCTGGTTAGGCGGTTGCCGCTGACCCCAGTAGGGTATAATCAGCCTAAGCCATGTATTGGAAGGGAGAGCACCTCAAGCTGCAAAAGACAGATGGCGACTGCAACCGTTCCTTCCATCCTTAACAAAGCCGAGACCTAAACAAACAAAAATCCAAGGGGAGGGAGGGCGGGAACTGATTTCCAAGCCAGAACACACTATAATGGATTCTGAATCACTCCACAAAATGGCCCTAAAACCCTTCCCACAACATCATTCTTTAGGCTGACCCTCTCTTAACTCCTACCCCCATTATCTCACTGAAATCCTTAACCCATGATTGTCCAGAGGCAGACTACAGACTCGGTGGTTTAATTTACTACTTGCATATAAAATGCCTTCCGTCCCTCTAAACTCCCCATCGTCTGATATGTGCTCCTTCTTACCAACATGAGTAAAAGATCTTAACATTTTAACCATAATGAAATAAAGACACGGAGACTTACTTAAGGGGAAAGAAAGGTCAGCTTTATTGAATAATAAACTATTTAACCTACTATTTAGGTTTTCAACTAACTAAGTAATGGTAGAATAAGGAAAGAATAGACATAGTATGGTGGCACAGAAAGAACGGCCCCAATATACAATATCACTATCTGCACACTCAATCAGATCTTCTAAATGGGTGGCGAGGAGCCAGCCCATTACCATCCTCAAGGTATCCACCTCCCACCCCAATGACACAGCATAAGGCCGACCTGGTTAGGACGTAACCGCTGACCCCAGTAGGGTATAATCAGCCTAAACCATGTTTTAGAAGGGAGAGCACCTCAAGCTGCAAAAGACAGATAGCGACCGTTCTTTCCCGTCTTAACAAAGCCAACACCAAAACAAACAAAAATCCAAGGGGAGGGCAGACGGGAACCGATTTCCAAGCCAGAATACACTAAAATGGATTCTGAATCACTCCACAAAATGGCCCTAAAACCCTTCCCACAACATCATTCAATAGGCTGACCCCCTCTTAACTCCTCCCCCCATTATCTCACTGAAAACCTTAACCCATGATTGTCCAGAGGCAGACCACAGACTCGGTGGTTTCATTTACTACTTGCATATAAAATGCCTTCCGTCCCTCTAAACCCCCCATCATCTGATATGTGCTCATTCTTACCAACATGAGTAAAACATCTTAACACTTTAACCATAATGAAATAAAGACACGGAGACTTACTTAAGGGGAAAGAAAGGTCAGCTTTATTGAATAATAAACTATTTAACCTACTATTTAGGTTTTCAACTAACTAAGTAAAGGTAGAATAAGGAAAGAATAGACATAGTATGGTGGCGCAGAAAGAATGGCCGCAATATACAATATCACTATCTGCACACTGATTCAGGTCTTCCAAATGGGTGGCGAGCAGCCAGCCCATTACCATCCTCAAGGTATCCAACTCCCACCCCAATGACACAGCATAAGGCTGACCTGGTTAGGCGGTTGCCGCTGACCCCGGGACATGCTGCACCTGAAACCATATATTAAATTGTAGGCAGCATAACACAAATTGGGCAAGCAAAATAAAGCTGGCAAAGAAGCGGCCCGCTTCCGATTCACTGCGTAAACAACGCTGAGGTATCGCACCAAAAATTACGCTGCGGTTACTCAAAAGGGGGCCCCCAGAGTTCTAGGTAAACCATGATAGGGAAGAGCTCTAGAAGGAGAAAATCCCTTGTCAAGCCCCTGGTCACTCATCAGGTAAGGGGCTGCGCACCATCTGCCATTCAAGTAAACCCCAAAACCCGAGGAGCCCACTGCATCTGTAAACAACTGGATCATGCAACTGGACTCCCCTGGCGGTGTCCAAATGTGTACCCCATTGAATGCCGACACAAATTCCACCTAAACTCTGAGGTCCCAAAACAACTCTGCCGAAAGCCGGATAAATTGATGCGGTTTACGCACACGCGACGTTTCCACTCCAATTGACAACTAAACACCCTCACCATAGGTATCAACTGACATGCAAAAGTTTAAATCCCAATAAATACTGAGCTTGGCATAAAGTAACTTTACCAGACGCCAAAGCCCATGCCAGCACCTTGTGAAGCCGGTTCACCTTCTTTTGTGGTAAACGGCACACCCCTTTTAAGGTATCGATCTCGATCCCCAAAAAGGACATGACCGTAAAAAGACCAAGGACCTCCGCTAATAGCTGAGAACAACGGGGGGACTACGAGGGACCCACCAAATGGAAATCATCCAAGTAGTGAGCCACTCCCAGCTCCCCCGTCCGGCTCATGATACATCAATGCAAAAATGTGCTAAATGTTTTGAATAAGCACACGAAATTGAACATCCCATTCAACATAGATCTTGGCCAGGAGCGCCCCAACCCCAAAGGACCCACTAAACCAATTTGTGTAGGACTTATATGTGCCTTCACTTCTCCTTCCGCGTGGCTGCCAAGCTTTGGCAGGCCTTAGAGGTCAAAGCAAAAATATTGACATAACGACCACACGGATACGCTACCTTATCCTCGGACAAAGACCTCGGATGACGGCCGCATTGGCGCAATGGACTGCCTCATCCAGGTCCTCCAAATCAGAGGAGCTAAGGCTACTAGGCCGACGACTTCGATGCTATTTAGATGTCACCTTGCCATCCCTTGATGACTCCGAAGAGGAATAAGTGGATGAAGAAGATGATGATCCCGATGTCCTTTCTTGGACCTACATACCCAATGGTGACATTTCTGGGATCCCTGCATCAGACGACAAACCCGATGAATTTGAATGAATACTACAAGCCCCAGCGGAATTAGCCTCCCAATCTGCGTCGGATGAAGAACTCGACTCACCAGCACCACTTGCCCGAACACCATCTCCAGCCTCCTTAGTCACCACCCCATCCCTGGCGGGACCACAGCCGCAGCATCTGGAATAGAAATGGACAAGTGAGCAACCGTACCAGGCACAGCACAAAACAAACTATCCCCTGAGGGAGCAGATGTTATAGCACCACCACTATCCGCAACAGCAGGGGCCCCCCCAGTAGCAGCAGTACCCCCCGAGGGAGCCAGTGACACTTGCAAACCTAAAGCACGCGCCAAAATCTGCAGGAACTACACAGCCAGTGGTGCAAGCTGGGTCCCCAGCTGCTGTACATCCACTGCCGGCGCAGATGTCCCCACCGCTGGCACCTGCAAACCTGCAAGCAATGGCGCCACAGCAGTAGCCATAGCTGACATGAATCTAGCAAGCGGGGGAGGGGCAGACAATGCCGTGCCTGCAGGCATCGATGTGGGGACAAGCATGGCAGGTACAGGAGGGGGAGGCACCAAACATGTGCCCACAGGTACAGGAGGAGCTCCTGCCACCACTTGAACACATGTCAAAGCTCCACCCCCCAAACTACTTGAAGACACCATGCCAGCACCTGGGAGCCCAGCCCCCTCCCCTCATGAGGGCCAGAACCTGAAGGAGACTGACCCATGCCACGAGGCACCAAAGCCCCATGACCTATAAGGCGCGCATTGGGAACCCCTTCAGACGACCCCGGCTCTCCTAATGAGTCCCCTGATCCCAGCCAGGGCTCAGAGCCAGAGCTGCCCGAGTTTAAAACAGTGCTGCAGGGTGGCCGTGGCTGGGAGCAGCAGTGACAGCCTCCTCCCGGACTGCCACGCACTGCCTGCCAGACACGTGAGACCGCCAGGGAGCTGAAGAGGGAGAGCGCGCCCTCCGACAGGAGCCTCGCGCCCACCCAACGAATAGGCCGTGCAGGGGCACCTGCCGCCGCCGCATCGTGCCCAGTGACACACGGGCGTCCTCTGGCTATTTGGACTCCCTGGGCACCCTCCCCACCCTGATCATTTACCTCCAGGTAACGATTGGGCAGGGATATGCGTCGCTTCGTGAGGGACATTGTAAACTATAGGAGAGGGACAGACTGAAAAACAGGGAAAGGTCAGAGAAAAGAGGCTACAAAACAGGGAAAGAAATCAGGATAAAGTAAGAAAGGAACAGAAATAGCAGAAAAGAATAAAGAAATATAAGAAATTGAAGAAATATCAAACAATCCACAAATCATTACACCTGCTCCAACCGATTTCCAAGCCAGAACACACTAAAATGGATTCTGAATCACTCCACAAAATGGCCCTGAAACCCTTGCCACAACATCATTCAATAGGCTGACCCCTTCTTAACTCCTCCCCCCATTATCTCACTGAAAACCTTAACCCATGATTGTCCAGAGGCAGACCACAGACTCGGTGTTTTAACTTTTCTACTTGCATATAAAATGCATTCCGTCCCTCTTGATCACATATACCTAGTAGAAAAAAATATATATATATATATATATTCATCTACATCTACCAACAGCCTGTCCTACAAATATTCCCTATGTGAAGCCAGTTCCAGCACCCCATTTCAGTTTTTATTTCGGTGCACAGGGCTGTCTCTGCTTTCCTGCATCCTGGCAGAAGTTTTGTTAAAATTTTGCCAGAGCTGATAGCAGCTTGCTACTGAACATATATGGACCCCAATGTAATAGCCTGCTATATGTAAACACTGGAGCTACCAGCCTGGTTTTCCCTTGAAAGTAAACTAATTGTCACTTTAAATCTAGAAATTACTGTATAACGTTAGCGCTGGTTCCTGTCTGTGTATGTATACATATATGTATATATATATATATATATATATATATATATATTGTGGCATTTTCACCAGAGGTGGCACTGGTGAGCATCAGATTCTGTGTGGGGCAGGAGAGATGCACCCACACAGAGGAGAAAAGGAGTCTGGGAAGTTGTGTAAGGGCTGCCTGGTAGAGAATGCGGGAACAAAGATTCTACGCACACAGGTCTATGCACCAAGGTTCTACGCAAGTAAGTGGAAATATGGAAGCTCACTGCACCTGTATAGTGGGCTCAAAAGTGAAATGCTCCTCAGACTGGTGAGTAAAACAAATAAATTGTCTGCAAGTGTGCACTAATGCTGCAGTGTACATCTTTTCCTTGGAAAGGAACAGAAATAAGTGTTAGACAAGCTGCTGGAGAATTGTTTTGCTTATGAGATGCAAAGTTTCCAGAAACAAAGCATTCAAGTGTTTTGCAAAAGTGAAAAGTGCAAATATATTGTCTGTGAAGAGAAATGTGCACTTCCTTGGCATTGGAACAGTTAAAAGAAATTGTGTGGTTTATCCGGGTGAGTTGCTCATGCTCGTTAAGTCAAGGTGTGGTACTGAGGGAGCAGAGATTCCTTTTGAAAGGCTGTTAAACAGACAGAGCTTGACATGCTGGTAATTGTAGTACCACATTAAGAAAATTGTTTTGCTGTGTTAAAAAATACTTGTGAAGACAAAGTGTGATACAGTGAAAATAAAAGCAAGTTGTTCCTGTATATTGTATGACAAGAATTATGGGAAATAAAGATAAATGTTTTAAAGGCAGAAAGTCTGCTACAAAGGTCCAGTTTAAGGCTGGAGATTTGCAAATCCAGGACTGGAGTCTACAGTCTGAATGTGAAGAAAGTTGATTACATGGAAGGGATTTAAAGCTGTTTGAAATCCTCTTTGGTGAATCCTTTCAAATTGATGGGGTAAACAGTGCTATTACATTGAAAGAGACGTTTACAAAGCAAAATAAAGATGTCAGTGTGTGGTGCAAGGTTCACTAGGAGAGGACTATGTCAGCATGGGAAAAGTTGACTCTTTGTGTGAAGTTTGGCGTGAAAAACGTATGCGCTATTGCGACCAGATAAGCGACTTGGAGGACAAGTCTACAAAAGAGAAGCTTTTGCATGCGCAAATTGAATAGACGTTACAGAGTGAGTTGTCGTCTTTGAAAATGGCATTTGAGCAGGAAGAAATAAAAAAATGTGAAGCTCTTAAAGAGATAGACCTCAAATTGGCAGCTATGTCTGACCGCCTTGAGGAAGCTGAACTTTTCAAGAGTGTTACAAAGTATGAGAATGATGTGCTGCTAGCAAAGAGTGATGTATTGCAGCAAGATGTTGTTGAATTGTGACAAAAGTGTGCGGTACTTCAGCAGGAAGTGGAGGAGTTGAAAGAAGGTGTCCAGAGATATCGCAGGGTTGCACAGAGCGCATGCAATTGAAAGTGGTGGATCTGGCTCTGGTGTTAAAAGAAAAAGACTCTCTAATTGTGTCCACTCAAGTAAAGCTTAAAGATTGCGAATTGGAGAAAAATTCTCTGGCGGAAAAGTTTTGTGAATTAAAAGAAAAGTATCTGCAGATGCTGCAGACTCGTGCTCAGTGGGAAACTGACCGTGAAGGAAAAGAGATGGAGATGGTCCGTCTTAATGTCAGCTGTAAGAAGCAAGTACAAACTCTCCATTCCAATTTACTTGCAGCTAAAGCAGTTTCAGAATGTCTGACAGAAAGAAATGTATTCCTGGAGGAAAGTCTGCATAAAGCCGCAAAGCAAAGTAAATCTTTGGAGAGTGAACTTCAACCTGAGCCAGTGGAACATGTTGAAATTGATCATCTTATTTTCAAGGCTCCAGAGGTGAGAGCACAAGAAAGTACAAGAGAACTACGCCTTAATGAAGTGGCAGATAGCCATCAAAGCCATAAGGTAAATTCTGTGGATCAATGGAGTAAATACTCAAGTATCTTATGTGGACATGGGAGTCTGGAATCTGAGGGTGACTGTGCCATTATGTTGTCTGTTGACATAAAGTCAAGGTCCAGAATTTTTGATGCTGGTGACTCTCAAGATACTGATAGCTCCTCTTCTTTCAAAGGGCCATCAGTGAAGTATGCCAATAGCCAATACAGGGCTTCAAGGCTGCAGGTTAAAGATGGGTCAAGTAAAAGTTGGCCAAAAGATGTGCCTTTAATAGGTTTAAGTGGCAAGAGTAAAGATGAAGAATGTAACTTTGGGAAAAGTAACTTCAAGTACTTGATGCCTGATGTGGTAACCGGGGGTGAGCCTCAAGTACTGCACAAAGACAGCAGGTACCACTGTTGGTACCATAAAGTGAGGAGAAAAATTAACTCCGGAACTTGGAGGATGCGACCCCCAGAAATTACCAGAGTCTCGATGACCATGGAGACAGTGCATTTCCCTCATGAGGAGAGTGAAGAGTGACATCGTCATGTGAATGCCTCGTCCCATGTAGCTGAACCCATGGGTTTCAAGCTGGGGAGGGGGATATGTGGCAGTATCACCAGAGGTGGCACTGGTGAGCAGCAGATTCTGTGTGGGGCAGGAGAGATCTGCCCACACAGAGACGAAAAGGAGTCTGGGAAGTTGTGTAAGGGCTGCATGGTGGAGAGAGCTCAGGTGTGGGCTGATGAGGCAGGCCTGTCAGAGAGCCCAGTGATGCTGAGCGAGCCATTGGGAGGCCAGAAGGCCTGTGTCTGAACCCTGCAGGAGGCAAGGGGGGACCACAAAACTCTCAAACTGTGACAGTGAAGCAGTGGAGCTGCAGGCTGAGGAAGCGTGGGCCTCTGCATGCCTGGAGGATACAGGGAAGGCCCAAAGACTGTGTTTGTAAAGCTGAGGAAGCTATACCGAGCCAGGAGGCCAGGTCCAGTCCTGCGTGTGGCTGGAAGGACCACAATCTCAGAGACTGTGTTGGCAGACTAGTTGCTCCCTTATAGAGAGGGTTGAAGAAGTGAGTTAGTCACCCCAAACAGGGGCTAGGTTTGTTTGTTATTTTCTGTTTCCTGATTTCTTATGCTGGAAGTAAAGCATCAGCTTGTTTATTTCACCTGAAAGCTGTGTGTGGACCCTCATTAAGCACCTAAACACTGCACCCATTCACCTTCTACCGAGCGAATTAACCCCAAGACATCACAACATATATATATATATATATATATATATATATATAAAATAAAATATGGAGGCATATCATTGGCATATATGCTGCATGTGCATCTTGGAGTGCGTACAACTCTATATATCGATATAGCCATAAGGAGAGGTGTGAGGCTGCATTGTGTGGGAAGGGGGGGGGGTCTGCCTATTTTTCAGTCCCAGGCCCCACAATTTCTGATAGCTGCCCTGGCTACACATGCATCCACCATGCAGACCATACACAATGACCAAGTGCTCAGTAAATGTACTTAGTTACTCCACATTTTATCAAGCACCAGCCATGCTAGAGCCACGGGTCTTAGAGGAGACAAGTGTAGGGTAAGTACAAGGCTAATTATGTCTTGTGTCAGCCTCAGGTAAACGTACTCATAGCTTTGGTTGTCCAGTGTTGCTCCATCACCTCTAAATATATCATTGGCTGGTCAACTCATGATAGGTTTGAGACTCAACCCCATTCTGCTCAGATATTGGAAGATTTGCCTGGCTGGTCGGCTGGGATGTACAGTAGTTAGCAGACCCGTATGAGGGATGCCGCCGGTCTAAATCCCGAAGGAGGAAGCTCGACATGGGACCTAAGATTATGATAGGCATCAAAATACCGAAACCGGAATCCAGAAGGATGCTGTCATGAACCCGGGCTGACTTGCCGATACAACAAACTGGATCAGCTGGTTGTGACACCGGCGCACCGCGGTCACTTACCAAAATACACGATTCTTCTGCCACCACGCAGATGGTTCTTTGGAGGTCTGCGATCTCCCAACAGATTAATAATAAATCGCATTCAAATTACACACAAATATGTAGCATGGGCCTATCCAGGCATGCAAGTTCAATAAGAATCACGGAGAATAGGCTAGATTAAATGTGTTTAATCCAAAAGATATTTTCAAGGCTTAGTTACAAAAATATTAATAAAATGACAAACAGATTATAATGCAAATATTTAAAAAAAATAAAAGAGAAAACTCCTAAGACAACTCACAATAAAGTTCTTAGCACTGCTGATGGTGTGGGGGATTTCACTCACAAGAATCCTGGTGCACTCCCAGCACATCTGTCTGATCCCCAATTAGTGAACATTGAATGCTGGATGGTATTCCTTTTTTATAAATCCCTAATTCTTTGTTCCTACTTAACAGGGTCTCCCTATCAGGTCAGCAGGGTTTGAGATCAATAGATTTCCAATACAGGGTTACCTGGCCAAACTAACAGGGTCCAATGTGACAATATAACTCACTCTTCAACCTCCCCCTTCCAGACCTATAGTAAATACCAGAATCCTTCTCTCAGCCTCTATAGCATAACAAGAGTCTTTAAAAGTAGGGCACTGGGGTACAAGGAGGTCTGGTTCTGGGATTACAATCTAGGAGACTGACTTCAGGGGTCATAAAAATGGAGAGGGCTAGTCGTACACTCATGACCTCACACTGTGAGGGATATACATTATTTTGTTATCTGCAAGCCATTCACTTATTTTACAATTCACCTCTTGTTAAGTCCAGTCCTTCCTGACCTGCACACTGAATAGCAGTTAACACACCATGTTTATACAGAATATAAAATGACAGGACAACACACATCATACAATATCATAATTTGTGAGGGCATATTCGTCACAGACACCAACCCAAATGAGAAGGTCCAGGGCGTCTTAGCTGTTAGCCAGAGGGAGGAGTGTTGGTTTTAGACAGTGTAGTGGCATTTGGGTTAGGTTTGAGGGGGGGCATTAGGTCTAGGTACCCCTAGGGTGAAGGGTTAGGGATAGGTACCACTGTGGGGGTTAGGGTTAGGCACTAATGGGACTGGATTAGATTTAGGCACCAAGGGTGGAGACTTAGGTTTATGCACTAATGGGGAGGGGAGGGTTAGGCTGCAGAGTGGGGAGGGTTAAGGTTAGGCTATAAGAAGGGGAGGATTAGGGGAGAAGGGGTGCCAGTCATTGGCATGCTGCTGTCGGTATTTTGACAGATGGCATCCCGGCAGCCGGCATTACTTACCAATTCCGGTCAGCTTGTCAGTCTTGGCTGAATCATTGAGAGGCCATGGACGGAACTGGAGGATTGCCAGTGTGACAACTGTAGATGCACTTTTCAAAAAAGGAAATATAAGATGGGTCAGCCTGCTGAAACATGATCTCTCTAATAACCTCTACGAGTAAGGAGACCTCAACACAAGATCCATCTTTCCCCCGAAAACCATTCATCATCCTCAATAGAAAGATTCATGCGGTATAGTAACCTCTCCCTGTGTAAGGGCTTCATTCAGAGGTGGCCATACAGTCTACGACCGTTCGGCCACCTCGATGTTTGTCCAGTGCACATGCGCATGAGGGAGCCGCCTCCTTCATGCGCATGCGTGAGACCCGCTACGACCGACAGCACCGGTCGTAGCGGGTCTCTTTCCAAAAGGGGGCGAGCTGTCAATGTTGATTGACAGCTCGCCCCATTTGGAAGGCGGGCCAGGGGGGGTGGCAGCCCACACTGAGGCGTTCCCATTTGGGGGAGGCCCCACTGACATCACTAGTGATGTCAGTGGAGAGCTTCCGGCTCTGACAGAGCCAGAAGCTCTCCGGGGCTTACGACAAGTGAGACCCTACCCTAGGGTCTCGTCGTAAGCCCCGATGGTCGCGATGGTCTATGACCATCGCGACCATCACCCTAGCAGTCGTTAGAGCTGTTGGTGGAAACCCACTGCCTAACAAATGAAACAGAGGCGGCCGGTCAGGATGCAAGTGGCCGCCCAGTTTCTGAGCGACCGCTTGCATCCTCCGACCGCCTCTGAATGAGGGCCATTGTCCTCGAGGCTGACCAATAGGAAAAGTAAGTGGGAGAAAAGAACAGTTGCTCCATGGTGAACTTGCCAAAGTTAGAAGCAAAGTCGTAACTAACCTTGCGCCAGAAACAACATTGGTGCGCCCCCCATATTTTAAATAGGAACAGCGCGCATCCAAAAAAGGGGCATAGTCTTGTGGGTAAGGAGCATGGCCCCATGATAGTACTTCCAATTCAAATTATGCCATACAGTAGCGCAACCTTATTCACATTACACCACACAGTACATTATGACATTTAGGGCCATATTCGATTAGAGGTGAAAAATCTTTGACGTAATTTTTTGCCTATTTCAATTATCCCCGTATTCAATTTCAAAGACTTTTCGCCGGTATGAAAAGTCTTTGTTAATAACCGGGGATAAAAAGTGCAGAATTGGGGTTTAGGGGTGCAGGCTTAAAAAATATAGCCTGCAGCCATGGTAGGGTTCCCTAAAACTAATCTGTGTCAAAAAAAAAAAAAAAAAAATCCTCAGGACACCCCAAAACCTTTACTTTAATTTTGGGGCAAAAAAAAAAATATTGGGGAACAACGTTTTAAACTAGCGAAATTGATTCAGGGGGGGTTCCCAAGTATGTGGCAGGTGATTTCTAGAATGCGGGTGGTAGCAGCAGGTGCATTTTTGAAGAATTTAAAAAAATGACTTTAGGGAAATAAATATGTTTGCACCCATTTTCATGTACCCCAAATATGATGGGACAAGTTATTTTTTCCGAAAAAAAACCCTAAGAGCTTTTCTTCACTCCTTCTTCTAAAGTTGTATTTATGCACCTGCCGCGGCTATTAAAAACCCAGACTACCTTCAGCAGCCCAAATCAGGGGTACCCATAGTGATCCCCCATGTCAGGACATCTTTACGGGGGTGACAGGAAGATTTCCCAAAAGTTTAATGGACTATTCAATACTTACCTTTCCGCCGGATCACGTTTTCGCCGGATCCTAATTGAATATTGGGATAAAGCGGGCACGCGCCCGATTCTTTATCCCAGAAAAAGCAGCGATGATGGCGAAAAGTCCGACCTCTAACTTTTCGCCTGTAGTTGAATACCCCCCTTAGGGTTAGATGCAAAAAAATCCACCCAAATTATGGGGATAAAATACTAATGGCATTTATGCCCGTCACTACATGGGTATAAATATGTGTGTTTCAAGCTGGAAAACCTGTCCTCTGCTATCTGCAATGCTCTATTTTACAATTCAAGGCTGTTGAATAATAGTCAGTATTGTATATACACATGTCGCATGTCGCATGTCGCATGCTAAAATTCTGAATATTTTTCATGTATTTTTTTTTTTTACTTTCAACAAGTTTTTGAAATGTCATAATTTCCTGTAGACATGACCCTGGTGAGGTCAGCTTATCAGACGCCAGTTATTGATCCAATGTTTTACGCTTAGTATACACAGAGAGGGGACACAGCGATGAGAATTAACCATGAACTGATCCCCAGGCTACAGGTTGGCAAATCAGGCAAAGAAGACCTCCTATTCAAAAGTCTTCTCGTGGTAGTTTATTCCCCAGTAAATGTGTTTGTTGCATTATAGTTTTATAAAAAAAAAAATTATATTACATTATAGTTTTATGTACACAATTCTGCATATTTTATGGGACTTCATATAGATAATCTCTATCTCAGTGGTCGGGGTACGGGGGTAAATTACTGCGCTTGGGGTAAAACTTAAATTCCTGGGGGTTAATGGACGGACAGCCGGGCATGCATATGAATCATTGCATGCCCGGCTGTCCATCCATTACCCCAGGAATGGAGGTCATTGGCGCCGTTTGCAGCGGCGCACCCAAGATTTCAGACTCTATCGTTTTGCCTCGGTTTCGAGATCCGAGTAAGGCGGGAAACTCCGAGCCGGCTTGGATCCGACTCGTTTATGCTAAATTTGGGTGGGTTCAGAACTCTGGAATCCAAACCTGCTCATCTCTACTAATAATATATAAATGCAATAAAATGTTGCAATCAATAGAGGTTTTTAGCATAATCAAGGTTATGGGCCTACCCACCATATCCAGGTAACCTCTTTAGGGTAGGCCGCTAAAACACTATGAGGGTTCAAATCCAGAGCGCAGGACTCCTTCAAACTAGCCCAGCTAAGCCACCCCAGGGCACCACCATAATAAGAAAAGTGCAGTGTAAAAGAGATAGTTAGGAGCAGCCACAGTTGCATATAAGGAATGAAAATAAAAAAGTGAAGCACATGTATTATAAACAGTGAAGGGTTAAAATGTGTTATAAAAGAAAAATGTGTTATAATGCGGTGCCCTGAAACAGCTCAACCAAAGCAATCCAGGGGGACCCACGCCCTAAAAATTAACCAAAGTTGCACTACATTATATAACTTGTAGGACTTACCTAGAATTGTGCCTATTACTAATGTGCATATACATTACCAGACTCCATGCTTTTCAACCAATAAGGAAGGGGTGCTAAGCCAGACTGAGGGCGTCTCCTTTCCATTAGGTGTGTAATAATGCACATTAATGGGAGGTGCCACCTGATGAGACTAATTGCAGCCACAGAAACAGACAAATCTCAGGTGCACAGCTCCAAATTACTGATAATATATAAATGCAATAAAATCTTGCAATGAATTTTAGGTTTTTAGCATTATCATGGCCAAGGTTATGGGCCTACCCACCATATCCAGGTAACATCTTTAGGGTAGTTCTCTAACATACTAGGGTTCAAATCCAGAGCACAGGACACCCCCAAACTAGCCCAGCTAAGCTGCCCCAGGGCACCGCCATAGTAAAAAAAGTGCAGTGTAAAGAGATAGTTAAAGGCAGCCACAACTGCATATAAGAATTGAAAATAAAAAAGTGAAGTACATGTATAATAAACAAACAGTGACGGGTTAAAATGTGTTATAAAAGAAAAATGTGTTATAATGCGGTGCCCTGAAACAGCTCAACAATGCAGTTTGTCTATTTATTTTGAACATGTTTAAAGACCTTTTATAAGTGTTTTTCTATTTTTCTAACTTACATACAGTGGATACAAAAATGGGAACACCAGACTCGGTGCTATTTTTCAGGAGGAATGCCTGTCTAGAGGTTCTCTTCAACCTTAATGTCATCCATAATGGCATATCTGAGTCTGACTTTGGACACATCAGGAATCAGAAACTCTCGTTGGAGTCCAAATCCCGCTAAAGGACATTATGTTCCGGTATTAACTCAAAACTACAAGGAGAAGAGTAATGTTGCCAGAGCCAGGTTAAGGTTTGTGGGGGTGTAGCAGGGGCCGTAGGAGGTCCTGGGGATGGTGGCGGTCCTGCATCCGGAGGAACCAGTCCCTGTCAGCCAACATGACAGAGGACAGCAGCAGTCTTGGTTTAGCAATGGAAGGTTTCTACTGCAGCCTCACATACACAATGGCAGCAGTCCTGAATCTGCAGAGATTCAGGTCCCGCCAATCTCGCCATAGTCAATCATGGCTCACCATGGCACAAATTCCGTATGGCTGCAGCCCCGCCTGCTGGTGCTATCTTCTGTTGGCCAGTACAGGGCAGCAGGGGAGGTGTAGATGGGTGTAGATGCCAGAAGTCCTGTGGGATTGGTGGCCATCACAAAGGAGCTTAAATAGGCCACAGCCCACCAAGTAAAGATAAGAGAACCAACACCCTCAGGAGTTGGGTCAATGATGACTTCGGAAGCCCTGGTAGAGCAGTGGCCATTGCTTTATAGCTTAAACAGGCCACTGCTCGCCAAGTGAAGATTGGCATAGTAGACATCAGAAGCTCTAGGCATTGGACCCACAGGTGAGGACCCAGAGTCTGGGAGGCCCAGTGGCTAAATCAGGCTCGGTTCAGCTGAAGACGGCAGTCTGTCCACTTTGCTGTGTCATCCCACCTGGTATCTCCTCGCAGCTGTTCTGCACTGTCGCACTGACTGTGACAGCAGGACATCTGAGGCTCTGAGGTGTGCGTGGGGCACATAATTAGGGTATGATTTTAGACCACACTCAACCTGGCTGTAGTCACAGGCAGCTGAGGAAGCCTGACTTACTACCTTATGCTAATGCGAGAGCTTTCGTCTCTATGATCAATCTAGTATATAAGGGACCACGCAACGGACGCCATTTCACTTCGGCTGTGGAGACTGAACAGGGAGGGTGGGTAGTGTATGGCTGGGCGAGGTGCTGGTGCTATTTGCTGTGTCCTGGGCTGGTGCTGATCCATTCTGGTCTCTGGTCATGGTGCTGTCCCTGTGCTGTCTGCTGATCCATCTGGGCTTGTGCTGTGTCCTGGGCTTGTGCTGTGTCCATCTCTGGGCCCAAGTTCTGGACTCAAAAAAAAAAATCAAAAAAATCAAAAAATCAAAGTGTCTTTTATATTTTTCTGTGTGTGCGTGCGTGTTAGGGTTAACTGCAGTAGTGCACATGAGCCAGCCAGCAAAGCACATTGCAACCTTGTGCTGTCCAACTCCAGTCATGATCAATTGGTGCTCTGGGCCCAAGTTCTTCTGGAGGTGACAAAAAATATAAATAATCATTTGTCTTTTTTTCTAATATTTTTGTGTGCGCGCACGACTGCACGCGTGTGAATTTTGTAACCGCACCTTGGCTACACTATTGGTGATTGTGACACTGCTTCAAGACTGCAGAAAATATGGAGGGCTGTCACATGACAGGAGAGCAAGGCCAAGAACCACATGTTGTAGCTTCCGCTAGCAGTGCAAGGCCATCAACTTCCTCATCCTCTAGGAAGGCCCATGCCCCAGGGCTTAAGTCACGCCATCAATATGGTAAAGCAGGTTTTACTGAAGTTAAGAAAAAAAAATTGAAAGGATATTTGCCTTTAGATAAACAAAAATTGGCAATATGCCATTCACTACACGAAGTGGCAAGGAAAGGATAAGGCCTTGGCCTTTCTTTATGAAGACTGCTGATAGCCCTTCTGCTTGTAGTAGTAGTGGTGGTGGTCCAATTAAAAATGTGAAAGTTGTTAAGACAGCTCTGGGAAAACCAACTGTTTGCACTGAGAAATCGAATTCACAAATCCCCGAGGAAAGTGCAAGTGTGTCCGTGGTTGCCATGTGTGAGCCCGACCTAAATACTAGTTTACTGGAGGATCCTCCAAGTTCCAACATTTGTGTGCCCTCTGTAAATGTGGGGAAGGGCAGTCAACATCTTGCACACGTAGTCATTGAGGATGCTTCTGTGGAATTGCACATGGAGGAGGAGGATATTTTGGTAGTTGAAGGTGCTAAGGATGATGATGATGTTGATAATGAAGATGTTGGAGATGAGGATGTTGATGCCGAGAATTTCCTTTGTGTAAGTAAGACAACAGCTGTTGCCCATGGTTTGAAAAAGCCAAAGCCCATTGTTGTCATGCCGGGACAAAAGACAAAAAAAACCACCTAGGAACCTCCTCCTTGTTACATTACTTGGAGTGCTCCCTCTCTGTGAGATCCAAGCGCCTTTGATCTCCAACACCAACACCTGTATCATCAACATCCTCATTCATCATCGGAAGTAGTCCTGGTGCATCCAATGTTGGTATTCGAAGCATGATTGACTCTTCTCCTATCCATGATTCCTTAGAAGGATCCTTGATGACTGCGCCTGTTGCTGCTGCTGTTGTGGTCAGTGTATCTTCATCCCAGAAGGGGACCAGGAAGAAGACTACTTGTAGTGTATCCTCCAAAAAATAATTAACTGTCAAACAATCGTTTGCAAGGACAAACAAGTATGACAGCAATCACCCATTTGCACAGTAGATTACTGACGGCATAACAGCTATGCTGGTATTAGATGTGCATCCAGTATCCACCATTACTGCAGTGGATTTTCAACAGTTAATTAAGGTCCTGTGTCCTCGCTACCAGAGCCCTTCTAGATTCCACTTTGCTAGAACAGAAATTCCAAGTCTGTACAAGAACATTAAAAAAACCTTATTATTGTCCTCAGAAATGCCATTGTACCCACTGTCCACTTGACCACTGATATGTGGACAAGTGGGACAGGGCAAACTAAGGATTACATGACTGTGACAGCTCACTGGGTAGGTGTATTTGCTACAACAGCAACAGCAGCAGCAGCAGCAACATCTCCCAAAAGACAGCTGATACAGAGGCAGGCTACTCTTTGTATAACTGGTTTCACTAAGAGGCATATAGCTGAGAACCTCTTAGAAAAACTCGACACTCCTCGGGATTTGTGATTTCGGACAATGCCACCAATATTGTTAGAGCATTACATGTGGGCGAATTCCAACACATCCCATGTTTTGCTCACACAATTAATTTGGTGGTGCAATGTTTTTTAAAAAGTTACACGGTCGTGCAGGAGATGCTCTCAATGGCCCGCAAAATATCCAGACATTTAGACATTCGGCGACCGCTTGTCGAAGATTGAATGACCAGCAGGCACTGTTAAATTTGCCCTTCCATCAGCTGAAGCAAGAGGTAGTAACTCAGTGGAATTCTACCCTCTATATGTTTCAGTGGATGGAGGAACAGCAAAGGCCATCCAGGCCTATACAATGGACTATAATAGTGTTGGCTAACCTTGACACTCCAGCTGTTATGGAACTACATAACCCAGCATGCACTGCTACAGTTTTGCTATTAGGGCATGCTAAAACTGTGGCAGGGCATGCTGGGATATATAGTTCCACAACAGCTGGAGTGTCAAGCTTAGCCAACACTGGACTATAACATAGGCCGTGGAGGGGGAATGCACCTTACTCAAGCGCACTGGAGAATAGTTTCCATGTTGTGCAAGGTTCTCAAGCCCTTTGAACTTGCCACATGTGAATTTAGTTCAGACACTGCCAGCTTGAGTCAGGTCATTCCCCTCATCAGACTTTTGCAAAAACAGCTGGAGAAACTGAAGGAGGAGGTGAAATGGAGCGATTGCACACAGTATGTCGGACTGGTGGATCAAGTCCTTGATTCACTTCACCAGGATCCAAGAGTCGTCAATCTATTGAAATCTGAAAAATATATTTTGGCCACCATTCTGGATCCTAGGTTTAAGTCCTACCTTGTGAGTTTTTTTAAAACAGACCAAAATCTAAAACTATGCAAAGAGCTTTTGGTCAAAAATTTGTCAGCTGCAGCCGCAGCCACATGTGAAACGCCTTCATCTCCTCCTTCAGTTTCAACAGCTGCCAGGAAAAAACTAAATTTTCCTTACAAAATGCCTGCTGGTCATGCAGATCGTTCACCAAAAAATGACATCTGGTCGGGCCTGAGAGAACTGCCTACTAGTGACATGTCTTCTACCGTGACTAAGTGTGATTACGGTTTTCATTCACAGAATGCTGGAGGACTATTGTAGAGATAGAATCCTAATAGACATGTCAGACAGTCCCTTTCAGTACTGGCAGGAAAAAGAGGCAATTTGGAGTCCCTTAGCTTGCAACCTTGTCAGTGATGGGCGTAGGAGGTTACTTCCTCAAAATGTGGAAAAGATGATGTTCATTAAAATAAATTACAAATTCCACGAGGAAGACCTCTACCAAAAATTACATAAAAAAATTACAGAGGTGCCTATGGTGGATTCCAGCGGGGAAAAATTAATATTGTGTGAAGGAGAAGATGTACACACTGAAGGGGATGATGAGGACAACTTGTAATGTAAAGCCAGTTTGTGTATGGGATCAGCTTGCTTTATGGGGGATCCAAACAAAACAATAATTTCAGCCACAATTGGCAGTCCTTGTCACTGAAATGATTGGGTTTGTTAAACTATCCTGTTTCGTATACAACATAAGGGTGGGTGGGAGGACCCAAGGACTAATCCATCTTGCACCTTTTTCCTTTCCATTATGTGCTGGTTGGGGGATTGCTGCCTGACATTTTAAATTAATGTTATGGTTGGTTTAGGAACCAATGAATTGTTGATCAATTTAACAGCCAGGGGCTGCACCCAGTGAATTGTTTTTAAATTAATTTATGATCAATTTAACAGCCAGGGGCTGCATGCAATGAACTGTTTTTAAATTAATTTATGATCAATTTAACAGCCAGGGGCAGCACCCAATGAATTGTTTTTAAATTAATTTATGATCAATTTAACAGCCAGGGACTGCAACCAATGAATTGTTTTTTAATTAATTAAATGATCCCTTAACAGCAACATACCCCATATGGCCAACTTATAACATGACACCCAGTTTGCAGCCTCCTCTTCCTTATGACACTAATTCAGTCGCCATGGTTGATCAATCAGCCATGTGTGGTCCACCGAATTTTTGTCCTTGCACATTCTAACATTCACATATCTAAGAAGAAGTGGACAGTGGGAACAATGGCAATTTGAAGGCCACTAACTAACTCTATTTTTTTTAAAATCCCTGTACAGGTCGGAAAATTCCATTACAGAACAGAAGGTTTGCAAAGGATTATTTCAGTCAATTGTCTATTTATTTTTGGAAAGCACACTTCCTGGTCCCCTTCTGGGATAAAAAATCAACTCACAGCAAGTTGATTTGAGCATGGCGCTCAAGAAAGAATTCCCAAGAAAGACACAACGTAATACTTAAACCTTAGGTCTGAAATGTTCTGGTTATTCACAATATATTTCATATGGTTAAGTGGACAGTGGGAACAACGGCAGTTTGAAGGCCACTAACTATGTTTTTTTTATGTCCCTCTACAGCTTGGGAAATGTCTTTTATAGCAGATTTGCAAAGCATTATTTAAGTCAATTGTTTATTTAGTTTTGGAAAGCACGCTTCCTGGTCCCCTTGTGAGTTGTGAGGTGGTCAAAATTGACTGGAAACGAGTGGAAATAAATGTTATTGAGGTTATTAATAATATGTAGGAACAAAAAAAGGCCCATTTTATGTGATTTTAGCTGTTTTTTTATTTTTTAAGAAAAAATCCAGATCCAAAACCAAAACACGAAAACAAAACACGGAGATGAGGTTTTGGCAAAACCAATCCAGATCCAAAACCAGGGGAGATCCAGATCCAAAACCAAAACCAAAACACGAGGGTCAGCACACATCTCTAATTATTAGTAATTTGGAGTTGTGCACCTGAGATTTGTCTGTTTCTGTGCCTGCAATTAGTCTCATCAGGTAGCACCTCCCATTATATATATTCAGGGTGTGCAGTCCAGGAACCTTTTCTATATACTCCATTTAATGTGCTTTATTACACACTTAAGGAAAGGAGACGCCCTCAGTCTGGATTAGCACCCCTTCCTTATTTGTTGAAAAGCATGGAGACTGGTAATGAATATGCACATTATGATTAGGCACAATTCTAGGTAAGTCCTACAAGTTATATACAGTAGTGCAACTTTGGTTCATTTTTGGGGCGTGGGTCCCCCTGGATTGCTTTGGTTGAGCTGTTTCAGGGCACCGCTGTCACGGACTGTGGAACTTGGTGTTGTGAACCCGAGCTGGGTTGCAGTACAGAGACACCTGAACCCGAGATTAGTTGAAATTTAGATGGTTTAATGTAATTTCTGCTCCATAAAGATATAACAGGGACTGAGATATGAGATGTAACTTATAGACCTCTGTGCAGAGATAACGCAACTGTAAGATACTGAATAAAATCTGTAAAGCAAAAGTCACTGAAAAAGTCACTGAACTTGGAAGGTAAACTGTAACGAAGAACTGTAGACTTGAAGTAGTAGAACTTGAAGAATAGAATAAAAACTTGGAATATGAGTCCGGGTTGGGGTTTGCTGGTTTAAAGTTGAGATCTTGAATATGATTGGAGAATGCTGGGTTGGAGTTGAGAACTTGAATTTCACTCCGGGCTGGAGTATGCTGGATTGGAGTTGTGAACTTGAATATGACTCAGGGCTGCAGTATGCGGGGTTGGAGTTGTGAGCTTGAATATGACTCCGGGCTGGAGTATGCTGGATTGGAGTTGTGAACTTGAATATGACTCCGGGCTGAAGTATGCTGGATCAGACTTAGGCACTGTAGCAATACAGGAACATAGGTTTCACCCAAGGGATACTGGTACAGACTTAGGCACTGTAGCAATACAGGAACATAGGTTTCACCCAAGGGGCACAGGAACAAGCGTCATGCTGTGGCAATGGACATTGTTGTACTGGCAACCAGCCTGTGTCACTGGAAGGTCTTTTATACTGTCAGAAAGATGTGGATTGGCTAGAGCTGGCGGAGAGCGTTGCTGACTGGATGCATGTACACCACCTGACCTGACAGAAGATGGCCGTGCCCATGATCCGGAGGACTTGCATGCAAGCACTATGCTCGCATGGAACTGCAGCAGTGTGACACAGGCAACAGCGGGGATGCTGTGGACAGTCTTTAGGTGGAGGCCCCACACAGGAGACCACTGGGTGAAGCAGCCGGTGGCTCAGCAGGCCGCGATGACACAGATGCATGGGAAGATGCAAGGGTCTGAGACGGAGGTCTCTAGCATGGTTTGTGACAGTACCCCCCTTTTTAAAAGTGGACTCCGGACACTTCCTAGGCTTATGAGGAAATCTGGAATGGAAGGTTTTAACAAGATAAGGAGCATGGACATCGATGGCAAAAATCCAAGTTCTCTCTTCAGGACCATAGCCCTTCCAAACGATGAGATACTGGAGTCGTCCATAGTGGCAGCGGGAATCTAGGATCCTTTGAATTTCGAATTCCTGTCCACGTTGAGTATGGACGGTGTTCTAGGAAGAACTCTCTGGAACTTGTTCAAAATCAAAGGTTTCAAAAGTGACACATAGAAGGAGTTTGGAATTCGTAAAGCAGGAGGTAACTTTAATTTTACAGCCACTGGATTGATAACTCTTTCCACCTGAAATGGGCCAATAAATCGTGGAGCAAACTTCATAGACGGAATCCGAAGTCTGAGGTTTTGAGTGGATAACCACATCCAGGGGGCCATTCAGACCCGGTCATTAGCGCCGATGCGCTCGGACCGGGTCGATGGCCCCCCACAGAGCATGCACACGACGGCGCCATCGTGCGCATGCGTGAGACCCGCTACGACTGACAGTGCCGGTCGTAGCAGGTCTCGATCCAAAGGTGGCGAGCTGTCAATGTTGATTGACAGCTCGCCCCGTTTGGAAGGCGGGCCGGGGGGTGGCAGCCCAAACGGGGGCGTTCCCATGGGAATGCCTACCATTTGGGGGCGGCCCCACTGACATCACTAGTGATGTCAGTGGAGAGCTTCCGGCTCAGACAGAGCCAAGAGCTCTCCGAGGCTTACGACAAGGGAGACCCTACCCTAGGGTCTCGTCGTAAGCCCCGATGGTCGCGATGGTCTTGATGGTCACGATGGTTAACCCACAGCCTTACCACCGCAAAGGAGGACGTCTTGAAAATTCAAGAGGTCCTCCCCTCATTCAGTCCGACCGCACGCTCTGTGCGACCGGCTCTGAATGAGGTCCAGTGTCCCCAGATTGGAACTTTGGAGCGGCTCATCTTTTATGATCTGCAAATTTCTTCTAACGTACAGAAGCCTTTAGCAGAGAAGAATGCACCTTCTCCCCAAATAGCTGTAAGATGCTGGAGAGTGTCTTTGACACCCAATACGTCAATAGCTGGTACCAATTCAGGCAGATGAGGATGTTGACCATACATGGTATAAAAAGGCGTATTCTCAGTGGAGGAATGATAGCGGTCATTATGGGCAAACTCAGCCCAGGGCAGAAGTTCCAGCCAATCGTCTTGCGAAGATTAAATAAACAAGCGAAGAAACTGTTCTAGATCTTGATTCACCCTCTCTGTTTGCCCGTTAGCCTGAGGGTGGTAGGCTGTGGAGTACTTGAGTTTCACTTGAAGGGCTGAACATAAAGATCTCCAAAATTTTGCCACGAACTGAACTCCTCTGTCAGAGATAATATCCTGAGGAAGGCCATGTAGATGAAAAATCTCCTTGATGAAGAGTTGTGCAAGCTGGGACGCAGATGCTAGACCTGTTAGGGGCACAAAGTGAGCCATTTTAGAGAATCTGTCAACGCTCACCCATATAGTATTGTAATCTGAGATGAAGGCAAATCCTTGATGAAGTCTATAGACAAATGGGACCAGGGCTATCGAGGCACAGCCAACAGTTGCAGTAGACCAGGAGATGTTCTTCTAGAAATTTTGTGTTGAGCACATTTGATGCAGGAAGCAACAAAATCTTGAACATCAGTCTTCAGAGTAGGCCATCAATAGGAGCGTTGAATAAACTTGACAGTCTTCTCTACCCCAGTATGACCAGAAAATCGGGAAGCATGGGCCCAATACAATAATTTCTTATGAAGATCTGGTGCCACAAAGGTCTTTACCTGAGGAGGATCAGGCGTGAGCTTGGTAGAGGCAAAAGACGTAGGATCTAAAATTGGAGGAGAGGGTTCCTGCACAGATTCTTGTTCTGAATCCAAGGAGCAGGATAGGGCGTCAACCTTCGTATTCTGAGGACCTGGACGATCGGAAAGTTTAAAATCAAAACGAGAGAAAAACAGCGCCCATCTGGCCTGTCTGGAATTCAAACAATGAGCTGTTTACAAATAGAGCAAATTCTTATGATCGGTGAAGACCGAAATTGGGTACAAGGCTCCTTCCAGTAGATAGCGCCAGTTTAATCACCAGAAGCTCTTGATCTCCGATGGAATAATTCCTCTCTGCTGGTAGAAATCTTCGGGAGAAGAAACAACAGGGGTGTAACTTCCCATCATCGAATCGTTGATAGAGAATAGCTCCTACCCCTTCCATAGAGGCATCTACTTCCAGGATGAAGGGGCGAGTCACATCAGGTTGCCTTAAAACTGGTGCTGAAATGAAGGCTTGTTCAACTGGTGAAAAGCAGAGGTAGCTTCAGGAGACCATATACTGGGGTTTGCCCCTTTCCGAGTAAGAACAGTAATAGGAGGAACCAAAGAGGAGAATCCCTTGATAAACTTGCAGTAGTAATTAGTGAATCCTAATAATCGCTGAATGGACTTTAACGTGGTGGGTAAAGACCAGTCAAGAATGGCCTGCAACTTCTGTGGATCCATCTGTAGACCGGTTCCGGAGATGATGTATCCAAGGAAAGGAATGGTCGAGGTCTCAAACGTGCATTTTTCAAGCTTGTAGAAAAGCAAATTCGTTCTTTAGCGGAGCAGAACCTCTTTGACTTGGGAGCAATGCGTGTGAATGTCTTGAGAGAAGGACTAAAATGTCATCTAAGTAGACTACGACTGACTTGTAGAGAAGATCTCTAAAAATCTCGTTAATGAAGTGCTGGAAGACTGCCGGGGCATTGCTGAGGCCGAAGGGCATAACCAGATATTTATAATGCCCGTCCCTGGTGTTAAAGGCAGTCTTCCATTCATCCCCTTCGCGTATGTGGATCAAGTTATACGCACCCCTAAGGTCGAGTTAGGTGAAAGCGGAACCTCCCTTCACTCTATCAAATAACTCAGTTATGAGCGGGAGTGTATATCTCATTCTTGACAGTGATATCGTTAAGTCCTCGGTAGTCAATGCAGGGACAAAGTCCACCATCTTTTTTCTTTACAAAAAACAACCCTGCTCCAGCGGGCGAGCTGGAGGGACGAATAAACCCCTTCTCCAAGTTTTCTTTGATATACTCTGACATGGATTGGGTCTTTGGCAAGGAAGGAGGATAGTTTCATCCATGAGGTGGAGTTTTTCCTGGAACTAAATCAATGGGACAGTCCCATTCATGATGAGGAGAAAGAGTGTCAGCTCCCTGTTTACTAAACACATCACAAAAGTCCTGCTAGGCCTCAGGGAGACCTTCTAAGGATTTCACATGAGAGTTTCGTATAGGAACTACTTGAGGAAGACAGTTCTGGAAACAAAATGGACTCCAGGAGGCAATTTGCAAAGGAAAGGATAAACTTTCTACATGGAGTGCTCCAACTTTGAGCTTCAGAGGTTTGGTGCGATGCGAAATTCTCCCACCAATAATTTGGCTGCCATCTATAGCCGTTACAGACACTGGACAGGGCAGCCACTCGGTGGGTATGCGATGTCTGTGAAAGAAGTCCGAAGTGAGGAAATGCCCTGCCGCTCCTGAGTCAAGCAAAATTGGAACACTTAGGTAGACTTGGTTCACCTCCAACAAAGCAATGAGGGTAGGATCGGTTTCCTTATGCGATTAAATAGAGACTCCTAACCTAACCCCTCTATCATAGTTTAGGAGGGGGCGTTTCGCAGACAGGAAGGACAAGACTTGAGATAATGCTGCGAGGAAGCACAGTACAGACAGAGATTTTCCAGTCGTCTCTTCTGACGTTCTTCAGGGGATAACCAGGAGCGATTCACTTGCATGGGCTCATCAGGAGGAGGAGAGGAAGAAATAGCTCAAGGAACGGAACGACCCTTAAAGCGGTCGAACCGTCTTCTTTCCATAATTTGCTCTCTATGACGTAGATCAACTTTATTACACAATGAATCAACCAGTCCAATGACGAGGGCAGTTCACGAGAAGCTAGATCATCTTTGATTTCTCTCTGATAATCCATTCCAAAAGGTTGCTGTTAAGGCGTCCTCATTCCAGGTTAGCTCAGAGGCTAGAGTGCGAAATAGAATCACATACTGACTGACGGTCCTACTGCCTTGACGAAGACGTAACACATCATTAGAGGCAGAGGTCGTTCTACCAGGTTCATCGAAGATTTTTCAAAAGGTAGCTACAAACTCAGTATAGTTGGAGAGAACTGGGTCAGCCTTCTCCCAGAGTGGAGAAACCCAGTCGAGGGCTTAACCCGTTAATAGTGATATTATATACGCCACTCGAGTTCTGCTTGTAACTCAAAGTGAATCTTGCATTGATTTAAAAAACCTCGACAAAACTTTGGGTTTCCATTGAAATTGTTGGGAAGAGGAAGCTGAAGATGAGACACTGGTGGGGAGGCCACTGTAGGAGTAGTCGCAGGAGTAGAAGTGCTGGACTGAAGATCCGCTCTAGATGTTCCAGAAAGGAGAGCTTGAACATTATCCAAACGAGTAGAGATATCTTGAATGTATTGCATCAACTGCACTTGAGCAGACTCCTGTCTTCCCAGGCGATTCAACACATCCTGCATAGCAATAGGTCCAGGGCTCGGAAAACCAGACGGGTCCATGGGCCAGTAAAAACTGTCATGGACTGGGGAACTTGGTGTTGTGAACCCAAGCTGGGTTGCAGTACAGAGACACCTGAACCCGAGATTAGTTGGAATTTAGATGGTTTAATGTAGTTTCTGCTCATACAGATATAATAGGGACTGAGGGTCTCATTCAGACCCGCTCACGAGCACAGGCCGCTCGCAAGCGGGTCGATGGTACCCAAATGTGCATGCGCACCAAAGGGGGCGTGCTGTCGATGGTAAGTGACAGCACGCCCCCTTTGGTGGGCGTGCCAGGGCATGGCTGCCCAGACGGAGGCGTTCCCATGGGTCCGTCTGGGTCCGGCCCCACTGACATCACTAGTGATGTCAGTGGGAGTGATTTTGGCTCTGATAAAGCCAAAATCACTCCAGGGCTTGCGGTCACCGAGACCCTACCGCAGGGTCTCATCACAAGCCCGATGGTCGCAATTGTCTTGACCATCGCGACCATCATCATGGACGCTCGCATAAGCTGTGGGTGGTAACCCACAGCTATGCGAGCGTCCAGGAGGACGCACCAAAAAAAAACAAAAAATGCCAAGATTCAGAGCAGGCGCTCGTTCAGAGCGTCCGGCTCTGAATCAGGCCCTGAGATATGAGATGTAACTTATTGTCCTCTGTGCAGAGATAACACAACTGGAAGATACTGAATAAAACTGTAAAGCAAAAGTCACTAAAAAAGTCACTGAACTTGGAAGGTAAACTGTAACGAAGAACTTTAGACTTGAAGTAGTAGAACTTCGAGAATAGAATAAAAAACTTGGAATATGAGTCCAGGTTGGGGTTTGCTGGTTTAAAGTTGAGATCTTGAATATGATTGGAGAATGCTGGGTTGGAGTTGAGAACTTGAATATGACTCCGGGCTGGAGTATGCTGGATTGGAGTTGTGAACTTGAATATGACTCCGGGCTGGAGTATGCTTTATCAGACTTAGGCACTGTAGCAATACAGGAACATAGGTTTCACCCAAGGGATACTGGTACAGACTTAGGCACTGTAGCAATACAGGAACATAGGTTTCACCCAAGGGGCACAGGAACAAGCGTCATGCTGTGGCAATGGACATTGTTGTACTGGCAACCAGCCTGTGTCACTGGAAGGTCTTTTATACTGTCAGAAAGATGTGGATTGGCTAGAGCTGGCGGAGAGCGTTGCTGACTGGATGCATGTACACCACCTGACCTGACCCAAGATGGCCATGCCCATGATCCGGAGGACTTGCATGCAAGCACTATGCGCGCATGGAACTGCAGCAGTGTGACACAGGCAACAGCGGGGATGCTGTGGACAGTCTTTAGGTGGAGGCCCCACACAGGAGACCACTGGGTGAAGCGGCCGGTGGCTCAGCAGGCCGCGATGACACAGATGCATGGGAAGATGCAAGGATCTGAGACGGAGTTCTCTAGCATGGTTTGTGACAACCGCATTATAACACATTTTTCTTTTATAAGACATTTGAACCAGTCACTGTTTGTTTATTATACATGTACTTTACTTTTTTATTTTCATTTCTTATATGCAGCTGTGGCTGCTCTTAACTTTCTCTTTTACACTGCACTTTTCTTACTATGGCGGTACCCTGGGGCGGCTTAGCTGGGCTAGTTTGGGGGCGTCCTGTACTCTGGATTTGAACCCTAGTATGTTAGGAACCTGCCCTAAAGAGGTTACCTGGATATGGTGGGTAGGCCCATAACCTTGGCCATGATTATGCTAAAAACCTCTATTGATTGCAACATTTTATTGCATTTATATATTATTAGTAATTTGGAGTTGTGCACCTGAGATTTGTCTGTTTCTGAAACTGCATTGTTCAGTCTATATATAACATGCTCCATACTGTATTCAGAACTGTATTATCTGCAAAGAATTGTGCCAAGTTCACCTGACATGACCAGTGAGTTTCGTAAATTTGCAGTAAATAGGTTCTGGATATTTTTCCTGGGGTTTTTGAGGACACTGGTATAATGTAATGCTGGGAGCATGGTCTGTGTTTGCCTCATGACTGAATTTTTTTAATAATTAAGAGAATTTCTGCAGCCTACAGTGAGTTTTACATAATCTCCCAGGTCCTGGAGTCTGGTGTATAGAGAGGGTCACACTTAATCCTGCGCCAGTCTCACTGCCAAAGCTGGAAGCTCCTACAGAAGATGTCTCCAGTCACCTTACCAGTCATTCTGCTCTCTCTTTTCACAGTAGCACTCGGAGACCATGTCACAATTGGTGTCCCCAATGGAGGACCCTGGGGTGATTGGGGGACAGTGGAGTGGTGTCCCTGTGGACATCACGCAAAGGGATTCTCTGTAAAGGTGAGTGAAAATAAAACAATTCCTAAGGGGATTTTTTTTTTCCCATTCTTCCTTATTATATGAATATTTTGCTTGGCTATACTTTATTACATATGAATGTTATTATTATATCAATAAGTTTTATACTATAACATTTACATATAGCAATCTTCTCTTTCTTACCATTGTGTTTATACTATTCCGGGGAATATTACTCTGTATGATAGAGAAGATCGGTTCTAGGATAATGTTACTTAGGGTATCATTTGTCTTTTGTTAGGTAGAAACAACGCAGAAAGTAGAAGATGACACAGCTCTGAACGGATTGCGTCTGCACTGCCTAAAACGCAATGACACCGACGTGGACAGTGACGAATTTACTATTCAATCGGCAGAAGGACCGTAAGTAAAGCACCTCTGGTGATCTAATTACCCTAAGTATCTGCGGGTGGAGAGAGGTATGTGTTTGCACGAGATGGAAATGTACATTGATGATCTACGCTCCCGGCGTGAATGGTGACTACTAATGGTCTGTGTTGGTGAAAATTTCAAGGTAAAAGTTTGGTTTCCAGGATGCAAAAAAAAAGTCTCTTTGAGGTGCAAATTAAGTGGTGCATAGTCTAAAAGGCTTTTTGTTTTTTGTGCCCCAGAAACCAACCGTTTCCTTAGAAGGTGAAATATGCTGACCACAAATCTTTCACTAATAATGTCAGGGCTATTGCACATTATATTTATATATATATATATATATATATATATATATACACAGCAATTTCTCATAGGCCAGGATGTACTAACCTTGCGGTGTACATCCCGCCAGTCTCCACAACATTACTAATCGCAAATGTACTAACATATGCGATTAGTATCGCAAAGGACAGCTCTTGCGATAAGAGCTGCCCTTTGTGAAGCAGCTGACGCCAGATGGGGGGCCTCTTTGGTTCTCTGCCCCCTCCTAGCCCCGGGAGTTTCCTGCCGGTCACCTCTGCAGGAAGTCCCGAGCTCCTCTTCCTCCTCCCTGCACCCGGAAGAATAGGAGGAGAAGGAGGCGGAGGACCCATGAGGGGCACTGGCTGGCACGCAGGAGGCTGAGGTAAGGGGGGGGTGTGGGTTGGCGAGGTGGCGACAAAGCGGTGGGGAGCAGTTGCGGTAAGAAGCCCATAGAATTCTATAGGGTGATGCCAAAAATACCTGCCATTACCCGCTGCATCGAAAAATCTGCAAGCCAGGGCCTAGTACATATGAAAGTGCGGTAAAAACCCAATAAACTGTTTCTTATCACATTTTTCCTTTAGTGCATCCCGACAATAGTCAGGTAAGTAACCCATACACCATGTTACTTAGCACTTCCATCAGTTGGACATAAACACCCTAGCAGTAAATGACAGGTAGATCAATTATACTGCAGTTAAACTTATAGAAAAATAAACACACTGGGCCGTTGGTCGGGAATTTGCGCAGGCACTGGACCTGTACTACGCATGTGAGTACGGGTCCTGCTTGGTTGCACGCAGAGTGGCAGCAGACTGTTAGTGATTGGCAGTTTGCTGCCGTATGTGGGCGGAAGGGGGCGGCAAATGGAGGCATGTCGCTGCTGTTGGGAGGGAGGGAAGAGGCCAGGATCTCCGTCGGCTGAAGGAGTTTTCCTGGCCTCTTACTTGTATCTGTGGCGGCCGGCTTCCGTGACCCCATGGGTCTATTAGTTGGCCGATGTTATCACATATTATCCGATGATGCGCCCATGGACGCAGCTCGGATAAGTAATGCATGCAGGAGGCATGACGTCCCCGGCAGAGGGGTGCACTGCACACAAGTTATTATTATTATTATTTTTTTTTTTAAAGTTGTAAGGAGATGTGGCCACGCCTCCTTACATTTGGCTATACCCCCCCCCCCTCCCCGAAAGTACCAGGGCTCAGCACAGCTCTCTACAGCCCTGACAAGGCCTGTACTAGCCGATGACAGCAAAATGCTTGCAGGCAGGAATGGCCATCGGTATGTCTTCCATTGATGGTTGTCATTGATGGATAACTTGGGAGGAACCATCGATGGTATGAAAGTATGCAATGTCATATCATTGATGAACGTTTGCACATGAGCACCGCAGATTTGTGAATCCCATGCATTTCTTGCAGACCATGCCATGGAGGCGGGGCAAGACACACGTCCTCGCCTTGCTCGACTTAGATGGGAAAGTGGGCGGGGCTTCAGTGCTGATGAACAGCTGAAGCTGTCCAGTCAGCACACACAGCTAGGAGAGGGCAGACGAGGGAGGCAGTGGCAATCAAGTGACGGGTCCAACCTTTCTGACAGCACTGATTACAACACAAAGGGGTCTATTTACTAAGCAGTGTGAAAAGTGATAAGGTACCAGCCAAACCGCTTCCAACTGCCATGTCACAGGCTGTGCTTGAAAAATGACAGTTGGGAGCTGATTGGCTGGTACCTTATCACTTTTCACTCTATCTCCTAACACTGCTTAGTAAATAGACCCCTTAGGCTTAAACAACATGGCGTGCTGCCCAAAGGACTTGGAGCTGGCGTCGCAGTGCAGGGCTACTACTGGCTGACAGCAATGTACATATACAACAGTGTGCGCTACCACTAAATAATTTCCCACAGCAGATAAATAAAATAAATAAATGTAACGAACTGTTGAGAGTATAGAATGACCTCCCCTAAGTTATTTAAAATAAAAATAAAATCCATCCTCAGAGGTTAAATATATTGGATTATAAAAGGGACAGCGGCCCTGATTCAGAGCTGGACGCTCTGACAGAGCGCTCGCTCTGAATCAGGGCGTTTTTTTTTATTTTTGGAGCAGCCTCCTGGCCGCTCGCATAGCTGTGGGTGACCACCCACAGCTATAGCGAGCGGCCATGATGATGGTCGCGATGGTCAAGACCATCGCAACCATCGGGCTTGCGACGAGACCCTTGTGGTAGGGTCTCGTGGCCGCAAGCCCCAGAGAGCTTTTGGCTCAAATTGAGCCGGAAGCTCTCCCACTGACATCACTTGTGATGTCAGTGGGGCAGCCCCCAAACGGTAGGCATTCCTTCGGGAACACCTCAGTTTGGCCGGCCACGCCCCCGGCCCGCCTACCAAAGGGGGCGAGCTGTCACTCACCATCGACAGCTCGCCCCCTTTGTTGCGAGACCCGGAGCGACGGAGTGCCCGTCGCTATCCGGGTCTCACGCATGCGCACAATGGAGCCAGCTCCGTCGTGCGCATGCCCTGTGGGCCACCATCGACCCGGTTGCGAGCGCTCAGCGCTTGCGACCAGGTCTGAATCAGGCCCAGACAGCGCTGTCCTGATATTTTACTTGAGGAGATAATGAAAACAGATGTGTCAGTTCTAAGATATATTTAATAGACCCATTTAAAATTTCCCAACATTGCACATAGAAATGTGCAATGAATATACAATTTAGACCGTATGAACTGTGCAATGAGCATAGAATACAAACAGTTCAATTAGTAAAACAATGTAACATACATAAGTCCTATATTGTTGCAAATCTCTATAGTCCATTTAGTGGTAAGATAACAGAAGCAGTTCCTTTGTGCGTGCTCCTCCACTAAAACCTCTATAGTTATAGCAATTTTCAGAACTTGATCGGCTAAATATTGAGTTTGCTGGCCCTTCACTAGAGTAACGAAGGGTCCGACTATATACTTAAAGTCGACGATAAGATCACAGGATCACACTTATGACGTTTGGTTTCAGCATTCAAATTCCGTAGCTTCGATAACAACTACAAAAAAGTGTAGTCAGCTTACTACGAGTCTATAAGGCACCACAACACATTAATGATGGATGCCGATATCCGATTATTGCACAATGTCTGGGTTTTAAATAACAGAGCCTCCTCCTGTGTACATAAAATAGTAGCATGCATGAACTTGTGTTCATATAATGCAGCTAAAATGTCACTTACAGATCCATATTTAGTGATAAGTACGCATACCCACTGTTGGTAATACTCAGGCACACTTATGAAGCCTGCCCCAGCAATCAGGTGTAAATAAAAAGCTAAATGTTAGCACAATATCCACACAACTGTCTGTCACTACTAATTGGGTAGATTTAATAACCACCCAAGTTGGGGCATGTGCCGAAGGCTCCCCGGTCATCTTCCTAACCATACAATGATGGGGCTATACTCAGTAGACTATCTAAGGGCTTCTATCTCTCAGGCCCAAATGGCTTAGATTTGCTGCTAGATTTAAATCAGAGAATGGCTTTAAGACAAAAACAAACTTGGAATCTTACCGGGACCAGCCTATTGGAGTTTACTATATTTGGGTTGCAGTCCTTGATTTTTCCATAGTCCCTTTATCTAAGTCTCTACATTGATATAAATGCCTGGTCTAAGTGAACCTAAGATCTCTGGAGTTCAAGAAAATAAAAAAGTTTAAAAAACAAAACAAAACATGGAATGTCTATTTTGACCAAAACTTCCCTCAGGCTCTAACCTTACACATAACATTAGTCTGAGCCCAAGTGTACAGTAGCTCTAATCAGCATTTATCTTCACAGCTGGGGTGAGTGGGGTCCCACCTTGTGGTGCCCTGAAGGATATCTCCTCAGCTTCAGCATGCAGGTGGAACCACCAAGGAAAGGTATGGATGACACCGCAGCCAACAACTTCATGTTTCAGTGCTCCGACTACAACATCCTTTTTGGAAACGGACAAAAATGGGGACAATTTGGGCGTTGGAGCGGATTCTGCAAGCATGGAATTTGTGGCTTGAAGACCAAGGTAGAACCACCCCAAGGGAGAGGAGACGACACGGCCCTTAACGATGTCCAGTTTTTGTGCTGTAGGAATTAGGTTCCATTGTACCATGATGACCAGATAATGGCTGGGATAAAGCATTGTATTGTCAGTAACTGATTGTGATTGTTACATTGATCAAAGACCAATTTACTGTAGAAAGAGTCTAAGGGGTCTATTTACTAAGCAGTGTTAGGAGACAGAGTGAAAAGTGATAAGGTGCCAGCCAATCAGCACCTCCTAACTGTCATTTTTCAAACACAGCCTGTGAGATGGCAGTTGGGAGCTGATTGGCTGGTACCTTATCACTTTTCACTCTGTCTCCTAACACTGCTTAGTAAATAGACCCCTAATAAAGTAACATGAAATGATGAAAGAAACACAAATGACGCCATAAGCAAGTACAAGCCGAAAGATTTACTTTGTCATGTACTGGTTAATATATAAATCTCATTATTGCTCCAAACGATGCTCTTTGTGTGATTATTCCATGCAACTTCTTGGCCACACTGTACTCAGATGCAGGCATTTCAAATACAGGTTGCAAGAACATACTTTGCTGGTTACATGTACAGTGACGTACAGTATATACGTGTGAAACATATATGCCACTCGCACTAGGCTGTCAGAATCTCAATTATCCAGTGCAAACAGGATTTCGAATTCCAGTAAAGTTTCAAGGTAATGGCCTCCAGTAGCAAAAACTGATTAAAAAAAAAAACTGAGACCACCATATAACACATATTCCCTTAGTTCTATTGGTTTTACACTATTAGAAATATTAACGGACAGATTCAATTAGGCTCAATACTTACCGTGCTAGGAAAAGGGACTTTTCTGTCCAGGAGCTATTCAATTACAACCCCTTTTCCGGTGAATCCACAGCTAATGCTCGTTAACCCATAGATTCCAGGATAAGTGCCCAGAGCTATGAGCTAACACGTTGGTGGTGCACACGATAAGGGCAGAATGCCCTACTGACCACGGTTTTCAGTTCTAGCCTCCAGAGGGGGCGGAAAGACATCTGTTTTAAGTGGCGCCTGAGGACTTGTTGCGAGCTAATTGAATCCGGCCCTAATATTGGATTATTGTGTTATATGAGAATTGGACAGTTGCTGTATATGTCTGCACAGTCCCACTTGTTCTAGAAATCTTCTTAAATAAACTTTATTGATAGGTTCTGATCACTTGTTAACATCGTGATTTACCAGGTATAAGATGTACTATGCTATGCCACCACTAGATGTCTCACTGATGTCACATCATTCTACTGCAGTGGTTCTCAAACTCGGTCCTCAGGACCCCACACAGGTCATGTTGTTTCAGGTCACCCAGCAGGTGCACAGGTGTATTCAGTACTCACTGACACATGTTCAAAGATCCAGAGGTGGAGAAAATGATTTCACTTGTGATTCTGTGAGGAGACCTGCAAAACATGCACTGTTTGGGGTCCCGAGAACCTGTGTTCTACTGTATCACATTAAAACAAAATAGCATTGTCCAAGGTTGCACTGAACATCAGATTCAAGGCCGGATTAAGAGCTACGTGAGCCTGGGGCTGAAAATTATGAAGGACCTATTGTGAGAAGCGGAGGAGGCTGAACTCCCACACTGATGTTTGTTAACGATAGGAAGGGGGAATTACAAGGGATCTAGATCTGCGACAGCAAAAGCCATTGTGCTCAGAAAGCGTTTGATATCCCACCAAAACACTGTTTAAGCCTATAGTGGGCATCACTAATGTATTTAAAACCCCTCTAAAAATATATGTACTGGTGCAGGTGGTATGTGGTGAGCCAGCAGGTGGTCACATGATGCAGAATCTACTGGAAGCAGCTGCAGGTGGTTGAGGGGGGCACATGAGGGACAGTGGCAATTTGTGGACAAAGCAGCTGCGGTTAGCTGCTGGCACCAGAGACCTCCACCTAGTACTTGTGACAGCCTGCAGCAGAGGGGTGAAAAGCTGAAGGTGGTCCCATCGTTACAGGCCGGATTGGAGGTGGACCAATATAAGCTTCAAGCAGAGAATAGCCTGTATCCCATGTAAAAATAGCACTGGGTAGTGCCAGATCTCCTTAAAGCAGCAGAACCAATGTCCGGAGAGGCCGGTAACAATCCCCAGCTAAATCCTGCATTATAGCCACAGCTCTGAGGCAATAGACATTACAGAGCAATTGAGGAGTGCAGGGGGTCAGTTATAGTGGGCAGCACAGACAGTGTAATGGTTAGCGTTACTGCCTCACAGAAATTAGGTTGTGGGTTAGATTCCCACTATTGCCCCAACTGTTGATGTTCTCCCTGTGCTTGTGTGGGGTTTCTTCCAGGGTCTCCAGTTTCCTCCCACAAGCCAAAAATATACTGGTACTGTAGATTGACTCCAAACAAAGTTAACCCTAGTGAGCATGTGGTAGGGAACTGCCTAAGCTCCACTGGGGCAGGGACTGATGTGAATGGACAAAACATTCACTGTATAGCACTGCAGAATATGTGTGTACTATATAAATTACTGGTAATAGTGAACATAGCCTAATCATTTGCATACCCAGTACAGCTAGTAACCAAGATACTGACAGCAGCCATAGCTTACTGGACAGGATTCAGACATTTACTATATTACATACTGCTGCACCACGGGTCAGACTATCCATAACAGCTTATCATTAATACATAACAGCCTTAGCTATCCTGTCAGTCATCATCTAAATATTAGAGAGTCCGCAGGGATAACAGCGCAAGACGACAACTCCTTGTAAGCACTTCAAATGGCTGCAAAAGTTAAATAGGCTGCAAAACATTCACCCCAGGCAACATACTACAATAGAGCTCTCCAGCAGTATTTGAGTAATAACTTTAGCAAAAGAGGAACATCCCAAAATCAACTAATATGTGCACCACCTAGAGAACAAACTGAATGTATTGTTGGTATTAGGCTGCATGCAATTACAAAAAAAAAGTGTATTAAGTGTTACATTTTTATGTTTGCTGATATACAGTAAGTGACTACCATGTTTAGTGTGTAATAGACAGTGTAACTGTTAGTTCACTGTAACCAGTTATTCAGAACTAGTGCTATAATTTTTCCTGTAAAGAGTTTAATTCCATGTTGGTAGGGAATATTCATCATTTTGCAGGTGTTTGATGTGGATGGGATAAACAAAGTCTCCCACCAATTTCCAGTGTAATTGGAAACTACATTTTTGATTTAGTGTGATTTTCTAGTAGATCTAAAGAAAGGAAGTTATAACTTGTCATATGCTGATTGGTACCCATTGTGTGAGGGTTTAATTGTAATTTATGCAAAACCAAACTAGTGACAATTTGAGCCTGTAATCCCTCCATACCTCTGCAGCCAGTAAAAACTCATTCAAATCTGGTAAGATTAGGTGACACCATATACCTGAACAGTTGGGGTGTCACATTACATAACAAGCCAGGGAGCCCCAGGCAGATTCTGGGATCCACCTTGTCAATAATTAAAGCTCTATTACATTTCACACCTGGATTATAGGATACATGAGGACAAGGATGCAGAAATGGTTTCCAGAATATTTTTATTTCTATAAAACTTCCTGGTGAGAGAATCTCCTTACGACACATTTTCCAACCACCACAAGACCAACAGCTACAACAGCCAGACTGATGGAGACAATGGCCACCAACACCCACAGTTCTAGAGGCCTGGATCCTGCTGTCATTCTGGAAGCCTGGCTAAGTGCTGCACCAGGGGCTGGGTTAGACTCTGCTCCAATCACCAGAAGAGGCCCAAGTGTGGCCAGTCCATGTTCCTCTGGATGAGAACCTGCAGGGGGAGAGGTTAGGCTTTAATACAAGCAGCCAGAACTTCTGGTAGAAGTGTGACATTTAGCCAGTGTTATACATGAGGTGTAAGGCACTGGTAAAGAGGTTACACTTTCCTAGGATTACTTACCATCTACTCATTGGTACTAACCCACTATGTGTAAAAATGAATACATTACTGTGAGCCATGGCAACATTGGGGGAATATGTAATTTCAAGGACTTGTCTAAAACTCAGTTCCCAACTACTATTACAGGTAGTGAGATTGCGCTTTAGTGGTCAGCTCAGACATATGCATGGAGTCAAACTACATGTTTCAGCAGTGTGTAAGTGAATTGGCAGTCCAGTGCCTGGTAACATGAAGAACTCACCGACTTCTCTCTTCCCCATTCCTCTTGGTCTCCCATGCACAACTTCCCATCTCCTGCTCTGACCAACTGTGGCAGCACAGTTCCCAGTGTCACAGCATTGGCAGATATTCGTACCCTCCACAGCACCCCAGCTAAGAGAAATGGAGAAGTCAGCCAGTTTACCCATTACACCAGTAACTTAACTCAGGGGTCTACACAGTGTCTCACCTTCTAGAGGCTTTGCTGTAGGAACAGGCTTTGTTCAATGGATCCGGGGTCTGAGAGGCTGCAGCAGCTCTCAGGTAACAGGTGATATAGATCTAGAACATAATTGGTGACATTCTGTTGATGCCTGATTTGTCATTATCCCATGAAGCTATATAGGTGGTTCCATTTTAGAGCAAGAAAAGCAGCTCCCATCAGTGTCTAAGTTGTGAAGTTTACCAAGCTCTGGAACATCTTTCTGCAGCTTGACCCCCATAAGTAAGTGGGCTACTTCAGCACTCTTAAGAGGGATCCTTGGCTGCACTCCTTGCAGGGGCATATTGAGTGGGCCCCATGTTTAATCCTCACCCAGGGCCCCCTCCCCTCTCCCTCAGCTGCTGTCAGCAAACTGACAGCAGCAGTAGGCTCTGGGCACTAGAGTGCATGTGCAGTTCACTGGGAAATTGGTGCAGCCGCCATTTTCCTGGTGATTTCATACTGTGCATGCACAAAGTGCAGGGAAAATGGCTGTGGCACCCATTTTCCATGTGTTAATTCAGTAGTCCTACACCAAGGATCAGAGAAGAAAGTATGAAAAAAATAAAATGGGTGCAGGCCCTCACAGAACCCAGGGGTCCGTGTGCACTACTGCACCCATTATAAATGTGCCCCAGTCTCCTTGCTAGTACTGGTGCAACCACAGCCTAATGGAGGCACATTACACTGGCTGGGTACATACCCAGAAGAGAAGTAATTACCACTTTGAAGCTTTGTCTCAATGTATAAAGAGCTAAAAGCAGAGGAAGCTGTTCATTGAAGACCAACAGTAAGTTTTTGCAACTTTAGGTGATACTATAACTTCATTTAAATATGCTGTGAGTGATGAATATTTCCCTATTTACACTGTGCACCCTTATCTGCCAGTCCTCACCAGAGAGACATCTGTCTCAGTGAACCGGAAAGCATCAACCATGAACCGGAGCAGGTTTAGCTGGGTCCTTGGGGAAAGGAAGGCAGAAGAGGAATCTTCTTGCTTACCATCCACCAGGCACCTGCACAACAGGACAGGTTTAGCAGAAAGTAGAGCCATGACCACAGCAGCTAGACACTAGTATAACATACCCATTGTAGGCAATGATGTCATAGTGAGGGTCAGACTGGACATCAGGAGACAGCGTGGCCACACATCTATCCACAAACAGCATCATAGGGACGTGGTTCTGAGCATCCACAGAGGCCTCTATGTAGAACATGTCCCCCAGCTGGAAGACAGAGGAAGGTCTGGGGGCACTCCAGTCATCTGTAAGGTAATCAGAGGGTTGGAGACTAAACCAGACCCAGCACCATCATAGCCACCACCTCACTTACCAATCATCAGCTGCAAGGAGAAGGACAGCCTCTCTTCTGAGGATGCGGTGGAATGGAACGGAACCCATGTTGGCTTGATGGCCTCACTGCTCACATTACCATGTCTATACAAGGTGGGGGGGATAGAGAAGAATGGAATCAGATTTAGCCCTGTTAAAGTCACATTGGTGAGAAATTAATTTCTCACCAATGAGCTAATAGACTAGGTACGGCCCTAGCCAAAAAGTTTTGCTAAGCGAATATATTTGTTGGCGCCCCCAGGCATATTGTTGCCCCCGCCAGAAAAAATTAAGGGGCTGTGGTCTCATGGAAAAAGCCATGCCGATTTTTGTCACACTGGATGCATGCCTAGCACTCCAGGAGCTACTGGGCATGCCCCCAGACCCCCTCTCCTGTGTATAGATGCAGCATGCACATGGCAATTACAAGAAGCAGCTACCCGCCTTTTGAAGGTGTATGGAAGTTCCCCATTGTCACACACCAGTCCGATGTTGGCTTGCGTACCCATAGCAGTCATCCATTGTCTCATATGCACACACAGCTGTCACCCATTGCCTAAGACACAAGATAGTTTATTATATCTAGAACATCTGGGTAAAATAATGGAGGAGAACGGGCTTAAGGTCAGCCTAATGCAAGAACCAAGGACATGGGACAATAAGTTAGTGAACTTTAATCATTGGGGTATTATCCCAATATCAGAAAGGCTCCAATACCGAGATATTAAAAAGCATTAAAAATAAGAACTCACCAGACCTCAGGAGTGGTAGGGACCCTGAAAAATTCCTGGTGTCAGATCCCAACATCACAGCCTCAGGAAGGGACATGTCAGTCACCAATACAGCATAATAGCTGGTGCGCTTTAGGGAAGATCACTGCATTATACAGGATATACGCTGGTGATGCCCTAATCTGTACAAGACAGACCAGATACTGGGGTCAGAGGGGTGGGGCGGAGGGGGGATGCTATGTGAGGCCAACAGTATCACAGAACCTGTAATGTTACACAGGAGCACAACTTCTCCATCACAGACCAAGGCTGAGAGTCACTAGTGTCGCAGCTCCCACTCATCAATAAGCTATAACCCTCCCTCTGATTCATACTCACCGGGGGTAGAAGCACTGGATGGGGACCACGGCAGAGTTAGTCCTGGTAATCGGGACACTGCTGGAGGGCTTTGGGTTGTAGGACAGACTGGTTATGTAGATCAGAGAATCTGCAGTCATCTGAGGACATGGAGTAATATCCATTACACAGACACAAGTACTACATACAGATCAGTTATCCTTCCTGATTAATAAACTTACTTCTATGTAGTGTATCAAAGTGAGAGTTTAGAAGTGGAGATGTTGCCCATGGCAACCAGATTCTAACTATTATCTTCTAGAAGGTGCTAGTTTAATGTCAAGTAGTATCTAGTTGGTCTTCTAGTCTCACTTTAGTAAATATCCCCCCTAGTTGTGTCACTAGTGTATATAAATGACCCTACATTATGTTACATATCATACCTGTCTGTACAAATGGGGCCCAGCTCAGATGTAGGTCTGTTTATTTGTTATAGGACAGTAATTCTAACCTCCAGTCCTTATGTACCACCATATCATAATGTTTTTTTTTTTTTTACAATACACAGGTGAGCTAATCAATTTGGCAGGGTTAGCAGTTATCCCACCTTCCACAGACATGAATCCTAAAAACATGACCCGTCAAGAATGCTTCTGGACTGGAGTGTAGGTACCACTTAGATAACATTACCAATCTGCACCAGGAAATTAACACCAAGGCCAGGGTTACCCAGCAAGAGAAGTCCCAGCACACAGAAACTGCTATGGATTGCTGGGACTTGTGGTTCTGTAGCCATTTTAGCATCCCAATGCAACGGTGTATTATAGCCTGTTCTCAGGGGTATAGAAAGCCTGACCACACACTGCCACACATTACATGAGATCTTTACATGCTGGGATAACATGCAATTCTGCAGAGATCACATTTCACAGAGGAATAGATATGTTATATCGCCAGGCGCATCTTTAGAGAGGAGGTGGCCCATGCCCATTCCCCGCCCGGGCCCCCTCTTCCCAGAGGCCAGCTGCCGACTGACATGGCTGGCTTGCCACCGGAGCACAAGTAGACTGGGCACTAGGGTGTGCCTGGAGTCTACAGCGCAAAATGCTGGAAAAGTGGCAGTGGTGGTATTTTTCTGGCATTTGCACAGCGCTGACACCTGGCGCAGGACCTTCGGATAGGTAAGTTTTAAACAATATGGGTGCAGGGTGTGTGGTGCGGGCCCCCCCACATTTCACCCATTATAGATACACCCTTGGCCCAGCAGATGAAACAGATGCCGGAAAGTCAGCAGATGGAGATCCCGACAGGGTAAATATAAAGGCTATCCCTGACCCTCCCCCCCTAGCCTCCCCAGGGGTGCCTAAACCTAACCTCCCCGCACCCTAAATCTAACCCTCCCAGGGGGGAGGCCTAAACCTAACCCCCCCCCCTTTTCCCTAGCCCTCCTGGGGGTGCCTAATCCCAAGTCCCCCCAGGAGACCCTAAACATAACTCCCATCCACCACCATCTGCTCTCAACACCCGGCTTACCTATGATTGGTACAGTATGCCGGGTGTCAGGATTTCAGCATGGGCCTAATGATAGGCATCGGTATTTAGACTCCCTGCGTTAATCCCATGCCGGGGATGTCACTGTCAGGAAGCCGGCGGTTGCAACTTCAACTGCCGGCTTCCTGCCTACATCCCTTCACAGCAGTTTGTTATATACTTGATCAGTGTAATCTGTATAATGGATCTAGTTGCTGGTCATTAGCTCACTCTAACAGTCAGCTGTAGCCAGTAGTCATCTTCAGAACATGGGAAAATCCCTATGTCTGGAAGTGGCAGTGCAGTATATAGAGCAAAGAGGTTAATACAAACACCCCTACTTCTGTATTAGCTGCATTATACACAGCTGCTCATTCTCTGTGAGGTAGAACCATTACAGTAATACATAATACAGAAGCTGCAACTCAGGAGACTACAGCCCTACAATAGACAGACATGAGGCATAATCTCATTAGGCCACAGCCAGGATCCCCCCCCCCATCCCCCACTTACCTGTACTGCGTTCCCACACTCCTGGAGGCCAATCTCAAACACCACACTGGTATCAGAGCTCTGGGAACCAGGTTTGCAGGACTGGGGTCCTAGGCTCAGATCTGAGGCCTTCACCAGCTTCCCATTCAGGTCTCTCATCACAGTCACCACCATTGTGTCCTCACCACACTGCACACTGATAGGAGAGCTCTGTGGTGATGCCAGCCATCTAGACTGAGCAGCCCCCCCATCATACCTAACAGGGGACCCCCATCCTGACACAGGCTGAGCACCCCATCTGGGAGACACCAGACCAGACACAGGCCAAGCAGCTCCCACATGAGAACCTCTAGGATCACCCAGCACAGAGGGCTGGTAATGCCTCCACCAACTGTCTGACTGGCGCCTAACCAAGACATGGTCCCCCAGCACTGGCAAATTCTGATCCATAAACCAGCGCAACCACCAGCAGCCAACTCCACCTCACCCACATCCCCATTCTGCCTGCAGGACACACAGCACAAAGAGAGGACTGCAGCGATCAGCCCTTTATACCCCTCCTATCAGCTGCTAATACCCCCACCTGGGGCAGGTAATGATCACACACACCTGAGCATGTGTGTTAAGGATACAAGGATGGGCTTCCCTGTGAGGATTGTATTTTATCTCTAAAATTGCTATTAAATTATATCATGTCAGCTTTTTACGGAGCATATTTAAAATATCCCACCCCAAATCCCTTTCTGTTAACTTATAACAGATTTTAATATTGAATCTCTCAAAAAATCACAGTAAAATCACAATGTGATGCAGTGCTTCTGAGCTCTCAAGACCCACTTAGAGTCTAAGTTGTAAGGATATCCATGCTTGAGCACAGGTGACTTAGGGTCTGATTCAGAGATGTACTGTACGCTAAAGCAATCGCAGCTGCAGAAATATGCTAATGCTTAGAGACGCCCACTGACAGCATCTCACCTCCGCCGCTCACACACAAAAGCGTACACACCGGAAACATGGAACGCAGGTTAGGCGGCCACCAGCCTTCTGAGTAGGTCTAAGCTGACGCAGACAAAGCGGATCGCCCTGATAATTGTAGCGTGTATGGCCGGCATTAGTCTAAGCTGACGCAGACACATCGGGTCTCCAGTCACGCCAGGGGCTCTCCTGCTGCAAGCAAAGACGCAGCGGCTAATTTATGCACACCCAAAACATGCAGTTTAAATGGCCCGACACGTCTCTAACCACCACCCTGTTACCTACCCCGGTTGCAGACTACCTGTCACTCACTGCGACTGAATCCTCTGTGCAGTTATAATTGCAAAACAATCGCTGCCCATGCATAGTGCGGCTTACACGCATGCGCAATGGCTAACAATCGCTAAATCTGCGTAAATATCGCCATTGCATAGATCTCTGAATAAGGCCCTTAGTTAGTATCTGATATAACCATGTGTTCATGTTAAATGGAAGTACGTTCCTGCTCTGTCTCCTCCTCTCTACACAGTGATCCCAGTGCAACAGTGCAAGAGAATGATGAGCATCTCCACCAGGTATTGGTAAGAATATGGGCCATCAACTTAAAGCTCAACCCAGACAAGTGCAGATTCAGAGTGGCTGAAGTTCCGTATGTGGGTCACCTCCTCACGAACCAAGGTGTTAAACCAGAAAATATAGCGGCCATCGAGCACATGCCGCTGTCGGTGGACAAACTTATACCCCTTTTACACTAGGGCAAAAACCTGGGTTATTGCTGGGTCTACCCGGGTCACAGCTCAGTGTAAAAGAGTCCCTGAAAAATAACCCGGGTCAAGTGACCTGACAATCCATCCCAGATAGCTACCAGGGTCGGACCCAGGATGGATCTGGGTAATGGTGCAGTGTAATGGTGCAGTCACCTCTCACTTTTTATGACCTCACAAGTTTAGCAGGGCAGACCTGAGAATAACCTAGATCGATGGTGCTGTGTAAATGATGTCTGACCCGGGTCTGACCTGGGTTGGAACCATGTCTGAAAACCCAGGTCTTACCCGGGCTTTTTGGTCAAAAAGAGGTATTAACTCCGTTTCTTAGGGTTGACTAACCACCTGTCAAAATTCATCCCCAATTATAGTGAGATCACTGCACCCCTGCGGCATCTTTTGCACCAAGATACAGAGTGGTGTTGGTTGGAACCATGGTGTCAAGACTTATGTGCATACTCAATAGCCCTCCTGTTCCGCACTACTTCAATGTACACCTACCGGTAGTGATCTCAGCTGACGCATCACAGCGTGGGCTTGGTGCAGTTAGCCTCCAGAAGAATAGACCAATTGCTTTTCATTCCAGGGCCCTAATGGAAACAGAATTGCATTACGCGCAGATCAAAAAAGAGCTGCTGGCGTTGGTGTTTGCTTCTTGCCACAATTTCCATGATTTCATCTATGGACAGCCAGTCACTGTCGAAACTGACCACCAACTGCTCATCACCATCATAAGAAATCCCCTGGACAATGTATCTGCCCGTATTCAAAGGATGATGCTCAAATTACAGAGGTACCTACCAAGACATCATCTACAAGCGTGGCAAAGAAATGTTTATGGCTGATGCCCTCTCCAGAGTGTTCCTCCCTCATTCTGCTCCTCTACAGGGTGATGATGACTATGATGTGATGTCCATGTAATTCCTGTCCTCTGCCTGTATGGAGAGAATCTCTGGCTGATGATTTATGTCGATGTCTCTCTCAGGTTGTCCTGCAAGGCTGGCCCCCAGTCCTCCAAGGAGCTTCCCCTAGACTTACGTCAGTTCCTTGCCATGCGAGATGAGTTATCTCTGTCAGACTGAATCATTTTGCGAGGTCAGAGATTTGTTATACCTTACACATTGCAAAAGTACTACACCACACAACTACACCCACGACACCCTGGTCTGGAGGCCACAAAGCACGGGGCCAGGGAACTGCTCTATTGGTTCACCATGTTTCATGATCTTGAAAGGGAGGTCTCTGTTTGTGGCCAGTACACGGCCCTGCAAGTACACAAACCTAAAGAGCCTCTGCATCCACATGACATCCCAGATCTACCATGGTCTGTCACCGCTGCTGTTTTTGTAAGGAGTACCTGGTTCTCTTACACTTTTACGCAGGATGGTTTGAGATCGATCATTTACCCACTCTTACCAGCACCACCATCATTACCAAGCTCAAAAGACACTTTGCCACACATGGAATACTTCAGAAGCTCATCACAGACAATGCCACACAGTTCACGAGCAGTGAGTTCAAGATGTTTGCTAGTACTTGGGATTTCACAAAGATCACCAGCAGTCCACTATATCCCCAATCCAATGGGCTGGCAGAAAGAGCTGTTCGCTCCACCCAGCATCTATTAGGGAAATGCGCACGAGACCAGACTGATGTCTGTTTGGTGCTCTTAAACCTACGTAACATACAACGGGATGGAATACCAGGCCTGCCCAACAGTTATTATCACATCGCACCAGAACCCACATCCCAATCACTAAACAACAATTACAGCCTCAATTATAGATACAAGTGCAGGCAGTGCTGCCTTCTAAGCACATGTCTAATAAAAGGAATTATGACAGTACAGCGTACGCTCTCCCTCAGTTGGTCCCAGGACAAGCTGTTCGAATATAGACCATAGACCACTCGAGGATATGATAAGCTTGCTACTGTTGTAAAGGAAGCCGACCGGCACAACAGTTATGTTGTTCAGGCAGATAGAACTGGGTATGAGCGTAACTGTCACCACCTGTTGAGTCTAACTGAGGAGACTATTACTGCGCCCAGTGTGACAGTGTATGGCACAGACCCTCCTCACATCACACCAAGCTCCAGGTTGGCAGAACCTGTGTCTTTCTCAATCGATAATAAATCACCTTCTGATTTAATGGCACCTCCAGCTATCACTCGCAATGACCAGGCGCCCATGCCGCACCTGTATACCACCAAGTTGGGACGTGTATGCAAGCCTAATACCCGATTTCAGGACTCTATGACATAACTATCCCCACCCATTTTCTTGCATGGCACTCATCACTGACACTCACAGTACACTCACAACTGACACTTACATAGCACTCACCACTGACACTAACATAGCACTCACCACTGGCACTCACACTGCAATCAAAACTGACATTCACACTACACTCCCCACTGACACTCACATGGCACTCACCATTGACACTCACACTGCACTCACCACTGACACTCACCACTGACACTCACACTACACTCACCACTGACACACTGCACTCACATAGCACTGACCACTGACATTCACAAGGCACTCACACTGCACTCACATAGCACACACCACTGACATTCACACTACACTCACCACTGACACTCATACTGCACTCACCTCTGACACTCATATAGCACTCACCACTGACATTCACACTGCACTCACCAGTGACACTCACAGTGAACTCAAAACTTACACTCACACTGCATGCTTTCCTGACACTCACATAACAATCCCCAGTAACACTCACATAGCACTCATCACTAACACTCACTAGTGACACTCACGTTGCACTCACCAGTGACACTCACATTGCACTCACCAGTGACACTCATGTTGTACTCACCAGTGACACTCACATAGCACTCACCAATGACACTCACTAGTGACACTTTCGTTGCACTCACCAGTGACACTCATGTTGCACTCACCAGTGACACTCTCATTGCACTCACCAGACAGACAGGGGTGACACAGATGCATTGCACATTGGTTCCAAAAGCCACCTGTAGGCCAACATGTGGCATATGAGTGCCATCCTTTAGAGCCCACTTCCAGTACTATAGCGATCTCCAAGGCTTTGCTTGCTGTCTGCCATGAGAGGGTGAGACCAGAGCAGTGTAGCAGCACAGGGGCAGCAGTACTACTTTGAGTATTGTTGCCCCAACAGTCACTGTTGCTATGAAGGGTGATACCCCAACTTGGATTGATATCCCTGTTCCTTGCTCCATCCCTGCCTGTGCCCATAGATACCCACTTGGGTTATTGTGAACCAGGTGCTCGGCCTCCTGCCTCCTGTCTTGTTGCTCCTCCTCCCATTGTGCACTGTAGAGGCCCTCTTTCATCCCTCCCACTGTCTTTCTCATATTGGGCATATTGGGCATCCTCAGGCACCCTCACAGTTATTAGCTGGTTTTCCTTCAGCCTCCCCAAGTTGCAAGGGATCTGTCTGAAATAGGTGTCCCCTTGGCATACCACGACACTGATATGGCATAACCCTGGCTACATGCCGCACTACAAGCTCACAATACTCCCATCAGATGGGTCTCTACCGTGCACACGTCCAGTTGACGCCTAGAAACACCCATTTCACCAATGGAGAGATTTCTCTTAGAATTGCCAGGAGATGCGCACAGATGCATATGTTCACAGCAACGCATGCGGAATTGGCTAAAGCACAGTAGATGCGACTGCATTCAGACCTGCCCACAACCCAGCATCAGGCCCAATGTCTATACCACAGAAGACAGCCTACTTTCCGATGGGATACGTTCAATATCCCAGCACACTCAGAATGCCGGCACTGGAATCCTGACACTTGTCAGAATCCCGGCACCGGCATCTCGACCGCTGGGATACTGAAGGTAAGTAGTTGGGTTAGGGGGAGGGTCAGGGTTAGGCTCTAGTGAACTACTGTATCTTCAATGTCAGCATCTAATTTGAACAAACCAATATTCAGAATTTAACTTTATCACCGGCATCGGGATTTTGACCGCCATGATCCAGAGAGCCAGCATCCCATACCCATACCTCCAGCATCCCGTACCCATACCTCCAGCATCCCGTACCCATACCTCCAGCATCCCATACCCATACCTTTCTGACTACAGATAAATATTGTGATTCAACTTAAATAAAGTGTTTGGGGCTTTGTCTCTAAAACATTATGAGATATGGGAGGGGGAGTCCTGACAGTGGGGGTGATTCTGAGGTACACACTATGGCAGCTGCAGCCGCTTTCATTTGCCATAGATGCATCTTCAGCGGCCGGTGGTCTTCCCACTGAGACGCCCATTGTCTGCGGCACTAATCCATCACTGTACGTATTAAATGGTGTGTGGGGCAAGAATTACTAGCGCTTCAATTTCTAATAAGATGAGAGGATTTCTCATACATATCAGTGTAAAGATTAGAATTTATTTACTAGGCAGTACATATATATATATATATATATATATATAAGCATTTGTCCACATATAAATCAACATGATCGTATAGGTGTAGTAGTCACTTCTATACACCAAATAATAAAATTACCCTCCCTTGGGGGATGTAAATAAAGAAACGGAACGTACCAGGAGTGGAAGCAGTGGGACCCCTAGGTTACTGGTTCCAATAAATATTACAGATATTTCTAGGGGGTCAATCAGACAGTCCCAAAGTTTAAACGATTTCCAGGGCGATCCTTATTGACCCACCCACCTGCTTCCGGCGCGTTTCGACCTGCTGGTCTTTGTCATGGCTTGGCTAGGTGTGTGGGATGGGTGGTCTTAAATAGGGGAAGTTGTAAACACTTCCTGTATGATCCCGGAAGTGGGGCATCCATCTAAGGAAAGGACTTCCAAGAAGCTTTTAACCGTATATCAAAAGTCGTACAGTGAGGATTAATTACCACCCGTCATATCTGTTCATTAGGACAAGGGGTTACTTCTTTGAAGGGATCGTGAAAATCTTGTTGAACAAAATTGAAGTTGCCACAGCTTGCGCTTCCGGTAACCTAGCCACGTGTGTCTTCTAAAGTATTCCCCGGCTGGACTGTTCCCGGAAGTGACATAATCCACACTCTAGGGACCGGAAGTGATAACCAGTGTCCGCTAATATTGCAGAATTGTCTGTAGTTTAGCCTTGAAAAGTGTTTTACTTAAAGATGATGTCGTCTTTGATGAAAGTGACAATATTTGTTCGGTTTTAGAAATTATACGGTCACACTATCGAAGATTGCGCCAGCGCTATGGAGGTGTACATTCTCCGTCTGGAACATGGCCGCATGTGTCAGTGCAACCACGTCTTTGGACGCAATCGCTGACCGCAACACGACCGCACCTGGCTAGCCACCCCTCGTTACCACCGTGAAAAACACCCACTGAAATTTCATCTTTAAATTTAGCAATGTCTATCTGCTGAAAGCAGCCACTGCCGGTCTCTGAGATCTGCTGCCTGCATGCAAAGACTCAGCATTGGATCAGCATCACAACCAACAGTCACAGCATCAATTATTATTATTATTATTACCAATTATTTATATAGCGCACACATATTCCGCAGCGCTTTACAGAGAGAATATTTTGGCCATTCACATCTGTCCCTGCCCCAGTGGAGCTTACAATCTATATTCCCTAACACATGCTCACACACATACACACTTATGGTCAATTTTGAGGGTAGCCAATTAACCTACCAGTATATTTTTGGAGTGTGGGAGGAAACCGGAGTACCCGGAGGAAACCCACACAAGCACAGGGAGAATATACAAACTCCACACAGTTAGGGCCATGGTGGGAATTGAACCCATGACCTCATTGCTGTGAGACAGTAACGCTAACCATTACACCGTCTGTGCTGCCCAATCAATGAGTAATCCTCAGGTCACTCAGGATGCCCAGCAAAACTATGTTGCCAGGGCCAGTGATGCTGCATCCGGGGACACAGCCACTGATTTCGGCATGCCTGTCAAATCAGGCTGAGGCTAACAGGGCACTGCGAGTCTAGCCGCAGCACCATCACGAGACATGTGCGCTGCAGCTCTGGCGCATTTGCAGTCCTGAAAACATCGGTCAATTGTGTCTGAAACGGGACTGCGCCCAGTGCAGAATCTGCAGCTTAGAGTGGTAACCACCTGGGCGCATGCGCGGTGAAGCTCTGATCCATGCGCAGACTGGAAATATTGGCCGCTCACGTGCATCTTGTTGTTTTTAAATAAGTGCAAATTTGTCATTAAACAGATTGTTGTTTTTAAGATACAGAGCTGCACAAATTGTGTTTTTTTTTCCTTTTCATGGTGTTCTGAGGAACTGGGGCATGAAGAGCCCATTGGGGGACGGCAGCAGTAGGGGCCCATGCTAAAGGGGGTGTGACCAGCCACCACAGGGGGTGTGACCAGCCACCACAGGGGGTATGACCAGCCACCACAAGGGGTGTGACCAGCCACCACAGGGGGTGTGACCAGCCACCACAGGGGCCTGGCCAGCCATTAGAGAGGACATAGCCTGCAGATAACAAGGATACTACACTGCATGGTGTGTTCATCTGTTCAGGATATAGTTAGTTTGCTGGCGGACAAGATACCGGCTGTTGAAATCCCGGCATCGGAAGCCAGACCCGGGACTAAAGATAGGTGTCAAAATCCAAACGCCAGTCTAGATCCCGACTCCGGAACCTCGACAGCCGCCATCCTGATTGAAGGTTTACCGGGGCACCTTAGCTGTTAGTTGCGAGGGAAGGGGGAGGTTTAGGCACTATGGGGGGTTAGGGTTAGGCTTTTGGGGGGGTGGTTAGGGTTAGGCACTTCTGGGGGGGTAATTGGGGTTAGGCACCACTGGGGGTTTAGGCACTAAGAGGGGAGGGTTAGGTTTAAGCACTATCGGGGAGGGTTAAGGTGCGGAGTGGGGAGGGTTAGGGTGCAAGAAGGGAGGGTTAGTATACTTACCCGATCCCCATCAGGAAACTGAGCATCGGGATGCCACTGTCTGCATTTTGATAACAGGCACCCCAACCGCCGGTATTTCATACCCAACCCAGCTGTTCATCTATAATATATCTGTAACATGTGTAATTTGAGTGCACTGTCTGAGACCTGACATTTGGAGATTAGGTGGGCTCTCAGGCAGTGGGAGCCCACTGGGGATTTCCCCTGTACTCCTGTGGGCCAGTGCGACCCTGAGATACATATTATAAGTAAGGGTATTTAATCCTACTAAAACTACTAAAATCCCTCACCACAGTTCTCTTTCTTTTTTTCTTATACTTTTTGGATGTTCAATCATTGTTTTGTAAGGTAATACACTATTGTCATTTATTGTTTATTGTTTTACAGTTTTATGAAGTTGGTAAAAAAAACAAAAGACAAACTCACAGTGCTGGAAAAATAAAGTAATCACAATTTTTATTCACTAATAGATATACAACTATGGAAAGGAGGACTCTCCTCCACAGCAACAAGAATAATAGTTTATAGCTGCCTGAAGAAAATAAAAGGTATAATAGCAAAGCTTTGACACTACAATGTACGGTATATACAATAAGCAGGATGTTTATTTTGTGACAGCAACATTTCAGGCCATTGTGACCCTTTCCCAAGCTATCTTTCTCTTTTCACATTAATATTATAAGGCCTGATTCAGAGATCAACGCATCTTTGCATGCAGCAGCGACGCTGACACATGCTAACGTCTCAGCATTGCAGATTTGAGTGCCGCACCCAAATATGCAGCATCTGATCACAATCGTGACTGTCGATCACGATCGCCACAGTGATCATCCGTCTGTGTAAGCTTACTGAGAATGGGCAACGGAACTGCTCAGCCCATAGGCAAACGCAGGGGGGTTTCCGTCTGCCTGGAAACCCTGCTCCTGAGCACACACATGAATACAGAAATAGTAATATAATAGAATTTTGCTAGTGTTGCATGTTCTTCTCAGTATCACAAATGAAATAATTAGCACCACCTGTGGATTTTTAACATGTATCAGACAGTAATAAATAACCTGTGCACCAACTAGGAGATCTGGAAAACATGCACTGTCAGGGATGCACTGCTATAGAGCCCAATATGTACATATATGTCCAGGGCAGTGCTAGGTTCTTCTGCTGCTCCTCCAGGCTCCCGGACTTGCTCCAATACTCTGGAATGGTGCCCAGATCTAAAATAAAAACATTCAGCTCAGGAAGGATGGTCCTACTGCCACATCTAATGGGTTACTGTGATCCTGCATATGCTGGAATTATGACACACAATACACTGTGTATTATGCATATTAAAACTGGTTGAGTACTAATTCTTCCCTCTTCATGGACTGGCCACACTCACTCTAAAATCAAGCATTTGGAAACCCCCCTCTAGAAATCCTGCGTTTGCCACTGCAGCCTGGGCCCTCAAATCTGCATCTGAAGATGCAGACCCTGGTGCCAGAACCAGTTGCCCCTATTTTGTAAAATAGCCCCCATTGTCGCCCCCAAACGGCTGGAGCATGTCAATATTTGGGGGCACTATAAGTGATCTCACAGGACCCATTCTGCACTTGCACAAAATGGATCCTGGGCAAGCGCAATCCCCCCCCCCCCGCCATGGGAGATGTACTCAGACCATCGGGCCTATAAAGTTTAAATCAATTTGTAAGAGGCCAAATCACTCAAGTATATTTAAGGTAAGAATTACATTACATGTCAAAATTCCAGAATATACAGAACCAGAGATCACAGCAAGCCATTATATGTGTAATAACCCGATTAGGGTTCAGGATGAGTGCACAAGTAAGTATGTGTGAATGGTGGCCTTACCTTCGACTGTCTTTCTCCCAACAATTGCGACAAATGGTTACCACTCATAGGGCTTCATTCAGAGGCGGCCGTACGGTCTACGACCGCACAGCCGCCTCGATGTTTGTCCAGTGCGCATGCGCACGAGGGAGCCGGCTCCTTCGTGCGCATGCGTTAGACCCGCTACAACCGACAGCACCAGTCATAGCGGTTCTATTTCCAAAGGGGGCGAGCTGTCGATGTTGATTGACAGCTCGCCCCGTTTGGAAGGCGGGCCGGGGGGGTGGCAGCCCAAACGGAGGCGTTCCCATGGGAACGCCTGCCGTTTGGGGGAGGCCCCACTGACATTACTAGTGATGTCAATGGAGAGCTTCCGGCTCTGACAGAGCCAGAAGCTCTCCGGGGCTTACGACAAGTGAGACCCTACCCTAGGGTCTCGTCGTAAGCCCCGATGGTCGCAATGGTCTATGACCATCGCGACCATCACCCTAGCGGTCGTTAGAGCTGTGGGTGTAAACCCACAGCCTACCAACAGAAACAGAGTCGGCCGGTCAGGATGCAAGCGGCCGCCCAGTTTCTGAGCGACCACTTGCATCCTCCGACCGGCTCTGAATCAGGGCCATAATGTGGTAAACACTTACAGTATTACTGCAAGACACTTTGGGCTCTATTTATTAACATTATTTTGACTAAAATAAAGTGATAAAGGCTGTTTTGTGTTTTCACACCCTTTTCACATTATTTTAGTATCACTTATAGTTATTACAGGGCAATTGGAGTAGAATTCTTAAAATTCTACTCCAACTCCCTGTATCACTTATTATTAGTAAGCAGATCGCATTTCCCATAAATGTAATGGGAAATGTGATCTGGCCAAAGTTACTAAAAATAAATTGTGAAAAAATACCGGGGGAAGCCATGTGATAATAACGCCACCTAGAGGTAACCAGGGTCTCCCCCGGTTACCGGGCTCCCACTCTGCTCTAACGGGGCCGGGAGTCGGTCCCAGTAATCAGCTGTGTGGTCTAAACAGATCCTGCACTGATCACTGCTACACACACCACACGCTGATCACTGCTACACACACCACACGCTGATCACTGCTACACACACCACACGCTGATCACTGCTACACACACCACACGCTGATCACTGCTACACACACCACACGCTGATCACTGCTACACACACCACACGCTGATCACTGCTACACACACCACACGCTGATCACTGCTACACACACCGCACGCTGATCACTGCTACACACACCACACGCTGATCACTGCTACACACACCACACGCTGATCACTGCAACACACACCACACGCTGATCACTGCTACACACACCACACGCTGATCACTGCTACACACACCACACGCTGATCACTGCTACACACACCACACGCTGATCACTGCTACACACACCACACGCTGATCACTGCAACACACACCACACGCTGATCACTGCTACACACACCGCACGCTGATCACTGCTACACACACCGCACGCTGTTCACTGCTACACAGACCACACGCTGATCACTGCTACACACACCACACGCTGATCACTGCAACACACACCACACGCTGATCACTGCTACACACACCACACGCTGATCACTGCTACACACACCACACGCTGATCACTGCTACACACACCACACGCTGATCACTGCTACACACACCACACGCTGATCACTGCTACACACACCACACGCTGATCACTGCTACACACACCGCACGCTGATCACTGCTACACACACCGCACGCTGATCACTGCTACACACACCGCACGCTGATCACTGCTACACACACCACACGCTGATCACTGCTACACACACCACACGCTGATCACTGCAACACACACCACACGCTGATCACTGCTACACACACCACACGCTGATCACTGCTACACACACCACACGCTGATCACTGCTACACACACCACACGCTGATCACTGCTACACACACCACAAGCTGATCACTGCTACACACACCACACGCTGATCACTGCAACACACACCACACGCTGATCACTGCTACACACACCGCACGCTGATCACTGCTACACACACCGCACGCTGTTCACTGCTACACAGACCACACGCTGATCACTGCTACACACACCACACGCTGATCACTGCAACACACACCACACGCTGATCACTGCTACACACACCACACGCTGATCACTGCTACACACACCACACGCTGATCACTGCTACACACACCACACGCTGATCACTGCAACACACACCACACGCTGATCACTGCTACACAGACCACACGCTGATCACTGCTACACACCACACGCTGATCACTGCTACACACACCACACGCTGATCACTGCTACACACACCACACGCTGATCACTGCTACACACACCACACGCTGATCACTGCTACACACACCACACGCTGATCACTGCTACACACACCACACGCTGATCACTGCTACACACACCACACGCTGATCACTGCTACACACACCACACGCTGATCACTGCTACACACACCACACGCTGATCACTGCTACACAGACCACACGCTGATCACTGCTACACACACCACACGCTGATCACTGCTACACACACCACACGCTGATCACTGCTACACACACCACACGCTGATCACTGCTACACACACCACACGCTGATCACTGCTACACACACCACACGCTGATCACTGCTACACACACCACACGCTGATCACTGCTACACACACCACACGCTGATCACTGCAACACACACCACACGCCATACATGCCTACCCTCCCGGTTTTCGCGGGAGGCTCCCGATTTTTTGGGTAACCCCCCGCACCCCCGGAAGGGTAGGCATTTCTCCCGCATTCTGCCCACTTCCTAGTGAAGTGGGCAGAATGAGGAGAATACCCGCGGTGATCGCGGGTCTCCGTGAAGGGGGCGGGGCTTAAGATGTGATTATGCATGAATCACAGCATTTGGCCCCACCCCCTATGGAAATTTGACCCAATCGCGGCAGTTTTGCAGCGAGGGGGCGGGGCTTAAAGATGCGAATAGTTAGGCCCGGCCCCCATCGGACCCCTGCTGCTTCTCTTACCCGGGCTTCTCCCGGGAAGAGATTTATAAAGGTAGGTAAGTATGCCACACGCTGATCACTGCTACACACACCACACGCTGATCACTGCTACACACACCACACGCTGATCTCTGCTACACACACCACACGCTGATCACTGCTACACACACCACACGCTGATCACTGCTACACACACCACACGCTGATCACTGCTACACAGACCACACGCTGATCACTGCTACACACACCACACGCTGATCACTGCTACACACACCACACACTGATCACTGCTACCCACACCACACGCTGATCACTGCTACACACACCACACGCTGATCACTGCTACACAGACCACACGCTGATCACTGCTACACACACCACACGCTGATCACTGCAACACACACCACACGCTGATCACTGCTACACACACACCACGCTGATCACTGCTACACACACCACACGCTGATCACTGCTACACAGACCACACGCTGATCACTGCTACACACACCATACACTGATAACTGCTACCCACACCACACGCTGATCACTGCTACACACACCACACGCTGATCACTGCAACACATACCACACGCTGATCACTGCTACACACACCACACGCTGATCTCTGCTACACACACCACACGCTGATCACTGCTACACACACCACACGCTGATCACTGCTACACACACCACACGCTGATCACTGCTACACACACCACACGCTGATCACTGCTACACACACCACACGCTGATCACTGCTACACACACCACACGCTGATCACTGCTACACAGACCACACGCTGATCACTGCTACACACACCACACGCTGATCACTGCTACACACACCACACGCTCATCTCTGCTACACACACCACACGCTGATCACTGCTACACACACCACACGCTGATCACTGCTACACACACCACACGCTGATCACTGCTACACACACCACACGCTGATCACTGCTACACACACCACACGCTGATCACTGCAACACACACCACACGCTGATCACTGCTACACACACCACACGCTGATCACTGCTACACACACCACACGCTGATCACTGCTACACACACCACACGCTGATCACTGCTACACACACCACAAGCTGATCACTGCTACACACACCACACGCTGATCACTGCAACACACACCACACGCTGATCACTGCTACACACACCGCACGCTGATCACTGCTACACACACCGCACGCTGTTCACTGCTACACAGACCACACGCTGATCACTGCTACACACACCACACGCTGATCACTGCAACACACACCACACGCTGATCACTGCTACACACACCACACGCTGATCACTGCTACACACACCACACGCTGATCACTGCTACACACACCACACGCTGATCACTGCTACACACACCACACGCTGATCACTGCAACACACACCACACGCTGATCACTGCTACACAGACCACACGCTGATCACTGCTACACACCACACGCTGATCACTGCTACACACACCACACGCTGATCACTGCTACACACACCACACGCTGATCACTGCTACACACACCACACGCTGATCACTGCTACACACACCACACGCTGATCACTGCTACACACACCACACGCTGATCACTGCTACACACACCACACGCTGATCTCTGCTACACACACCACACGCTGATCACTGCTACACACACCACACGCTGATCACTGCTACACAGACCACACGCTGATCACTGCTACACACACCACACGCTGATCACTGCTACACACACCACACGCTGATCACTGCTACACACACCACACGCTGATCACTGCTACACACACCACACGCTGATCACTGCTACACACACCACACGCTGATCACTGCTACACACACCACACGCTGATCACTGCTACACACACCACACGCTGATCACTGCTACACACACCACACGCTGATCACTGCTACACACACCACACACTGATCACTGCAACACACACCACACGCCATACATGCCTACCCTCCCGGTTTTCGCGGGAGGCTCCCGATTTTTTGGGTAACCCCCCGCACCCCCGGAAGGGTAGGCATTTCTCCCGCATTCTGCCCACTTCCTAGTGAAGTGGGCAGAATGAGGAGAATACCCGCGGTGATCGCGGGTCTCCGTGAAGGGGGCGGGGCTTAAGATGTGATTCTGCATGAATCACAGCATTTGGCCCCACCCCCTATGGAAATTTGACCCAATCGCGGCAGTTTTGCAGCGAGGGGGCGGGGCTTAAAGATGCGAATAGTTAGGCCCGGCCCCCATCGGACCCCTGCTGCTTCTCTTACCCGGGCTTCTCCCGGGAAGAGATTTATAAAGGTAGGTAAGTATGCCACACGCTGATCACTGCTACACACACCACACGCTGATCACTGCTACACACACCACACGCTGATCTCTGCTACACACACCACACGCTGATCAGTGCTACACACACCACACGCTGATCACTGCTACACACACCACACGCTGATCACTGCTACACAGACCACACGCTGATCACTGCTACACACACCACACGCTGATCACTGCTACACACACCACACACTGATCACTGCTACCCACACCACACGCTGATCACTGCTACACACACCACACGCTGATCACTGCTACACAGACCACACGCTGATCACTGCTACACACACCACACGCTGATCACTGCAACACACACCACACGCTGATCACTGCTACACACACACCACGCTGATCACTGCTACACACACCACACGCTGATCACTGCTACACAGACCACACGCTGATCACTGCTACACACACCACACACTGATAACTGCTACCCACACCACACGCTGATCACTGCTACACACACCACACGCTGATCACTGCAACACACACCACACGCTGATCACTGCTACACACACCACACGCTGATCTCTGCTACACACACCACACGCTAATCACTGCTACACACACCACACGCTGATCACTGCTACACACACCACACGCTGATCACTGCTACACACACCACACGCTGATCACTGCTACACACACCACACGCTGATCACTGCTACACACACCACACGCTGATCACTGCTACACAGACCACACGCTGATCACTGCTACACACACCACACGCTGATCACTGCTACACACACCACACGCTCATCTCTGCTACACACACCACACGCTGATCACTGCTACACACACCACACGCTGATCACTGCTACACACACCACACGCTGATCACTGCTACACACACCACACGCTGATCACTGCTACACACACCACACGCTGATCACTGCTACACACACACCACGCTGATCACTGCTACACACACACCACGCTGATCACTGCTACACACACCACACGCTGATCACTGCTACACACACCACACGCTGATCTCTGCTACACACACCACACGCTGATTTCTGCTACACACACCACACGCTGATCACTGCTACACACACCACACGCTGATCACTGCTACACACACCACAAGCTGATCACTGCTACACAGACCACACGCTGATCACTGCTACACAGACCACACGCTGATCACTGCTACACACACCACACGCTGATCACTGCAACACACACCACACGCTGATCACTGCTACACACACACCACGCTGATCACTGCTACACACACCACACGCTGATCACTGCTACACAGACCACACGCTGATCACTGCTACACACACCACACGCTGATCACTGCTACACACACCACACGCTGATCACTGCTACACACACCACACGCTGATCACTGCAACACACACCACACGCTGATCACTGCTACACACACCACACGCTGATCTCTGCTACACACACCACACGCTGATCACTGCTACACACACCACACGCTGATCACTGCTACACACACCACACGCTGATCACTGCTACACACACCACACGCTGATCACTGCTACACACACCACACGCTGATCACTGCTACACACACCACACGCTGATCACTGCTACACACACCACACGCTGATCACTGCTACACAGACCACACGCTGATCACTGCTACACACACCACACGCTGATCACTGCTACACACACCACACGCTCATCTCTGCTACACACACCACACGCTGATCACTGCTACACACACCACACGCTGATCACTGCTACACACACCACACGCTGATCACTGCTACACACACCACACGCTGATCACTGCTACACACACCACACGCTGATCACTGCTACACACACACCACGCTGATCACTGCTACACACACACCACGCTGATCACTGCTACACACACCACACGCTGATCACTGCTACACACACCACACGCTGATCTCTGCTACACACACCACACGCTGATCTCTGCTACACACACCACACGCTGATCTCTGCTACACACACCACACGCTGATCTCTGCTACACACACCACACGCTGATCACTGCTACACACACCACACGCTGATCACTGCTACACACACCACACGCTGATCACTGCTACACACACCACACGCTGATCACTGCTACACACACCACACGCTGATCACTGCTACACACACCACACGCTGATCACTGCTACACACACACCACGCTGATCACTGCTACACACACCACACGCTGATCACTGCTACACACACCACACGCTGATCACTGCTACACACACCACACGCTGATCACTGCTACACACACCACACGCTGATCACTGCTACAGACACCACACGCTGATCTCTGCTACACACACCACACGCTGATCTCTGCTACACACACCACACGCTGATCTCTGCTACACACACCACACGCTGATCTCTGCTACACACACCACACGCTGATCACTGCTACACACACCACACGCTGATCACTGCAACACACACCACACGCTGATCACTGCAACACACACCACACGCTGATCACTGCTACACACACCACACGCTGATCACTGCTACACACACACCACACGCTGATCTCTGCTACACACACCACACGCTGATCACTGCTACACACACACCACGCTGATCACTGCTACACAGACCACACGCTGATCACTGCTACACACACCACACGCTGATCTCTGCTACACAGACCACACGCTGATCACTGCTACACACACCACACGCTGATCTCTGCTACACACACCACACGCTGATCACTGCTACACACACCACACGCTGATCACTGCTACACAAACCACACGCTGATCTCTGCTACACAGACCACACGCTGATCACTGCTACACACACCACACGCTGATCACTGCTACACACACCACACGCTGATCACTGCTACACACACCACACGCTGATCACTGCAACACACACCACACGCTGATCACTGCTACACAGACCACACGCTGATCACTGCTACACACACCACACGCTGATCACTGCAACACACACCACACGCTGATCACTGCAACACACACCACACGCTGATCACTGCTACACACACACCACGCTGATCACTGCTACACACACCGCACGCTGATCTCTGCTACACACACCACACGCTGATCACTGCTACACACACCACACGCTGATCACTGCTACACTGACCACACGCTGATCACTGCTAAACAGACCACACACTGATCACTGCTACACACACCACACGCTGATCACTGCTACACACACCACACGCTGATCTCTGCTACACACACCCCACGCTGATCACTGCTACACACACCACACGCTGATCACTGCTACACACACCACACGCTGATCACTGCTACACACACCACACGCTGATCACTGCTACACACACCACATGCTGATCACTGCTACACAGACCACACGCTGATCACCGCTACACACACCACACGCTGATCACTGCTACACACACCACACGCTGATCACTGCTACACACACCACACGCTGATCACTGCTACACACACCACATGCTGATCACTGCTACACAGACCACACGCTGATCACCGCTACACACACCACACGCTGATCACTGCTACACACACCACACGCTGATCACTGCTACACACACCACACGCTGATCACTGCTACACACACCACACGCTGATCACTGCTACACACACCACACGCTGATCACTGCTAAACAGACCACACGCTGATCACTGCTACACACACCACACGCTGATCACTGCTAAACACACCACACGCTGATCACTGCTAAACAGACCACACGCTGATCACTGCTACACACACCACACGCTGATCACTGCTACACACACCACACGCTGATCTCTGCTACACACACCACACGCTGATCACTGCAACACACACCACACGCTGATCTCTGCTACACACACCACACGCTGATCACTGCTACACTGACCACACGCTGATACACTGCAAAAAAAATTAACTTACCTGACTCCAGGGACCGGTGGTCGGGGCTCCGGGTGATGTCCTCCCTCTAGTCAACTGGTCTCCCATGTTCCACTGCGTGCCCTGTCATCAGGTGATTGGGTCCCAGTGCTGTATGGGATATCACCTGACCGGAGGCATGGAGGACATCACCTGAGGCCCGGATCATGCAGGTAAGTGTAATTAAGGGAAGGGGGCTCGCGGGGGGTCCACGATCACGGGGGGCGGGGCTTAGCGCCGGAAGGTAGCAGTGGCGGCCGGTCGGTGCAATGCGTGGGCACTTTGTCAAGGTATTTTTTCCGAAAATACAGTGACTAGTGTGCGGATGGGATTCGAAGGGACAGAACTTTATCGCAAGCTCTGTCCCTGCAAGGGATTTGTAGCAAATCCCTGTGATATTGCCTGAATTCACAATGCGAATTCAGTCGTTAATATCACACTACAATCTGCATTCAATATGCGGATTGTAGTAAATAGAGCCCTTTGTACCATAAAACTGTTATTTTTTTATTTACAACCGAAACTCGGCACTCAAATTAATTAGAGCAATGTAAATGACAATTGTATACAGGTGTTACATACCAGACATTTTAGAACATTTACACATAGATTAATTACACCTAACAAGGTTTTGTATTTTATTGTATTGGAACTTCCTTCTACTCCGATACTGGGGTCTGCGGAAAATTGGTTAATACAATGCAATTCACGGTTCAGAAGATAACCTTTATACCTGACCCCTAATAATAGCAAATAACCCTGAACAATGATTAATCAATAATTTACTAAAGTCCACAAATGGCTGGCCAGCTAACTCTGGCCCTGATTCAGACCCGTTCGCTAGATGCAGTCGCTCGCTCCCAAGGCATAAACGCGCCCACTATGTATTGGGGACCGATCACTTTGTGTTTATAGTTGCCCACCAGTTTGTCTTTAGCCGCCCACTAGCGAAGTTCATCACCAGGAAGTATATACAACCATCGGTACATCGTGAACCATCGGATCAGACCGCAGTGCTTGCAGTTGACTGTACCCTACCGCTAGCACTGCGAGCAGTTCTGTGTAAAAAATAACCAAGTGACGTGTACTATGACGCTGCCTGTTAATTATGCACGCCTCTGAAACGGAGTTGAAACACTCAGGCACGCCAACGTTCACAACTCCACTCCCCCGTTACTACTGCCCCTGTTACCACCCACAACCCGCCTCTCCTGTCACTCATTCCACTGGGCTGTCTTTGCTGGGCGAGCGAGTGCGTCCCGATCGCTCAAAATATTTCACGCATGCGCACTGCGATGCATACGCATGCACAAATGCATAACATCGGCCACGTTCGAGCGAGCAGCTGCTTGCGAGAGGGTCTGAATCACACCCTCTGTACGATGGTGCACATTTGATGACTGGTTGAAGAAATAATGGTCCAGGATATTGGGGGTGGTCTTGGGCACAGAGGGCCTAATTCAGACCCAGCAGGTCAATGGTGCCCAAGTGCACATGCGCACGACGGAGGGAGCTCCGTCGTGCGCATGCGTGAGACCCGAATAACGACGGCCAAGCCGTCGTTATGGGTCTCGCACCAAAGGGGTCATGCTGTCGATGGTAAGTGACAGCACGCCCCCTTTGGTGGGCGTGCCGGGGGCGTGGCTGCCCAGACGGAGGTGTTTCCATGGGAACGCCTACCATCTGGGGCCGGCCCCACTGACATCACTAGTGATGTCAGTGGGAGTGTTTTTGGCTCTCTAGGGCTTGCGGCAGCGAGACCCTACCGCAAGGGTCTCGTCGCAAGCTCGATGGTCGCGATGGTCTTGACCATCGCGACCATCTTTTTGGCCGCTCGCATAAGCTGTGGGTGGTCACCCACAGCTATGCGAGCGGCCAGGAGGCCGCTCCAATTTTATGTGGGACGGCCCTGATTCAGAGCGAGCGCTCTTGCCAGAGCGTCCGGCTCTGAATCAGGCCCAGAATTTTTACACGCTATATCCACATAATGTAAGTATAGCCGGTAATACACACGTTTACAATGATATATATTTCACAGAAAACGTTTTGGACAATATATTTCTGAGCTGGTGGTGCTCTCCTAGAGTCAAATATATAGCACAAAGAAAAAGGAAGAAAAAGAAGACAACCTTTATTAGGATCTCATCATAGATCTAGTGTAACTAACAACAATTGAACATATACATACAGACAAACATACAAGATAACATAGAATAGGATAAAAAAGGATGGTGTGTTACGCAATATATCTACTTCTCCTGAGACCAGGAATTAGGACAAAATCATATAAAGTTCTAACTTGAAGTGACAAAGATGGGTAGAAATACTCAGATCACTCATCAATATTATACACTAATTTGTTATCTAACTCCCCCTGTGCTAATAACAATAATTGTTAACTAAGATAATTTAACAGAGGTAGACATATAACTGCCTGTGATTGCTAAGGATAATTCCCATAAATCCAGCTGCGTAAGTACAGAACAGACTGTATGGGTATAGCCCATAATCATAGCAGTATAGTAATGAAGAGCATCTGGATATCTTGATGAAGTGATAATCTGCTTTTAACCACATGTCTGTCGGCTGAGGTGGTCAATGAGAGTTACCCTCTCCAAATACAGATGATGGAAAGATTTCCTGCATCTGCTGTCAGTTCCCAGAGATGGAGCTGATGAGAGTACAGAGAGAATAGTACAGGGAGAGAGAAAAGGGACCATGTCATTCTAAGTAGCAATCTAGAAAGTCAGCAAAGTAGCTGTATCCCTCTAGCATGCTAAGTATTAGACACAATGGGGCATATTCGGCTAATTGGCGCGCTGGACGGGATTCATTTAGCGGGGATTCCACGCGCAGGTGTCCCTGAGACCCCGCGCACGAGTCCCCGCTGTTTGATTTTACCTCGCACCTCATGTAGGTGCGAGGTAAAATCAGCCTGAGGCCGCCCTATTCGGCCTAGCGCGAGCAAGAATAACACACTGATTCCGCAGTTCTCACGGAATCAGTGTGTTCTCGCATGAAAGTCCGTTTTTTTGACGCTGGGAAAAAGCTATTCTATTGAATAGCTTAACCCTGTGCCACGGGACTTTCACCCCACAAATACTCGCGGGAGAAGTCCCGTGGATAATTGAATATGTCCCAATGTGTCAAGTAATTTGATCTAAACCATTCTTAAGTCACCTTAGTAAAATCAATATTTGGAGTACCCCATTGGTTCTCCAATATTAAGGGTGAAAGATATTAGAACAAAAAGTTTCTGTTGAATTGAAGGAAGTGTAATAATCATAACCTTCAATAAACAGTTATCAAATGATATCGGAGATAATGATGTATCAGCAATTCCCACTGCAGCTATAAGAAACAATCTTGACTGTAACAGTTGGCTATTGTTCTCAGTATATTTCAGAAATATTATTCCTCACTAGTCAGTGTTTCAAAATAAATAGATCTATACATGACTGATATATTGTGAGTTCATATTGAGATTAACATATATTATACCTCAGGGTAAATGGAAACGCTGGTAAAGAGTAGTTAGAAAAGGAAAGTTCCAGTCCTGCAGTACTATCTAAACATGTGCAAACGGTATTGCAGTGAATGCTTAGTAGTCAAGAGGCTGCCCTACTACGAGACATAGACCCATAACCCTCTATTTGCAGATATGGGGGAACGATTCCCTTGGTGAGGATGATCCTCACTATCTGCACAGGATTATAAAAGAGAAAAAACAAAAGTGTACTATACCAGCTGGCAACCCTGTCTGTGATCAGCCATTTGTGAGGGAATCTTGCTGCATAAAAGCACGGCTACCAATAGCCTATTACATAACACCAGCTCTCATTTTCCTATGACACTTCAGAACATTCCAAAGTGGGAATTTCTCAGACTAAGGATAAATTGCTCAGATGAGAAGATCTTCAGAGAAAGAAGTGTACAATTTACCAAAAGACTAAGAGAAAGAGGATATAGCCACCGTTCCATCAAGATGGCAATTAAACATACATCACAGACCAAACGAGAAAACTTTATCTTTCCCCTTAATTAAGACAAAAGGAAAGATAAGGAAGACATGAGCTGTGTTGGCAATTTTAGCCAAGAGTGGCAGGATATCAAGAATATAGCCATAAAGAACTGGCCCATCCTCCTAATAGACAAAGACCTTTAAAATAAACTACCTCCCAAACCACTGATGAGCTGGAGGAGATCCAGAAATATTAGAGACTCCATTGTCTGAAGTCATTTTGAGAGAAATCCAAAGAAAATTTGGAAATTGAAGGGATCCCATGCATGTGGCAATTGTTTCGCTAGCTCATACATGAAAAGTAGAGAATCAGTGGATGATAGGTATGACAACAATTTAGAGATCAAGACATTCATTAACTGCAACACATGTGGTGTTATATACTGTATTTAATGTATTTGTGGTTTGAGGTTTGTGGGGATGACATCCAGGAAACTCAAACAAAGGGTCTTGGAACACATCGGAAACATCAGGAACGTAGAAACTGATAGACTGAAGATGAAATAGATAACAACAGTGGCAAGACATGTCTTTTTAAAACATAATGGACAACCCAAAGTGGTTAGTGCTTTTGGCTTAGAGAAAATTAATCTGGGCATACGTGGAGGAGATACAATGAAGACGTTATTACGTAAAGAGAGTGAATGGATTTTTTCTCTACACACACTCACTCCATATGGTTTAAATGAAAACATTAATTTTGGAGCCTTTCTCTGACCACAAACTATCTATACCCGGACTATATTGACAATCTGGGATCACTGTCAATAAACCTGTGTTAAGATAATGATTTATTATTCTTCTCATTCCATTAGCAACCACCAGAGTTATGATGATTTTACCTTATGCCAGTCGACTCATTTAGATTTTTTCTTTATTTTATCTGTAGACGTTTAGGATAGTTATATAATATGTCAATATCAATCCATGTATTTCATCGATGTTCGGCTTATGACAGGTTGGTTAAACATATTACCACCATTGGAAGAGCTCTCAACCCTAGTGAATATATATACTAGATGGAGTGTGTCTAATATTGATTATGTGCATCATTTATCGGATGCTGCCATGTCTTTCTGGCTTCATTTATCCATATGGTATTAGGTTTTAACAGATTGTATACTACTGGTGATAGTTTGGCTATTTATGTAGTAATGTCAACCATTTAGTTATCTCTCTCTTTTTCATCATACAATCACAGGTCATAGACCTTCAATATCACAGGTTATATGTTAACATGATAGTTACCTGATACTAAACCAATCTATATAACCAGTATTGCCCTTACATGTGATCACAATACTGTTCCAATATCGCTCACCCCCGCTAACATAACACTGCTCACTGTCTTTCCTGTTTTATCACTAGTGTCCAGTTTAGGACGGTACTTAGCCCCGCCTCCTAGCATGATGGGTGGAGGGATTCCTAGAGGCTTGATGCTAAGGGGGTCAAACCCCGCCCTCTACCATGACTAACAGAGGGAACTCCCGGATAACACATTTACTTTGATCGTCATTCATTCACACATGACCATTAAAACTCCTCCCACATACAGACGCCAATTAATAGGTGATGTCAATTACATTAAGTAGAAGGTAACGCTGCCCACGAGGACAAACACGGACCTTGAAGAAGCCACAGGGTGAAACGCGCGTTGTCCATAGGAGGAGATCACACAGGAATATGTACACGGTGCCCCTGTAATTATGCAGCAAGATTCCCTCACATATGGCTGATCACAGACAGGGTTGCCAGCTGGTATAGTACACTCTGTTTTTTCTCTATTACAATCCTGTGCAGATAGTGAGGATCATCCTCACCAAGCGAATCGTTCCCCCATATCTGCAAATAGAGGGTTATGGGTCTATGTCTCGTAGTAGGGCAGCCTCTTGACTACTAAGCATTCACTGCAATACCGTTTGCACATGTTTAGATAGTACTGCAGGACTGGAACTTTCCTTTTCTAACTACTCTTTACCAGCGTTTCCATTTACCCTGAGGTATAATATATGTTAATCTCAATATGAACTCACAATATATCAGTCATGTATAGATCTATTTATTTTGAAACACTGACTAGTGAGGAATAATATTTCTGAAATATACTGAGAACAATAGCCAACTGTTACAGTCATGATTGTTTCTTATAGCTGCAGTGGGAATTGCTGATACATCATTATCTCCGATATCATTTGATAACTGTTTATTGAAGGTTATGATTATTACACTTCCTTCAATTCAACAGAAACTTTTTGTTCTAATATCTTTCACCCTTAATATTGGAGAACCAATGGGGTACTCCAAATATTGATTTTACTAAGGTGACTTAAGAATAGTTTAGATCAAATTACTTGACACATTGGGACATATTCAATTATCCATGGGACTTCTCCCGCGAGTATTTGTGGGGTGAAAGTCCCGTGGCACAGGGTTAAGCTATTCAATAGAATAGCTTTTTCCCAGCGTCAAAAAAACGGACTTTCATGCGAGAACACACTGATTCCGTGAGAACTGCGGAATCAGTGTGTTATTCTTGCTCGCGCGAGGCCGAATAGGGCGGCCTCAGGCTGATTTTACCTCGCACCTACATGAGGTGCGAGGTAAAATCAAACAGCGGGGACTCGCGCGCGGGGTCTCAGGGACACCTGCGCGTGGAATCCCCGCTAAATGAATCCCGTCCAGCGCGCCAATTAGCCGAATATGCCCCATTGTGTCTAATACTTAGCATGCTAGAGGGATACAGCTACTTTGCTGACTTTCTAGATTGCTACTTAGAATGACATGGTCCCTTTTCTCTCTCCCTGTACTATTCTCTCTGTACTCTCATCAGCTCCATCTCTGGGAACTGACAGCAGATGCAGGAAATCTTTCCATCATCTGTATTTGGAGAGGGTAACTCTCATTGACCACCTCAGCCGACAGACATGTGGTTAAAAGCAGATTATCCCTTCATCAAGATATCCAGATGCTCTTCATTACTATACTGCTATGATTATGGGCTATACCCATACAGTCTGTTCTGTACTTACGCAGCTGGATTTATGGGAATTATCCTTAGCAATCACAGGCAGTTATATGTCTACCTCTGTTAAATTATCTTAGTTAACAATTATTGTTATTAGCACAGGGGGAGTTAGATAACAAATTAGTGTATAATATTGATGAGTGATCTGAGTATTTCTACCCATCTTTGTGACTTCAAGTTAGAACTTTATATGATTTTGTCCTAATTCCTGGTCTCAGGAGAAGTAGATATATTGCGTAACACACCATCCTTTTTTATCCTATTCTATGTTATCTTGTATGTTTGTCCGTATGTATATGTTCAATTGTTGTTAGTTACACTAGATCTATGATGAGATCCTAATAAAGGTTAAGTTTTAAATATTAGTGTGCCTCCAGAAAAGAGTTTTTTTCTTCCTTTTTCTTTGTGAAGAAATAATGGTGTAAGTAATTTTACTTTGTACATGTACTATGGTCCTGATTCAGAGGCGCTCTGTAATTGTGAGTGCTCACTCTGAATCAGGGCAGAGTTTTTTATAAAAAAAATCCACCTCCAGGCCACTTGCATAGCTGTAGGTGACCAGCCACAGCTTGTGCGGGCGGCCTAGTGATGGTCGCGATTATCATCGGGCTGGCAACGAGACCTTTGTGGTAGGGTCTCATCCACCGCAAGCCCCAGTGAACTTCCTGCTCTAATAGAGCAGGAATTTCACTACTGACATCACGTGTGAAGTCAGTAGGGCCGCCCACAAATGGAGGCGTTCATGCAGGAACGCCTCCGTGTGTGCAGCCACCCTCCCGACCCACCTACAAAACAGGGCGAACTGTCGATCAACATCGACAGCCACCCCGTTTTGCTGCGAGACCTGAGCGAGTGAAGTTCTCTCTCACTCCGAGGTGCATGCTGCGCATGCGCACTGCCCGACCATCGACCCGCTTACGAGCGCTATGCCCTATTCCCTGCAGCTTTCCCTTCCTTGCTTGTAAGCTTCCTTTTATTAGGAGTTTGATTAAACAAAGCAAGGGTTAGATCTGCTCTGTGTTGGTGACACTGTTGTTCCCTATAATGTTGCCAGCTGGCAATAATGTTCCTAATTATAACCAACATTAACGATTCCTTTGCAGTGTTTGCTTTATAATACTAATATTGGTGCAGGGAGAGGATGTATGCAACTTAGTTTGGCGTTGGTAGAATGCCTGGGCTACTCCAAGGATCAAGCAATTCCTGTACTCACGGAAAGTCTGCAATACAGTTAACTCCAGCTGTCCCTGATGATTTGTAGGTAGCAAAAGACCTTGACAAAGGAGGTGATGCGCGGCAATCAGTGACCTGTGGCTGTACTTTAATCTGCTAAGGACTGTGGCAGCTTCTCGGAAATAATCCTCACTTTTAACACTGTCTCTCACCTGCAGAGTTCAGTATGATTTACCACCGGCAGCGGCAGCCCGACAGAGGAGGAAATCCCGACCGTCTAGAGAGGTAATTAAAACGAATCTAATTCCCCCCCCCTCTTAACCCTCCTTTAGGGTGCCTAACCCTAACCTCCCCCAAGTGCCTAAACCTCATCCCCCCTCTGTGTCTAAACCTACCCCCCCCCCTTCCCCGCCACCTTAACCTATGTACCCTGGGGGGTGCCTAACCCTAACCTCCCCCCAAGTGCCTAAACCTCATCTCCCCTCTAAGTGCCTAAACGTACCCCCCCTTCCCCGCCGCCTAAACCTAAGTCCCCCAGGGGGTGCCTAACCCTAATCTCCCAGGGGGGTGCCTAACCCTAACACCCCCTTCCCCTAGCCTGACCCTAACCTCCCAGTGGGTGTGCCTAACCCTGTCTCTCCCAGGAGCCCTAAACCTAACCCTCCCCTTCCCCCGCGTCCGGCGCCTGGTCCGCGCCCGGCGCCTGGTATACCTTCGATTGGGATGCCACGCGCCTGTCTCCCAGCATAGGTAAAATGACACACGGCGAGATTTCGACACCTGTCATTTAACCCTTGCTGGGATTAAGCAGTCGGGAAGCCGGCGGTCAGCATTGCATCCACCGGCTTCCCGACTGCTTCTCCACCTGCACTGGCGCAGATGCTGCAATGAAGAAATGACAGGTCTATCTAGTGCCGGAGTTATGAAGAATGTTGAGATGCCTACACAAGTGGAGGAAGGGTATATATTAGGTGCTGAGTCTATCACTGACAGGCTGCAGGCAAAATAACGGGTGGCTGCAGTCTATATAATGTTTATTAGTCTAGAACTGCCTGAATTCAGTAACCTCAGGGTTATTTATCCTGACATTCCCTGGTAGAGCCTTGGTCCCCTGGTAATTTATTGTTCTCTGGTGACTGAGTCACGGGGTAACCTCACAGTAAGATGACTGGGTGTGTGTTTTAGGTTACAGACCTTCCTGGCAGCTTGAACAGATGAATAAGGCAGTTACCAGGTAATCACCGCCCTTTTTGGTCCTCTCCTCCTTCAGGTCAGCCTCCGCCACTTGCAGCCTCCCACAGCCCACCTCCAATCTAGCTCCGTCCCGCCTCCTCTCCAGCAGGCACCGACCCTCACACGTCACACTCTCAGCAGCCACCTCCTAGACAGCAGACTGGCTCCTCTGGCTCCTGTTCTCCATCTCCTCAACCCTCAGGTATTTCTGCCACCTTAGGACTGCCCAACGGTCAGCTGGGCAGCTCCTCTTATCTCCTTCATCCAGGTCCCGATGCACTATGAATACGTAATAATCTATATACCCTAAATGTCGCTATTTAGCATTGTAAGTCGCACAAGAAATAATTGCTTTCCAGACTTTGAGTGTGGTTCCAAAGCACAAAAAGTTATTATTCATATAAAAAGCATTTAGTTACACGCTGTGATCTAAATACAATTAGCGCAAAAGATTATACATAAACAAAGTACAGTCGATACATACACCAGCACACCGGTCCCAGTTACAGTCATCAATCCTGAGGTCTGTGGTCATCCATGAGAATGACTACTAACTGGGACCGGGACACAGACTACATACCCTAACAGATCATTATAACAACAATGTAGACAGACAAACATAATTCCATTGGTTCTTGCTCTTGGTCTTTGTAGTACGCTGTAGTTCATAGGACAGTTCACTAGGGGTATGTCCCAATTCTCCAGATTACATTGTCTTTCTTTAATTGATTTAAACTACATAGAGACACTACATTACAGTGTATACATTCTAACTAGGGGTGTGCACCGGCGACTTTCGTGTTTTGTGTTTTGGCTTTGGATCTGGATCTTTCTTCGTGTTTTGGATCTGGATTGGTTTTGCCAAAACCACGCTTCCATGTTTTGGGTTCTGGGTTTTGTGTTTTGGATCTGTATTTTTTTGAAAAAAAAGCATAAAAACAGCTAAAATCACAGAATTTGGGGGGTTTTCTGCTCCTATGCTATTATTAACCTCAATATCTGAACACCTCACACCTCACAATAGTGTTTTTATATCCAAAAGGTTGCACCGAGGTAGCTGGATGACTATGCTAAGCGACACGAGTGGGCGGCACAAACACGTGACCCATCTAGGAGTGACACTGCAGTGGCAGACAGGATGGCAGTTTGAAAAACTAGGCCCCAAACTGTACATAATGCAAAGAAAAAAAAGAGGTGCCAGATGGAATTGTCCTTGGGCCCTCCCACCCACCCTTATGTTGTATAAACAGGACATGCACACTTTAACAACCAATCATTTCAGTGCCAGGGTCTGCCACACAACTGTGGCTGAAATGATTGGTTCGTTTGGGCCCCCACAAAACAAGCTGGCAATTAATCTGTCCCTGCACAAACTGGCTCTACGGAGGCAAGATCCTGACTAAAGTGGAAATTGATGAGGAGGGAGTTGACGGTGTGGTTTGCAGGCGCTTGGATCCAACAGGAAAAAGGGATTTAGGTGTCCCTGGACTGCTTACAGTTTTAGCCAAAGTTTCTGAACTTGACAGTAACTTTTTATGAACGCGCTGCAGGTGCCGTATAAGGGAGGATGTTCCTAGGTTGTTAACGTCCCTACCCCTACTTATTTCACCTTTACATATGGTACATATGGCAAGACAGTTGTTGTCCGGATTTGGATAGAAATATTGCCAGACCAAAGAGGTGGAATGTTTAGTCTTCTGCCCAGGCATGACCGTGATGGGCTTTTTCATCCCACGGACAACAACTGTCTCCCCCGGAGCCTGATTTAAACAAACCACATCACCATCAGAATCCTCCTCGCCAACTTCCTCCTCAGCGCCAGCTACACCAGTATCCTCATCCTGTTGTACTTCAACAGTGACATCTTCAATTTGCATATCAGCAAGTGGACTGTGGGTGCTCCTTTCAGCACTTGCAAGGGGCGTGCAAATGGTGGAAAGAGGCACCTCTTCCCGTCCAGTGCTGGGAAGGTCAGGCATAGCAACCACCACCACACTTGGACTCTACATGGGGATTTGTGATATCTTCTTAGAACGCACAGTTCTTCGCTGTGCTTTTGCCAGCTTAACTCGTTTGATTTTTTTAGTGGGAGGAGGGCTTCCATCGTCATGTGAAGCTGAACCACTAGTCATGAACATAGGGAAAGACCTTAGCCGTTCCTTGCCACTCCGTGACGTAAATGGCATATTGGCAAGTTTACCTTTCTCTTCAGATGATTTAAATGTTTTTTTCAAGGTCATTTTCCTGAACTTTGTCATTTGGGATTGTATGTGCCCTCTACTATGACATTGGGCATCGGCCTTGGCAGACGACGTTCAGCACTAGGAGGAAGTGGTTCTTGATTTTTCCCAATTTTATTTTTATCGGAGAAAGTTTGGTCCTCCATTTATGTTATATTGATATATACGTGCGGCTAAGGCGCACACAAACACAGAAAGTAATTTTTTACTTTTGTTGGAGACTAGTGCACTTTGTGGGTTACACCACCCTTTAAGAAATGAGCCAGCCGGCTCTTTACTTATGGGACACAGGCGCACGCTTGGCGCTGCTCCTTTGTTGATGCACGTGCAGATACAGCCCACACAATTCACAAAGACAGAAAAAAAAAGAAGAATTTTTTATTCTTTGTGGAGCGCACTTTGGGGGTTACACCACCCTTTAACAGACAGATGCACACTTGGCACTGCTCCTTTGTTGATGCACGTGCAGCCACAGTGCACACAATTCACAAACACAGAAAATATTTTTTTATTTTGTTTGGAGTGCCCTTTGGGGGTTACAGCACCCTTTAACGGTCAAGCCAGCCGGCCCTTTACTTATGACACAGGCGCACGCTTGGCGCTGCTTTGTTGATGCACGTGCGGCTACTGCGCACACAATTCACAAACACAGAAAAAATATTTATTTTTTTGCACTTGGGGGGAGCACCCCTGATGGACAGAGCACCCCCTGGACAACACTACAGCACCCCTTTAGGACTGGGACACTACACAGGACTTTGGAGTGGACACAGCCCCTATGGACAACTGACTGCACAACACAGTCCAGCCAGCCCCTATGGACTTTGGAGGAGTGGACACAGCCCCTATGGACAACAGCAGCACAGCACAACACAGCCAGCCCCTATGGACTTTGGAGGGGTGGACGCAGCCCCTATGGACAACAGCAGCACAGCGCAGCACAGCACAGCACAACACTACACTGCACTACACTACACTACACTACACAGCCCAGCCAGCCCTAACTCCCACCCTCCCTCTTCACTGTCCACAGCCGAGTGAGAAAATGGCGCCGACGTGGGTACCTTATATAGAATCCAAAACCCGCGAGACCCGGAAGGCGGGATGATGACGTTTTGCCTCAATTTCAGATCCGAGTCAGGCGAGAAAAGTCGAGCCTGACTCGGATCGGCCTCGGGTCGGGGGGGTTCGGATTTCAGAAATCCGAACCCGCTCACCCCTAATTCTAACCAATAATTTCTTATATTACATAACCATCGAACGCAAGATGCGACACCCTCGCTGATAGTTTCAGATATCTGGAAATAAACAGTGTGTCAGTTTAGTACCAAACATGCCATGTCTATCATGTTGTATACCATTAATATCAAATACATAATTAATAACTTTAATATAAACCATAATGTGTAGGAACCTTTTATGAGTGCGTGTATATTTATGGTTATATGTAAGTATGCACTGTGTGTCTACATGCAGCGCAAAACATGCGCTGTGTGTGTTTCTATTTACAAATGCAACTGTATATGTATATGTGTGCACGCATTGTGGATACTCATGTGATCGTTTAAGTGTATATATAAACATATATATATATATATATATATATATAGATATATATAAACGACGAAAAGAACAGCGGCACTCAGGGTCTTGAGAAAATATCAAACTGCTGTATTAAGAAAATATCACAACATAAATCCAATGTTTCGGAGCCCATAGCCCCTTTGTCAAGGTGAGTGAGAACAAATAATCAAGGTGTCTTACCTTATAAAGGATGTGTCAAGGAGTGAAAAAACCACAAGTGTGGAAAGTAGCGCCGGTTCCGTCGCATCCAGCCCCGCTCAAGGTACTTCCTGTGCGGCAGGAGATGACGTGTGTTACTCCCGCGTCACGTTGTCTAGGTAACTCTGTGACCATGGCAACCAAGTGACGCTGCTGTGCGCTCAAGGAACTAGCTCTGAAATTAAAATCATGTGAAGAATAAGTGAAAAAAAGAATAGCTAAACACCAGATACACTATGGGGCATATCCAATTACCCGCGGGACCTCTCCCGCGAGTAATTGAGGCTTGGAAGTCCCGCAGCGCGGGTTAAGCTATTCAATAAAATAGCTTTTTCCCCGCGTCATTAAATCTGTTGTAGCCCGTGTGAACACACTGTTTCCGCGTTGCTCGCGGAAAGTGTGTTAGTGCCAGCAGCGCGAGGCCGATTAGCCCGGCATCGTGCAGATTTTACCTCACACCTACATGAGATGCGAGGTAAAATCCGACAGCAGGGACTCGCGCACGGGGTCTCGGGGACACCCGCGCGTGCATTCCCAGCTAATTGACTTCCGACAAGCGTGAAAATTAGCGCGAGGTAAACCCTGGATATGCCCCTATGTGTACGAACTATTCGTGTATAGTAATGTCTTAAAGATGCACATTAAGACCTTACAGAGATAGAAGTATAGGAGCATTATGTATAGTATAATATACTTAATGACATGGACTGCAAACATGACCTATAATAAATATATGTGTAAAAAAAGAAAAAAAGGTTTTATATATATATATATATGTGCATGTATCCTTAAGCATAAAATTGTAAAATTGTACTATACTAGGGTCCTTGTGAAAAAAATATGAATAAATGTATAAATAGATATAATAACTGTATACATAAATATATGTAATAATATCACTTAAACATAAGCATAAATATAAACAATCTCTAATGAGTGATAATTAATATTCTTAAAAAAAACTCTGTTACATGTAATATAATATGAAAAAAGATTTTTTTACAAATATAAATTATTTATAAATGTTCCAAGAAATTTTTTCATTAAGGCCCAATGGCCAGATGGTGTTTAAAGAAAAAATCCATCGTGTTTCCAACTGAAGGAGTTTGTTATTTCTGTCTCCTCCTCTTAATGTAGTAGGTATATGGTCAATGGCCATATATTTTTATGAAGACAGCGGATGTTTTAGTTCCATAAAGTGTTTGGCTACCGGTTGATCAATGGTTTTGCCTGACAGTGCTGATATAATCGCTGTCGATGTAAGGCAATTCTTTCTTATAATTGTCTTACAGTTTTTCCCACATAATAAAGTCCGCATGGGCAGATGATCAAATAAACCACATGGGTTGAAGAACATGAAAGAACATGTCTTATAGGAATAGGTTTACCTGTCTGTGGGTGTTTAAAAAAAGAGCCACTAATTAAAGATTTGCACGTGAGGCAGCCTAAACATTTATAGCAGCCCGGACTTTTGGACAAAAATGAAGAAGATGTAGTTGTTTTAAAATTTGTGATGTCAGTGTGTACCAAATAATCTTTTATGTTTTTTGCTCTTGTAAAACAAGTCATGGGACGTTTATTTTTGAAACACGGAAGGTCTCTGTCTGTTTTAATAATGGAAATGGGAGGGGCTGGGCTGCACATCCTAATATTAAACATGATAATAGGTGCTACCATGCTGAGACCAGTAGTTCTACAGCAAAAAGGAGAGGGGGAGGGGAGGAGCAGGGGCACACTATAAGCACTAAGAATACAAATGATCAAAATATCAATAATAGACTGCAATAATTAACATGGTTTTAAATGTAAGGTTTCTTAGTACATGTTTGGCCAAAGATGTTTGCCCACCTACCACGTCACGGTGAACCTTATACAGGTGGGTCCCTAACATCTCTAATACTGACACACTAATTAATTTATCTAGGACTTACCTATCATAGAGCCCATTAGATGTGTGTACTGCAATGCAAGGACCCATACCAGTTAATAATGGGCCATAATGTTCTCGTTGCACGCTGGAGGACAGGACTGGCGGTACTATATTTACTTTTCCAAGGAATAAAATCTGTTTGTTCCTTCTATTTAGGGACTAATAATGTAGCTCTTGGCATTTCCAAGACTTGTTGTTTTAAGGAATAGAGATTCTTTAAATCATATCCTCTATGGAGAAATATCCTAACGACTTTGTCCAATTCACCGTCTAAAGTTGATCTGTCACTGTTAATTCTGGCTACCCGAATCATTTGTGACTTGGGTAGTCCTTTAATGAGAGCTTTAGGATGATGGCTGTTGGCCCGTAAAATTGTGTTTTTATCTGTGGGTTTGGTGAACACAGAGGTGTGAAGACTGTTCCCCTTTAAAGTAGGGGTGTGCACCGGCCACTTTTCGTGTTTTGTGTTTTGGTTTTGGATCTGGATCTTTCTTCGTGTTTTGGATCTGGATTGGTTTTGCCAAAACCACCCTTCCGTGTTTTGGGTTCTGGGTTTTGTGTTTTGGATCTGTATTTTTTTTAAAAAAAGCATAAAAACAGCTAAAATCACAGAATTTGTAGGTTTTTCTGCTCCTATGCTATTATTAACCTCAATAACCTTAATTTCCACTCATTTCCAGTCTATTCTGAACACCTCACACCTCACAATAGTGTTTTTATGTCCAAAACGTTGCACCGAGGTAGCTGGATGACTATGCTAAGCGACACGAGTGGGCGGCACAAACACGTGACCCATCTAGGCGTGAAACTGCAGTGGCAGACAGGATGGCAGTTTGAAAAACTAGGCCCCAAACTGTACATAATGCAAAGAAAAAAAAGAGGTGCAAGATGGAATTGTCCTTGGGCCCTCCCACCCACCCTTATGTTGTATAAACAGGACATGCACACTTTAACAAACCAATCATTTCAGCGCCAGGGTCTGCCACACAACTGTGGCTGAAATGATTGGTTCGTTTGGGCCCCCACAAAACAAGCTGGCAATTAATGTGTCCCTGCACAAACTGGCTCTATGGAGGCAAGATGTCATCCTCATCCTCCTCATCCACCGATTCCTCACCCTCTTCAGTGTGTACATCCTCATCCTCACAAAGTATTAACTCGTCCCCACTTGAATCCACCACCACAGGTCCCTCTGTACCTTCTGGAGGCTGGTCTCCCTGGAAGAGCTGATAATTCATTTTGATGAACATCATCTTCTCCACATTCTGTGGAAGCAACCTCCTACGCTTTTCGCTGACAAGGTTCCCGGCTGCACTAAACACTCTTTCGGAGTACACACTGGAGGGGGGGCAACTCAGGTAAAATAGAGCCAGTTTGTACAGGGGCCTCCAAATTGCCTCTTTTTCCTGCCAGTACAGGTATGGACTGTCTGCCATGCCTACCTGGATGCTGTCACCGATGTAATCCTCCACCATTCTGTCAATGGTGACAGTATCATATGCAGTGACAGTAGACATGTCAGAAATTGTTGCCAGGTCCTTCAGTCCGGACCAGATGTCCAAACTTGGTCCTGCCTGCCCTGCATCACCGCCAGCAGGTTGCTTAGGATACCTAAGTTTTTTCCTGGCAGCCCCAGTTGCAGGAGAAAATGAAGAAGGAGCCGTTGACGTGTCACGTTCCGCTTCAGCTGACAGTGTGTTCACCAGCAGGTCTTTGCACCTCTGCAGGCTTGTGTCGGCCGGAAAGAGAGACACCACATAGGCTTTAAACCTAGGATCGAGCACGGTGGCCAAAACGTAGTGGTCTGATTTCAACAGATTGACCACCCTGGAATCCTGGCAAAGCGAATGAAGGGCTTCATCCACACGTCCCACATGCCGAGCGGAATCGCTCCGTCTTAGCTCCTCCTTCACTTTCTCCAGCTGCTTCTGCAAAAGCCTGATGAGGGGAATGACCTGACTCAAGCTGGCAGTGTCTGAACTGACTTCACGTGTGGCAAGTTCGAAGGGCTGGAGAACCTTGCACAACACGGAAATCATTCTCCACTGCGCTTGAGTCAGGTGCATACCCCCTCCTTTGCCTATGTCATAGGTGGATGTATAGGCTTGTATGGCCTTTTGCTGCTCCTCCATCCTCTGAAGCATATAGAGGGTTGAGTTCCACCGCGTCACAACCTCTTGCTTCAGGTGATGGCGGGGCAGGTTCAAGAGTGTTTGCTGGCGCTCCAGTCTTCGGCACGCAGTCGCTGAATGGCGAAAGGGGCCAGAAATTTTTCGGGCCACCCAAAGCGTCTCCTGCACGCCCCTGTCGCTTTTCAGAAAATTCTGCACCACCAAGTTTATTGTGTGAGCAAAACATGGGACATGCTGGAATTTGCCCAGATGTAATGCCCGCACAATATTGGTGGCGTTGTCAGATATCACAAATCCCCAGGAGAGTCTAAGTGGGGTAAGCCACTGGGCGATGATTTCCCTCAGTTTCTCTAAGAGGTTGTTGGCGGTGTGCCTCTTACTGAAACCGGTGATACACAGCGTAGCCTGCCTTGTAACGAGCTGGCGTTTCTGAGATGCTGCTACTGGTGACGCTGCTGCTGTTGCTGCGTAAGGTGATACATCTACCCAGTGGGCTGTCACAGTCATATAGTCCTTAGTCTGCCCTGTTCCACTTGTCCACATGTCCGTGGTTAAGTGGACATTGTGTACAACGGCATTTTTCAGGACACTGAGGACACTTTTTCTGACGTTTCTGTACAGTCTCGGTATCGCCTGCCTAGTGAAGTGGAATCTAGACGGGATTTGGAACCGGGGACACACTACCTCCATCAATTGTCTAAATCCCACTGCACTAATGGCGGATACCGGACGCACGTCTAACACCAACATAGCAGTCAAGGCCTCAGTTATACGTTTTGCTTCAGGATGACTGCTGTCGTACTTCATCCTCCTCGCTAAGGACTGTTGGAGGGTCAATTGTTTAGTAAAAGTAGTGGTGTTCCTACTTCCTCTCTGGGATGATGAACGACTCCCAGCAGCAGCAACAGCAGCAGCGGCAGCAGTAGGCGTAGCAATGCAGGATCCTCCAGAGGAATCCCGGATAGGAGAGTCAGTCATGCCAGTGACATGGCCTGCAGGACTACTTCCGATCCTGACTAAGGAGGAAATTGACGAGGAGGGAGTTGACGGTGTGGTTTGCAGGCGCTTGGATACAACAGGACAACGGGATTTAGGTGTCCCTGGACTGCTTACGGTCTTAGCCAAAGTTTCTGAACTTGACAGTAACTTTTTATGAACGCGCTGCAGGTGCCGTATAAGGGAGGATGTTCCTAGGTGGTTGACGTCCCTACCCCTTCTTATTTCACCTTTACATATGGTACATATGGCAAGACAGTTGTTGTCCGGATTTGGATAGAAATATTGCCAGACCAAAGAGGTGGAATGTTTGGTCTTCTGCCCAGGCATGACCGTGATGGGCTTTTTCATCCCACGGACAACAACTGTCTCCCCCGGAGCCTGATTTAAACAAACCACATCACCATCAGAATCCTCCTCGCCAACTTCCTCCTCAGCGCCAGCTACACCAGTATCCTCATCCTGTTGTACTTCAACAGTGACATCTTCAATTTGCATATCAGCAAGTGGACTGTGCAAATGGTGCGTGCAAATGGTGGAAAGAGCCACCTCTTCCCGTCCAGTGCTGGGAAGGTCAGGCATCGCAACCACCACCACACTTGGACTCTCCTTGGGGATTTGTGATATCTTCTTAGAAAGCACAGTTCTTCGCTGTGCTTTTGCCAGCTTAACTCTTTTGATTTTTTTAGTGGGAGGAGGGCTTCCATCGTCATGTGAAGCTGAACCACTAGTCATGAACATACTAGGGATCGACCTTAGCCGTTCCTTGCCACTCCGTGTCGTAAATGGCATATTGGCAAGTTTACGTTTCTCTTCAGCTGATTTAAATGTCTTTTTCAAGGTCATTTTCCTGAACTTTGCCATTTGGGATTGTATGTGCCCTCTACTATGACATTGGGCATCGGCCTTGGCAGACGACGTTGATGGCATGTTATCGTCTATGTCATGACTAGTGGCAGCAGCATCAGCACTAGGAGGAAGTGGTTCTTGATCTTTCTCTATTTTATTTTTATCGGAGAAAGTTTGGTCCTCCATTTATGTTATATCGATTTGATATATACGTGCGGCTAAACACAGAAAATAATTTTTTTTTTGGTTTGGACTGGAGTGTACTTTGTGGGTTACAGCACCCTTTAACGGTCAAGCCAGCCGGCCCTTTACTTATGACACAGGCGCACTCTTGGCACTACTTTGTTGATGCATGTGCGGCTACTGCGCACACAATTCACAAACACAGAAAATAATTTTTTTTTGGTTTGGACTGGAGGGTACTTTCGGGGGATCCAGCACCCTTTAACGGTCAAGCCAGCCGGCCCTTTACTTATGACACAGGCGCACGCTTGGCACTACTTTGTTGATGCACGTGCGGCTACTGCGCACACAATTCACAAACACAGAAAATAATTTTTTTTTGGTTTGGACTGGAGTGTACTTTCGGGGGTTACAGCACCCTTAACGGTCAAGCCAGCCGGCCCTTTACTTATGACACAGGCGCACGCTTGGCACTACTTTGTTGATGCACGTGCGGCTACTGCGCACACAATTCACAAACACAGAAAATAATTTTTTTTTGGTTTGGACTGGAGTGTACTTTCGGGGGTTACAGCACCCTTTAACGGTCAAGCCAGCCGGCCCTTTACTTATGACACAGGCGCACGCTTGGCACTACTTTGTTGATGCACGTGCGGCTACTGCGCACACAATTCACAAACACAGAAAATAATTTTTTTTTGGTTTGGACTGGAGTGTACTTTCGGGGGTTACAGCACCCTTTAACGGTCAAGCCAGCCGGCCCTTTACTTATGACACAGGCGCACGCTTGGCACTACTTTGTTGATGCACGTGCGGCTACTGCGCACACAATTCACAAACACAGAAAATAATTTTTTTTTGGTTTGGACTGGAGTGTACTTTCGGGGGTTACAGCACCCTTTAATGGTCAAGCCAGCCGGCCCTTTACTTATGACACAGGCGCACGCTTGGCACTACTTTGTTGATGCACGTGCGGCTACTGCGCACACAATTCACAAACACAGAAAATAATTTTTTTTTGGTTTGGACTGGAGTGTACTTTCGGGGGTTACAGCACCCTTTAACGGTCAAGCCAGCCGGCCCTTTACTTATGACACAGGCGCACGCTTGGCACTACTTTGTTGAGGCACGTGCGGCTACTGCGCACACAATTCACAAACATAGAAAATAATTTTTTTTTGGTTTGGACTGGAGTGTACTTTCGGGGGTTACAGCACCCTTAACGGTCAAGCCAGCCGGCCCTTTACTTATGACACAGGCGCACGCTTGGCACTACTTTGTTGATGCACGTGCGGCTACTGCGCACACAATTCACAAACACAGAAAATAATTTTTTTTTGGTTTGGACTGGAGTGTACTTTCGGGGGTTACAGCACCCTTTAACGGTCAAGCCAGCCGGCCCTTTACTTATGACACAGGCGCAGGCTTGGCACTACTTTGTTGATGCACGTGCGGCTACTGCGCACACAATTCACAAACACAGAAAATAATTTTTTTTTGGTTTGGACTGGAGTGTACTTTCGGGGGATACAGCACCCTTTAACGGTCAAGCCAGCCGGCCCTTTACTTATGACACAGGCGCACGCTTGGCACTACTTTGTTGATGCACGTGCGGCTACTGCGCACACAATTCACAAACACAGAAAATAATTTTTTTTTGGTTTGGACTGGAGTGTACTTTCGGGGGTTACAGCACCCTTTAACGGTCAAGCCAGCCGGCCCTTTACTTATGACACAGGTGCACGCTTGGCACTACTTTGTTGATGCACGTGCGGCTACTGCGCACACAATTCACAAACACAGAAAAAAATTTTTTTTTGGTTTGGACTGGAGTGAACTTTCGGGGGTTACAGCACCCTTTAATGGTCAAGCCAGCCAGCCCTTTACTTATGACACAGGCGCACGCTTGGCACTACTTTGTTGATGCACGTGCGGCTACTGCGCACACAATTCACAAACACAGAAAATAATTTTTTTTTGGTTTGGACTGGAGTGTACTTTCGGGGGTTACAGCACCCTTTAACGGTCAAGCCAGCCGGCCCTTTACTTATGACACAGGCGCACGCTTGGCACTACTTTGTTGATGCACGTGCGGCTACTGCGCACACAATTCACAAACACAGAAAATAATTTTTTTTTTGGTTTGGACTGGAGTGTACTTTGGGGGTTACAGCACCCTTTAACGGTCAAGCCAGCCGGCCCTTTACTTATGACACAGGCGCACGCTTGGCACTACTTTGTTGATGCACGTGCGGCTACTGCGCACACAATTCACAAACACAGAAAATAATTTTTTTTTGGTTTGGACTGGAGTGTACTTTCGGGGGTTACAGCACCCTTTAACGGTCAAGCCAGCCGGCCCTTTACTTATGACACAGGCGCACGCTTGGCACTACTTTGTTGATGCACGTGCGGCTACTGCGCACACAATTCACAAACACAGAAAATAATTTTTTTTTGGTTTGGACTGGAGTGTACTTTCGGGAGTTACAGCACCCTTTAACGGTCAAGCCAGCCGGCCCTTTACTTATGACACAGGCGCACGCTTGGCACTACTTTGTTGATGCACGTGCGGCTACTGCGCACACAATTCACAAACACAGAAAATAATTTTTTTTTGGTTTGGACTGGAGTGTACTTTCGGGGGTTACAGCACCCTTTAACGGTCAAGCCAGCCGGCCCTTTACTTATGACACAGGCGCACGCTTGGCACTACTTTGTTGATGCACGTGCGGCTACTGCGCACACAATTCACAAACACAGAAAATAATTTTTTTTTTGGTTTGGACTGGAGTGTACTTTGGGGGTTACAGCACCCTTTAACGGTCAAGCCAGCCGGCCCTTTACTTATGACACAGGCGCACGCTTGGCACTACTTTGTTGATGCACGTGCGGCTACTGCGCACACAATTCACAAACACAGAAAATAATTTTTTTTTGGTTTGGACTGGAGTGTACTTTCGGGGGTTACAGCACCCTTTAACGGTCAAGCCAGCCGGCCCTTTACTTATGACACAGGCGCACGCTTGGCACTACTTTGTTGATGCACGTGCGGCTACTGCGCACACAATTCACAAACACAGAAAATAATTTTTTTTTGGTTTGGACTGGAGTGTACTTTCGGGAGTTACAGCACCCTTTAACGGTCAAGCCAGCCGGCCCTTTACTTATGACACAGGCGCACGCTTGGCACTACTTTGTTGATGCACGTGCGGCTACTGCGCACACAATTCACAAACACAGAAAATAATTTTTTTTTTGGTTTGGACTGGAGTGTACTTTGGGGGTTACAGCACCCTTTAACGGTCAAGCCAGCCGGCCCTTTACTTATGACACAGGCGCACGCTTGGCACTACTTTGTTGATGCACGTGCGGCTACTGCGCACACAATTCACAAACACAGAAAATAATTTTTTTTTGGTTTGGACTGGAGTGTACTTTCGGGGGTTACAGCACCCTTTAACGGTCAAGCCAGCCGGCCCTTTACTTATGACACAGGCGCACGCTTGGCACTACTTTGTTGATGCACGTGCGGCTACTGCGCACACAATTCACAAACACAGAAAATATATTATTTTTTTAGCACTTGGGGGGAGCACCCCTGATGGACAGAGCACCCCCTGGACAACACTACAGCACTCCTTTAGGACTGGGACACTGCACAGGACTTTGGAGTGGACACAGCCCCTATGGAGAACTGACTGCACAACACAGTCCAGCCAGCCCCTATGGACTTTGAAGTAGTGGACACAGCCCCTATTAACAACAGCAGCACAGCACAACACAGCCAGCCCCTATGGACTTTGAAGTAGTGGACAACAGCAGCACTACACTACACTACACAGCCCTAACTCCCACCCTCCCTCTTCACTGTCCACAGCCGAGTGAGAAAATGGCGCCGACGCGGGTACCTTATATAGGATCCAAAACCCGCGAGACTCGGAAGGCGGGATGATGACGTTTTGCCTCGATTTCAGATCCGAGTCAGGCGGGAAAAGTCGAGCCTGACTCGGATCGGACTCGGATCGGGGGGGCTCGGGGGGGTTCGGATTTCAGAAATCCGAACCCGCTCACCCCTACTTTAAAGTAATATGAACGTCCAGGTAATCATTTGTCTCTGGGCTGTACTGGTAAGTAAGTTTAATGGGGGAACTTCTGGCATTGATAATCTACATCAAGTTAACAAACTCAATTGTGCTATCTGTCCACAAGAAAAATAGATCGTCTATAAAACGAGAAGAACCCCTTATGTTGTTATGTATTCTCTCATCACTGAAGAACAGTTTTGACTCTTCTGAAAACATGAAGACGTTGGCAAATGACGGGGAGACACTACTCGCCATGGCACATCCTGAACGTTGTTCATAAAACTGTCCATCAAAGACAAAGTAATTTCTGCTAAGGATTAAATTTAGTAAAGTTAGAAAAAATTCCAGATCCACATCATGCATCTCTTCTTTCAATAGAAACTGTCTCATTACTTCCAATACTTCCCTATGCGGTATACTAGTATATAAATTGGACACATCCATTACACACAGTAAAGCTCTTTTTGGAATATTGTCTACTGAGGACAATCGTGTTAAAAAATCTGTAGTGTCCTTTATGAAACTCGGTTGTTTAGAAACCAAAGGTTGCAAAATGGTATCTAAAAACTGGGAAATGGGTTCAAATAAAGAATTTCTGGCCGATATTGTCGGCCTACCCGGAGGATGAATTAAATCTTTATGTATTTTCGGTACACACTGACATCACGAATTTTAAAACAACTACATCTTCTTCATTTTTGTCCAAAAGTCCGGGCTGCTATAAATGTTTAGGCTGCCTCACGTGCAAATCTTTAATTAGTGGATCTTCTTTTAAACACCCACAGACAGGTAAACCTATTCCTATAAGACATGTTCTTTCATGTTCTTCAACCCATGTGGTTTATTTCATCATCTGCCCATGCGGACTTTGTTATGTGGGAAAAACTATAAGACAATTAAAAGAAAGAATTGCCTTACATCGACAGCGATTATATCAGCACTGTCAGGCAAAACCATTGATCAACCGGTAGCCAAACACTTTATGGAACTAAAACATCCGCTGTCTTCATAAAAATATATGGCCATTGACCATATACCTACTACATTAAGAGGAGGAGACAGAAATAACAAACTCCTTCAGTTGGAAACACGATGGATTTTTTCTTTAAACACCATCTGGCCATTGGGCCTTAATGAAAAAATTTCTTGGAACATTTATAAATAATTTATATTTGTAAAAAAATCTTTTTTCATATTATATTACATGTAACAGAGTTTTTTTTAAGAATATTAATTATCACTCATTAGAGATTGTTTATATTTATGCTTATGTTTAAGTGATATTATTACATATATTTATGTATACACTTATTATCATATCTATTTATACATTTATTCATATTTTTTTCACAAGGACCCTAGTATAGTACAATTTTACAATTTTATTCTTAAGGATACATGCACATATATATATATATAAAACCTTTTTTTCTTTTTATACACATATTTATTATAGGTCATGTTTGCAGTCCATGTCATTAAGTATATTATACTATACATAATCCTCCTATACTTCTATCTCTGTAAGGTCTTAATGTGCATCTTTAAGACATTACTATACACGAATGGTTCGTACACATAGTGTATCTGGTGTTTAGCTATTCCTTTTTTCACCTATTCTTCACATGATTTTAATTTCAGAGCCAGTTCCTTGAGCGCACAGCAGCGTCACTTGGTTGCCATGGTCACAGAGTTACCTAGACAACGTGACGCGGGAGTAACACACGTCATCTCCTGCCGCACAGGAAGTACCTTGAGCGGGGCTGGACGCGACGGAACCGGCGCTTCTTTCCACACTCGTGGTTTTTTCACTCCTTGACACATCCTTTATAAGGTAAGACACCTTGATTATTTGTTCTCACTCACCTTGACAAAGGGGCTACGGGCTCCAAAACGTTGGATTTATGTTGTGATATTTTCTTAATACACCAGTTTGATATTTTCTCAAGACCCTGCGTGCCGCTGTTCTTTTCATCATTTGGATTATCATCACGGAGGGCACCTGGGCAAACTTCCATTGATTATAGGAGTGCCAGGCCGCATCTACTACATATATATATATATATATATATATATATTCATATATATATTCATATATACATATTTATATACATAGCTTCGAACTGGTTATTATTAATATTACTTCTGTCTGAACTAAAAGAATGACAGACAATGGAGTTTGTCCTGTTCATAGATGGAGCAAGCTTTGGCAAACATTCTGATAATTTTAACAAAAGGCTCTCCTATGTTTATCCAGAATACAACTGTTAGTTCTACTTAACCACATCAGCATTGGATACAAGGCCTACAATTGTTAAATTATAGCTAAATGTCTGACCATTAGGGTTGGCCATTCGGAATGTTGTTGTGATGGCAAGGCACGTAACAGATGAATAAGCGTTTGATTCGTCCGCTTACACAATCCGTTCCCTTGGGGATGATAAGCTGTGGTTTTCAAATTTCTTACATCCATAGATGAGACATAGTACCTAAAACAATTTTTAAGTGAAGGCAAGACCTTGGTCTGTTAGGATCTTGGCAGGGTATCCATATGGATGCACAAAAGCCCTCCGGAAAATCTGTACAGTAGTTTTGCTGTCAAATCTTTAATGAGCAAGACCACTGCAAATTTGGTATAGTGATCCACTATAGTAATGGCATATTCATAACCAGCATGGATTTTTTGGAGCTTCACGTAATCAATTATGACCAACTCCAATGGTTGCTTAGTCACTATGGGATGGAGTGGGGGATTTTGAGTTTCTGGTAATGGTCTCCGCAAATTGCATGCAGTACAGTCTCTATACCACTCTTCAACATCCTTCCATAGGTCTATCCAGTAGAATTGCTGTCTCACCATTGTTCATGTTTTTTGAGTTCCAAAGTGGCCAGACCGAACATGATACACCTGTAGTATACCTTCAATCTTGGCACGTGGATTAAGAATCTAAACATTTGGCAGATGGGTCTTGGGATTGATGTTATGTGGTATTGCAGTCCATAAACACGATGATTGGAGTTGCAGCAAGGTAATCACAAAATGTTTCTGTAACAGCCCAAACAAGGGCAAGGAATTCTAATTTGAAGGCGCTATAGTTTTCATCGCTGCGCTGTCTTCTTTAAACCCCGGCTAGCATAGGCGATTACTTTTTCTTCTCCATTTTGTTTCTGAGCCAAGACTGCCCCTAATCCATTTTGCTAGCATCGGTATACAACTTAAAAGGTTGCTGGTAATCAGGGGTAACCTAATAATGGGTTCTGGGTTAGAACATCCCTTAATTGGTCAAATGCGGCTTGTTGCCGAGGGATCCATAGTACAGGGATATGCCCAGTTCATCCATTCTTAGGTAGATCCTGTAGCAGTTTATGCAATGGAATAGCAATGTTTGCAAAATTCTTTACAAATCTCCGGTAATAACCGACGAATCCTAAAAATCTGCGGACCTCTTTGACCGTTCGTGGAACCGGCCACTCCTGAACGACCTTGATCTTTTCCGGGTCGGGTCGGGAGCTACTCCCTTCACACTCACCAGTGACCTAAATACTGGACTTTTGGTTTTAACAGGTGGCATTTTCCAGGATTGAGCTTCAATCCATATTCTATGAGTCGCTGAAACACTTCTCGCAGATGCTCTGCATATCTTTGAAAAAATTATAACATTGTCAAGATAATGGAGCACCATGTCATAATTTCCATGACTGAGACAATGCTCAATCACGCACTGGAATGTGGCTGGTGCATTGCACAATTCAAAAGGGCAAACAATAAATTCATGAAGTTCCATGGGTGTAGTGACTGCTGTTTTCTCTTTATCTTCAGGCACCATGGGAATCTGCCAGCAGCCATTGGTGAGATCTAGAGTGGAGAAGTATTGAGAAGATTTAAGTGCCGCTAATTATTCCTCTATTCTGGGCAAGGGGTATGCATCTTTATGAGTTACTTTATTAAATTTTCTATAATCCACACATAATCTTAGTTGTCCATTTTTCTTCTTTACCAGCACCTTCGGTGCAGCTCATGGACTGTGGCTTTCCTGAATGACTCCAGTGGCCTTCATCATTCATGGATGATGTTTCTCTTTAATTGGTAATGCTTCTCCTGTAGAGATGCAATGCTGAATACAGAGAGCAATTCCGAAATCAGTAGGATCATAGCTAAAGGCCTCTGAATTTTCTTTTACCACTTCTAGAGCTCCTTTCTTTTCTGTGGTGAGTGTTCCATTGTCTCCGATATGAATGTCTTCCCACCATTTAGTTTCCTCCTCTGACTCCTTTATCACGGTATGCAGGCGATTACTTTGATGGGCTTCCATTTTCAAATCGTATACGTCTTAGAAGGTGGTCCAACATAATATGGCAATAGGTTGATGCTGGTAAAGCTTGACCACATGGCTCAGAGGATTCACACATGGTTCCACCACAGCGTCATAAGCTGTCCACATGGACCACAATGAGCCTTCCCCAATACCAGGGTTTCAGAGTTTGGTTGTAATTCAAGTGGTTTGCCTACAGTAATTCGCACTCTCTCCAAATCTCCAGCAGGAGTCATAAACTTTTGATGTCCTTGAAGAATTTTGATTGTTTTCTGTAAGATGTTTTGCTTCGCATCACTGCCTGAGGTAACTCTTGTTTCAAGATTAGGACCAGCTCTTTAGGACACTTCTGTAAGATATTCATTCCAAGAATAATAGGGACAGCATTTGGATCATTTGTCTGGGTGTTAAGACATCCATGACGAGGAAGGAAAGTTGTCCCCACTTGGACATTGGCCTCCCAGTATCCTCGACAAGTAATCCCAAGGCCATTACTAGCCATCAATTGCAGCCAGGAAGGTGGAGGCATAATCAGATGGTTCTCACCCCAATTCTATTCAAAGGTAGATAACTGAATGGTGGTTATTTGCGATCCTGTATCAATCATAGCCATAACAGTTAGACCATTTACGGAGATGGGTATAGTGGGGCATCGTCCTATGTACCTTGGCCACCATTCTTCCGGGTTAGGATATTTTACTGTTGTTCCCCCCAAGGTTTGGTCTCTCTCCTCGGGGCCTGAGAGTTTAAATTCTCCATCCAATTGCAATTTCTTTCAATATGTCCAGATCTTTGACATTGATGACATCTAGGGTGACCTTGAGGGTCAAATTGGTCTGTTGGTCTTCTGCCATCTCTGGGTGGTGGTTGCCGCCATTCATTATCTGCGACATTCCCTATCCCTGGATTTAGACCTATACACTGTGATTCCTGGAATCCCGGCATTTCAGGGAAATTAAGCTCTCGAGTAAGTGTAGGGCCAACTACTTGAATGTCAATTTCTTTGAAGTCCAACAAGGAACTATCTGGCAACTGCATTCTTAACATGATTAACTGGGACCTTACTCCTTCTGAACCAGAACCTTCAATGAATTGGGACACTAGGGTTTCATCCATATCCCTAATCTCATCAGCATCCCTTGCTTGAATGGCACGCAATGCTTCTTGCAAACTTAATGCAAAGTAGTGGCAAGCCGATGTAAGATTTGGTCCATACTTCTTTCTTCTTCCACAGGCCATGAGGTGACCTCTCTGAGAGCTGACCCTTTTAACTGTCCAATCAGCACTTCAACTTGTGGTTGTTTGCTTAAAGGATAGAGTTGGAACATTGGGCCTGATTGTGAGGCCAGCCATCCCCCACTCCCCGCCTACAAAACGGGGAGAGCTCACGATCAACATTGACAGCCACCCAGTTTTGTTGCAAGCCCCAGAGCGAGTGATTTCTCGCTTGCTCCGGGACTCGCTCGTACACACTGCCGGGCCATCGACCCGATTGCGAGCGCATAGCACTTGCGAGCGCGTCTGAATCAGACCCATTGCTTTGATTTTGTTCTTAAATTTGGTAAGGGTAGTCCCATCCATTCCATGGATATCTCCAGTGTATGTTGGCAACCATGGGGCACCAAAATAATAAGGTAGAATTGTTGGATTGAATGCTCCTGGTGCTCCAGCTCCGGAGGCATCTCCTGTTGCTTGTCATTCTCGTGACATTTTATATTCTGTTTGACTTTGGACTTCCACTGAATCGTGTTCTTGTGATGCCAAATATTGTAATAACCCAATTAGGGTTCAGGGTGAGTGCACAGGTAAGTATGTGTGAATGGTGGCCTTAAGGTGGGTACACACCTGACAGATATATCTGCAGATGATGGTTGTTCATACACACCATTATCTGCTGCTGCAGAAGGTCAAGCCAGACTAGGGGTGGTTAGGGGGCATGGCTTAATCAGGGAGGTATGGCCATGCCCCCTTCAGGGAAAATAAAAACATTTCCGATGGGGCCCTGCATAGGGGGGCACTGTGTGCCTCTCAGCCCAGTGCACAGCCATTGGAGAGTGTGATCAGCATGATCGCTCCCCCCTTTGGCATAGGAGACTGCTCAGGCTTCTGCTTTAGCAGCCTTGGACAGTCTCCCAGTGCAGTCCAGCACATAGCAGCGTATGCTGGGCTACTGTAGATGGGGAGCTGTGCCCAACCCGCATAAGTAGTACCCGCTCACACCTCCCCCCCTCTCTGCACCCATGTGTATGGGTATTCGGCTGATCGCCCGTACACACTTGCCGATGGACAGATATGTCTGCAGACATATCTGTTCATTGACTGTGCAGCACAGCCAATGCGATATGTCTGTGAACAACGTTGTTCACAGGCATATCGTCTGTACAAACTGGCCAACAGGGGCATGATATATTGCGACAAATGGTTAACACTCATACTGTGGTTAACACTTACAGTGTCACAGCAAGACACTTTGTAACGTAACACTGTTTTTTTTATTTACAACCGAAACTCGGCACTCAAATTAATTCGTGTAATGTCAATGACAATTGTATACAGGTGTTACATACCAGACATTTTAGAACATTTACACATAGATTAATTACACCTAACAAGGTTTGGTATTTTAATGTACTGGAACCGCCTTCTAGTCCGATACTGGGGTCTGCGGAAAAATCGTTAATACAATGCAATTCACGGTTCAGAACATAACCTTAATACCTGACCCCTAATAATAGCAAATAACCCTGAACACAGCTGGTTTAACGATTAATCAATAATTTACTAAAGTCCACAAATGGCTGGCCAGCTAACTGTGTACGATGGTGCACATTTGATGACTGGTTGAAGAAATAATGGTGTAAGTAATTTTACTTGGTACATGTACTATATCCTACAGCTTTCCCTTTCTTGTTTGTAAGCTTCCTATTTATTAGAAGTTTGATTTAACAAAGCAAGGTTTAGATTTGCTCTGTGTTGGTGACACTGTTGTTCCCTATAATGTTGCCAGCTGGCAATAATGTTCCTAATTATATCCAACACTAATGATTCCTTTGCAGTGTTTGCTTTATAATATTAATGTTGGTGCAGGGAGAGGAAGTATGCAATGTAGATTTGCGTTGGTAGAATGCCTGGGATACTCAGGCAATTCCTGTACTCACGTAAAGTCTGCAATACAGTTAACTCCAGCTGTCCCTATTGATTTGTAGGTAGCAACAGACCTTGACAAAGGAGGTGATGCGCGACAAATAATCAATAACCTGTGGCTGTACTTTAATCTGCTCAGGACTGTGGCAGCTTCTAGGGAATAATCCTCACTTTTAACACTGTCTCTCACCTGCACTGGTGCAGATGCTGCAATGAAGAAATAACAGTTCTCTCTAGTGCCGGAGTTATGAAGAATGTTGAAACTGCCTACACAAGCGGAGGGAGGGTATATATTAGGTGCTGAGTCTATCACTGACAGGCTGCGGGCAAAATAACGTGTGGCTGCAGTCTATACAATGTTTATTAGACTGTAACTGCCTGAATTAAGTAACCTCTGGGTTATTTATACTGACATTCCCTGGTAGAGTCTTTATCCCCTCTGTTAATTTGCTGTTCTCTGGTGACATGGGGTAACCTCACAGTAAGATGACTGGGTGTGTTTTAGGTTCTGGCAACTTGAACAGATGATTGGGGCAATTATCGGGTAATCACTGCCCTCTTTGGTTCTCCTTGAGGTCAGCCTCCGGCACTTGCAGCCTCCCACAGCTCACCCCTGATCTAGCTTCGGCCCGCCTCCTCTCCCAGCAGGCACTGATGCTCGCACATCACACGCTCAGCAGCCACCTCCTCGACAGCAGACCAGATCGCTCGGCTCCTCCGGCTCCCATCCTCCATCTCCTCGACCCTCAGGTAAGTGCGTGGTCACTGCGCTGTACTACTGCCACCTCAGGACTTCCCAACAGTCAGCTGGGCAGCTCCTCTTATCTCCTTCATCCAGGTCCCGATGGATGCACCAGCTGTATTCCCGCTAGGTGCCCATGTCATAATCCATTCACTGGCCATAACTCACTGCAGGAGGGATGTTGAGCTCCCCTCTTCAGTACAGTGGGGAAGTCCTGGCCTCATGCCCCCCAGCATCAACAGTCCATGGCAGGGGGAAAGTTCACAATCCCGGGGGGGGAACATAGACAGTCTGACTGGCATGATATATAGCATGAATATGCCAGTACTCAGTGCACATGCCCTACAACTTACAGCCTTGGGGCACTATACATACTGTGATATAGTCACGGTAGGGGTCCCTCTCCTGGGGTAGATGGACACCTCCTTGCACACAGCAGCCAGGAAACAGCACACCAGTCCAGGGTTTTCATGCAAGCTGGTCGGACCCAGTTTTATTGTGCAACATAAACAACAAAATAACCAAAAATCAAATATAAGTCCTAGCCCGTCTGGGCACTAACTAGACAGGTTATTCCCTCTCTACAAGTGGCAGGGCCTACTGCCTTACCACAAACACAGCACTTTCAAATATCACAGTATCTCTGAACAAACCTCAGTGTCTGTTCTCCCCAGGGTATGTGATCCACTGAACCAATACCTTAACACAGCTATATGAACCACTTGCAGGTGCAACTACTAATCAGCCTGCTCCCAGACTGAAAGGCAAAACACCTGAAATAGCCCTCCCTTCTCTTCTCACATCCAGACCCTTAGGACCCATTATCGGGTTTTTACCAAAAGCCAACACTTCTGGTCTGTTTGGCATAACAGACTTTTCCTGGGGTTTTTAAAACACATATGATAGGAATCTTGGACACACATATATGCCATTCCAGACTGCTCTAGTGCTTCTACCACAATACATAAGTATACAGTAGAGTATGTATCTTGAACAAACAAAGGCTTTTCACTACTAAAAGGTACTGCACATAATAAGAATAAGAAGCTAAACATTTGGCACATTCTTCCCCATGGAAACATGCGTGTCCTCACGCATGTTTCTCTAGTATCTCACAACAATTTTAACATCTTCACAAAAGATTACTCTAGTGCATTACATGCAAAAGTACATCCTTAAATATTTACAACATTAACTTCGGCACAAGTATAATAATGCATTATAGTCTGTAACGAAGCGGTGCCACTCCCTTTGTGCTCCGTGTTGAACGTCTTAGCAAGGGTGCTTCTGGGCACTCGCTATCTGGAGACTCTGGTTCTTGACCTTCAGACTCCATGTTAGATTCATTTAACTCTATGCTAGAGATAGTCGGCCAAAAGCTGTTCATCATAAGGCTCAAATAGCTGTCTTGGAGAGATGAGGAGTTTATCCTATCACTTTGAGGCATATCCATCTGACTTCGACTAGTGACTCGATCAGGACATAGTTTGAGTTGATCTCTATGTGCTCCATCTTATTGTTTGATCTGGTATACTGACACCCCTGGTTGGGGAATTTCTGTCACTACATAAGGTATTGACTCCCAATAATAAGACAACTTGCTGTGACGTTGTTGATTTCTTTTTAGTACACGATCTCCCACCTTTAATGGAGTGGCTTGAGCAGAGAGATTATAATTTTCTTCTTGTTGACTCCGAACATTTTCCATTTGCTGGTCCACCAGTTGCTGGGAGGTTTTTAGGTGCCTCTATGTTCTGACACACAGTTGGTCACGAAAAAGGTTCCTCTGGTGTGCTCGACAGTATTTCTAATTGAATGTCTTCGGGTAATTGTCCCTGTCACCCGAACAATAGGTAATAGGGTGTATTGCCGGTAGAATTGTGGGTAGTATTGTTGTAAATGTTTATCAGTTGTGCTAATAGGGTTGGCGATTCAAAATGTTGTTGTGATGGTAAGGCACGTAACAGATGAATAAGTGTTTGATTGGTCCGCTTACACAATCCGTTCCCTTGGGGATTATAAGCTGTGGTTTTCAATTTCTTACATCCATAGGGGAGACATAATTCCTGAAATTATTTCAAAGGTGAAGGCAGGTCCTTTGTCTGTTAGGATCTTGATAGGGTATCCATATGGACACACAAAAGCCCTCCAGAATATCTCTGCAGTAGTTTTTGCTGTCAAATCTTTAATGAGCAAGACCACTGCAAATTTGGTATAGTGATCCACTATAGTAATGGCATATTCATAACCAGCATGGCTTTTTTGGAGCTTCACATAATCAATTGTGACCAACTCCAATGGTTACTTAGTCACTATGGGATGGAGTGGGGCTTTTTGAGTTTCTGGTAATGGTCTCCGCAAATTGCATGCAGTACAGTCTCTACACCACTCTTCAATGTCCTTCCACAGGTCTATCCAGTAGAATTGCTGTCTCACCATTGTTTTTGTTTTTTGAGTTCCAAAGTGGCCAGACCGATCATGATACACCTATAGTATACCTTCAATCTTGGCACTTGGAATAAGAAGCTAAACATTTGGCAGATGGGTCTTGATGTTATGTCATATTAACAGTTGTTCATGAATTCCCAACTGGTCTCGCTGCCACCACAGTTTTGCGAGCTCTGCTGGTGCCCTGTGCCTTTCCTGCTTACTCAATCCCTGTTCACCCTTCAGCGGAGCTTTCAGCTGCTGAAATATAGGAGTTTCATTCTGCCACTGCAACTAGTTATTTGTATATCTTCTGACTCGATCACTTCCATGGAAGTTGAGAGGACATGTTGTTTGATTTTTTTAGAAGGTGGCTTGAACACAGGGATCTCCACCCTCTCCCATGTATCTCCTTCCTCAGGTTCCTCTTCTCTAGGAAGTCGAGATAGAGCATCAGTGTTGTTATTGCTCTTGCCAGGGCAATACCCAATGGTGTACTGGAAATTAGCTAGCCAAGAAGACCATCGCTGTTCCAATGCCCCGAGATGTGCAGTTGGGAGATGTGCAAGAGGATTGCAGTCCGTAAACACGATGAATGGAGTTGCAGCGCGGTAATCACAAAATTTTTCTGTAACAGCCCAAATGAGGGCAAGGAATTCTAATTTGAAGGCGCTATAGTTTTCATTGTTGCACTCTTTATTTAAACCCTGGCTAGCATAGGCGATGACTTTCTGCTCCATTTTGTTTCTGAGCCAAGACTGCCCCTAATCCATATTTGCTGGCATCAGTTTACAACTTAAAAGGTTGCTGGTAATCAGGGTAAGCCAATAATGGGGCCTGGGTTAGAACATCCCTCAATTGGTCGAATGTGGCTTGTTTCCAAGGGGTCCAGAGTACAGGGATATGCCCAGTTTATCCATTCTTAGCTAGATCCCATAGCAGTTCATGCAATGGAACAGCAATTTTTTGCAAAGTTCTTTACAAATCTCCAGTAATAAAGGACAAAGCCTAAAAATCTGCAGACTTCTTTGACCATTTGAGGAACCGGCCACTCCTGAACAACCTTGATCTTTTCCAGGTCCAGAGCTACTCCCTTTGCACTCACCAGGTGACCCAAATATTCGACTTTTGGTTTTTACATGTGGCATTTTCTGGGATTGAGCTTCAATCCATATTCTATGAGTCGCTGAAACACTTCTCGCAGATGTTGCTGATGGTCTGCATATGTCTTTAAATTACTATACAGTCATCAAGATAAAGGAGCACCATATCATAATATCGATGACCGTGACAATGCTCTATCATGCGCTGGAATGTGGCTGGCGTGTTGCACAATCCAAAGGGAATACAATTAAATTCATGAAGTCTTATGGGCATAGTGAATGCTGTTTTCTCTGTATCTTCAGGCACCATGGGAATCTGCCAGTAGCTATTGGTGAGATCTAGAGTGGAGAAGTATTGAGCAGATTTTAGTGCCGCTAATAATTCCTCTATTATGGGCAAGGGGTATGTGTCCTTATGAGTTACTTTATTCAATTTTCTATAATCCACACAGAATCTTAGTTGTCCATTTTTCTTCTTTACCAGCACCATCGGTGCAGCCCACAGACTGTGGTTTTCCTGAATGACTCAAGTGGCCTTCATCTCTTCAAGCATCTTCTGTACAGGCTGATATAGAGCTGGAGCTATTGGACAATGTCTCTCTTTAATTGGTAATGCTTCTCCTCTAGGGATGCTTAGCTGAATATGGAGAGCAATTCCGAAATCAGTAGGATCATGGCTAAAGGCCTCTGAATTTTCTTTTACCACTACTAGAGCTTCTTTTTTTTGTGGTGAGGGTTCCATGGTCTCCGATATGAATGTCTTCCCACCATTTCGTTTTCTCCTCTGACTCCTTTATCCTGGCATGCAGGCGATTACTTCGATAGGCCTCCATTTTCAAATGTTTTACGTCTTGGAAGGTGGTCCAACATAATTTGGCAATAGGTTGATGCCAGTAAAGCTTGACCACATGGCTATGAGGATTAAGAATCCTGATGGGAACTCTTCCATTCTCCACTGTTGCTAAGGTTCGTGCCACAACAACTTCCACCTTATTATTCATCACACATTTTTCCACCACAGTGTGATAACGGACCACAATGAGCCTTCCCCCATACCAGGGTTTCAGAGTTTGGTCATAATTTAAGCAGTTTGCCTTCAGTAATTTGCACTCTCCCCAAATCTCCAGTAGGAGTCATAAACTCCTGATATCCTTGAAGAATTTTGATTGTTTTCTGTAAGATGTTTTGCTCTCGCACCACTGCCTGAGGTAACTCTTGTTTAAAGATTAAGACCAGCTCTTTAGGACACTTCTGTAGGATATTCATTCCAATAATAATAGGAACAGCATTTGGATCATTTGTCTGAGTTATAGGACATCCCTGACAAGGAAGGAAAGTTGATTCCACTTGGACATAGGTCTCCCAGTATCCTTGGAAAGTAATCTCAAGGCCGTTACTAGCCATTAATTGCAGCCAGGAAGGTGGAGGCATAATCAGATGGTTCTCATCCCAATCCTGTGCAAAGGTAAATAACTGAATGGTGGTTATTTGCGATCCCGTATCAATCATAGCCATAATAGTTAAACTCTTTATGGAGATGGGTATAGTGGGGCATCGTCCTACGTACCTTGGCCACCATACTTCTGGGTTAGGATCTTTTACTGTTGTTCCCCCCCGAGGTTCGGTCTCCCTCCTCGGGCCCTGGGAGTTTAAATTCTCCATCCAATTGCAATTTCTTTCAATATGTCCATATCTTTGACATTGACGACATATTGGGCAACCTTGAGGGTCAAATTGGTCTGTTGGTTTTCTGCCACCTCTGGGTGGTGGTTGCCGCCATTCATTATCTGCTCTTTTTCTCTCTCCTCTTCATCCCTGCCCAGAGGCACCAGATGTTGGTTGTTTAGCGGAGAGTTTCTCCTGGCAGTTGTTTCCTGGAGTAGAATCAAGAATTTAGTTCTAACAGAGTTCGAATTTCAAAAGTAGTGGCAAGCCGAAGTAAGATTTGGTCCACTCTTCTTTATTCTTCCACAGGCCATGAGGTGACATCTTTGAAAGCCGACCCTTTTAACTGTCCAATCAGCAATTCAACTTGTTGTTGTTGTTCGCTTAAAAGATAAAGTCGGAACATTGCTTTAATTTTGTTCTTAAATTCGGTAAAGGTAGTCCAATCCATTCCATGGATATCTCCGGTGTATGTTGGCAACCACGGGGCACCGAAATAATAAGGTAGTGTTATAGGATTGAATGCTCCAGGTGCTCTGGAGGCATCTCATGTTGCTGGTCGTTCTCATTACATTTTATATTCTGCTTGACTTTGGACTCCCACTGAATCGTGTTCTTGTGACGCCAAATATTGTAATAACCCGATTAGGGTTCTGGATGAGTGCAGGTAAGTATGTTTGAATGGTGGCCTTACCTTTGACTGCCTTTCTCCCAACAATTGTGACAAATGGTTACCACTCATAATGTGCTTAACACTTACAGTATCACAGCAAGAAACTTTGGGCCTGATTCAGAGCCGGACGCTATTTGTGGACGCTCGTTCAGAAAAAGGGGCCGGATATTTAAATTAAGCACTCGCTCTTTGCGGTCTGTTGACGCCTCTATGTCTGAGCGAGCGTCCGAAACATGTGCTCGCTATTTTGTAAAGACGCCCCTTGGCCGTTCGCATCATACGTCATCTCCGCTATTTATTAGATTATTCGAGTACATCGAAAGGCGTCTGAACTGCTCACAATTCTTGTGGTAGGATTTTCCTACCGCAATCACTGCGAGCAGATCAAGCTCAAAGACAACCAAGTGACGTGGTCGGTGACGCTGCTTTGTTAATTATGCACACCCATTAAACGCCCGTTTTGACCATTTGGCACACCTGCGTTCGGATCTCCACTCCCCGTTCTCAAGCACCTTCCCCTGTTACCACCCACAAACGCCTCATTCTGTCACTCAAATTAGCAGGCCCTTGCTGTTTTACGAGCGTACGATTTCCGACCACAATGACTGGTTGGCGCGTTATGACCCATACGCATGTGCAGATGTGCGAACATCGCTCGGTGCGAACGAGAGGCCGCTTACGAGCGGCTCTGAATCAGGCCCTTTGTACCATAACACTTGTTTTTTATATACAACCGAAAATCGGCACTCAAATTAATTAGAGTAATGTTAATGACAATTTTATACAGGTGTTACATACCAGACATTTTAGAACATTTACACATTGATTAATTACACCTAACAAGGTTTTGTATTTTATTGTACTGGAACTGCCTTCTACTCCGATACTGGGGTCTGTGGAAAAATGGTTAATAAAATGCAATTCACGGTTCAGAACATAACCTTTATACCTGACCCCTAATAATAGCAAATAACCCTGAACAGCTGTTTTAAAGATTAATCAATAATTTACAAAAGTCCACAAATGGCTGGCCATCTAACTCTGGCGCTGATTCAGAGCCGGACGCTCTGACAGAGCGCTCGCTCTGAATCAGGGCTGGGCTATTTTTTTGTCAGTGGGGCCACCCCCAAACGGAAGCGTTCACATGGGAACGCCTCCATTTGGGCAGCTACTCCACTGGCCTGCCCACCAAAGGGGGCATGCTGTCACTCAACATTGACAGCATGCCCCCTTTGCAACAAGACCCGGAATGATGGATTGCCCGTCGCTATCCGGGTCTCGCGCATGCGCACGACGGAACCGGCTCCGTCGTTCGCATAGGCACTGGCCCACCATCGACCCAGTTGCGAGCGCACAGCGCTTGCGACCGGGTCTGAATCAAGCCCTCTGTACGATGGTGCACATTTGATGACTGGTTGAAGAAATAATGGTGTAAGTAATTTTACTTGGTACATGTACTATATCCTACAGCTTTCCCTTTCTTGCTTGTAAGCTTCCTGTTTATTAGAGGTTTGATTTAACAAAGCAAGGGTTAGATCTGCTCTGTGTTGAGTTAACAAAGCAAGGGTAAAGACCCCCATACATCAGCAATTGATTGCAGCAATCGTGCAATTTGCAATAAATTGTGTAGAAAAATCTTTCCCTTTTTCAATCGATTGCAGAGATGCCACAATCGATTGAAAAAGGGAAAGATTTTTATACACAATCGATGCAAATTGCACAATTGCTGCAATCAATTGCTGATGTATGGGGGCCTTTAGATCTGCTCTCTGTTGGTGACACTGTTGTTCCCTATAATGTTGCCAGCTGGCAATAATGTTCCTAATTACATTCAACATTAACGATTCCTTTGCAGTGTTTGCTTTATAATACTAATATTGGTGCAGGGAGAGGATGTATGCAATGTAGTTTGGCGATGGTAGAATGCCTGGGGTACTCCAAGGACAGTGGCGCCGAAAGGGGGGGGGGGGAGCGGGTACAGATTACCCGGGCCCGGGCTTCATGAGGGACCCGGTGGGGGCCCGGGTCCGGCACCACCCCCCCCCCTCACAGCAGCCCAGCACACAGCGTGTGCTGAGCCGCAGTTGGAGACTGCTCGTGGCTGCTGCGCGCGCTGCAAAATTTTTTTTTTCTCTCGTCAAGAGGGCGTGGCCACGCCTCCCGCGATTAGGCCACGCCCCCTATTACCGGGGCCCGCCACGGCTCTTGGCAGGCCTGTCCAAGGATCAAGGAATTCCTGTACTCAGGGAAAGTCTGCAATACAGTTAACTCCAGCTGTCCCTAATGATTTGTAGGTAGCAACAGACCTTGACAAAGGAGGTGATGCGCGGCAATTAATCAGTGACCTGTGGCTGTACTTTAATTTGCTCAGGACGGTGGCAGCTTCTAGGGAATAATCCTCACTTTTAACAGGTGCTGCAATGGAGAAATTATAGTTCTTTCTAGTGCCGGAGTTATGAAGTGTGTTGAAACTGCCTACACAAGTGGAGGGAGGGTATACTGTATATTAGGTGCTGAGTCTATCACTGACAGGCTGCGGGCAAAATAACAGGTGGCTGCAGTCTATACAATGTTTATTAGGCTAGAACTGCCTGAATTAAGTAACCTCTGGGTTATTAATCCTGACATTCCCTGCTAGAGTGTTTGTCCCCTCTGTTAATTTACTGTTCTCTGATGACTGAGTCACGGGGTAACCTCACAGTAAGATGACTGGGTGTGTGTTTTAGGTTACAGACCTTTCTGGCAGCTTGAACAGATGAATAAGGCAGTTACCAGTTAATCACCACCCTTTTTGGTCCTCTCCTCCTTCAGGTCAGCTTCCACCACTTGCAGCCTCCCACAGCTCGCCTCTGATCTTGCTCTGGCCTGCCTCCTCTCCCAGCAGGCACCGACCCTCACACGTCACATGATCAGCAGCCACCTCCTAGTCAGCAAACCAGCTCGCTCGGCTCCCCCGGCTCCTGTCCTCCATCTCCTCAACTGCCAGGTAAGTGTGAGGTTACCATGCTGTACTTCTGCTGCATTAGGACTGCCCAACGGTTAGCTGGGCAGCTCCTCTTATCTCGTTCATCCGGATCCCGATGCATGCACCAGTTTTATTCCCACCAGGTGAGCATGTCAAAATCCAGTCACTGGCCATAACTCACTGCAGGAAGGCAAGCTGGGCTACCCTCTTCAGTCCAGGCCTTGTGCCCTTAGCATCAACAGTCCATAGCATGGGAACAGTTCACAATCCTGGAGGGGGGGTACATAGACAGTCTGGCTGGCATGATATAAAGCATGAATATGCCAGTACTCAGTGCACATACCCTACAACATATATCCTTGGGGCACTATACATAAGTATACAGTAGAGAACATATCTTGTACAAACAAAGGCATTTCACTACTAAAAGTACCCAGCAGTGATACTCCCAGAACTAGGGGTATCACATTCTTCCCCTCTGAATCATGTGTGTCCTCTAGTATCTCACAATTTTAACATCTTCACAAAAGATTACTCTAGTGCATTACATTCATAAGTACAGCCTTATATATTTTCAACATTAACATCAGCACAGGTATAATAATGCATTATAGTCTGTAACAAAGCGGTGCCACTCCCTTTGTACTCCATGTTGAACGTCTTAGCAAGGGTGCTTCTGGGCACTCACTATCTGGAGACTCTGGTTCTTGACCTTCAGACTCCATGTTAGATTCATTTAACTCTATGCTAGAGATAGTCGGCCAAAAGTGGTTCATCATAAGGCTCAAATAGCTGGTAGAGTCTTTGGGAAATGAGGAGCTTATCCTATCACTTTGAGGCATATCCATCTGACTTTGACTAGTGACTCGATCAGGACATAGTTTGAGTTGATCTCTATGGACTACCCCCAATCGTGTTCCATCTTATTGTTTGATCTGGTATACTGACACCTTTGGTTGGGGAATTTCTGTCACTACATAAGGGATTGACTCCCAATAATAAGCCAACTTGCTGTGACATTGTTGATTTCTTTTTAGTACACGATCTCCCACCTTTAATGGAGTGGCTTGAGTGGAGAGGTTATAGTTTTCTTCTTGTTGACTCCGAACTTTTTCCATTTACTGGTCCACCAGTTGCTGGAAGATTTTTAGGTGCTTCTGATGTTCTGTCACCCAGTTGGTCACTAGAAAAGTTCCTCTGGTGTGCTTGACAGTATTTCTAATCAAATGTCGTCGGGTAATTGTCCCTGTCACCTGAACAATAGGTAATAGGGTGTATAGCCAGTAGAACTGTGGGTAGTATTGTTGTAAATGTATATCATTTCTGCTAATAGGGTTGGTCATTCGGAATGTTGTTGTGACGGTAAGGCACTTAACAGATGAATAAGTGTTTGATTGGTCCGCTCATACAATCTGTTCCCTTGGGGACGATAAGCTGTGGTTTTCAAATTTCTTACATCCATAGAGGAGACCTAGTTCCTGAAACAGTTTCAAAATGAAGGCAGGTCCTTGGTCTGTTAGGATCTTGGTAGGGTATCCATTTGGACGCACAAAAGCCCTCCAGAAAATCTCTGCAGTAGTTTTTGCTGTCAAATCTTTAATGGGCAAGACCACTGCAAATTTGGTATAGTGATTCACTATAGTAATGGCATATTCATAACCAGCTTGGCTTTTTTGGAGCTTCACGTGATCAATTATGACCAACTCCAATGGTTGCATAGTCACTATGGGATGGAGTGGGGCTTTTTGAGTTTCTGGTAGCGGTCTACGCAAATTGCATGCAGTACAGTCTCTACACCACTGTTACAAATTCCGATGCCTACCCCATGTGTCACCACAAGAAACCAGCTAGCGAGATCTTCTGCCAATAACAACCGCCCATTGTTCCCTTAGAACTAGGATACGTTCATCGGTACTTAGGTGGCCACCTGGACTTATGCTCGAGGTAATAGCAGCTCACATGGAGATACAGGGGAATTCAATAGGTAAAGAATGTACAGTTAGGACTGACACAGTTTATGATTATAAGGATATCGATGGTACGGATGTTGTGAGAGTACAGTTTGGTTTTTTGGACAATAGCTTGGGAGCCGATGGTGTGGCAGCTGTGCCGATGGTGAAGTAACGGTGCTGATGGTGCGACAATGATGTTTATGGTGCGGCAATGGTGCCAATGGTGCGGCACTAGCCATAGATAAACAGTCTAGGGTTAGCAAATGGCTCTGAGAGCCGATAGTGCGGCAACTGTGCCGATGTTGTAGCGATGGTGCCGATGTTGGGGCAGCTGCCATAGATAAACAGTCTATGGTTTGATAATGGCTTTGAGAGCCAATGGTGCAGCAAGTGTGCCGATGTTACAGTGATGGTGCTGATGTTGGGGCAATTGCCATAGATAAGCAGTTTATGGTTTAATAATGGCTTTGAGAGCAGATGGTGCGGTAAGTGCACCAATGTTGCAGCAATGGTGCCAATGTTGGGGTTATTGCCATAGATAAACTGTCTAGGGTTTGATAATGGCTTTGAGAGCCGATGGTGCGGCAAGTGTGCCATATGATGAACGTTGGCAGCACGGGAGCTGCTGGATGCGGCTAGGAAGCCGGTTGGAGATTGGTGGTAGCAAGGAAGCTACTTGGAGCAGCTAGGAAGCTGTATGCTGAATGTTGGCAGCACGGGAGCTGCTGGATGCGACTAGGAAGCTGTTTGGAGATTGGTGGAAGCACAACAACTACTTGGTATGGCTAGGAAGCCGTTTGGATATAGGTGGTAGCACGGAAGCTACTTGGAGCGGTTAGGAAGCCATGTGGGAGTTCAGTGAACAGTAGAACAGGAACAACCTGACTCTGCAGCCAGGCTGAGGGAACTCACAGACACTCTATAGTCAGCACAGGTGCAATAGATCAGTGCGTATAAATAGGCTGAAGTCCCAGTCAGGTTTGCACTTGTGGAATACACATCACTTCCTGAGGCGTGCTGATCTCCTAGCAACAGGAAAAACTGGATTAACCCCATCCTGTCTGGGCTTACTGTCAGAAAGTGTCAAGTCGTGACCTCGACTTGTAACAACCACTCTTCAACGTCCTTCCGCAGGTCTATCCAGTAGAAGTGCTGTCTCACTGTTTCTGTTTTTTGAGTTCCAAAGTGGACAGACCAATCACGATACACCTATAGTATACCTTCAATCTTGGCACGTGGAATAAGAATCTGAACATTTGGCAGATGGGTCTTGGGGTTGATGTTATGTTGTATTAACAGCTATTTGTGAATTCCCAACTGGTCTCGCTGCTGCCACAGTTTTACGAGCTCTGCTGGTGCTCTGTGCCTTTCCTGCTTACTCAATCCCTGTTCACCCTTCAGCATGGCTTTAAGCTGCTGAAATATAGGAGATTCATTCTGCCACTGCAACCAGTTATTCATATAACTTCATATATCTCGTCACTTCCATGGAACTTGAGAGGACATGTTTGATTTTTTAGAAGGTGGCTTGAACACAGGGATCTCCACTCTTTCCCATGGATCTCCTTCCTCGGAATGGGTATGATAAACCGGCGGCGGCAGCCCGACAGGAGCAGAATTTGAAGCAGTGGAAGCCAGACAGCGCTGGAAATCCCGATCGTGGATAGGTAAGTATAGACTAACCTTACCTAACCCCCCTAACCCTAACCCTCCTTAGGGGTGCCTAACCCTAACTTCCCCCCAAGTGCCTAACCCTAATCCCCCCTCTTAGTGCCTAACCCTAACCACCCCCTTCCCCGCTGCCTAAACCTAAGTCCCCCGGGGGGGTGCCTAACCCTAAGTCCCCCCCGGGAGCCCTAAACCTAACCCTCCCCCCCGCGGCTGTCCGCTCGTGGCACCCGGCATCACTATGATCATGATGCCGGGCGCCGGGGAAATTCCAGGCGTCTACATCTAGATGCCCGGCATTTCACCCATGCCGGGATAAGACAGTCGGGAAGCCGGCTGCCGGTATTTAGGCAGTCGGCTTCCCGATTGCTTACCCCTTCCTCAGGTTCCTCTTCTCTAGGAAGTCGAGATAGAGCATCAGCATTGTTATTGCTCTTGCCAGCTTGATACTTAATTCTGTATTGGAAATTAGCTAGCCGAGAAGACCATCGCTGTTCCAATGCCCCGAGATGTGCAGTTGGGAGATGTGCAAGAGGATTGCAGTCCGTAAACACGATGAATGGAGTTGCAGGAAGGTAATCACGAAATGTTTCTGTAACAACCCAGACAAGGGCAAGGAATTCTAATTTGAAGGCGCTATAGATTTCATCGCTGCGCTTTGTCTTCTTTAAACCCTGGCTAGCATAGGCGATTACTTTTTCTTCTCCATTTTGTTTCTGAGCCAAGACTGCTCCTAATCCATTTTGCTAGCATCGGTATACAACTTTAAAGGTAGCTGGTAATCGGGGTAACCTAATAACGGGGCCTGGGTTAGAACATCCCTCAATTGGTCGAATGCGGCTTGTTGCCGAGGGATCCAGAGTACAGGAATATGCCCAGTTCATCCATTCTTAGGTAGATCCTGTAGCAGTTCATGCAATGGAACAGGAATTTTTGCAAAATTCTTTACAAATCTCCGGTAATAACCGACGAAGCCTAAAAATCCGCGGACCTCTTTGACCGTTCAAGGAACCGAATGACCTTAATCTTTTCCGGGTCTGGAGCTACTCCCTTCGCACTCACCAGGTGACCCAAATATTGGACTTTTGGTTTTAACAGGTGGCATTTTCCGGGATTGAGCTTCAATCCATATTCTATGGGGCATATTCAATTGTGTGCGAGAATAGCAAAAACCCACACCTGTGAGGTTTTTCCTGCCGGTATGGGTTTTTTTCTATTCTATTTTTAAAAAACATGCACCAGGAGGTTTTTTTTCACACACCTCCTGAGCAAGCGTGATTTTTTCTAAAATCGATGATTTAAGGAAAAATCAATGGAACTTGCTCTGACACCCCCACGGCACCCCCCCCAAGGACTAATTAAGCAATTGGAAGTATCCAATTAGCTTAATTAGTCCTTAATTACTTACCTCCTGCAGCACTGTCTTCTGCATCTTCTTCTGCATCCAGCATTGGGAGCCGGCTCTTCTGCAGCAGGGTGAGTATGTCAGTGTGTGTGCTGTATGTAAGTGTGTTACCCGCAGTATTCAATTAAAAAGGTAGAGGACGTGGGGTTTTCAGCTCTGAAAACCCCGCGCCATGTAAAATGTAAAAAAAACTAAAAACCCACTTACTGTACCTGGCAGGGGATCTCTGCGGCTCCCAGTGGCTTCCCCTCTCTCTCCTTACTGGAGAGGGGGCTGCTGGGAGTCCCAGCAGCCCTTGCTCCTCCCACCAGCCCCTGGGACTCCCAGCAGCCCCCTCTCCAGTAAGGAGAGAGAGGGGAAGCCACTGGGAGCCGCAGAGATCCCCTGCCAGGTACAGTAAGTGGGTTTTTAGTTTTTTTTACATTTTACATGGCGCGGGGTTTTCAGAGCTGAAAACCCCACGTCCTCTACCTTTTTAATTGAATACTGCGGGTAACAGGAGTGCGCATACCTGTGGTATTCCGGAATTGGGTGCGAGGTGCACAAGGTTTTTAACTCACCAAACCTTGCGCCTAATTGTATATGCCCCTATGAGTCGCTGAAACACTTCTCACAGATGTTGCAGAGGCTCTGCATATGTGTTTGAAAAAATTATAACGTCGTCAAGATAAAGGAGCACCATATCATAATTTCAATGACCGAGTCAAAGCTCCATCATGAGTTGGAATGTGGCTGGTGCGTTGCACAATCCAAAGGGCATACAATAAATTCATGAAGTCCCATGGGTGTAGTGACTGCTGTTTTCTCTTTATCTTCAGGCACCATGGGAATCTGCCAGGAGCTATTGGTGAGATCTAGAGTGGAGAAGTATTGAGAAGATATTAGTGCCGCTAATGATTCCTCTGTTTTGGGCAAGGGGCATGCATCCTTTTGAGTTGCTTTATTAATTTTCTATAAACCACACAGAATCTTAGTTGTCCATTTTTCTTTTTTACCAGCACCATCGGTGCAGCCCATGGACTGTGGCTTTCCTGAATGACTCCAGTGGCCTTCATCTCTTCAAGCATCTTCCGTACAGGCTGATATAGAGCTGGAGCTATTGGATGATGTCTCTCTTTAATTGGTAATGCTTCTCCTGTAGGGATGCAATGCTGAATATGGAGAGCAATTCCAAAATCAGTAGGATCATAGCTAAAGGCCTCTGAATTTTCTTTGACCACTTCTAGAGCTCCTTTCTTTTCTGTGGTGAGTTTTCCATGGTCTCCGATATATCATTTGTCACACATGGTTCCACCACAGCGTGATAACGGACCACAACGAGCCTTCCCCCAGACCAGGTTTTCAGAGTTTGGTCATAATTTAAGCAGTTTGCCTTCAGTAATTTGTACTCTCCCCAAATCTCCAGTAGGAGTCAAACTTCTGATGTCCTTGAAGAATTTTGATTGTTTTCTGTAAGATGTTTTGCTCTCACACCACTGCCTGAGGTAACTCTTGTTTCAAGATTAAGACCAGCTCTTTAGGACACTTCTGTAAAATATTCATTCCAAGAATGATAGGAACAGCATTTGGATCATTTGTCTGGGTTATAAGACATCCCGGATGAGGAAGGAAAGTTGATACCACTTGGACATTGGTCTCCCAGTATTATCAACAAGTAATCCCAACACCGTTACTAGCCATTAATTGCAGCCAGGAAGGTGGAGGCATAAATCAGATGGTTCTCACTTCAATTCTGTTCAAAGGTAGATAACTGAATGGTGATTATTTGTGATCCCGTATCAATCATAGCCATAATAGTTAGACCATTTATGGAGATGGGTATAGTGGGGCATCATCCTATGTACCTTGGCTACCATTCCTCTGGGATAGGACCTTTTACTGTTGTTCCCTCAAAGGTTCAGTCTCCCTCCTCGGGGCCTGGGAGTTTAAATTCTCCATCCAATTGCAATTTCTTTCAAATATGTCCAGATCTTTGACAACGACGACATATAGGGCAACCTTGAGGGTCAAATTGGTCTGTTGGTCTTCTTCCACCTCTGGGTGGTGGTTGCTGCCATTTATTATCTGCTCTTTGTCTGTCTCCTCTCCATCTCTGCCCAGAGGCACCAGACATTGGTTGTTTGAAAAACATACAAGGTCAGATCAAAGAGTTGGCCAAAGGCCTAGCTGATTTCTGTAAGGAAGTCTGCAATTTGACCAAACACTCCGTAGTAGAAGTTTGAATGCTCTGAACAAATGGTTCTTTAAGGGCTGCGACATTCCCTATCCCTGGACCTGGATTTAGACCTATACACTGCGAATCCTGAAATCCCAGCATTTCAGGGAAATTAAGCTCTCAAGTAAGTGTAGGGCCAACTACTTGAGTGGCCATTTCCTTGAAGTCCAAAAAGGAATGATCTGGCAACAGCATTCTTAACATGCATAACTGGGACCTTACTCCTTCTGAACCAGAACCTTCAATGAATTGGGACACTAGGGTTTCATCCGTATCCCTAATCTCATCAGCATCCTTTGCTTGAATGGCATGCAATGCTTCTTGCAAACTTAAAGCAAAGTAGCGGAGAGTTTCTCCTGGCAGTTGTTTCCTGAAGTAGAATCAAATTTTTAGTTCTAACAGTGTTCGAATTTCAAAAGTAGTGGCAAGCCGAAGTAAGATTTGGTCCACTCTTCATTTTTCTTCCACAGGCCATGAGGTGACCTCGCTGAGAGCCGACCCTTTTAACTGTCCAATCAGCACTTCAACTTGTTGTTGTTCGCTTAAAGGATAGAGTCGGAACATTGCTTTGATTTTGTTCTTAAATTCGGTAAAGGTAGTCCAATCCATTCCATGGATATCTCCGGTGTATGTTGGCAACCACAGGGCACCAAAATAATAAGGTAGTGTTATAGGATTGAATGCTCCTGGTGCTCCGGTTGCATCTCCTGTTGCTGGTTGTTCTCATGACATTTTATATTCTGCTTGACTTTGGACTCCCACTGAATCGTGTTCTTGTGACGCCAAATATTGTAATAACCCGATTAGGGTTCTGGATGAGTGCACAGGTAAGTATGTGTGAATGGTGGCCTTACCTTTGACTGCCTTTCTCCCAACAATTGCGACAAATGGTTACCACTCATAATGTGGTTAACACTTACAGTATCACAGCAAGACACTTTGTACCATAACACTTGTTTTTTATATACAACCGAAATTTGACAATTGTATGCAGGTGTTACATACCAGACATTTTAGAACATTTACACATAGATTAATTACACCTAACAAGGTTTGGAATTTTATTGTACTGTAACTGCCTTCTACTCCGATACTGGGTCTGCGGAAAAATGGTTAATACAATGCAATTCACGGTTCAGAACATAACCTTTATACCTGACCCCTAATAATAGCAAATAACCCTGAACAGCTGTTTTAAAGATTAATCAATAATTTACTAAAGTCCACAAATGGCTGGCCAGCTAACTCTGGCCCTGATTCAGAGCCGGACGCTGTGATAGAGCGCTCGCTCTGAATCAGGACCGGGCAATTTTTTTTTTGAACGGTCTCCTGGCCGCTCGCATAGCTGTGTGTGACCACCCACAGCTATAGCGAGCGGCCAGGAAGATGGTCGCGATGGTCAAGACCATTGCGACCATCGGGCTTGCGTCGAGACCCTTGTGGTAGGGTCTCGTTGCCGCAAGCACCAGAGAGATTTCAGCTCTAACAGAGCCGAAATCTCTCCCACTGACATCACTCGTGATGTCAGTGGGGCCGTCCCTAAACGGAGGCATTCACATGGGAACGCCTGTCTGGGCAGCCACCCCCCCCCCCGGCCCGCCTACCAAAGGGGGCGTGCTGTCACTCAACATCGACAGCACGCCCCCTTTCGTGCGAGACCAGGAGCGAGGGTTTGCCTGTCGCTATCCGGGTCTCACGTATGCGCACGACGGAGCTGGCTCCGTCGTGCGCATGCGCACTGGGCCACCATCGACCCGCTTGCGAGCGCATAATTTTACTTGGTACAAGTACTATATCCTACAGCTTTCCCTTTCTTGCTTGTAAGCTCTGCTCTGTGTTGGTTACACTGTTGTTCCCTATAATGTTGCCAGCTGGCAATAATGTTCCTAATTACATTCAACATTAACGATTCCTTTGCAGTGTTTGCTTTATAATACTAATATTGGTGCAGGGAGAGGATGTATGCAACGTAGTTTGGTGTTGGTAGAATGCCTTGGGTACTCCAAGGATCAAGCAATTCCTGTACTCACGGAAAGTCTGCAATACAGTTAACTCCAGCTGTCCCTGATGATTTGTAGGTAGCAACAGACCTTGACAAAGGAGATGATGCGCGGCAATTAATCAGTGACCTGTGGCTGTACTTTAATCTGCTCAGGACTGTGGCAGCTTCTAGGAAATAATCCTCACTTTTAACAGGTGCTGCAATGAAGAAATAACAGTTCTTTCTAGTGCCGGAGTTATGAAGAATGTTGAAACTGCCTACACAAGTGTAGGGAGGGTATATATTAGGTGCTGAGTCTATCACTGACAGGTTGCGGGCAAAATAACGGGTGGCTGCAGTCTATATAATGGCTGCAGTCTATACAATGTTTTCTAGGCTGGAACTGCCTGAATTAAGTAACCTCTGGGTTATTTATTCTGACATTCCCTGGTAGAGCCTTGGTCCCCTGTTAATTTACTGTTCTCTGGTGACTGAGTCACGGGGTAACCTCACAGTAAGATGACTGGGTGTGTTTTAGGTTACAGACCTTTCTGGCAGCTTGAACAGATGATTGGGGCAATTACCGGGTAATCACCACCCTCTTTGGTCCTCTCCTCCTTCAGGTCAGCCTTTGGCACTTGCAGCCTCCCACAGCCCGCCTCCAATCTAGCTCCAGCCCGCCTCCTCTCCCAGCAGGCACCGACCCTCGCACATCACATGCTCAGCAGCCGCCTCCTAGTCAGTGGACCGACTCGCTCGGCTCCTCTGGCTCCTATCCTCCATCTCCTCAACCCTTAGGTAAGTGCGCGGTCACCACGCTGTACTACTGCCACCTCGGGACTGCCCAATGGTCAGCTGGGCAGTTCTTCTTATCTCCTTCATCCGGGTCCCGATGTACACGCCGGCTGTATTACCACCAGGTGCACGTGTCATAATCCAGTCACTGGCCATAACTCACTGCAGGAGGGAGAGCTGTGCTCCCCTCTTCAGTACAGTGGGGAATTCCTGGCCTCGTGCCCCCCAGCATCAACAGTCCATGGTAGGGGGACAGTTCACAATCCCGGTGTGTGGGTACATAAACAGTCTGGCTGGCATGATATATAGTATGAATATGCCAGTACTCAGTGCACATACAGCCTTGGGGCACTATACATACATAAGTATACAGTAGAGCACATATCTTGAACAAACAAAGGAATTTCACTACTAAAGGTACCGAGCAGTGATACTCCCAGAACTAGGGGTATCACATTTTTCTCCTCTGAATCATGCGTGTCCTCAAGCATGTTTCTCTAGTATCTCACAACAATTTTAACATCTTCACAAAAGATTACTCTAGTGCATTACATTCATAAGTACAGCCTTAAATATTTCCAACATTAACTTAAGCACAAGTATAATAATGCATTATAGTCTGTAACGAAGAGGTGCCACTCCCTTTGTACTCCGTGTTGAATCTCTTAGCAAGGGTGCTTCTGGGCAATCGCTATCTGGAGACTCTGGTTCTTGACCTTCAGAGACTCCATCCATGTTAGATTCATTTAACTCTATGCTAGAGATAGTCGGTCAAAAGCTATTCATCATAAGGCTCAACTAGCTGTTAGAGTCTTGGGGAGATGAGGAGTTTATCCTATCACTTTTAGGCACATACATCTGACTTTGACTCATGACTCGATCTGGACATAGTTTGAGTTGACCTCTATGGACCAACCCCAATCGTGCTCCATCTTATCATTTGATCTGGTATACTGACACCCCTGGTTGGGGAATTTCTGTCACTACATAAGGGATTGACTCCCAGTAATAAGCCAACTTGCTGTGACATTGTTGATTCATTTTAGTACACAATCTCCCACCTTTAATGGAGTGGCTTGAGTGGAGAGATTATAATTTTCTTCTTGTTGACTCCGAACTTTTTCCATATACTGGTCCACCAGTTGCTGGGAGGTTTTTAGGTGCTTCTGATGTTCTGACACCCAGTTGGTCTCTAGAAAAGGTTCCACTGATGTGCTTGACAGTATTCCAAATCGAATATCTTCGGGTAATTGTCCCTGTCGCCCAAACAATAGGTAATAGGGTTTATAGCCGGTAGAACTGTGGGTAGAATTGTTGTAAATGTATATCATTTCTGCTAATAGGGTTGGCCATTCAGAATGTTGTTGTGATGGTGAGGCAAGTAATAGATGAATAAGTGTTTGATTGGTCCGCTCAAACAATTCATTCCCTTGGGGTTGATAAGTTGTGGTTTTCAATTTCTTACATCCATAGAGGAGACATAATTCCTGAAACAATTTCGAAGTGAAGGCAGGGCCTTGGTCTGTTAGGATCTTGGTAGGGTATCCATATGGATGCACAAAAGCCCTCCAGAAAATCTCTGCAGTAGTTTTTGCTGTCAAATCTTTAACTGGCAAGACCACAGCAAATTTGGTATAGTGATCCACTGTAGTAATGGCATATTCATAACCAGCTTGGTTTTTTTGGAGTTTCATATAATCAATTGTGACCAACTCCAATGGTTGCTTAGTAACTATGGGATGGAGCGGGGCTTTTTGAGTTTCTGGTAATGGTCTCTGCAAATTGCATGCAGTACAGTCTCTACACCACTCTTCAACATCCTTCCACAGGTCTATCCAGTAGAAATGTTGTCTCACCATTGTTTATGTGTTTTGAGTTCCAAAGTGGCCAGACCAATCATGATACAGCTATAGTGTACCTTTAATCTTGGCACGTGGAATAAGAATCTGAACATTTGGCAGATGGGTCTTGGGGTTGATGTTATGTCGTATTAACAGCTGTTCGCGAATTCCCAAATGGTCTCACTGCCACCACAGTTTTATGAGCTCTGCTGGTGCCCTGTGCCTTTCCTGATTACTCCATCCCTGTTCATCCTTCAGCATGGCTTTCAGCTGCTGAAATATAGGAGATTAATTCTGCCACTGCAACCAGTTATTCGTATCTTCTGACTCGATCACTTCCATGGAAGTTGAGAGGACATGTTTGATTTTTTAGAAGGTGGCTTGAACACAGGGATCTCCACCCTTTCCCATTGATGTCCTTCCTCAGGTCCTCTTCTCTAGGAATCAGTGTTGTTATTGCTCTTGCCAGGGCCATACTCAATGGTGTACTGGAAATTAGCTAGCCGAGAAGACCATCGCTGTTCCAATGCCCCGAGATGTGCAGTTGGTAGATGTGCAAGAGGATTGCAGTCCGTAAACATGATGAATGGCGTTGCAGCGAGGTAATCACTACATTTTTCTGTAACAGCCCAAACGAGGGCAAGGAATTCTAATTTGAAGGTGCTATAGTTTTCATTGTTGCGCTCTGTCTTCTTTAAACCCCAGCTAGCATAGGCAATTACTTTTTCTGCTCCATTTTGTTTCTGAGCCAAAACTGCCCCTAATCCATTTTTGCTAGCATCGGTATACAACTTAAAAGGTTGCTGGTAATTGGGGTAAGCCAATAATGGGGCCTGGGTTAGAACATCCCTCAATTGGTCGAATGCGGCTTGTTGCCGAGGGGTCCAGAGTACAGGGATATGCCCAGTTTATCCAGTCTTAGGTAGATCTCATAGAAGTTCATGCAATGGAACAGGAATTTTTGCAAAGTTCTTTACAAATCTCCAGTAATAACCGACAAAGCCTAAAAATCTGCGGATCTCTTTGACCGTTCGAGGAACTGGCCACTCCTGAATGACCTTGATCTTTTCCAGGTCGGGAGCTACTCCCTTTGCACTCACCAGGTGACCCAAATATTGGACTATTAGTTTTAACAGGTGACATTTTCCGGGATTGAGCTTCAATCCATATTCTATGAGTCGCTGAAACACTTCTCGCAGATGTTGCAGATGCTCTGCGTATGTCTTTGAAAAAATTATTAAGTCGTCAAGATAAAGGAGCACTATATCATAATTTCGATGACCGAGTCAATGCTCTGTCACGATCTGGAATGTGGCTGGTGCGTTGCACAATCCAAAGGGCATACAATTAAATTCCTGAAGTCCCATGGGTGTAGTGACTGCTGTATTCTCTTTAACTTCAGGCACCATGGGAATCTGCCAGTAGCCGTTGGTGAGATCTAGAGTGGAGAAGTATTGAGCAGATTTTAGTGCCGTTAATGATTCCTCTATTCTGGGCAAGGGGTATGCGTCCTTATGAGTTACTTTATCCAATTTCTATTTTCCACACAGAATCTTAGTTGTCCATTTTTCTTCTTTACCAGCACCATCGGTGCAGCCCGTGGACTGTGGCTTTCCTGAATGACTCCAGTGGCCTCATCTCTTCAAGCATCTTCTGTACTGGCTGATATAGAGCTGGAGCTGTTGGATGATGTCTCTCTTTAATTGGTAATACTTCTCCTGTAGGGATGCGATGCTGAATATACAGAGCAATTCCGAAATCAGTAGGATCATAGCTAAAGGCCTCTGAATTTTCTTTTACCACTTCTAGAGCTCCTTTCTTTTCTGTGGTGAGGGTTCCATGGTCTCCGATATGAATGTCTTCCCACCATTTAGTTTCTTCCTCTGACTCCTTTATCCCGGCATGCAGGCGATTACTTCGATGGGCCTCCATTTTTAAATGGTATATGTCTTGGAAGGCGGTCCAACATATTATGGCAATAGGTTGATGCTGGTAAAGCTTGACCACATGGCTATGAGGATTCAGAATTCTGATGGGAACTCTTTTATTCTCCACTGTTGCCAAGGTTCGTGCCACAACAACTTCCGCTTTATCATTCGTCACACATTGTTCCACCGCAGCGTCATAAGCCTGTCCACACGGACCACAGCGAGCCTTCCCCCATATCAGGGTTTGAGTTTCGTCAAAATTTAAGCAGTTTGCCTTCAGTAATTCGCACTCTCCCCAAATCTCCAGTAGGAGACATAAACTTTTGATGTCCTTGAAGAATTTTGATTGTTTTCTGTAAGATGTTTTGCTCTTGCACCACTGCCTGAGGTAACTCTTGTTTCAAGATTAGGACCAGCTCTTTAGGACACTTCTGTAAGATATTCATTCCAAGAGTAATAGGGACAGCATTTTGATCAATTGTCTGAGTGATAAGACATCAATGACGAGGAAGGAAAGTTGATCCCACTTGGACATTGGTCTCCCAGTATCCTCAACAAGTAATCCCAAGGCCGTTACTAGCCATTAATTGCAGCCTGGAAGGTGGAGGCATAATCAGATGGTTCTCACCCCAATTCTGTTCAAAGGTAGATAACTGATTGGTGGTTATTTGCGATCCTGTATCAATCATAGACATAATAGTTAGTCCATTTATGGAGATGGGTATAGTGGGTCATCGTCCTATGTACCTTGGCCACCATTCTTCTGGGTTAGGATATTTTACTGTTATTCCCCCTGAAGTTTGGTCTCCCTCCTCGGGGCCTGGGAGTCTAAATTCTCCATCCAATTGCAATTTCTTTCAATATGTCCAGATATTTGACATTGACAACATATAGGGCGACCTTGAGGGTCAAATTGGTCTGTTGCTCTTCTTCTACCTCTGGGTCATGGTTGCCGCCATTCTTTGTCTGCGACATTCCCTATCCCTGGACTTGGATTTAGACCTATACACTGTGATTTCTGGAATCCCGGCATTTCAGGGAAATTAAGCTCTCGAGTAAGTGTAGGGTCAACTATTTGAATGGCCATGTCCTTGAAGTCCAAAAAGGAATGATGTGGCAACTGCATTCTTAACATGCATAACTGGGACCTTACTCCTTCTAAACCAGAACCTTCAATGAATTGGGACACTAAGGTTTCATCCATATCCCTAATCTCGTCAACAGAGCCGACCATTTTAACTGTCCAATCAGCACTTAAACTTGTGGTTGTTCGCTTAAAGGATAGAGTTGGAACATTTCTTTGATTTTGTTCTTAAATTCGGTAAAGGTAGTCCCATCCGTTCCATGGATAGCTCCGGTGTATGTTGGCAACCATGGGGCACTGAAATAATAAGGTAGTGTTATAGGATTGAATGCTCCTGGTGATCCTACTCCGGAGGCATCTCCCGTTGCTAGTCGTTCTTGTGACATTTTATATTCTGCTTGACTTTGGACTCACACTGAATCCTGTTCTTGTGACGCCAAATATTGTAATAACCCGATTAGGGTTCTGGATGAGTGCACAGGTAAGTATGTGTGAATGGTGGCCTTACCTTCGACTGCCTTTCTCCCAACAATTGCGACAAATGGTTACCATTCGTAATTATCATCATCCTTTATTTAGATGGCGCCACAAAGGTTCCGTAGCGCCTTACACAATACATAAATGAGCACACAAGAAAAACAGTTATTAGCCGTACAATACAATGCAGGACAAGGACATGGTTTATAGACACAGTTGCATAACACAAGCAGCAAGACATAAGCAACCAAGTGTTAGGTGCCGTTGTGGGGTTCGAAGTGAATTACTCTATAAGTAGGGGGAGGAGAAGCACATGAGGGATGAGGGCCCTGCTTGTGAGAGCTTACATTCTAAAGGGGAGGGGTTAACACTTACAATATCACAGCAAGACACTTTGGGCCTGATGCAGACCCGCTTGCGAGTGCATTGTGCTCGCAAGCGGGTTGATGGTGGCCCAGTGTGCACGCCCGGTGTGCGTACTGCTCGTGCGCAAGCCCCAGAGTGAGCGCAAAAAGCTCTCTCTCCAGGACTCACTACGAAAGGGGCGGCTGTCGACGTTGATCGACAGCTCGCCCCATTTTGTAGGTGTGGTGGGGGTGACTTCACAAATGGAGGCGTTCCCATGCGAAAGCCTTAATTTTGTGGGTGGCCCCACTCACATTACCAGTGATGTCAGTGGGAGAGCTTCCGGCTCGATTTGAGCTAGAAGCACTCTGGGGCTTGCGGCCAAGAGACCCTACCACAAGGGTCTTGTCGCAAGCCCGATGGTCGCGATGGTCTTGACCACCCACAGCTTTGCAAGCGGCCAGGAGGCCGCTCCTAAAAAAACTAGCGCCCGCCCTGATTCAGAGCGAGCGCTCCCTATTTGCGAGCTCCTCTGAATCAGGCCCTTTGTACCATAACACTGGTTTTTTTATTTACAATCGAAACTCTGCACTAAAATTAATTAGAGTAATGTCAATGACAATTGTATACAGGTGTTACATACCAGACATTTTAGAACATTTACACATAGATTAATTACACCTAACGAGGTTTGGTATTTTATTGTACTGGAACTGCCTTCTATTCCGATACTGGGGTCTGCGGAAAAATGGTTAATACAATGCAATTCACGGTTCAGAACATAACCTTTATACCTGACCCCTAATAATAGCAAATAACCCTGGACAGCTGTTTTAACGATTAATCAATCATTTACTAAAGTCCACAAATGGCTGGCCAGCTAACTCTGGACCTGATTCAAGTCCAGAGCAAGCTGAGCGCTCTCAAGCGGGTCGATGTTAGCCCAGTGCGCATGCTCACAACAGAGGCCGTCGCTATGGGTCTCGCTACAAAGAGGGCACGCGGTCAATGGTGAGTGACAGCATGCCCCCTTTGGTGGGTGTGCTGGGGGTGTTGCTGCCCAGAGGGAGGGGTTCCCATGGGAATGCATACTGTCTGAGGCCGGCCCCACTGACATGACAAGTGATGTCAGTAGGAGTGCTCTCGGCTCTGATAGAGCCGAAAGCACTCCAGGGTTTGCGGCAACGAGACCCTACCACAAGGGTCTCGTCGCGAGCCCGATGGTAGCGAAGGTCTTGACCATTGCGACCATCTTTTTGGCCACTCGCTATAGCCGTGGGTGGTGCGAGTCGCCAGAAGGCCGCTCAAAAAAAAACAGAGGGACGGCCCTGATTTAGAGCGAGCGCTCTGTCAGAGCATTCGGCTCTGAATCAGGGCCTCTGCACGATTGTGAACATTTGATGACTGGTGTAAGTAATTTTACTAGGTACATGTACTATATCCTGCAGCTTTCCCTTTCTTGCTTGTAAGCGCTGCTCTGTGTTGGTTACACTGTTGTTCCCTATAATGTTGCCAGCTGGCAATAATGTTCCAAATTATTTCCAACATTAATGATTCTTTTGCAGTGTTTGCTTTATAATACTAATATTGGTGCAGGGAGAGAATGTATGGGTATGCAATCGGGAAGCTGACTGCCTTAATACCGGCAGCCGGCTTCCCGACTGTCATATCCCGGCGAGGGTGAAATGTCGGGCGTCTAGATGTAGATGCCTGGCATTTCCCCTACGCCGGGAGACCAGCACCCAGCATCCCAATCTTATTGATGCCGGGCTCTGCGAGCGGACAGCCGTGGGGGGGGGGGGAGGGTTAGGTTTAGGACACCCGGGGGGGACTTAGGGTTAGGTACCCCCCGGGAGGGTTAGGGTTAGGCACCCCTGGGGGGACTTAGGTTTAGGCAGCGGGGAAGGGGGTGGTTAGGGTTAAGCATTTAGAGGGGGGATTAGGGTTAGGCACTTCGGGGGAGGTTAGGGTTAGGGGGGGTTAGGTTAGGTTAGACAATACTTACCTATCCATGATCGGGATTTCCAGCGCTGTCGGGCTTCCACTGCCGGGAACTCTGCTGATGCCGGGCGGCCGCTGCTGGGAATCGAAACGCCGGCCATGCGGCCAGCGGTATTTCATACCGATTCTGATGTATGCAATGTAGTTTGGCGTTGGTAGAATGCCTGGGGTACTCCAAGGATCAAGCAATTCCTGTACTCACAGAAAGTCTGCAATACAGTTAACTGGAATTGGTATGAAATACCGTCAGCCGCATGGCCGGCGGTTCGATTCCCGTCAGCGGCAGCCCGACAGAAGCAGAGTGCGACGCAGCGGAAGCCCGACAGCGCTGGAAATCCCGATCATGGATAGGTAAGTATCCACTAACCTAACCTAACCCCCCTAACCCTAACCCTCCTTAGGGGTGCCTAACCCTAACTTCCCCCCCAAGTGCCTAACCCTAATCCCCCCTCTAAGTGCCTAACCCTAACCACCCCCTTCCCCGCTGCCTAACCCTAACCCTCCCGGGGGGGTGCCTAACCCTAAGTCCCCCCCGGGAGCCCTAAACCTAACCCTCCCCCCCGCAGCTGTCCGCTCGCGGCGCCCGGCATCAGTACGATCGTGATGCCGGGCGCCGGTCTCCCAGCGTCGGGGAAATGCGGGCGTCTATATCTAGTATTTAGGCAGTCGGCTTCGCGATTGCCTCCCAGTTAACTCCAGCTGTCCTTGATGATTTGTAGGTAGCAACAGACCTTGACAAAGGAGATAATGCGCGGCAATGAATCAGTGACCTGTGACTGTACTTTAATCTGCTCAGGACTGTGGTAGCTTCTAGGAAATAATCCTCACTTTTAACACTGTCTCTCACCTGCACTGGCGCAGGTGCTGCAATGAAGAAATAACAGTTCTCTCTAGTGCCGGAGTTATGAAGAGTGTTGAAACCAGGGCCGGATTAAGGGGGGGACGACAGGGATGGTCGTCCCTGGGCCCCCACACACAGAGAGGCCCCCATTAGCAGCGGTGCAGCCGGTGGCTTCACCCGCCACTAGTGTCCCCGCCCCTGGTGTAGTGTAGACTGCGCAGTGAGCGTGGCCACACTACACCGTGACAAACACAACAGCCGCCGCCGGCAGATGTGTGTATGTTACAGCAGCCAATGAGAGTCACACAGACTCTCATTGGCTGCTGCTTCAACGAAGGGAGCCGGCTGGAGCTCACTTATGAGCTCCATCTTCCGGCTCCCCCTGGGTGATGATGGGAGTGACGTCATGACGCTGACGTCTCTCCCATACTGCAGAAGAAGAGGAGCCGGAGCGGACAGTGGCAGTCGCGTCAGGAGCCGGTATTCAGGTAAGTTGTGTTTTTTTGGTTTGTGTTTGTAAGGGGCACTGCATAGGGGGGGCCGCTTCATAGAGGCACTGGGGGCAATGCATAGGACAACTACTGGGGGCACTGAATAGGAGTGGGCTACTACTGGGGGCAGTATATAGGGGGGACTACTTCTGGGGGCAATGCATAAGGGGGGGACTACTGGGGGCACTATATAGGGGGCACTACTGAGGGCACTGTATAGGGGGACCACTACTGGGGAGTTTTATAAGAGGCACTGCATAGGGGGGACCACTATTGGGTCTGGGGGCACTGTATAGGGGGACCACTACTGGGGCATTATATAAGGGGCACTGCATAGGGGGGACGACTACTGGGTCTGGGGGCACTACTGGGGTCACTGCATATGGGGACCACTACTGGGAATACTGCATAAGGGGCATTACTACAGGGGACGGTGGTATATAGGGGCCCTCACAAGTTTGTTGCCCAGGGGCCCCCACAGACCTTAATCCGGCCCTGGTTGAAACTGCCTACACAAGTGGAGGGATGGTATATATTAGGTATTGAGTCTATCACTGACAGGCTGCGGGAAAAATAACGGGTGGCTACATTGGGGTTATTTATACTGACACTCCCTGGTAGAGTCAGTGTCCCCTCTGTTAATATTACTGTTCTCTGGTGACTGAGTCACAGGGTAACCTCACAGTAAGATGACTAGGTCTGTGTTTTAGGTTACAGACCTTTCTGGCAGCTTGAACAGATGATTGGGGCAATTACCGGGTAATCACCGCCATCTTTGGTTCTTTCCTCCTTCAGGTCAGCCTCCGGCACTTGCAGCCTCCCACAGCCCGCCTCCGAACTAACTCTGGCCTGCCTCCTCTCCCAGCAGGCACCGGCCCTTGCACATCACATGCTCAGCAGCCACCTCCTAGTCAGTAAACCGTCTCGCTCGGATCCTCCGGCTCCTGTCCTCCATCTCCTCAAGCCTCAGGTAAGTGTGCGGTCACTGCGCTGTACTTCTGCCACCTCAGGACTGCCCAACAGTCAGCTGGGCAGCTCCTCTTATCTCCTTCATCCGGGTCCCAATGCACGCGCCGGCTGTATTCCCACCAGGTGCACGTGTCATATTCCAGTCACTGGCCATAATTCACTGCAGGAGGGCAAGCTGGGCTCCCCTCTTCAGTACAGTGAGCAAGTCCTGGCCTCATGCCCCCCAGCATTAAAAGTCCATGGCAGGGGGACAGTTCACAATCCCAGGGGGGGGGAAACATAGACAGTCTGGCTGGCATGATATATAGTATGAATATGCCAGTACTCAATGCACATACCCTCCAACATACAGCCTTGGGGCACTATACATACATAAGTATACAGTAGAGCACATATCTTGTACAAACAAAGGCATTTCACTACTTAAGTTGCCCAGCAGTAATACTCCCAGAACTAGGGGTATCGCATATGTGGCAGTAGGGCCATCCTATCTGAGCTAAATGTTTGTATGTCAGATGTGGGCACCATTTCTGAGCATAGGAGCAAGTCCGGGAGTCTGGGGGAGCAGCAGAAGAACCTTAGCACTGCCCTGGACATATATGTACATATTGGTCTCCTTATGCACTGGAGAGTGTATTATTATATGGTATTACTAAATTAACCCTATTGATGGTTTATAGCATTGCTCCCCTAACAGTGCATGTTTTCCATATTTCCTACTTGGTGCACTGGTGTATTTATTACTGACTGACACATATTAAAAGATCCACAGGTGGCACTACTTATATCATTTGTGATACTGAGAAGAACATGCAGCACCTAGTAACAATTATATTACCATTTCTGTTGTGGTCATGGGGTGGACTAAAGAGGGGGGTTTCCAGGCATCCAGAACCCCCCCACACACACTCCTGCATTTGCCTATATATTACGTATTATTTGTCTGTAGGAGAAATTGTACAGTCCCCTTTTTGCTATCTGCAAGGTGCAATAATAATACAGGACTCTCTCCTTTGTGACTGACTGCAGCACGAAGCAAACAAGCGCTCCCCTGCTGCTGGCTGCAGTATGAAGTAAAGTACAACCGTATTGCTAAGAGATTTCCATGGCTGGCCATTAATGCTACAACAGGCTGGGATGAGCTGGTGGATATGAACCCTGAAGTGGAGGTGTAAAGCACAGTAAAGACTAATAGACTCCATGTTGGGGTTATGCTGTGATGTGTTGTCACTACAGTATCACTGCCTGGCTCCCTTCTCCTAAGCTGATGTAACGTGTCTGGGAGTAATAAGATCTACATTGGTTTACTGCCTCTAAATACCTTAAAACCTTGATTAGCTTACTTAAATTAAATTTAATTAAATTACAAATAAAGACACAAACACCAGAGCTTGGCTAAAAGGTCACAGCTTTTTATTTATAATGAAATCAATCAACCTAACCAGGGTGGCAAATAGACACTGTAAGCTCAGTTCTAGCTTTCACCTCGTTCAAATACTCGGAGGATGACTAAAATGTCCCCCCTCTAGACGCACTAATGATGTGAGAGTCTCACTTTCCTCCTGGGCCAATCCGAGACGCTTCCGTACAGACAGCACCCAGGTCCCCCTGCACAGAGAAGGACACATTTGCCAGGGGAATCGAGGGCAAGTGCCCCCACCAAGTTATCTTATGTCACCTAAAGCCACTGAGCTGCAGCGTACTCCCGCCAAAGCCAGACCCTAAAAGAGACTGGCCCGCCACCCAACAAACTAGCCCAAAAAAGATAGCAAATCCTTCACAAACAAACCAATACCATTAGCATTTAAATGCACACCATCCCGAAAGAGTCTCCCAAGCTCACCTACCAAAAAGCCATGACTAACTACCAGGCCACCAATGGACTCAACATGTTTTGCTACCGCAACATTCACCTTCTTCCGTGCCCTCTCCAATGCACCATACTTACGCACCCCTCTCCATGTCAAACGAGGCATCATTTCAGACCACACAATCCGAACAGAAGGCCACCTCAAACGGATCTCATCCAAAACCTCACACAGTCTAACAATCAACTCGACACCTTTCAACTGACCTACATCATTCCCTTCAACATGCAAAACCAGACATTTTGGCACTCCCCATTTCGTCAATGAGGAAACAATCTATGCCAACAAAGCATGACGCTGAGCCAAAAAATGTTTTTCCGCCCAAAAAATATGAGTGGTCCACAAGCCAGACCAGTCCATTTTCCTCTGTCATCGCTGTGAAAAAAAAAGAAACCCTGATCATGAGAACCACACCAAACCAGAGTCAAACAGACACAACTTAATAAACAGCACATAGCAACTGGCTAGCAGGGATGCGTAACAAGGGGGAAACAGGAACCCGAGTGAAGAAGAATAACTAAAAAACCTACCCGTGAACCAAAGTGGGCCAGATCATGGCTCCCGGGAGGAAACATATTTAAAATCCCTTCACACATCCAATTGTTGAATGCTAGCCATTCAACGATTGGCGGGTAAGCAGCGTTTTCACGTTGACGCAAGGTGCCCATCTACAACTTCTCGCAATGCACATATTTTGTTATAAGCATCAGACTTCCAGCACTCTACCTGTTGAATGGACTCAGGAGATGCCCCCGATAGAGCTGCGCAAGTAGCAGCCCCAATACGAAATGAATGGGTACCATACTCTGAAGGATTTACCCCTAACTCCATCAAACCTTTTTTAAAGACTGCAGCAAATTGAAACTTAGTAAGGGGCATACGATCTGCATGCAGCAACCATTGTGACCCCCAGTTGGGCGCAACTCCAGGTAATGGGAAGCTAGGCGTAGTGTACAAATAGCCAAATCTCAATGCTTCGCTAGGGTGACCCATTTACCCCTGCCCGTTTGGTCCGTCTTAGAGAATCGGAGTTTACAAAGCACCGCCGAATCTCTAAAAATGATGTCCTTAAACAAGAACTCGGAGGAAGTGGATGTTTTATTGACCGCCACCAACACACTTATCTGGAAAGCACCAAAAAATTCAACTGAAAAAGCCAGGTGAAAAAGAGAGGCCTTAAACACATCAGAAGCTACCTTTTCCATCACTGCCAACAAATCTGACAATAGCTGAAAATCCACCGGCCAACGAGAGTCAGCACGAGCGGGTGACCCCTTCGCCCAACCTTTTAGAGCCTTCACTAGCATAAAAGACTTGGTGGGATCGTGTAAACCTTTAAGCTTACAAAAGAAGGAGACCCCCACAAGCACAGACCCCATAAAGGCCCTGGATCTACCTCATTGCTATTTATCCCAAACAAAGGAGGAAATCAACTCTTTCGTAGACTTACCCTCCATATCCGGGAGCGCACAATGGGTGCACCATTCCCCATTGAAAAAGGCCCCAAATAGGATGATCCAGCCGCATCAGTTAAAAGTTGCAACAGACCATTCGCTACCGAAGGCGATGGCCATATACGCTCGCCATTGAAATGGACCAAAAACCTGGCCCAAAAACAAAAATCATCTTTTATCTCCGCCGACAAGCGAACATGAGGATGCGGTCGGATAGCATCATCATGTGGCCCTCTCCAACGTCCTGCAAAAGACTCTACCCATAGGAATGATCTGGCAAGCAAAATTTAAGGAACCTAGAAGTGACTGAACTCTACGTAACCTAACCGAGTCTACCGCTAAGCAAACTGCAATCAGTTCCAGCAATTTCTCTACTTTGTCACACGGCAGCCTACAGCAACTCTCCACCGTGTCTATTTCGATTCCCAAATATGATAAGCAAGAAACAGGACCCTCCATCTTCTCATGAGCAATGGCAACTCCTAACACCTTAAACAGGGCCTGAGCAGAAAAGAGGAGGTCAGAACAGACGTCACTCTCTCCCGGGTCTATAAAGAGAAAATCATCCAAATAGTGTGCCACGCCCGTCTGCCCCATTCCAGCATGAAGACACCATTGAAGAAAGGAACTGAATTTCTCAAAATAGGCACAGGAAACCGCGCAACCCATGGGCAAGTATTTATCTACAAAGTTACCTGAATCCAGCCAAAAACCCATGAATTTCATATCTTCCGGGTGCATTGGTAATAAACGAAAGAAGGCCGATTCTATATCTAGTTTAGCCATCAAAACGCCATGTCAAAAACTGCACACTAAGCCACAGTATCGTCAAAAGATTGATATATTACCCTGCAACAACTCTCAGGTATGGCATCATTAACAGAACCGCCCAGTGTATATGATAGACATTGGATCAAATGAAACTTGCCCGGCACCTTCTTCTGGGACCACACCCACTGGAGACATACAGAGGTTAGGCAATGGAGGACAAGGAAAAGGACCCCCCATCCTCCTGAGCAGAACCTCCGCACCCACCTTATCCCTCAGTGGCTTATTAAATTCCCTGGCAGAGTGCAAGTTCTGTGACGCCCTAAATATCAATGGCCCAACTATAGGTAAATGAAAACCGTATGAAAAACCATCCAACAAGAACAATGAATCCTTCCTAAGGGGGTATAACTGTATCCATCTAGTAAGAGAAACCAAACAGAAGGGAGAACTAGCTTTAACCAGTTCCCTTGGGGCCTTCGCCTCGGTCCTGAGAAACACTTCCCACCCCACGTCGACAGTCCTTGGCCGGATGCTCACCTCCATAGAGATGACAGGAGTGGCAAAAATGACAGCCAGACCCCCGCGTCCACCTGGAGTCATTGTAGGCGAAACATTTTCCTCTCGCCCCCGTCTTACTGGCCGCATAGCTCTTATGGGGTGGCACACCATCCAAGCGGGGTCAACGTTGTTGCAAAACTTCTAGCCACACCTCCATGTCTTTGACCCCAAACGGAATGACAAGAGCACCATCATGCTTCTTCCTAAACTGTGAATCATAATCACGCCATGCCAAATTACGAGACCGGACGAACATGTCTAGAACCAAAAATAAATATCTAATAATGTTCACATGCTACTCCGCCCTAGTCTCCAAATAACATGTCGCGAATATGAACCAGTTGTTAAAGTTGCAAAACGCACCCACCCCAATGACTGGGTAAAATTTTTTTCATTTAAATCGGTGAGAGAGAAAAAGTCAACAAATTTTCCCCTACGAATCCTGCCTCGTACACTTCTACGCAAACCGCAAAGGACTGCAGTATTTGACCAATGAACTGTGTCTGCACCTGCCCCCTGCTCCTTAAGCCCTGTATCTTCATCCTTCCTAGTAGCGCTACCTGACTTCCTAGCCAAATGCAGCGCAACCATTCTAGCAATCTTTTGGGGGAGCGCGGGGGAACCAGAAGTGTGAGAAGAATCAGAAGTAGTATCAGAAGAAGACATGGCAGCCTCATACTCACCAGAACTAGAGGCCCTGGAACCGACTCACCAACTTTTTCCCATGAAGTAACCACTGGTACTGGGTTCGACTCCGGTAATCATAGGAACCACCGACACTTTGCCTCTGTGACCACCTGCAACTTTGGAACCTGGAACTAATGAAGATGGGTGAGGTACCGACAAAGTGGGCATAGTAACAGCTGCAGGGGGAGGAGGTGCCGGGGCAACTATCGGTGGGGGAGTGGGTGGAGGCCGGGTAGGAGATACCCGACCAAACCCGGACACAGCAGTGGCCAAGGGAAAAGTGTGAATGCTGGGGGAGGGCAGCGGGGGCTGAGAGGAGGTGCAGCAGGGCAGCGGGGTAAAATTGCCAAGGCGGAAGATAGGGGTAATGTAATTGGGGTTGTTGAAAAGAGAAAGGATAGGAGATGGTAGAGGATGAAAATTGGGGACCATAAAAGGTGGTGGGAGGGACCACCGCAGAGGAAGCTAACATTGGTGGTGCTAAGCCTGAGCTCCATGATGCCTGACCCCAAAAAGGGCCGGCCATGGAAAGGGGTACCGGAGAACTGTATGTGGATGCCTGGCCAAACCTGGACACAGCAGTGGCCAAGGGAAAAGTGTGAATGCTGGGGGAGGGCAGCGGGGGCTGTAGAGGAGGTGCAGCAGGGCAGGGGGGTAAAATTGCCAAGGCGGAAGATAGGGGTAATGTAATTGGGGTTGTTGAAAAGAGAAAGGATAGGAGATGGTAGAGGATGAAAATTGGGGACCAAAAAAGGTGGTGGGAGGGACCACCACAGAGGAATCTAACATTGGTGGTGCTAAGCCTGAGCTCCATGATGCCTGACCCCAAAAAGGGCCGGCCATGGAAAGGGGTACCGGAGAACTGTATGTGGATGCCTGGCTGCCGGCTGATGTGTACCATGGGGGCTGAATAGAAACTGGTGGCATGTGACTAAAAGGCACCTCAACACTCTATGCAGGGTGCCAACGAGTAAAGCTATGCGTGGAGGCAAACCACCGGGAACCTTCCGTATAGTGCCAGAAAAATATAGAGAGCTGGATCCTAAGATGGCCGCTTGCTGCAAGATGGCAGCAGGGCCCGCTGCATAAGCAAGGCTGGTGTGACCACCAAGGACCAGAGAAAGCAGGGGACTTAATGTGCGGGGAGAAAAAAAAGCCCCCGACCCAGCGGAAGGCAAGGCGGAGGTTGATGTCAAGTGATTAAGACCCCCCCGAGGTGTTTGTGGGTGCCAGATGGCCCGAATGAGTGGCCCCAGCATTGTGAGGAAGTGAAGGGTGGTGGGACGGGGGAGGAGGAATGGCGGAGGGCCGGAGTAAGGGCAGCGGAGCGGAGGGCAAGGTAGCGAGGGAGGTGTGTGATGGGGAGACGAGGCTGGTGGTGTGGGGAGGCGGAGACTGCATAAAAACATAGGAGTATAACACTTTTTAGAACACTACAAATACTCAGCTATTTGCGAAGATCCAGCTAAAAAGAGGATGGGTAGTTTTCCAGCATACCAATATATAGCAATAGTCTAACTCCTCCTCCTAGCAATCTCATTGGTTAATTAAACCAGCTGATCACACAACATTTACCCAGCAACAAGGTTCTCATGACCACAAACACCCAGCAGAAAACCAGCAATCTTATCTATCCTTAATCGTATTCAGATTTTGTCTTTCAGAGTGACTCTCCTCCATTGGCTTAAGGTGCATACACATGGGCAATCGACAATGATATAATTGTTCAATCTCAAGGGTTGTGCTAGATGATCAATATCGAACATCCAGCACACCACCAATGACTTTAACGACCTGTGATCAACAATCGCATGTCACTACAGTAACCAGGGGCCTGATTCAGAGCCGTTCGCTATTTGCGGTCATTCGTTCAAAAACAAGGGGTGGCTATTCAAATGATCCGTTCGCAAATTGCAGTCTGTTCACACCTCTAAGTCTGAACGAGCGAGCAAAACATACGCTCGTTTATTTGTTAAAAACGCCCCCTGGCCGCTCGCACCATACGTCATGTCCGCTATTTATTAGATTAATCGAGTACATCGACCAGCGTATGAACTGCTCGCTATTCTTGTGGTTGGTTTTTGCTACCACAATCTTGCGAGCAGTTCTGGCTATAAAATAACCCAGTGACGTGGTCAATGACGCTGCTGTATTAATTATGCACACCCATAAAACGCCCGTTTTGACCTTTAAGCACGCCTGCGTTCGGATTTCCACTCCCCGTTTTCAAGCACCTTCCCCTGTTACCACCCACATACGCCTCATTCTGTCACTCAAAATAGCAGGCATTCGAATTATTGCGAGCATATGAATTTCGGCCGCACTGACTGGTTCGCGCATGCGTATAACGATACATACGCATGCGCAGATGTGCGAACATCGCTCGGAACGAGCGTACTGCCGCTAGCGAGAGGCTCTGAATGAGGGCCCTGGTCGATATTGACCAAGTTGGCCTTCATGTACGGGCGATGGTGATAAGCAAATACAGTGGTGAGGGGGAAAGGTACAGCGGTGAGAGGATAAGTAATACAGAGGTAAGGGGATAAGTACAGAGGTGAGAGGAAATGTACAGTGGTGAGAGGATGAGTAAATACAGAGGTGAGGGGAAAGGTACAGTGGTGAGAGGATAAGTAAATACAGAGGTAAGGGGATAAGTACAGAGGTGAGGGGGAATGGTACAGAGGTGAGAGGATAAGTAAATACAGAGGTGAGGGGATAAGTAAATACAGAGGTGAGGGGAAAGGTACAGTGGTGAGAGGATAAGTAAATACAGAGGTGAGAGGAAAAGTAAATACAGAGGTGAGGGGGAAAGGTACAGTGGTGAGAGGATAAGTAAATACAGAGGTGAGGGGGAAAAGTACAATGGTGAGAGGATAAGTAAATACAGAGGTGAGGGGAAAGGTACAGTGGTGAGGGGATAAATAAATACAGAGGTGAGGGGATAAGTAAATACAGAGGTGAGGGGAAAAGGTACAGAGGTGAGAGGATAAGTAAATACAGAGGTGAGGGGGAAAGGTACAGAGGTGAGAGGATAAGTAAATACAGTTGTGAGGGGGAAAGGTACAGAGGTGAGAGGATAAGTAAATACACATGTGAGGGGTAAGGTACAGTGGTGAGGGGATAAGTAAATACACATGTGAGGGGGAAAGGTACAGTGGTGAGAGGATAAGTAAATACAGAGGTGAGGGGAAATGTACAGTGGTGAGAGGATAAGTAAATACAGAGGTGAGAGTATAAGTAAATACAGAGGAGAGGGGGAAAGGTACAGTGGTGAGAGGATAAGTAAATACAGAGGTGAGTGGGAAAGGTACAGTGGTGAGATAATAAGAAAATACAGAAGTGAGGGGGAAAGGTACAATGGTGAGAGGATAAGTAAATACAGAGATGAGGGGAAAGGTACAGAGGTGAGAGGATAAGTAAATACAGAAGAGAGGGGGAAAGGTACAATGGTGAAGGGATAAGTATATGCAGAGGTGAGGGGAAAGGAACAGAGGTGAGAGGATAAGTAAATACAGATGTGAGGGGTAAGGTACAGTGGTATGAGGATAAGTAAATACAGTGGTGAGAGGATAAGTAAATACAGAGGTGAGGGGGAAAGGTACAGTGGTGAGAGGATAAGTAAACACAGAGGTGAGGGGGATAGGAACAGTGGTGAGATAATAAGTAAATACAGAAGTGAGGGGGAAAGGTACAGTGTTGAGGGGATAAGTAAATACAGAGGTGAGGGGAAAAGGTACAGAGGTGAGAGGATAAGTAAATACAGAGGTGAGGGGGAAAGGAACAGAGGTGAGAGGATAAGTAAATACAGATGTGAGGAGTAAGGTACAGCGATGAGGGGATAAGTAAATACACAGGTGAGGGGGAAAGGTACAGTGGTGAGAGGATAAGTAAATACAGAGGTGAGGGGAAAAGGTACAGAGGTGAGAGGATAAGTAAATACAGATGTGAGGGGGAAAGGTACAGTGTTGAGGGGATAAGTAAATACAGAGGTGAGTGGAAAAGGTACAGAGGTGAGGGGATAAGTAAAAACAGATGTGAGGGGGAAAGGTACAGTGTTGAGGGGATAAGTAAATACAGAGGTGAGGGGGAAAGGTAGAGAGGTGAGGGGATAAGTAAATACAGATGTGAGGGGGAAAGGTACAGAGGTGAGAGGATAAGTAAATACAGAGGTGAGGGAGAAACGTACAGTGGTGAGAGGATAAGTAACTACAGATGTGCGGGGTAAGGTACAGTGATGAGGGGATAAGTAAATACACAGGTGAGGGGTAAATGTACAGTGGTGAGAGCATAAGTAAATACAGAGGAGAGGGAGAAAGGTACAATGGTGAGGGGATAAGTAAATACAGAGGTGAGGGGGAAAGGTACAGTGGTGAGAGGATAAGTAAATACAGAGGTAAGGGGATGAGTACAGAGGTGAGGGGGAATGGTACAGAGGTCAGAGGATAAGTAAATACAGAGGTGAGGGGAAATGTACAGTGGTGAGAGGATAAGTAAATACAGAAGTGAGGGGGAAAGGTACAGAGGTGAGGGGATAAGTAAATACAGATGTGAGGGGGAAAGGTACAGTGGTGAGAGGATAAGTAAATACAGAGGTGAGGGGGAAAGGTACAGTGGTGAGAGGATAAGTAAATACAGAGGTGAGGGGGAAAGGTACAGTGGTGAGAGGATAAGTAAATTCAGAAGTGAGGGGGAAAGGTACAGTGGTGAGAGGATAAGTAAATACAGAGGTGAGGGGGAAAGGTACAGTGGTGAGAGGATAAGTAAATACAGAAGTGAGGCTGAAAGGTACAGTGGTGAGAGGATAAGTAAATACAGAGGTGAGGGGAAATGTACAGTGGTGAGAGGATAAGTAAATACAGAAGTGAGGAGGAAAGGTACAGTGGTGAGGGGATAAGTAAATACAGAGGTGAGAGGATAAGTAAATACAGATGTGAGGGGGAAAGGTACAGTGGTGAGGGGATAAGTAAATATAGAGGTGAGGGGGAAAGGTACAGTGTTGAGGGGATAAGTAAATACAGATGTGAGGGGGAAAGGTACAGAGGTGAGAGGATAAGTAAATACAGAGGTGAGGGGAAATGTACAGTGTTGAGGGGATAATTAAATACAGATGTGAGGGGGAAAGGTACAGAGGTGAGAGGATAAGTAAATACAGAGGTGAGAGGGTAAGTAAATACATTGGTGAGGGGAAATGTACAGTGGTGAGAGGATAAGTAAATACAGAGATGAGGGGGAAAGGTACAGTGGTGAGGGGATAAGTAAATACAGATGTAAGGGGGAAAGGTACAGTGGTGAGGGGATAAGTAAATACAGAGGTGAGAGGATAAGTAAATACAGATGTGAGGGGGAAAGGTACAGTGGTGAGGGGATAAGTAAATACAGAGGTGAGGGGGAAAGGTACAGTGTTGAGGGGATAAGTAAATACAGATGTGAGGGGAAAAGGTACAGAGGTGAGAGGATAAGTAAATACAGAGGTGAGGGGGAAAGGTACAGTGGTGAGAGGATAAGTAAATACAGATGTGAGGGGTAAGGTACAGTGATGAGGGGATAAGTAAATACAGAGGTGAGGGGAAAAGGTACAGAGGTGAGAGGATAAGTAAATACAGAGGTGAGGGGAAATGTACAGTGGTGAGAGGATAAGTAATTACAGAAGTGAGGTGGAAGGTACAGAGGTGAGGGGATAAGTAAATACAGATGTGAGGGGGAAAGGTACAGAGGTGAGAGGATAAGTAAATACAGAGGTGGGGGGAAATGTACAGTGTTGAGGGGATAAGTAAATACAGAGGTGAGGGGAAAAGGTACAGAGGTGAGGGGATAAGTAAATACAGATATGAGGGGGAAAGGTACAGAGGTGAGAGGATAAGTAAATACAGATGTGAGGGGTAAGGTACAGTGGTGAGAGGATAAGTAAATACAGAAGTGAGGGGTAAGGTACAGTGATGAGGGGATAAGTAAATACTGAGGTGAGGGGGAAATGTACAGTGGTGAGAGGATAAGTAAATACAGATGTCAGGGGTAAGGTACAGTGGTGAGGGGATAAGAAAATACAGAGGTGAGATAATAATTAAATACAGAAGTGAGGGGGAAAGGTACAATGGTGAGAGTATAAGTAAATACAGAGGTGAGGGGATAAGTATATACAGAGATGAGAGGATAAGTAAATACAGAGGTGAGGGGGAAAGGTACAGTGGTGAGAGGATAAGTAAATACAGAGGTGAGAGGATAAGTAAATACAGAGGTGAGGGGTAAGGTACAGTGGTGAGAGGATAAGTAAATACAGAGTTGAGGGGAAATGTACAGTGGTGAGAGGATAAGTAAATACAGAGGTGAGAGGATATCTAAATACAGAGGTGAGGGGAAATGTACAGTGGTGAGAGGATAAGTAAATACAGAGGTGAGAGGATAAGTAAATACAGAGATGAGGGGCAAGGTACAGTGGTGAGAGGATAAGTAAATACAGATGTGAGGGGTAAGGTACAGTGGTGAGGGGATAAGTATATACAGAGGTGAGGGGGAATGGTGCAGTGATGAGAGGATAAGTAAATACAGAGGTGAGGGGGAAAGGTACAGTGGTGAGAGGATAAGTAAATACAGAGGAGAGGGGAAAGGTACAGAGTTGAGAGGATAAGTAAATACAGAGGTAAGGGGATAAGTACAGAGGTGAGAGGATAAGTAAATACAGAGGTGAGATAATAAGTAAATACAGAAGTGAGGGGGAAAGGTACAGAGGTGAGATGTTAAGTAAATACAGAGGTGAGGGGGAAAGGTACAGAGGTGAGGGGATAAGTAAATACAGAGGTGAGAGGATAAGTAAATACAGAGGTGAGGGGTAAGGAACAGTGGTGAGAGGATAAGTAAATACAGAGTTGAGGGGAAATGTACAGTGGTGAGAGGATAAGTAAATACAGAGGTGAGAGGATAACTAAATACAGAGGTGAGGGGAAATGTACAGTGGTGAGAGGATAAGTAAATACAGAGGTGAGGGGATAAGTAAATACAGAGAAGAGGGGCAAGGTACAGTGGTGAGAGGATAAGTAAATACAGATGTGAGGGGTAAGGTACAGTGGTGAGGGGATAAGTATATACAGAGGTGAGGGGGAATGGTGCAGTGATGAGAGGATAAGTAAATACAGAGGTGAGGGGGAAAGGTACAGAGGTCAGATGTTAAGTAAATACAGAGGTGAGGGGGAAAGGTACAGCAGTAAGGGGGATAGGTACAGCGGTAAGGGGGGATAGGTACTTTCCCAATCAACTTTGTAAGTACACACAGAGGTGATGGGATAAGAAAATACAGAGGTGAGAGGATAAGTAAATTCAGAGGTAAGGGTATATGGTACAGAGGTGAGAGGATAAGTAAATACAGAGGTAAGGGGATAAGTACAGAGGTGAGAGGATAAGTAAATACAGAGGTGAGGTTGAAAGGTACAGTGGTGAGAGGATAAGTAAATACAGAGGTGAGGGGAAAGGTAAAGTGGTGAGAGGATAAGTAAATACAGATGTGAGGGGTAAGGTACAGTGATGAGGGGATAAGTAAATACAGAGGTGAGGGGAAAAGGTACAGAGGTGAGAGGATAAGTAAATACTGAGGTGAGGGGGAAAGGTACAGTGGTGAGAGGATAAGTAAATACAGAGGTAAGGGGATAAGTACAGATGTGAGAGGATAAGTAAATAAAGAGGTGAGGGGAAAGGTACAGAGGTGAGAGAATAAGTAAATACAGAGGTGAGAGGATAAGTAAATACAGAGGTGAGGGGTAAGGTACAGTGGTGAGAGGATAAGTAAATACAGAGGTGAGGGGAAATGTACAGTGGTGAGAGGGTAACTAAATACAGAGGTGAGAGGATAACTAAATTCAGAGGTGAGGGGAAATGTACAGTGGTGAGAGGATAAGTAAATACAGAGATGAGGGGTAAGGTACAGTGGTGAGAGGATAAGTAAATACAGATGTGAGGGGTAAGGTACAGTGGTGAGGGGATAAGTATATACAGAGGTGAGGGGGAAAGGTGCTGTGGTGAGAGGATAAGTAAATACAGAGGTGAGGGGTAAACGTACAGTGTTGAGGGGATAAGTAAATACAGAGGAGAGGGGGAAAGGTACAGAGGTCAGATATTAAGTAAATACAGAGGTGAGGGGGAAAGGTACAGCGGTAAGGGGGATAGGTACAGCGGTAAGGGGGGATAGGTACTTTCCCAATCAACTTTGTAAGTACACACAGAGGTGATGGGATAAGAAAATACAGAGGTGAGAGGATAAGTAAATACAGAGGTAAGGGGATATGGTACAGAGGTGAGAGGATAAGTAAATACAGAGGTGAGGGGGAAAGGTACAGTGGTGAGAGGATAAGTAAATACAGAGGTGAGAGGATATCTAAATACAGAGGTGAGGGGAAATGTACAGTGGTGAGAGGATAAGTAAATACAGAGGTGAGAGGATAAGTAAATACAGAGATGAGGGGCAAGGTACAGTGGTGAGAGGATAAGTAAATACAGATGTGAGGGGTAAGGTACAGTGGTGAGGGGATAAGTATATACAGAGGTGAGGGGGAATGGTGCAGTGATGAGAGGATAAGTAAATACAGAGGTGAGGGGGAAAGGTACAGTGGTGAGAGGATAAGTAAATACAGAGGAGAGGGGAAAGGTACAGAGTTGAGAGGATAAGTAAATACAGAGGTAAGGGGATAAGTACAGAGGTGAGAGGATAAGTAAATACAGAGGTGAGATAATAAGTAAATACAGAAGTGAGGGGGAAAGGTACAGAGGTGAGATGTTAAGTAAATACAGAGGTGAGGGGGAAAGGTACAGAGGTGAGGGGATAAGTAAATACAGAGGTGAGAGGATAAGTAAATACAGAGGTGAGGGGTAAGGAACAGTGGTGAGAGGATAAGTAAATACAGAGTTGAGGGGAAATGTACAGTGGTGAGAGGATAAGTAAATACAGAGGTGAGAGGATAACTAAATACAGAGGTGAGGGGAAATGTACAGTGGTGAGAGGATAAGTAAATACAGAGGTGAGGGGATAAGTAAATACAGAGAAGAGGGGCAAGGTACAGTGGTGAGAGGATAAGTAAATACAGATGTGAGGGGTAAGGTACAGTGGTGAGGGGATAAGTATATACAGAGGTGAGGGGGAATGGTGCAGTGATGAGAGGATAAGTAAATACAGAGGTGAGGGGGAAAGGTACAGAGGTCAGATGTTAAGTAAATACAGAGGTGAGGGGGAAAGGTACAGCAGTAAGGGGGATAGGTACAGCGGTAAGGGGGGATAGGTACTTTCCCAATCAACTTTGTAAGTACACACAGAGGTGATGGGATAAGAAAATACAGAGGTGAGAGGATAAGTAAATTCAGAGGTAAGGGTATATGGTACAGAGGTGAGAGGATAAGTAAATACAGAGGTAAGGGGATAAGTACAGAGGTGAGAGGATAAGTAAATACAGAGGTGAGGTTGAAAGGTACAGTGGTGAGAGGATAAGTAAATACAGAGGTGAGGGGAAAGGTAAAGTGGTGAGAGGATAAGTAAATACAGATGTGAGGGGTAAGGTACAGTGATGAGGGGATAAGTAAATACAGAGGTGAGGGGAAAAGGTACAGAGGTGAGAGGATAAGTAAATACTGAGGTGAGGGGGAAAGGTACAGTGGTGAGAGGATAAGTAAATACAGAGGTAAGGGGATAAGTACAGATGTGAGAGGATAAGTAAATAAAGAGGTGAGGGGAAAGGTACAGAGGTGAGAGAATAAGTAAATACAGAGGTGAGAGGATAAGTAAATACAGAGGTGAGGGGTAAGGTACAGTGGTGAGAGGATAAGTAAATACAGAGGTGAGGGGAAATGTACAGTGGTGAGAGGGTAACTAAATACAGAGGTGAGAGGATAACTAAATACAGAGGTGAGGGGAAATGTACAGTGGTGAGAGGATAAGTAAATACAGAGATGAGGGGTAAGGTACAGTGGTGAGAGGATAAGTAAATACAGATGTGAGGGGTAAGGTACAGTGGTGAGGGGATAAGTATATACAGAGGTGAGGGGGAAAGGTGCTGTGGTGAGAGGATAAGTAAATACAGAGGTGAGGGGTAAACGTACAGTGTTGAGGGGATAAGTAAATACAGAGGAGAGGGGGAAAGGTACAGAGGTCAGATATTAAGTAAATACAGAGGTGAGGGGGAAAGGTACAGCGGTAAGGGGGATAGGTACAGCGGTAAGGGGGGATAGGTACTTTCCCAATCAACTTTGTAAGTACACACAGAGGTGATGGGATAAGAAAATACAGAGGTGAGAGGATAAGTAAATACAGAGGTAAGGGGATATGGTACAGAGGTGAGAGGATAAGTAAATACAGAGGTGAGGGGGAAAGGTACAGTGGTGAGAGGATAAGTAAATACAGAGGTGAGGGGAAAGGTACAGAGTTGAGAGGATAAGTAAATACAGAGGTAAGGGGATAAGTACAGAGGTGAGAGGATAAGTAAATACAGAGGTGAGGGGGAAAGGTACAGTGGTGAGAGGATAAGTAAATACAGAGGTGCGGGGGTAAAGTACAGTGGTGAGAGGATGAGTAAATACAGTGGTGAGGGGAAATATACAGTGGTGAGAGGATAAGTAAATACAGAGGTGAGAGGATAAATAAATACAGAGGTGAGGGGAAATGTACAGTGGTGAGAGGATAAGTAAATACAGAGGTGAGAGGATAAGTAAATACAGAGGTGAGGGGGAAATGTACAGTGGTGAGAGGATAAGTAAATACAGTGGTGAGAGGATAAGTAAATACAGAGGTGAGGGGTAAGGTACAGTGTTGAGAGGATAAGTAAATACAGATGTGAGGGGTAAGGTACAGTGGTGAGGGGATAAGTATATACAGAGGTGAGGGGGAAAGGTACAGTGGTGAGAGGATAAGGAAATACAGAGGCGAGGGGAAAGGTACAGTGGTGAGAGAATAAGTAAATACAGAGGTGAGAGGAAAAGTAAATACAGAGATGAGGGGGAAAGGTATAGTGGTGAGAGTATAAGTAAATACAGAGGTGGGGGGAATGGTACAATGGTGAGAGGATAAGTACATACAGAGGTGAGGGGAAAGGTACAGTGGTGAGGGGATAAGTAAATACAGAGGTGAGAGGATAAGTAAATACAGAGGTGAGGGGGAAAGGTACAGAGGTGAGAGGATAAGTAAATACAGAGGTGAAGGGTAAGGTACAGTGGTGAGAGGATAAGTAAATACAGAGGTGAGGGGGAAAGGTACAATTGTGAGAGGATAAGTAAATACAGAGGTGATCGGAAAGGTACAGTGGTGAGATGATAAGTAAATACAGAGGTGAGGGGGAATGGTACAGAGGTGAGAGGATAAGTAAATACAGATGTGAGGGATAAGGTACAGTGGTGAGAGGATAAATAAATACAGAGGTGAGGGGGAAAGGTACAGAGGTGAGAGGATAAGTAAATACAGAGGTGAGGGGGAAAGGTACAGTGGTGAGAGGATAAGTAAATACAGAGGTGAGGGGGAAAGGTACAGTGGTGAGAGGATAAGTAAATACAGATGTGAGGGGAAAGGTACAGTGGTGAGGGGATAAGTAAATACAGAGGTGAGAGGATAAGAAAATACAGAGGTGAGGGGAAAGGTACAGTGGTGAGAGGATAAGTAAATACAGATGTGAGGGGTAAGGTACAGTGGTGAGGGGATAAGTATATACAGAGGTAATGGGGAAAGGTACAGTGGTGAGAGGTTAAGTAAATACAGAGGTGAGGGGAAAGGTACAGTGGTGAGAGGAAAAATAAATACAGAGGTGAGAGGATAAGTAAATACAGAGGTGAGGGGGAAAGGTACAGTGGTGAGAGGATAAGTAAATACAGAGGTGAGGTTAAAGGTACAGAGTTGAGAGGATAAGTAAATACAGAGGTAAGGGGATAAGTACAGAGGTGAGAGGATAAGTAAATACAGAGGTGAGGGGGAAAGGTACAGTGGTGAGAGGATAAGTAAATACAGAGGTGCGGGGGTAAAGTACAGTGGTGAGAGGATGAGTAAATACAGTGGTGAGGGGAAATATACAGTGGTGAGAGGATAAGTAAATACAGAGGTGAGAGGATAAATAAATACAGAGGTGAGGGGAAATGTACAGTGGTGAGAGGATAAGTAAATACAGAGGTGAGAGGATAAGTAAATACAGAGGTGAGGGGGAAATGTACAGTGGTGAGAGGATAAGTAAATACAGAGGTGAGAGGATAAGTAAATACAGAGGTGAGGGGTAAGGTACAGTGTTGAGAGGATAAGTAAATACAGATGTGAGGGGTAAGGTACAGTGGTGAGGGGATAAGTATATACAGAGGTGAGGGGGAAAGGTACAGTGGTGAGAGGATAAGGAAATACAGAGGCGAGGGGAAAGGTACAGTGGTGAGAGAATAAGTAAATACAGAGGTGAGAGGAAAAGTAAATACAGAGATGAGGGGGAAAGGTATAGTGGTGAGAGTATAAGTAAATACAGAGGTGAAGGGTAAGGTACAGTGGTGAGAGGATAAGTAAATACAGAGGTGAGGGGGAAAGGTACAATTGTGAGAGGATAAGTAAATACAGAGGTGATCGGAAAGGTACAGTGGTGAGATGATAAGTAAATACAGAGGTGAGGGGGAATGGTACAGAGGTGAGAGGATAAGTAAATACAGATGTGAGGGATAAGGTACAGTGGTGAGAGGATAAATAAATACAGAGGTGAGGGGGAAAGGTACAGAGGTGAGAGGATAAGTAAATACAGAGGTGAGGGGGAAAGGTACAGTGGTGAGAGGATAAGTAAATACAGAGGTGAGGGGGAAAGGTACAGTGGTGAGAGGATAAGTAAATACAGATGTGAGGGGAAAGGTACAGTGGTGAGGGGATAAGTAAATACAGAGGTGAGAGGATAAGAAAATACAGAGGTGAGGGGAAAGGTACAGTGGTGAGAGGATAAGTAAATACAGATGTGAGGGGTAAGGTACAGTGGTGAGGGGATAAGTATATACAGAGGTAATGGGGAAAGGTACAGTGGTGAGAGGTTAAGTAAATACAGAGGTGAGGGGAAAGGTACAGTGGTGAGAGGATAAATAAATACAGAGGTGAGAGGAAAAGTAAATACAGAGGTGAGGGGGAAAGGTACAGTGGTGATAGTATAAGTAAATACAGAGGAAGGGGGAATGGTGCAATGGTGAGAGGATAAGTAAATACAGAGGTGAGGGGAAAGGTACAGTGGTGAGGAGATAAGCAAATACAGAGGTGAGAGGATAAGTAAATACAGAGGTGAGGGGGAAAGGTACAGAGGTGAGAGGATAAGTAAATACAGAGGTGAGGGGTAAGGTACAGTGGTGAGAGGATAAGTAAATACAGAGGTGAGGGGAAAAGGTACAGTGGTGAGAGGATAAGTAAAGATAGAGGTGTGGGGGAAAGGTACAGTGGTGAGGGGATAAGTAAATACAGAGGTGAAGGGTAAAGGTACAGTGGTGAGAGGATAAGTAAATACAGAGGTGAGGGGGGAAGCTACAGAGGTGAGGGGATAAGTAAATAGAGGTGAGGGAGAAAGGTACAGTGGTGAGGGGATAAGTAAATACAGAGGTGAAGGGGAAAGGTACAATGGTGAGGGGATAAGTAAATACAGAGGTGAGGCGGAAAGGTACAGTGGTGAGAGGATAAGTAAATACAGAGGTGAGAGGATAAGTAAATACAGAGGTGAGGGGGAAAGGTACAGTGGTGAGAGGATAAGTAAATACAGAGGTTAGGGGAAAGGTACAGTGGTGAGAGGATAAGTAAATACAGAGGTGAGAGGAAAAGTAAATACAGAGGTGAGGGGGAAAGGTACAGTGGTGAGAGTATAAGTAAATACAGAGGTGGGGGGAATCGTACAGTGGTGAGAGGATAAGTAAATACAGAGGTGAGGGGAAAGGTACAGTGGTGAGGGGATAAGTAAATACAGAGGTGAGAGTATAAGTAAATACAGAGGTGAGGGGGAATGGTACACAGGTGAGAGGATAAGTAAATACAGAGGTGAGGGGGGAATGTACAATGGTGAGGGGATAAGTAAATACAGAGGTGAGGGGGAAAGGTACAGTGGTGAGGGGATAAGTAAATACAGAGGTGAGGGGATAAGTAAATACAGAGGTGAGGGGAAAAGGTACAGTGGTGAGAGGATAAGTAAATACAGATGTGAGGGATAAGGTACAGTGGTGAGAGGATAAGTAAATACAGAGGTGAGGGGGAAAGGTACAGAGGTGAGAGGATAAGTAAATACAGTGGTGAGGGGGAAAGGTACAGTGGTGAGAGGATAAGTAAATACAGATGTGAGGGGAAAGGTACAGTGGTGAGGGGATAAGTAAATACAGAGGTGAGAGGATAAGTAAATACAGAGGTGAGGGGAAAGGTACAGTGGAGAGAGGATAAGTAAATACAGATGTGAGGGGTAAGGTACAGTGGTGAGGGTATAAGTATATACAGAGGTGAGTGGGAAAGGTACACTGGTGAGAGGATAAGTAAATACAGAGGTGAGGGGAAAGGTACAGTGGTGAGAGGATAAGTAAATACAGAGGTGAGAGGAAAAGTAAATACAGAGGTGAGAGGGAAAGGTACAGTGGTGAGAGTATAAGTAAATACAGAGGTGTGGGGAATGGTACAATGGTGAGAGGATAAGTAAATACAGAGGTGAGGGGAAAGGTAAAGTGGTGAGGGGATAAGTAAATACAGAGGTGAGAGGATAAGTAAATACAGAGGTGAGGGGGAAAGGTACAGTGATGAGAGGATAAGTAAATACAGATGTGAGGGATAAGGTACAGTGGTGAGAGGATAAGTAAATACAGAGGTGAGGGGGAAAGGTACAGAGGTGAGAGGATAAGTAAATACAGCGGTGAGGGGGGAAAGGTACAGTGGTGAGAGGATAAGTAAATACAGAGGTGTGGGGGAAAGGTACAGTGGTGAGAGGATAAGTAAATACAGATGTGAGGGGAAAGGTACAGTGGTGAGGGGATAAGTAAATACAGAGGTGAGGGGTAAGGTACAGTGGTGAGAGGATAAGTAAATACAGAGGTGAGAGGATAAGTAAATACAGAGGTGAGGGGGAAAGGTACAGTGGTGAGAGGATAAGTAAATACAGAGGTGAGGGGAATGGTACAGTGGTGAGAGGATAAGTAAATACAGAGGTGAGAGGAAAAGTAAATACAGAGGTGAGGGGGAAAGGTACAGTGGTGAGAGTATAAGTAAATACAGAGGTGGGGGGAATGGTACAATGGTGAGAGGATTAGTCAATACAGAGGTGAGGGGAAAGGTACAGTGGTGAGGGGATCAGTAAATACAGAGGTGAGAGTATAAGTAAATACAGAGGTGAGGGGGAATGGTACACAGGTGAGAGGATAAGTAAATATAGAGGTGAGGGGGAAATGTACAATGGTGAGGGGATAAGTAAATACAGAGGTGAGGGGGAAAGGTACAGTGGTGAGGGGATAAGTAAATACAGAGGTGAGGGGATAGGTAAATACAGAGGTGATTGGAAAAGGTACAGTGGTGAGAGGATAAGTAAATACAGATGTGAGGGATAAGGTACAGTGGTGAGAGGATAAGTAAATACAGAGGTGAGGGGGAAAGGTACAGAGGTGAGAGGATAAGTAAATACAGTGGTGAGGGGAAAGGTACAGTGGTGAGAGGATAAGTAAATACAGAGGTGAGGGGGAAAGGTACAGTGGTGAGAGGATAAGTAACTACAGATGTGAGGGGAAAGGTACAGTGGTGAGGGGATAAGTAAATACAGAGGTGAGAGGATAAGTAAATACAGAGGTGAGGGGAAAGGTACAGTGGTGAGAGGATAAGTAAATACAGATGTGAGGGGTAAGGTACAGTGGTGAGGGGATAAGTATATACAGAGGTGAGGGGGAAAGGTACACTGGTGAGAGGATAAGTAAATACAGAGGTGAGGGGAAAGGTACAGTGGTGAGAGGATAAGTAAATACAGAGGTGAGAGGAAAAGTAAATACAGAGGTGAGGGGTTAAAGGTACAGTGGTGAGGGGATAAGTAAATACAGAGGTGAGCGGTAAGGTACAGTGGTGAGAGTATAAGTAAATACAGAGGTGAGGGGGAAAGGTACAATGGTGAGAGGATAAGTAAATACAGAGGTGATCGGAAAAGTACAGTGGTGAGATGATAAGTAAATACAGAGGTGAGGGGGAATGGTACAGAGGTGAGAGGATAAGTAAATACAGAGGTGAGGGGGAAAGGTACAGTGGTGAGGGGATAAGTAATTAGAGGTGAGGGAGAAAGGTACAGTGGTGAGGGGATAAGTAATTACAGAGGTGTGGGGGAAAGGTACAATGGTGAGGGGATAAGTAAATACAGAGGTGAGGGGGAAAAGTACAATGGTGAGAGGATAAGTAAATACAGAGGTGAGGGGAAGGTACAGTGGTGAGGGGATAAATAAATACAGAGGTGAGGGGATAAGTAAATACAGAGGTGAGGGGAAAAGGTACAGAGGTGAGAGGATAAGTAAATACAGAGGTGAGGGGGAAAGGTACAGAGGTGAGAGGATAAGTAAATACAGTTGTGAGGGGGCAAGGTACAGAGGTGAGAGGATAAGTAAATACAGATGTGAGGGGTAAGGTACAGTGGTGAGGGGATAAGTAAATACACATGTGAGGGGGAAAGGTACAGTGGTGAGAGGATAAGTAAATACAGAGGTGAGGGGAAATGTACAGTGGTGAGAGGATAAGTAAATACAGAGGTGAGAGTATAAGTAAATACAGAGGAGAGGGGGAAAGGTACAGTGGTGAGAGGATAAGTAAATACAGAGGTGAGTGGGAAAGGTACAGTGGTGAGATAATAAGAAAATACAGAAGTGAGGGGGAAAGGTACAATGGTGAGAGGATAAGTAAATACAAAGGTGAGGGGAAAGGTACAGAGGTGAGAGGATAAGTAAATACAGAGGTGAGGGGGAAAGGTACAATGGTGAAGGGATAAGTATATGCAGAGGTGAGGGGAAAGGAACAGAGGTGAGAGGATAAGTAAATACAGATGTGAGGGGTAAGGTACAGTGGTATGAGGATAAGTAAATACAGTGGTGAGAGGATAAGTAAATACAGAGGTGAGGGGGAAAGGTACAGTGGTGAGAGGATAAGTAAACACAGAGGTGAGGGGGATAGGAACAGTGGTGAGATAATAAGTAAATACAGAAGTGAGGGGGAAAGGTACAGTGTTGAGGGGATAAGTAAATACAGAGGTGAGGGGAAAAGGTACAGAGGTGAGAGGATAAGTAAATACAGAGGTGAGGGGGAAAGGAACAGAGGTGAGAGGATAAGTAAATACAGAGGTGAGGGGTAAGGTACAGTGGTGAGAGTATAAGTAAATACAGAGGTGAGGGGGAAAGGTACAATGGTGAGAGGATAAGTAAATACAGAGGTGATCGGAAAAGTACAGTGGTGAGATGATAAGTAAATACAGAGGTGAGGGGGAATGGTACAGAGGTGAGAGGATAAGTAAATACAGAGGTGAGGGGGAAAGGTACAGTGGTGAGGGGATAAGTAATTAGAGGTGAGGGAGAAAGGTACAGTGGTGAGGGGATAAGTAATTACAGAGGTGAGGGGGAAAGGTACAATGGTGAGGGGATAAGTAAATACATAGGTGAGCGGGAAAAGTACAATGGTGAGAGGATAAGTAAATACAGAGGTGAGGGGAAAGGTACAGTGGTGAGGGGATAAATAAATACAGAGGTGAGGGGATAAGTAAATACAGAGGTGAGGGGAAAAGGTACAGAGGTGAGAGGATAAGTAAATACAGATGTGAGGGGGAAAGGTACAGAGGTGAGAGGATAAGTAAATACAGTTGTGAGGGGGAAAGGTACAGAGGTGAGAGGATAAGTAAATACAGATGTGAGGGGTAAGGTACAGTGGTGAGGGGATAAGTAAATACACATGTGAGGGGGAAAGGTACAGTGGTGAGAGGATAAGTAAATACAGAGGTGAGGGGAAATGTACAGTGGTGAGAGGATAAGTAAATACAGAGGTGAGAGTATAAGTAAATACAGAGGAGAGGGGGAAAGGTACAGTGGTGAGAGTATAAGTAAATACAGAGGTGAGTGGGAAAGGTACAGTGGTGAGATAATAAGAAAATACAGAAGTGAGGGGGAAAGGTACAATGGTGAGAGGATAAGTAAATACAGAGGTGAGGGGAAAGGTACAGAGGTGAGAGGATAAGTAAATACAGAGGTGAGGGGGAAAGGTACAATGGTGAAGGGATAAGTATATGCAGAGGTGAGGGGAAAGGAACAGAGGTGAGAGGATAAGTAAATACAGATGTGAGGGGTAAGGTACAGTGGTATGAGGATAAGTAAATACAGTGGTGAGAGGATAAGTAAATACAGAGGTGAGGGGGAAAGGTACAGTGGTGAGAGGATAAGTAAACACAGAGGTGAGGGGGATAGGAACAGTGGTGAGATAATAAGTAAATACAGAAGTGAGTGGGAAAGGTACAGTGTTGAGGGGATAAGTAAATACAGAGGTGAGGGGAAAAGGTACAGAGGTGAGAGGATAAGTAAATACAGAGGTGAGGGGGAAAGGAACAGAGGTGAGAGGATAAGTAAATACAGATGTGAGGAGTAAGGTACAGTGATGAGGGGATAAGTAAATACACAGGTGAGGGGGAAAGGTACAGTGGTGAGAGGATAAGTAAATACAGAGGTGAGGGGAAAAGGTACAGAGGTGAGAGGATAAGTAAATACAGATGTGAGGGGGAAAGGTACAGTGTTGAGGGGATAAGTAAATACAGAGGTGAGTGGAAAAGGTACAGAGGTGAGGGGATAAGTAAAAACAGATGTGAGGGGGAAAGGTACAGTGTTGAGGGGATAAGTAAATACAGAGGTGAGGGGGAAAGGTACAGAGGTGAGAGGATAAGTAAATACAGAGGTGAGGGAGAAACGTACAGTGGTGAGAGGATAAGTAACTACAGATGTGCGGGGTAAGGTACAGTGATGAGGGGATAAGTAAATACACAGGTGAGGGGTAAATGTACAGTGGTGAGAGCATAAGTAAATACAGAGGAGAGGGAGAAAGGTACAATGGTGAGGGGATAAGTAAATACAGAGGTGAGGGGGAAAGGTACAGTGGTGAGAGGATAAGTAAATACAGAGGTAAGGGGATGAGTACAGAGTTGAGGGGGATGGTACAGAGGTCAGAGGATAAGTAAATACAGAGGTGAGGGGAAATGTACAGTGGAGAGAGGATAAGTAAATACAGAAGTGAGGGGGAAAGGTACAGAGGTGAGGGGATAAGTAAATACAGATGTGAGGGGGAAAGGTACAGTGGTGAGAGGATAAATAAATACAGAGGTGAGGGGGAAAGGTACAGTGGTGAGAGGATAAGTAAATACAGAGGTGAGGGGGAAAGGTACAGTGGTGAGAGGATAAGTAAATTCAGAAGTGAGGGGGAAAGGTACAGTGGTGAGAGGATAAGTAAATACAGAGGTGAGGGGGAAAGTTACAGTGGTGAGAGGATAAGTAAATACAGAAGTGAGGGGGAAAGGTACAGTGGTGAGAGGATAAGTAAATACAGAGGTGAGTGGAAATGTACAGTGGTGAGAGGATAAGTAAATACAGAAGTGAGGAGGAAAGGTACAGTGGTGATGGGATAAGTAAATACAGAGGTGAGAGGATAAGTAAATACAGATGTGAGGGGGAAAGGTACAGTGGTGAGAGGATAAGTAAATTCAGAAGTGAGGGGGAAAGGTACAGTGGTGAGAGGATAAGTAAATATAGAGGTGAGGGGGAAAGGTACAGTGTTGAGGGGATAAGTAAATACAGATGTGAGGGGGAAAGGTACAGAGGTGAGAGGATAAGTAAATACAGAGGTGAGGGGAAATGTACAGTGTTGAGGGGATAATTAAATACAGATGTGAGGGGGAAAGGTACAGAGGTGAGAGGATAAGTAAATACAGAGGTGAGAGGGTAAGTAAATACATTGGTGAGGGGAAATGTACAGTGGTGAGAGGATAAGTAAATACAGAGATGAGGGGGGAAAGGTACAGTGGTGAGGGGATAAGTAAATACAGATGTAAGGGGGAAAGGTACAGTGGTGAGGGGATAAGTAAATACAGAGGTGAGAGGATAAGTAAATACAGATGTGAGGGGGAAAGGTACAGTGGTGAGGGGATAAGTAAATACAGAGGTGAGGGGGAAAGGTACAGTGTTGAGGGGATAAGTAAATACAGATGTGAGGGGAAAAGGTACAGAGGTGAGAGGATAAGTAAATACAGAGGTGAGGGGGAAAGGTACAGTGGTGAGAGGATAAGTAAATACAGATGTGAGGGGTAAGGTACAGTGATGAGGGGATAAGTAAATACAGAGGTGAGGGGAAAAGGTACAGAGGTGAGAGGATAAGAAAATACAGAGGTGAGGGGAAATGTACAGTGGTGAGAGGATAAGTAATTACAGAAGTGAGGTGGAAGGTACAGAGGTGAGGGGATAAGTAAATACAGATGTGAGTGGGAAAGGTACAGAGGTGAGAGGATAAGTAAATACAGAGGTGGGGGGAAATGTACAGTGTTGAGGGGATAAGTAAATACAGAGGTGAGGGGAAAAGGTACAGAGGTGAGGGGATAAGTAAATACAGATATGAGGGGGAAAGGTACAGAGGTGAGAGGATAAGTAAATACAGATGTGAGGGGTAAGGTACAGTGGTGAGAGGATAAGTAAATACAGATGTGAGGGGTAAGGTGCAGTGATGAGGGGATAAGTAAATACTGAGGTGAGGGGGAAATGTACAGTGGTGAGAGGATAAGTAAATACAGATGTCAGGGGTAAGGTACAGTGGTGAGGGGATAAGTAAATACAGAGGTGAGATAATAATTAAATACAGAAGTGAGGGGGAAAGGTACAATGGTGAGAGTATAAGTAAATACAGAGGTGAGGGGATAAGTATATACAGAGATGAGAGGATAAGTGAATACAGAGGTGAGGGGGAAAGGTACAGTGGTGAGAGGATAAGTAAATACAGAGGTGAGAGGATAAGTAAATACAGAGGTGAGGGGTAAGGTACAGTGGTGAGAGGATAAGTAAATACAGAGTTGAGGGGAAATGTACAGTGGTGAGAGGATAAGTAAATACAGAGGTGAGAGGATATCTAAATACAGAGGTGAGGGGAAATGTACAGTGGTGAGAGGATAAGTAAATACAGAGGTGAGAGGATAAGTAAAAACAGAGATGAGGGGCAAGGTACAGTGGTGAGAGGATAAGTAAATACAGATGTGAGGGGTAAGGTACAGTGGTGAGGGGATAAGTATATACAGAGGTGAGGGGGAATGGTGCAGTGATGAGAGGATAAGTAAATACAGAGGTGAGGGGGAAAGGTACAGTGGTGAGAGGATAAGTAAATACAGAGGAGAGGGGAAAGGTACAGAGTTGAGAGGATAAGTAAATACAGAGGTAAGGGGATAAGTACAGAGGTGAGAGGATAAGTAAATACAGAGGTGAGATAATAAGTAAATACAGAAGTGAGGGGGAAAGGTACAGAGGTCAGATGTTAAGTAAATACAGAGGTGAGGGGGAAAGGTACAGCAGTAAGGGGGATAGGTACAGCGGTAAGGGGGGATAGGTACTTTCCCAATCAACTTTGTAAGTACACACAGAGGTGATGGGATAAGAAAATACAGAGGTGAGAGGATAAGTAAATTCAGAGGTAAGGGTATATGGTACAGAGGTGAGAGGATAAGTAAATACAGAGGTAAGGGGATAAGTACAGAGGTGAGAGGATAAGTAAATACAGAGGTGAGGGTGAAAGGTACAGTGGTGAGAGGATAAGTAAATACAGAGGTGAGGGGAAAGGTAAAGTGGTGAGAGGATAAGTAAATACAGATGTGAGGGGTAAGGTACAGTGATGAGGGGATAAGTAAATACAGAGGTGAGGGAAAAGGTACAGAGGTGAGAGGATAAGTAAATACTGAGGTGAGGGGGAAAGGTACAGTGGTGAGAGGATAAGTAAATACAGAGGTAAGGGGATAAGTACAGATGTGAGAGGATAAGTAAATACAGAGGTGAGGGGAAAGGTACAGAGGTGAGAGGATAAGTAAATACAGAGGTGAGAGGATAAGTAAATACAGAGGTGAGGGGTAAGGTACAGTGGTGAGAGGATAAGTAAATACAGAGGTGAGGGGAAATGTACAGTGGTGAGAGGATAACTAAATACAGAGGTGAGAGGATAACTAAATACAGAGGTGAGGGGAAATGTACAGTGGTGAGAGGATAAGTAAATACAGAGATGAGGGGTAAGGTACAGTGGTGAGAGGATAAGTAAATACAGATGTGAGGGGTAAGGTACAGTGGTGAGGGGATAAGTATATACAGAGGTGAGGGGGAAAGGTGCAGTGGTGAGAGGATAAGTAAATACAGAGGTGAGGGGTAAACGTACAGTGTTCAGGGGATAAGTAAATACAGAGGAGAGGGGGAAAGGTACAGAGGTCAGATGTTAAGTAAATACAGAGGTGAGGGGAAAGGTACAGCGGTAAGGGGGATAGGTACAGCGGTAAGGGGGGATAGGTACTTTCCCAATCAACTTTGTAAGTACACACAGAGGTGATGGGATAAGAAAATACAGAGGTGAGAGGATAAGTAAATACAGAGGTAAGGGGATATGGTACAGAGGTGAGAGGATAAGAAAATACAGAGGTGAGAGGATAAGTAAATACAGAGGTGAGGGGAAAGGTACAGTGGTGAGAGGATAAGTAAATACAGAGGTGAGGGGAAAGGTACAGAGTTGAGAGGATAAGTAAATACAGAGGTAAGGGGATAAGTACAGAGGTGAGAGGATAAGTAAATACAGAGGTGAGGGGAAAGGTACAGTGGTGAGAGGATAAGTAAATACAGAGGTGCGGGGGAAAGGTACAGAGGTGAGTGGATAAGTAAATACAGAGGTGAGGGGAAAGGTAAAGTGGTGAGAGGATAATAAATACAGAGGTGAGAGGATAAGTAAATACAGAGGTGAGGGAAAGGTACAGAGGTGAGAGGATAAGTAAATACAGAGGTGAGGGGTAAGGTACAGTGGTGAGAGGATGAGTAAATACAGAGGTTAGGGGAAATGTACAGTGGTGAGAGGATAAGTAAATACAGAGGTGAGAGGATAAATAAATACAGAGGTGAGGGGAAATGTACAGTGGTGAGAGGATAAGTAAATACAGAGGTGAGAGGATAAGTAAATACAGAGGTGAGGGGAAATGTACAGTGGTGAGAGGATAAGTAAATACAGAGGTGAGAGGATAAGTAAATACAGAGGTGAGAGGATAAGTAAATACAGAGGTGAGGGGTAAGGTACAGTGTTGAGAGGATAAGTAAATACAGATGTGAGGGGTAAGGTACAGTGGTGAGGGGATAAGTATATACAGAGGTGAGGGGGAAAGGTACAGAGGTCAGATGTTAAGTAAATACAGAGGTGAGGGGGAAAGGTACAGCAGTAAGGGGGATAGGTACAGCGGTAAGGGGGGATAGGTACTTTCCCAATCAACTTTGTAAGTACACACAGAGGTGATGGGATAAGAAAATACAGAGGTGAGAGGATAAGTAAATTCAGAGGTAAGGGTATATGGTACAGAGGTGAGAGGATAAGTAAATACAGAGGTAAGGGGATAAGTACAGAGGTGAGAGGATAAGTAAATACAGAGGTGAGGGTGAAAGGTACAGTGGTGAGAGGATAAGTAAATACAGAGGTGAGGGGAAAGGTAAAGTGGTGAGAGGATAAGTAAATACAGATGTGAGGGGTAAGGTACAGTGATGAGGGGATAAGTAAATACAGAGGTGAGGGGAAAAGGTACAGAGGTGAGAGGATAAGTAAATACTGAGGTGAGGGGGAAAGGTACAGTGGTGAGAGGATAAGTAAATACAGAGGTAAGGGGATAAGTACAGATGTGAGAGGATAAGTAAATACAGAGGTGAGGGGAAAGGTACAGAGGTGAGAGGATAAGTAAATACAGAGGTGAGAGGATAAGTAAATACAGAGGTGAGGGGTAAGGTACAGTGGTGAGAGGATAAGTAAATACAGAGGTGAGGGGAAATGTACAGTGGTGAGAGGATAACTAAATACAGAGGTGAGAGGATAACTAAATACAGAGGTGAGGGGAAATGTACAGTGGTGAGAGGATAAGTAAATACAGAGATGAGGGGTAAGGTACAGTGGTGAGAGGATAAGTAAATACAGATGTGAGGGGTAAGGTACAGTGGTGAGGGGATAAGTATATACAGAGGTGAGGGGAAAGGTGCAGTGGTGAGAGGATAAGTAAATACAGAGGTGAGGGGTAAACGTACAGTGTTCAGGGGATAAGTAAATACAGAGGAGAGGGGGAAAGGTACAGAGGTCAGATGTTAAGTAAATACAGAGGTGAGGGGGAAAGGTACAGCGGTAAGGGGGATAGGTACAGCGGTAAGGGGGGATAGGTACTTTCCCAATCAACTTTGTAAGTACACACAGAGGTGATGGGATAAGAAAATACAGAGGTGAGAGGATAAGTAAATACAGAGGTAAGGGGATATGGTACAGAGGTGAGAGGATAAGAAAATACAGAGGTGAGAGGATAAGTAAATACAGAGGTGAGGGGAAAGGTACAGTGGTGAGAGGATAAGTAAATACAGAGGTGAGGGGAAAGGTACAGAGTTGAGAGGATAAGTAAATACAGAGGTAAGGGGATAAGTACAGAGGTGAGAGGATAAGTAAATACAGAGGTGAGGGGGAAAGGTACAGTGGTGAGAGGATAAGTAAATACAGAGGTGCGGGGGAAAGGTACAGAGGTGAGTGGATAAGTAAATACAGAGGTGAGGGGAAAGGTAAAGTGGTGAGAGGATAATAAATACAGAGGTGAGAGGATAAGTAAATACAGAGGTGAGGGGAAAGGTACAGAGGTGAGAGGATAAGTAAATACAGAGGTGAGGGGTAAGGTACAGTGGTGAGAGGATGAGTAAATACAGAGGTTAGGGGAAATGTACAGTGGTGAGAGGATAAGTAAATACAGAGGTGAGAGGATAAATAAATACAGAGGTGAGGGGAAATGTACAGTGGTGAGAGGATAAGTAAATACAGAGGTGAGAGGATAAGTAAATACAGAGGTGAGGGGGAAATGTACAGTGGTGAGAGGATAAGTAAATACAGAGGTGAGAGGATAAGTAAATACAGAGGTGAGAGGATAAGTAAATACAGAGGTGAGGGGTAAGGTACAGTGTTGAGAGGATAAGTAAATACAGATGTGAGGGGTAAGGTACAGTGGTGAGGGGATAAGTATATACAGAGGTGAGGGGGAAAGGTACAGTGGTGAGAGGATAAGGAAATACAGAGGCGAGGGGAATGGTACAGTGGTGAGAGGATAAGTAAATACAGAGGTGAGAGGAAAAGTAAATACAGAGATGAGGGGGAAAGGTATAGTGGTGAGAGTATAAGTAAATACAGAGGTGGGGGGAATGGTACAATGGTGAGAGGATAAGTACATACAGAGGTGAGGGGAAAGGTACAGTGGTGAGGGGATAAGTAAATACAGAGGTGAGAGGATAAGTAAATACAGAGGTGAGGGGGAAAGGTACAGAGGTGAGAGGATAAGTAAATACAGAGGTGAAGGGTAAGGTACAGTGGTGAGAGGATAAGTAAATACAGAGGTGAGGGGGAAAGGTACAATTGTGAGAGGATAAGTAAATACAGAGGTGATCGGAAAGGTACAGTGGTGAGATGATAAGTAAATACAGAGGTGAGGGGGAATGGTACAGAGGTGAGAGGATAAGTAAATACAGATGTGAGGGATAAGGTACAGTGGTGAGAGGATAAGTAAATACAGAGGTGAGGGGGAAAGGTACAGAGGTGAGAGGATAAGTAAATACAGAGGTGAGGGGGAAAGGTACAGTGGTGAGAGGATAAGTAAATACAGAGGTGAGGGGGAAAGGTACAGTGGTGAGAGGATAAGTAAATACAGATGTGAGGGGAAAGGTACAGTGGTGAGGGGATAAGTAAATACAGAGGTGAGAGGATAAGAAAATACAGAGGTGAGGGGAAAGGTACAGTGGTGAGAGGATAAGTAAATACAGATGTGAGGGGTAAGGTACAGTGGTGAGGGGATAAGTATATACAGAGGTGATGGGGAAAGGTACAGTGGTGAGAGAATAAGTAAATACAGAGGTGAGAGTATAAGTAAATACAGAGGAGAGGGGGAAAGGTACAGTGGTGAGAGGATAAGTAAATACAGAGGTGAGTGGGAAAGGTACAGTGGTGAGATAATAAGAAAATACAGAAGTGAGGGGGAAAGGTACAATGGTGAGAGGATAAGTAAATACAGAGGTGAGGGGAAAGGTACAGAGTTGAGAGGATAAGTAAATACAGAGGTGAGGGGGAAAGGTACAATGGTGAAGGGATAAGTATATGCAGAGGTGAGGGGAAAGGAACAGAGGTGAGAGGATAAGTAAATACAGATGTGAGGGGTAAGGTACAGTGGTATGAGGATAAGTAAATACAGTGGTGAGAGGATAAGTAAATACAGAGGTGAGGGGGAAAGGTACAGTGGTGAGAGGATAAGTAAACACAGAGGTGAGGGGGATAGGAACAGTGGTGAGATAATAAGTAAATACAGAAGTGAGGGGGAAAGGTACAGTGTTGAGGGGTTAAGTAAATACAGAGGTGAGGGGAAAAGGTACAGAGGTGAGAGGATAAGTAAATACAGAGGTGAGGGGGAAAGGAACAGAGGTGAGAGGATAAGTAAATACAGATGTGAGGAGTAAGGTACAGCGATGAGGGGATAAGTAAATACACAGGTGAGGGGGAAAGGTACAGTGGTGAGAGGATAAGTAAATACAGAGGTGAGGGGAAAAGGTACAGAGGTGAGAGGATAAGTAAATACAGATGTGAGGGGGATAGGTACAGTGTTGAGGGGATAAGTAAATACAGAGGTGAGTGGAAAAGGTACAGAGGTGAGGGGATAAGTAAAAACAGATGTGAGGGGGAAAGGTACAGTGTTGAGGGGATAAGTAAATACAGAGGTGAGGGGGAAAGGTAGAGAGGTGAGGGGATAAGTAAATACAGATGTGAGGGGGAAAGGTACAGAGGTGAGAGGATAAGTAAATACAGAGGTGAGGGAGAAACGTACAGTGGTGAGAGGATAAGTAACTACAGATGTGCGGGGTAAGGTACAGTGATGAGGGGATAAGTAAATACACAGGTGAGGGGTAAATGTACAGTGGTGAGAGCATAAGTAAATACAGAGGAGAGGGAGAAAGGTACAATGGTGAGGGGATAAGTAAATACAGAGGTGAGGGGGAAAGGTACAGTGGTGAGAGGATAAGTAAATACAGAGGTAAGGGGATGAGTACAGAGGTGAGGGGGAATGGTACAGAGGTCAGAGGATAAGTAAATACAGAGGTGAGGGGAAATGTACAGTGGTGAGAGGATAAGTAAATACAGAAGTGAGGGGGAAAGGTACAGAGGTGAGGGGATAAGTAAATACAGATGTGAGGGGGAAAGGTACAGTGGTGAGAGGATAAGTAAATACAGAGGTGAGGGGGAAAGGTACAGTGGTGAGAGGATAAGTAAATACAGAGGTGAGGGGGAAAGGTACAGTGGTGAGAGGATAAGTAAATTCAGAAGTGAGGGGGAAAGGTACAGTGGTGAGAGGATAAGTAAATACAGAGGTGAGGGGGAAAGGTACAGTGGTGAGAGGATAAGTAAATACAGAAGTGAGGGGGAAAGGTACAGTGGTGAGAGGATAAGTAAATACAGAGGTGAGGGGAAATGTACAGTGGTGAGAGGATAAGTAAATACAGAAGTGAGGAGGAAAGGTACAGTGGTGAGGGGATAAGTAAATACAGAGGTGAGAGGATAAGTAAATACAGATGTGAGGGGGAAAGGTACAGTGGTGAGGGGATAAGTAAATATAGAGGTGAGGGGGAAAGGTACAGTGTTGAGGGGATAAGTAAATACAGATGTGAGGGGGAAAGGTACAGAGGTGAGAGGATAAGTAAATACAGAGGTGAGGGGAAATGTACATTGTTGAGGGGATAATTAAATACAGATGTGAGGGGGAAAGGTACAGATGTGAGAGGATAAGTAAATACAGAGGTGAGAGGGTAAGTAAATACATTGGTGAGGGGAAATGTACAGTGGTGAGAGGATAAGTAAATACAGAGATGAGGGGGAAAGGTACAGTGGTGAGGGGATAAGTAAATACAGATGTAAGGGGGAAAGGTACAGTGGTGAGGGGATAAGTAAATACAGAGGTGAGAGGATAAGTAAATACAGATGTGAGGGGGAAAGGTACAGTGGTGAGGGGATAAGTAAATACAGAGGTGAGGGGGAAAGGTACAGTGTTGAGGGGATAAGTAAATACAGATGTGAGGGGAAAAGGTACAGAGGTGAGAGGATAAGTAAATACAGAGGTGAGGGGGAAAGGTACAGTGGTGAGAGGATAAGTAAATACAGATGTGAGGGGTAAGGTACAGTGATGAGGGGATAAGTAAATACAGAGGTGAGGGGAAAAGGTACAGAGGTGAGAGGATAAGTAAATACAGAGGTGAGGGGAAATGTACAGTGGTGAGAGGATAAGTAATTACAGAAGTGAGGTGGAAGGTACAGAGGTGAGGGGATAAGTAAATACAGATGTGAGGGGGAAAGGTACAGAGGTGAGAGGATAAGTAAATACAGAGGTGGGAGGAAATGTACAGTGTTGAGGGGATAAGTAAATACAGAGGTGAGGGGAAAAGGTACAGAGGTGAGGGGATAAGTAAATACAGATATGAGGGGGAAAGGTACAGAGGTGAGAGGATAAGTAAATACAGATGTGAGGGGTAAGGTACAGTGGTGAGAGGATAAGTAAATACAGAAGTGAGGGGTAAGGTACAGTGATGAGGGGATAAGTAAATACTGAGGTGAGGGGGAAATGTACAGTGGTGAGAGGATAAGTAAATACAGATGTCAGGGGTAAGGTACAGTGGTGAGGGGATAAGAAAATACAGAGGTGAGATAATAATTAAATACAGAAGTGAGGGGGAAAGGTACAATGGTGAGAGTATAAGTAAATACAGAGGTGAGGGGATAAGTATATACAGAGATGAGAGGATAAGTAAATACAGAGGTGAGGGGGAAAGGTACAGTGGTGAGAGGATAAGTAAATACAGAGGTGAGAGGATAAGTAAATACAGAGGTGAGGGGTAAGGTACAGTGGTGAGAGGATAAGTAAATACAGAGTTGAGGGGAAATGTACAGTGGTGAGAGGATAAGTAAATACAGAGGTGAGAGGATATCTAAATACAGAGGTGAGGGGAAATGTACAGTGGTGAGAGGATAAGTAAATACAGAGGTGAGAGGATAAGTAAATACAGAGATGAGGGGCAAGGTACAGTGGTGAGAGGATAAGTAAATACAGATGTGAGGGGTAAGGTACAGTGGTGAGGGGATAAGTATATACAGAGGTGAGGGGGAATGGTGCAGTGATGAGAGGATAAGTAAATACAGAGGTGAGGGGGAAAGGTACAGTGGTGAGAGGATAAGTAAATACAGAGGAGAGGGGAAAGGTACAGAGTTGAGAGGATAAGTAAATACAGAGGTAAGGGGATAAGTACAGAGGTGAGAGGATAAGTAAATACAGAGGTGAGATAATAAGTAAATACAGAAGTGAGGGGGAAAGGTACAGTGGTGAGATGTTAAGTAAATACAGAGTTGAGGGGGAAAGGTACAGAGGTGAGGGGATAAGTAAATACAGAGGTGAGAGGATAAGTAAATACAGAGGTGAGGGGTAAGGAACAGTGGTGAGAGGATAAGTAAATACAGAGTTGAGGGGAAATGTACAGTGGTGAGAGGATAAGTAAATACAGAGGTGAGAGGATAACTAAATACAAAGGTGAGGGGAAATGTACAGTGGTGAGAGGATAAGTAAATACAGAGGTGAGGGGATAAGTAAATACAGAGAAGAGGGGCAAGGTACAGTGGTGAGAGGATAAGTAAATACAGATGTGAGGGGTAAGGTACAGTGGTGAGGGGATAAGTATATACAGAGGTGAGGGGGAATGGTGCAGTGATGAGAGGATAAGTAAATACAGAGGTGAGGGGGAAAGGTACAGAGGTCAGATGTTAAGTAAATACAGAGGTGAGGGGGAAAGGTACAGCAGTAAGGGGGATAGGTACAGCGGTAAGGGGGGATAGGTACTTTCCCAATCAACTTTGTAAGTACACACAGAGGTGATGGGATAAGAAAATACAGAGGTGAGAGGATAAGTAAATTCAGAGGTAAGGGTATATGGTACAGAGGTGAGAGGATAAGTAAATACAGAGGTAAGGGGATAAGTACAGAGGTGAGAGGATAAGTAAATACAGAGGTGAGGTTGAAAGGTACAGTGGTGAGAGGATAAGTAAATACAGAGGTGAGGGGAAAGGTAAAGTGGTGAGAGGATAAGTAAATACAGATGTGAGGGGTAAGGTACAGTGATGAGGGGATAAGTAAATACAGAGGTGAGGGGAAAAGGTACAGAGGTGAGAGGATAAGTAAATACTGAGGTGAGGGGGAAAGGTACAGTGGTGAGAGGATAAGTAAATACAGAGGTAAGGGGATAAGTACAGATGTGAGAGGATAAGTAAATAAAGAGGTGAGGGGAAAGGTACAGAGGTGAGAGGATAAGTAAATACAGAGGTGAGAGGATAAGTAAATACAGAGGTGAGGGGTAAGGTACAGTGGTGAGAGGATAAGTAAATACAGAGGTGAGGGGAAATGTACAGTGGTGAGAGGATAACTAAATACAGAGGTGAGAGGATAACTAAATACAGAGGTGAGGGGAAATGTACAGTGGTGAGAGGATAAGTAAATACAGAGATGAGGGGTAAGGTACAGTGGTGAGAGGATAAGTAAATACAGATGTGAGGGGTAAGGTACAGTGGTGAGGGGATAAGTATATACAGAGGTGAGGGGGAAAGGTGCAGTGGTGAGAGGATAAGTAAATACAGAGGTGAGGGGTAAACGTACAGTGTTGAGGGGATAAGTAAATACAGAGGAGAGGGGGAAAGGTACAGAGGTCAGATGTTAAGTAAATACAGAGGTGAGGGGGAAAGGTACAGCGGTAAGGGGGATAGGTACAGCGGTAAGGGGGGATAGGTACTTTCCCAATCAACTTTGTAAGTACACACAGAGGTGATGGGATAAGAAAATACAGAGGTGAGAGGATAAGTAAATACAGAGGTAAGGGGATATGGTACAGAGGTGAGAGGATAAGTAAATACAGAGGTGAGGGGGAAAGGTACAGTGGTGAGAGGATAAGTAAATACAGAGGTGAGGGGAAAGGTACAGAGTTGAGAGGATAAGTAAATACAGAGGTAAGGGGATAAGTACAGAGGTGAGAGGATAAGTAAATACAGAGGTGAGGGGGAAAGGTACAGTGGTGAGAGGATAAGTAAATACAGAGGTGCGGGGGTAAGGTACAGTGGTGAGAGGATAAGTAAATACAGAGGTGAGGGGGAAAGGTACAGAGGTGAGAGGATAAGTAAATACAGAGGTGAGGGGTAAGGTACAGTGGTGAGAGGATAAGTAAATACAGATGTGAGGGGAAAAGGTACAGTGGTGAGAGGATAAGTAAATATAGCGGTGTGGGGGAAAGGTACAGTGGTGAGGGGATAAGTAAATACAGAGGTGAAGGGTAAAGGTACAGTGGTGAGAGGATAAGTAAATACAGAGGTGAGGGGGGAAGCTACAGAGGTGAGGGGATAAGTAAATAGAGGTGAGGGAGAAAGGTACAGTGGTGAGGGGATAAGTAAATACAGAGGTGAAGGGGAAAGGTACAATGGTGAGGGGATAAGTAAATACAGAGGTGAGGCGGAAAGGTACAGTGGTGAGAGGATAAGTAAATACAGAGGTGAGAGGATAAGTAAATACAGAGGCGAGGGGGAAAGGTACAGTGGTGAGAGGATAAGTAAATACAGAGGTGAGGGGAAAGGTACAGTGGTGAGAGTATAAGTAAATACAGAGGTGAGAGGAAAAGTAAATACAGAGGTGAGGGGGAAAGGTACAGTGGTGAGAGTATAAGTAAATACAGAGGTGGGGGGAATGGTACAATGGTGAGAGGATAAGTAAATACAGAGGTGAGGGGAAAGGTACAGTGGTGAGGGGATAAGTAAATACAGAGGTGAGAGTATAAGTAAATACAGAGGTGAGGGGGAATGGTACACAGGTGAGAGGATAAGTAAATACAGAGGTGAGGGGGAAATGTACAATGGTGAGGGGATAAGTAAATACAGAGGTGAGGGGGAAAGGTACAGTGGTGAGGGGATAAGTAAATACAGAGGTGAGGGGATAAGTAAATACAGAGGTGAGGGGAAAAGGTACAGTGGTGAGAGGATAAGTAAATACAGATGTGAGGGATAAGGTACAGTGTTGAGAGGATAAGTAAATACAGAGGTGAGGGGGAAAGGTACAGAGGTGAGAGGATATGTAAATACAGTGGTGAGGGGGAAAGGTACAGTGGTGAGAGGATAAGTAAATACAGATGTGAGGGGAAAGGTACAGTGGTGAGGGGATAAGTAAATACAGAGGTGAGAGGATAAGTAAATACAGAGGTGAGGGGAAAGGTACAGTGGAGAGAGGATAAGTAAATACAGATGTGAGGGGTAAGGTACAGTGGTGAGGGTATAAGTATATACAGAGGTGAGTGGGAAAGGTACACTGGTGAGAGGATAAGTAAATACAGAGGTGAGAGGAAAAGTAAATACAGAGGTGAGAGGGAAAGGTACAGTGGTGAGAGTATAAGTAAATACAGAGGTGTGGGGAATGGTACAATGGTGAGAGGATAAGTAAATACAGAGGTGAGGGGAAAGGTAAAGTGGTGAGGGGATAAGTAAATACAGAGGTGAGAGGATAAGTAAATACAGAGGTGAGGGGGAAAGGTACAGTGATGAGAGGATAAGTAAATACAGATGTGAGGGATAAGGTACAGTGGTGAGAGGATAAGTAAATACAGAGGTGAGGGGGAAAGGTACAGAGGTGAGAGGATAAGTAAATACAGCGGTGAGGGGGGAAAGGTACAGTGGTGAGAGGATAAGTAAATACAGAGGTGTGGGGGAAAGGTACAGTGGTGAGAGGATAAGTAAATACAGATGTGAGGGGAAAGGTACAGTGGTGAGGGGATAAGTAAATACAGAGGTGAGGGGTAAGGTACAGTGGTGAGAGGATAAGTAAATACAGAGGTGAGAGGATAAGTAAATACAGAGGTGAGGGGGAAAGGTACAGTGGTGAGAGGATAAGTAAATACAGAGGTGAGGGGAATGGTACAGTGGTGAGAGGATAAGTAAATACAGAGGTGAGAGGAAAAGTAAATACAGAGGTGAGGGGGAAAGGTACAGTGGTGAGAGTATAAGTAAATACAGAGGTGGGGGGAATGGTACAATGGTGAGAGGATTAGTAAATACAGAGGTGAGGGGAAAGGTACAGTGGTGAGGGGATAAGTAAATACAGAGGTGAGAGTATAAGTAAATACAGAGGTGAGGGGGAATGGTACACAGGTGAGAGGATAAGTAAATATAGAGGTGAGGGGGAAATGTACAATGGTGAGGGGATAAGTAAATACAGAGGTGAGGGGGAAAGGTACAGTGGTGAGGGGATAAGTAAATACAGAGGTGAGGGGATAAGTAAATACAGAGGTGATTGGAAAAGGTACAGTGGTGAGAGGATAAGTAAATACAGATGTGAGGGATAAGGTACAGTGGTGAGAGGATAAGTAAATACAGAGGTGAGGGGGAAAGGTACAGAGGTGAGAGGATAAGTAAATACAGTGGTGAGGGGAAAGGTACAGTGGTGAGAGGATAAGTAAATACAGAGGTGAGGGGGAAAGGTACAGTGGTGAGAGGATAAGTAACTACAGATGTGAGGGGAAAGGTACAGTGGTGAGGGGATAAGTAAATACAGAGGTGAGAGGATAAGTAAATACAGAGGTGAGGGGAAAGGTACAGTTGTGAGAGGATAAGTAAATACAGATGTGAGGGGTAAGGTACAGTGGTGAGGGGATAAGTATATACAGAGGTGAGGGGGAAAGGTACACTGGTGAGAGGATAAGTAAATACAGAGGTGAGGGGAAAGGTACAGTGGTGAGAGGATAAGTAAATACAGAGGTGAGAGGAAAAGTAAATACAGAGGTGAGGGGGAAAGGTACAGTGGTGAGGGGATAAGTAAATACAGAGGTGAGGGGGAAAGGTACAATGGTGAGAGGATAAGTAAATACAGAGGTGATCGGAAAAGTACAGTGGTGAGATGATAAGTAAATACAGAGGTGAGGGGGAATGGTACAGAGGTGAGAGGATAAGTAAATACAGAGGTGAGGGGGAAAGGTACAGTGGTGAGGGGATAAGTAATTAGAGGTGAGGGAGAAACGTACAGTGGTGAGGGGATAAGTAATTACAGAGGTGAGGGGGAAAGGTACAATGGTGAGGGGATAAGTAAATACAGAGGTGAGGGGGAAAAGTACAATGGTGAGAGGATAAGTAAATACAGAGGTGAGGGGAAAGGTACAGTGGTGAGGGGATAAATAAATACAGAGGTGAGGGGATAAGTAAATACAGAGGTGAGGGGAAAAGGTACAGAGGTGAGAGGATAAGTAAATACAGAGGTGAGGGGGAAAGGTACAGAGGTGAGAGGATAAGTAAATACAGTTGTGAGGGGGAAAGGTACAGAGGTGAGAGGATAAGTAAATACAGATGTGAGGGGTAAGGTACAGTGGTGAGGGGATAAGTAAATACACATGTGAGGGGGAAAGGTACAGTGGTGAGAGGATAAGTAAATACAGAGGTGAGGGGAAATGTACAGTGGTGAGAGGATAAGTAAATACAGAGGTGAGAGTATAAGTAAATACAGAGGAGAGGGGGAAAGGTACAGTGGTGAGAGGATAAGTAAATACAGAGGTGAGTGGGAAAGGTACAGTGGTGAGATAATAAGAAAATACAGAAGTGAGGGGGAAAGGTACAATGGTGAGAGGATAAGTAAATACAGAGGTGAGGGGAAAGGTACAGAGGTGAGAGGATAAGTAAATACAGAGGTGAGGGGGAAAGGTACAATAGTGAAGGGATAAGTATATGCAGAGGTGAGGGGAAAGGAACAGAGGTGAGAGGATAAGTAAATACAGATGTGAGGGGTAAGGTACAGTGGTATGAGGATAAGTAAATACAGTGGTGAGAGGATAAGTAAATACAGAGGTGAGGGGGAAAGGTACAGTGGTGAGAGGATAAGTAAACACAGAGGTGAGGGGGATAGGAACAGTGGTGAGATAATAAGTAAATACAGAAGTGAGGGGGAAAGGTACAGTGTTGAGGGGATAAGTAAATACAGAGGTGAGGGGAAAAGGTACAGAGGTGAGAGGATAAGTAAATACAGAGGTGAGGGGGAAAGGAACAGAGGTGAGAGGATAAGTAAATACAGATGTGAGGAGTAAGGTACAGTGATGAGGGGATAAGTAAATACACAGGTGAGGGGGAAAGGTACAGTGGTGAGAGGATAAGTAAATACAGAGGTGAGGGGAAAAGGTACAGAGGTGAGAGGATAAGTAAATACAGATGTGAGGGGGAAAGGTACAGTGTTGAGGGGATAAGTAAATACAGAGGTGAGGGGGAAAGGTACAGAGGTGAGAGGATAAGTAAATACAGAGGTGAGGGAGAAACGTACAGTGGTGAGAGGATAAGTAACTACAGATGTGCGGGGTAAGGTACAGTGATGAGGGGATAAGTAAATACACAGGTGAGGGGTAAATGTACAGTGGTGAGAGCATAAGTAAATACAGAGGAGAGGGAGAAAGGTACAATGGTGAGGGGATAAGTAAATACAGAGGTGAGGGGGAAAGGTACAGTGGTGAGAGGATAAGTAAATACAGAGGAAAGGGGATGAGTACAGAGGTGAGGGGGAATGGTACAGAGGTCAGAGGATAAGTAAATACAGAGGTGAGGGGAAATGTACAGTGGAGAGAGGATAAGTAAATACAGAAGTGAGGGGGAAAGGTACAGAGGTGAATGGATAAGTAAATACAGATGTGAGGGGGAAAGGTACAGTGGTGAGAGGATAAGTAAATACAGAGTTGAGGGGGAAAGGCACAGTGGTGAGAGGATAAGTAAATACAGAGGTGAGGGGGAAAGGTACAGTGGTGAGAGGATAAGTAAATTCAGAAGTGAGGGGGAAAGGTACAGTGGTGAGAGGATAAGTAAATACAGAGGTGAGGGGGAAAGTTACAGTGGTGAGAGGATAAGTAAATACAGAAGTGAGGGGGAAAGGTACAGTGGTGAGAGGATAAGTAAATACAGAGGTGAGGGGAAATGTACAGTGGTGAGAGGATAAGTAAATACAGAAGTGAGGAGGAAAGGTACAGTGGTGATGGGATAAGTAAATACAGAGGTGAGAGGATAAGTAAATACAGATGTGAGGGGGAAAGGTACAGTGGTGAGAGGATAAGTAAATTCAGAAGTGAGGGGTAAGGTACAGTGATGAGGGGATAAGTAAATACAGAGGTGAGGGGAAAAGGTACAGAGGTGAGAGGATAAGAAAATACAGAGGTGAGGGGAAATGTACAGTGGTGAGAGGATAAGTAATTACAGAAGTGAGGTGGAAGGTACAGAGGTGAGGGGATAAGTAAATACAGATGTGAGTGGGAAAGGTACAGAGGTGAGAGGATAAGTAAATACAGAGGTGGGGGGAAATGTACAGTGTTGAGGGGATAAGTAAATACAGAGGTGAGGGGAAAAGGTACAGAGGTGAGGGGATAAGTAAATACAGATATGAGGGGGAAAGGTACAGAGGTGAGAGGATAAGTAAATACAGATGTGAGGGGTAAGGTACAGTGGTGAGAGGATAAGTAAATACAGATGTGAGGGGTAAGGTACAGTGATGAGGGGATAAGTAAATACTGAGGTGAGGGGGAAATGTACAGTGGTGAGAGGATAAGTAAATACAGATGTCAGGGGTAAGGTACAGTGGTGAGGGGATAAGTAAATACACAGGTGAGATAATAATTAAATACAGAAGTGAGGGGGAAAGGTACAATGGTGAGAGTATAAGTAAATACAGAGGTGAGGGGATAAGTATATACAGAGATGAGAGGATAAGTAAATACAGAGGTGAGGGGGAAAGGTACAGTGGTGAGAGGATAAGTAAATACAGAGGTGAGAGGATAAGTAAATACAGAGGTGAGGGGTAAGCTACAGTGGTGATAGGATAAGTAAATACAGAGTTGAGGGGAAATGTACAGTGGTGAGAGGATAAGTAAATACAGAGGTGAGAGGATATCTAAATACAGAGGTGAGGGGAAATGTACAGTGGTGAGAGGATAAGTAAATACAGAGGTGAGAGGATAAGTAAATACAGAGATGAGGGGCAAGGTACAGTGGTGAGAGGATAAGTAAATACAGATGTGAGGGGTAAGGTACAGTGGTGAGGGGATAAGTATATACAGAGTTGAGGGGGAATGGTGCAGTGATGAGAGGATAAGTAAATACAGAGGTGAGGGGGAAAGGTACAGTGGTGAGAGGATAAGTAAATACAGAGGAGAGGGGAAAGGTACAGAGTTGAGAGGATAAGTAAATACAGAGGTAAGGGGATAAGTACAGAGGTGAGAGGATAAGTAAATACAGAGGTGAGATAATAAGTAAATACAGAAGTGAGGGGGAAAGGTACAGAGGTCAGATGTTAAGTAAATACAGAGGTGAGGGGGAAAGGTACAGCAGTAAGGGGGATAGGTACAGCGGTAAGGGGGGATAGGTACTTTCCCAATCAACTTTGTAAGTACACACAGAGGTGATGGGATAAGAAAATACAGAGGTGAGAGGATAAGTAAATTCAGAGGTAAGGGTATATGGTACAGAGGTGAGAGGATAAGTAAATACAGAGGTAAGGGGATAAGTACAGAGGTGAGAGGATAAGTAAATACAGAGGTGAGGGTGAAAGGTACAGTGGTGAGAGGATAAGTAAATACAGAGGTGAGGGGAAAGGTAAAGTGGTGAGAGGATAAGTAAATACAGATGTGAGGGGTAAGGTACAGTGATGAGGGGATAAGTAAATACAGAGGTGAGGGGAAAAGGTACAGAGGTGAGAGGATAAGTAAATACTGAGGTGAGGGGGAAAGTTACAGTGGTGAGAGGATAAGTAAATACAGAGGTAAGGGGATAAGTACAGATGTGAGAGGATAAGTAAATACAGAGGTGAGGGGAAAGGTACAGAGGTGAGAGGATAAGTAAATACAGAGGTGAGAGGATAAGTAAATACAGAGGTGAGGGGTAAAGTACAGTGGTGAGAGGATAAGTAAATACAGAGGTGAGGGGAAATGTACAGTGGTGAGAGGATAACTAAATACAGAGGTGAGAGGATAACTAAATACAGAGGTGAGGGGAAATGTACAGTGGTGAGAGGATAAGTAAATACAGAGATGAGGGGTAAGGTACAGTGGTGAGAGGATAAGTAAATACAGATGTGAGGGGTAAGGTACAGTGGTGAGGGGATAAGTATATACAGAGGTGAGGGGGAAAGGTGCAGTGGTGAGAGGATAAGTAAATACAGAGGTGAGGGGTAAACGTACAGTGTTCAGGGGATAAGTAAATACAGAGGAGAGGGGGAAAGGTACAGAGGTCAGATGTTAAGTAAATACAGAGGTGAGGGGGAAAGGTACAGCGGTAAGGGGGATAGGTACAGCGGTAAGGGGGGATAGGTACTTTCCCAATCAACTTTGTAAGTACACACAGAGGTGATGGGATAAGAAAATACAGAGGTGAGAGGATAAGTAAATACAGAGGTAAGGGGATATGGTACAGAGGTGAGAGGATAAGAAAATACAGAGGTGAGAGGATAAGTAAATACAGAGGTGAGGGGGAAAGGTACAGTGGTGAGAGGATAAGTAAATACAGAGGTGAGGGGAAAGGTACAGAGTTGAGAGGATAAGTAAATACAGAGGTAAGGGGATAAGTACAGAGGTGAGAGGATAAGTAAATACAGAGGTGAGGGGGAAAGGTACAGTGGTGAGAGGATAAGTAAATACAGAGGTGCGGGGGAAAGGTACAGAGGTGAGTGGATAAGTAAATACAGAGGTGAGGGGAAAGGTAAAGTGGTGAGAGGATAATAAATACAGAGGTGAGAGGATAAGTAAATACAGAGGTGAGGGGAAAGGTACAGAGGTGAGAGGATAAGTAAATACAGAGGTGAGAGGATAAGTAAATACAGAGGTGAGGGGTAAGGTACAGTGGTGAGAGGATGAGTAAATACAGAGGTGAGGGGAAATGTACAGTGGTGAGAGGATAAGTAAATACAGAGGTGAGAGGATAAATAAATACAGAGGTGAGGGGAAATGTACAGTGGTGAGAGGATAAGTAAATACAGAGGTGAGAGGATAAGTAAATACAGAGGTGAGGGGGAAATGTACAGTGGTGAGAGGATAAGTAAATACAGAGGTGAGAGGATAAGTAAATACAGAGGTGAGGGGTAAGGTACAGTGTTGAGAGGATAAGTAAATACAGATGTGAGGGGTAAGGTACAGTGGTGAGGGGATAAGTATATACAGAGGTGAGGGGGAAAGGTACAGTGGTGAGAGGATAAGGAAATACAGAGGCGAGGGGAAAGGTACAGTGGTGAGAGGATAAGTAAATACAGAGGTGAGAGGAAAAGTAAATACAGAGATGAGGGGGAAAGGTACAGAGGTGAGAGGATAAGTAAATACAGATGTGAGGGATAAGGTACAGTGGTGAGAGGATAAGTAAATACAGAGGTGAGGGGGAAAGGTACAGAGGTGAGAGGATAAGTAAATACAGAGGTGAGGGGGAAAGGTACAGTGGTGAGAGGATAAGTAAATACATAGGTGAGGGGGAAAGGTACAGTGGTGAGAGGATAAGTAAATACAGATGTGAGGGGAAAGGTACAGTGGTGAGGGGATAAGTAAATACAGAGGTGAGAGGATAAGAAAATACAGAGGTGAGGGGAAAGGTACAGTGGTGAGAGGATAAGTAAATACAGAGGTGAGGGGGAATGGTACAGAGGTGAGAGGATAAGTAAATACAGATGTGAGGGATAAGGTACAGTGGTGAGAGGATAAGTAAATACAGAGGTGAGGGGGAAAGGTACAGAGGTGAGAGGATAAGTAAATACAGAGGTGAGGGGGAAAGGTACAGTGGTGAGAGGATAAGTAAATACAGAGGTGAGGGGGAAAGGTACAGTGGTGAGAGGATAAGTAAATACAGATGTGAGGGGAAAGGTACAGTGGTGAGGGGATAAGTAAATACAGAGGTGAGAGGATAAGAAAATACAGAGGTGAGGGGAAAGGTACAGTGGTGAGAGGATAAGTAAATACAGATGTGAGGGGTAAGGTACAGTGGTGAGGGGATAAGTATATACAGAGGTGATGGGGAAAGGTACAGTGGTGAGAGGTTAAGTAAATACAGAGGTGAGGGGAAAGGTACAGTGGTGAGAGGATAAATAAATACAGAGGTGAGAGGAAAAGTAAATACAGAGGTGAGGGGGAAAGGTACAGTGGTGATAGTATAAGTAAATACAGAGGAAGGGGGAATGGTGCAATGGTGAGAGGATAAGTAAATACAGAGGTGAGGGGAAAGGTACAGTGGTGAGGGGATAAGTAAATACAGAGGTGAGAGGATAAGTAAATACAGAGGTGAGGGGGAAAGGTACAGAGGTGAGAGGATAAGTAAATACAGAGGTGAGGGGTAAGGTACAGTGGTGAGAGGATAAGTAAATACAGAGGAGAGGGGAAAAGGTACAGTGGTGAGAGGATAAGTAAATATAGAGGTGTGGGGGAAAGGTACAGTGGTGAGGGGATAAGTAAATTCAGAGGTGAAGGGTAAAGGTACAGTGGTGAGAGGATAAGTAAATACAGAGGTGAGGGGGGAAGCTACAGAGGTGAGGGGATAAGTAAATAGAGGTGAGGGAGAAAGGTACAGTGGTGAGGGGATAAGTAAATACAGAGGTGAAGGGGAAAGGTACAATGGTGAGGGGATAAGTAAATACAGAGGTGAGGCGGAAAGGTACAGTGGTGAGAGGATAAGTAAATACAGAGGTGAGAGGATAAGTAAATACAGAGGTGAGGGGGAAAGGTACAGTGGTGAGAGGATAAGTAAATACAGAGGTGAGGGGAAAGGTACAGTGGTGAGAGGATAAGTAAATACAGAGGTGAGAGGAAAAGTAAATACAGAGGTGAGGGGGAAAGGTACAGTGGTGAGAGTATAAGTAAATACAGAGGTGGGGGGAATGGTACAATGGTGAGAGGATAAGTAAATACAGAGGTGAGGGGAAAGGTACAGTGGTGAGGGGATAAGTAAATACAGAGGTGAGAGTATAAGTAAATACAGAGGTGAGGGGGAATGGTAAACAGGTGAGAGGATAAGTAAATACAGAGGTGAGGGGGAAATGTACAATGGTGAGGGGATAAGTAAATACAGAGGTGAGGGGGAAAGGTACAGTGGTGAGGGGATAAGTAAATACAGAGGTGAGGGGATAAGTAAATACAGAGGTGAGGGGAAAAGGTACAGTGGTGAGAGGATAAGTAAATACAGATGTGAGGGATAAGGTACAGTGGTGAGAGGATAAGTAAATACAGAGGTGAGGGGGAAAGGTACAGAGGTGAGAGGATAAGTAAATACAGTGGTGAGGGGGAAAGTTACAGTGGTGAGAGGATAAGTAAATACAGATGTGAGGGGAAAGGTACAGTGGTGAGGGGATAAGTAAATACAGAGGTGAGAGGATAAGTAAATACAGAGGTGAGGGGAAGGTACAGTGGAGAGAGGATAAGTAAATACAGATGTGAGGGGTAAGGTACAGTGGTGAGGGTATAAGAATATACAGAGGTGAGTGGGAAAGGTACACTGGTGAGAGGAAACGTAAATACAGAGGTGAGGGGAAAGGTACAGTGGTGAGAGGATAAGTAAATACAGAGGTGAGAGGAAAAGTAAATACAGAGGTGAGAGGGAAAGGTACAGTGGTGAGAGTATAAGTAAATACAGAGGTGTGGGGAATGGTACAATGGTGAGAGGATAAGTAAATACAGAGGTGAGGGGAAAGGTAAAGTGGTGAGGGGATAAGTAAATACAGAGGTGAGAGGATAAGTAAATACAGAGGTGAGGGGGAAAGGTACAGTGGTGAGAGGATAAGTAAATACAGATGTGAGGGATAAGGTACAGTGGTGAGAGGATAAGTAAATACAGAGGTGAGGGGGAAAGGTACAGAGGTGAGAGGATAAGTAAATACAGCGGTGAGGGGGGAAAGGTACAGTGGTGAGAGGATAAGTAAATACAGAGGTGTGGGGGAAAGGTACAGTGGTGAGAGGATAAGTAAATACAGATGTGAGGGGAAAGGTACAGTGGTGAGGGGATAAGTAAATACAGAGGTGAGGGGTAAGGTACAGTGGTGAGAGGATAAGTAAATACAGAGGTGACAGGATAAGTAAATACAGAGGTGAGTGGGAAAGGTACAGTGGTGAGAGGATAAGTAAATACAGAGGTGATGGGAATGGTACAGTGGTGAGAGGATAAGTAAATACAGAGGTGAGAGGAAAAGTAAATACAGAGGTGAGGGGGAAAGGTACAGTGGTGAGAGTATAAGTAAATACAGAGGTGGGGGGAATGGTACAATGGTGAGAGGATAAGTAAATACAGAGGTGAGGGGAAAGGTACAGTGGTGAAGGGATAAGTAAATACAGAGGTGAGAGTATAAGTAAATACAGAGGTGAGGGGGAATGGTACACAGGTGAGAGGATAAGTAAATACAGAGGTGAGGCGGAAATGTACAATGGTGAGGGGATAAGTAAATACAGAGGTGAGGGGGAAAGGTACAGTGGTGAGGGGATAAGTAAATACAGAGGTGAGGGGATAAGTAAATACAGAGGTGATTGGAAAAGGTACAGTGGTGAGAGGATAAGTAAATACAGATGTGAGGGATAAGGTACAGTGGTGAGAGGATAAGTAAATACAGAGGTGAGGGGGAAAGGTACAGAGGTGAGAGGATAAGTAAATACAGTGGTGAGGGGGAAAGGTACAGTGGTGAGAGGATAAGTAAATACAGAGGTGAGGGGGAACGGTACAGTGGTGAGAGGATAAGTAACTACAGATGTGAGGGGAAAGGTACAGTGGTGAGGGGATAAGTAAATACAGAGGTGAGAGGATAAGTAAATACAGAGGTGAGGGGAAAGGTACAGTGGTGAGAGGATAAGTAAATACAGATGTGAGGGGTAAGGTACAGTGGTGAGGGGATAAGTATATACAGAGGTGAGGGGGAAAGGTACACTGGTGAGAGGATAAGTAAATACAGAGGTGAGGGGAAAGGTACAGTGGTGAGAGGATAAGTAAATACAGAGGTGAGAGGAAAAGTAAATACAGAGGTGAGGGGGAAAGGTACAGTGGTGAGAGTATAAGTAAATACAGAGGTGTGGGGAATGGTACAATGGTGAGAGGATAAGTAAATACAGAGGTGAGGGGAAAGGTACAGTGGTGAGGGGGATAAGTAAATACAGAGGTGAGAGGATAAGTAAATACAGAGGTGAGGGGGAAAGGTACAGAGGTGAGAGGATAAGTAAATACAGAGGTGAGGGGTAAGGTACAGTGGTGAGAGGATAAGTAAATACAGAGGTGAGGGGGAAAGGTACAATGGTGAGAGGATAAGTAAATACAGAGGTGATCGGAAAAGTACAGTGGTGAGATGATAAGTAAATACAGAGGTGAGGGGGAATTGTACAGTGGTGAGGGGATAAGTAAATAGATGTGAGGGAGAAAGGTACAGTGGTGAGGGGATAAGTAATTACAGAGGTGAGGGGGAAAGGTACAATGGTGAGGGGATAAGTAAATACAGAGGTGAGGGGAAAGGTATAGTGGTGAGGGGATAAGTAAATACAGAGGTGAGGGGATAAGTAAATACAGAGGTGAGGGGAAAAGGTACAGTGGTGAGAGGATAAGTAAATACAGATGTGAGGGATAAGGTACAGTGGTGAGAGGATAAGTAAATACAGAGTTGAGGGGGAAAGGTACAGAGGTGAGAGGATAAGTAAATACAGAGGTGAGGGGGAAAGGTACAGTGGTGAGAGGATAAGTAAATACAGATGTGAGGGGAAAGGTACAGTGGTGAGAGGATAAGTAAATATAGAGGTGTGGGGGAAAGGTACAGTGGTGAGGGGATAAGTAAATACAGAGGTGAGGGGGAAAGGTACAGTGGTGAGAGGATAAGTAAATACAGAGGTGAGGGGGGGAAGCTACAGAGGTGAGGGGATAAGTAAATAGAGGTGAGGGAGAAAGGTACAGTGGTGAGGGGATAAGTAAATACAGAGGTGAGGGGGAAAGGTACAGTGGTGAGGGGATAAGTATATACAGAGATGAGGGGGAAAGGTACAGTGGTGAGGGGATAAGTAAATGCAGAGGTGAGGGGGAAAGGTACAGTGGTGAGAGGATAAGTAAATACAGAGGTGCGGGGGGAAAGGTACAGAGGTGAGTGGATAAGTAAATACAGAGGTGAGGGGAAAGGTACAGAGGTGAGAGGATAAGTAAATACAGAGGTGAGAGGATAAGTAAATACAGACGTAAGAGGAAAAGTAAATACAGAGGTGAGGGGGAAAGGTACAGTGGTGAGAGTATAAGTAAATACAGTGGTGGGGGGAATGGTACAATGGTGAGAGGATAAGTATATACAGACGTGAGAGGATAAGTAAATACAGAGGTGAGGGGGGAAAGGTACAGAGGTGAGAGGATAACTAAATACAGAGGTGAGGGGTTAGGTACAGTGGTGAGAGGATAAGTATATACAGAGGTGAGGTGGAAAGGTACAGTGGTGAGGGGATAAGTAAATACAGAGGTGAGGGGATAAGTAAATACAGAGGTGAGGGGAAAACGTACAGTGGTGAGAGGATAAGTAAATACAGATGTGAGGGATAAGGTACAGTGGTGAGAGGATAAGTAAATACAGAGGAGAGGGGGAAAGGTACAGAGGTGAGAGGATAAGTAAATACAGAGGTGAGGGGTAAGGTACAGTGGTGAGAGGATAAGTAAATACAGAGGTGAGGGGGAAAGGTACAATGGTGAGAGGATAAGTAAATACAGAGGTGATGGGAAAAGTACAGTGGTGAGATGATAAGTAAATACAGAGGTGAGGGGGAATTGTACAGTGGTGAGGGGATAAGTAAATAGATGTGAGGGAGAAAGGTTCAGTGGTGAGGGGATAAGTAATTACAGAGGTGAGGGGGAAAGGTACAATGGTGAGGGGATAAGTAAATACAGAGGTGAGGGGAAAGGTATAGTGGTGAGGGGATAAGTAAATACAGAGGTGAGGGGATAAGTAAATACAGAGGTGAGGGGAAAAGGTACAGTGGTGAGAGGATAAGTAAATACAGATGTGAGGGATAAGGTACAGTGGTTAGAGGATAAGTAAATACAGAGTTGAGGGGGAAAGGTACAGAGGTGAGAGGATAAGTAAATACAGAGGTGAGGGGGAAAGGTACAGTGGTGAGAGGATAAGTAAATACAGATGTGAGGGGAAAGGTACAGTGGTGAGAGGATAAGTAAATATAGAGGTGTGGGGGAAAGGTACAGTGGTGAGGGGATAAGTAAATACAGAGGTGAGGGGGAAAGGTACAGTGGTGAGAGGATAAGTAAATACAGAGGTGAGGGGGGAAGCTACAGAGGTGAGGGGATAAGTAAATAGAGGTGAGGGAGAAAGGTACAGTGGTGAGGGGATAAGTAAATACAGAGGTGAGGGGGAAAGGTACAGTGGTGAGGGGATAAGTATATACAGAGATGAGGGGGAAAGGTACAGTGGTGAGGGGATAAGTAAATGCAGAGGTGAGGGGGAAAGGTACAGTGGTGAGAGGATAAGTAAATACAGAGGTGCGGGGGAAAGGTACAGAGGTGAGTGGATAAGTAAATACAGAGGTGAGGGGAAAGGTACAGAGGTGAGAGGATAAGTAAATACAGAGGTGAGAGGATAAGTAAATACAGACGTAAGAGGAAAAGTAAATACAGAGGTGAGGGGGAAAGGTACAGTGGTGAGAGTATAAGTAAATACAGTGGTGGGGGGAATGGTACAATGGTGAGAGGATAAGTATATACAGACGTGAGAGGATAAGTAAATACAGAGGTGAGGGGGAAAGGTACAGAGGTGAGAGGATAACTAAATACAGAGGTGAGGGGTTAGGTACAGTGGTGAGAGGATAAGTATATACAGAGGTGAGGTGGAAAGGTACAGTGGTGAGGGGATAAGTAAATACAGAGGTGAGGGGATAAGTAAATACAGAGGTGAGGGGAAAACGTACAGTGGTGAGAGGATAAGTAAATACAGATGTGAGGGATAAGGTACAGTGGTGAGAGGATAAGTAAATACAGAGGAGAGGGGGAAAGGTACAGAGGTGAGAGGATGAGTAAATACAGCGATGAGGGGGAAAGGTACAGTGGTGAGAGGATAAGTAAATACAGAGGTGAGGGGGAAAGGTACAGTGCTGAGAGGATAAGTAAATACAGATGTGAGGCAAAAGGTACAGTGGTGAGGGGATAAGTAAATACAGAGGTGAGAGGATAAGTAAATACAGAGGTGAGGGGTAAGGTACAGTGGTGAGAGGATAAGTAAATACAGATGTGAGGGGTAAGGTACAGTGGTGAGGGGATAAGTATATACAGAGGTGAGGGGGAAAGGTACAGTGGTGAGAGGATAAGTAAATACAGAGGTGAGGGGAAAGGTACAGTGGTGAGAGGATAAGTAAATACAGAGGTGAGAGGAAAAGTAAATACAGAGGTGAGGGGGAAAGGTACAGTAGTGAGAGTATCAGTAAATACAGAGGTGGGGGGAATGGTACAATGGAGAGAGGATAAGTAAATACAGAGGTGAGGGGAAAGGTACAGTGGTGAGGGGATAAGTAAATACAGAGGTGAGAGGATAAGTAAATACAGAGGTGAGGGGGAAAGGTACAGAGGTGAGAGTATAAGTAAATACAGAGGTGAAGGGTAAGGTACAGTGGTGAGAGGATAAGTAAATACAGAGGTGAGGGGGAAAGGTACAATGGTGAGAGGATAAGTAAATACAGAGGTGATCGGAAAGGTACAGTGGTGAGATGATAAGTAAATACAGAGGTGAGGGGGAATGGTACAGAGGTGAGAGGATAAGTAAATACAGATGTGAGGGATAAGGTACAGTGGTGAGAGGATAAGTAAATACAGAGGTGAGGGGGAAAGGTACAGAGGTGAGAGGATAAGTAAATACAGAGGTGAGGGGGAAAGGTACAGTGGTGAGAGGATAAGTAAATACAGAGGTGAGGGGGAAAGGTACAGTGGTGAGAGGATAAGTAAATACAGATGTGAGGGGAAAGGTACAGTGGTGAGGGGATAAGTAAATACAGAGGTGAGAGGATAAGAAAATACAGAGGTGAGGGGAAAGGTACAGTGGTGAGAGGATAAGTAAATACAGATGTGAGGGGTAAGGTACAGTGGTGAGGGGATAAGTATATACAGAGGTGAAGGGGAAAGGTACAGTGGTGAGAGGTTAAGTAAATACAGAGGTGAGGGGAAAGGTACAGTGGTGAGAGGATAAGTAAATACAGAGGTGAGAGGAAAAGTAAATACAGAGGTGAGGGGGAAATGTACCGTGGTGATAGTATAAGTAAATACAGAGGAAGGGGGAATGGTGCAATGGTGAGAGGATAAGTAAATACAGAGGTGAGGGGAAAGGTACAGTGGTGAGGGGATAAGCAAATACAGAGGTGAGAGGATAAGTAAATACAGAGGTGAGGGGGAAAGGTACAGAGGTGAGAGGATAAGTAAATACAGAGGTGAGGGGTAAGGTACAGTGGTGAGAGGATAAGTAAATACAGAGGTGAGGGGAAAAGGTACAGTGGTGAGAGGATAAGTAAATATAGAGGTGTGGGGGAAAGGTACAGTGGTGAGGGGATAAGTAAATACAGAGGTGAAGGGTAAAGGTACAGTGGTGAGAGGATAAGTAAATACAGAGGTGAGGGGGGAAGCTACAGAGGTGAGGGGATAAGTAAATAGAGGTGAGGGAGAAAGGTACAGTGGTGAGGGGATAAGTAAATACAGAGGTGAAGGGGAAAGGTACAATGGTGAGGGGATAAGAAAATACAGAGGTGAGGCGGAAAGGTACAGTGGTGAGAGGATAAGTAAATACAGAGGGGGGTGAGAGGATAAGTAAATACAGAGGTGAGGGGGAAAGGTACAGTGGTGAGAGGATAAGTAAATACAGAGGTGAGGGGAAAGGTACAGTGGTGAGAGGATAAGTAAATACAGAGGAGAGAGGAAAAGTAAATACAGAGGTGAGGGGGAAAGGTACAGTGGTGAGAGTATAAGTAAATACAGAGGTGGGGGGAATGGTACAATGGTGAGAGGATAAGTAAATACAGAGGTGAGGGGAAAGGTACAGTGGTGAGGGGATAAGTAAATACAGAGGTGAGAGTATAAGTAAATACAGAGGTGAGGGGGAATGGTACACAGGTGAGAGGATAAGTAAATACAGAGGTGAGGGGGAAATGTACAATGGTGAGGGGATAAGTAAATACAGAGGTGAGGGGGAAAGGTACAGTGGTGAGGGGATAAGTAAATACAGAGGTGAGGGGATAAGTAAATACAGAGGTGAGGGGAAAAGGTACAGTGGTGAGAGGATAAGTAAATACAGATGTGAGGGATAAGGTACAGTGGTGAGAGGATAAGTAAATACAGAGGTGAGGGGGAAAGGTACAGAGGTGAGAGGATAAGTAAATACAGTGGTGAGGGGGAAAGGTACAGTGGTGAGAGGATAAGTAAATACAGATGTGAGGGGAAAGGTACAGTGGTGAGGGGATAAGTAAATACAGAGGTGAGAGGATAAGTAAATACAGAGGTGAGGGGAAAGGTACAGTGGAGAGGGTATAAGTATATACAGAGGTGAGTGGGAAAGGTACACTGGTGAGAGGATAAGTAAATACAGAGGTGAGGGGAAAGGTACAGTGGTGAGAGGATAAGTAAATACAGAGGTGAGAGGAAAAGTAAATACAGAGGTGAGAGGGAAAGGTACAGTGGTGAGAGGATAAGTAAATACAGAGGTGAGGGGAAAGGTAAAGTGGTGAGGGGATAAGTAAATACAGAGGTGAGAGGATAAGTAAATACAGAGGTGAGCGGGAAAGGTACAGTGGTGAGAGGATAAGTAAATACAGATGTGAGGGATAAGGTACAGTGGTGAGAGGATAAGTAAATACAGAGGTGAGGGGGAAAGGTACAGAGGTGAGAGGATAAGTAAATACAGCGGTGAGGGGGGAAAGGTACAGTGGTGAGAGGATAAGTAAATACAGAGGTGTGGGGGAAAGGTACAGTGGTGAGAGGATAAGTAAATACAGATGTGAGGGGAAAGGTACAGTGGTGAGGGGATAAGTAAATACAGAGGTGAGGGGTAAGGTACAGTGGTGAGAGGATAAGTAAATACAGAGGTGAGAGGATAAGTAAATACAGAGGTGAGGGGGAAAGGTACAGTGGTGAGAGGATAAGTAAATACAGAGGTGAGGGGAAAGGTACAGTGGTGAGAGGATAAGTAAATACAGAGGTGAGAGGAAAAGTAAATACAGAGGTGAGGGGGAAAGGTACAGTGGTGAGAGTATAAGTAAATACAGAGGTGGGGGGAACGGTACAATGGTGAGAGGATAAGTAAATACAGAGGTGAGAGTATAAGAAATACAGAGGTGAGGGGGAATGGTACACAGGTGAGAGGATAAGTAAATACAGAGGTGAGGGGGAAATGTACAATGGTGAGGGGATAAGTAAATACAGAGGTGAGGGGGAAAGGTACAGTGGTGAGGGGATAAGTAAATACAGAGGTGAGGGGATAAGTAAATACAGAGGTGATTGGAAAAGGTACAGTGGTGAGAGGATAAGTAAATACAGATGTGAGGGATAAGGTACAGTGGTGAGAGGATAAGTAAATACAGAGGTGAGGGGGAAAGGTACAGAGGTGAGAAGATAAGTAAATACAGTGGTGAGGGGGAAAGGTACAGTGGTGAGAGGATAAGTAAATACAGAGGTGAGGGGGAAAGGTACAGTGGTGAGAGGATAAGTAACTACAGATGTGAGGGGAAAGGTACAGTGGTGAGGGGATAAGTAAATACAGAGGTGAGAGGATAAGTAAATACAGAGGTGAGGGGAAAGGTACAGTGGTGAGAGGATAAGTAAATACAGATGTGAGGGGTAAGGTACAGTGGTGAGGGGATAAGTATATACTGAGGTGAGGGGGAAAGGTACACTGGTGAGAGGATAAGTAAATACAGAGGTGAGGGGAAAGGTACAGTGGTGAGAGGATAAGTAAATACAGAGGTGAGAGGAAAAGTAAATACAGAGGTGAGAGGGAAAGGTACAGTGGTGAGAGTATAAGTAAATACAGAGGTGTGGGGAATGGTACAATGGTGAGAGGATAAGTAAATACAGAGGTGAGTGGAAAGGTACAGTGGTGAGGGGATAAGTAATTACAGAGGTGAGAGGATAAGTAAATACAGAGGTGAGGGGGAAAGGTACAGAGGTGAGTGGATAAGTAAATACAGAGGTGAGGGGTAAGGTACAGTGGTGAGAGGATAAGTAAATACAGAGGTGAGGGGGAAAGGTACAATGGTGAGAGGATAAGTAAATACAGAGGTGATCGGAAAAGTACAGTGGTGAGATGATAAGTAAATACAGAGGTGAGGGGGAATGGTACAGAGGTGAGAGGATAAGTAAATACAGAGGTGAGGGGGAAAGGTACAGTGGTGAGGGGATAAGTAAATAGAGGTGAGGGAGAAAGGTACAGTGGTGACGGGATAAGTAATTACAGAGGTGAGGGGGAAAGGTACAATGGTGAGGGGATAAGTAAATACAGAGGTGAGGGGGAAGGGTACAGTGGTGAGGGGATAAGTAAATACAGAGGTGAGGGGATAAGTAAATACAGAGGTGAGGGGAAAAGGTACAGTGGTGAGAGGATAAGTAAATACAGATGTGAGGGATAAGGTACAGTGGTGAGAGGATAAGTAAATACAGAGTTGAGGGGGGAAAGGTACAGAGGTGAGAGGATAAGTAAATACAGAGGTGAGGGGGAAAGGTACAGTGGTGAGAGGATAAGTAAATACAGATGTGAGGGGAAAGGTACAGTGGTGAGAGGATAAGTAAATATAGAGGTGTGGGGGAAAGGTACAGTGGTGAGGGGATAAGTAAATACAGAGGTGAGGGGGAAAGGTACAGTGGTGAGAGGATAAGTAAATACAGAGGTGAGGGGGGAAGCTACAGAGGTGAGGGGATAAGTAAATAGAGGTGAGGGAGAAAGGTGCAGTGGTGAGGGGATAAGTAAATACAGAGGTGAGGGGGAAAGGTACAGTGGTGAGGGGATAAGTATATACAGAGATGAGGGGGAAAGGTACAGTGGTGAGGGGATAAGTAAATGCAGAGGTGAGGGGGAAAGGTACAGTGGTGAGAGGATAAGTAAATACAGAGGTGCGGGGGAAAGGTACAGAGGTGAGTGGATAAGTAAATACAGAGGTGAGGGGAAAGGTACAGAGGTGAGAGGATAAGTAAATACAGCGGTGAGAGGATAAGTAAATTCAGAGGTGAGGGGTATGGTACAGTGGTGAGAGGATAAGTAAATACAGAGGTGAGGGGAAATGTACAGTGGTGAGAGGATAAGTAAATACAGAGGTGAGAGGATAACTAAATACAGATGTGAGGGGAAATGTACAGTGGTGAGAGGATAAGTAAATACAGAGGTGAGAGGATAAGTAAATTCAGAGGTGAGGTGAAATGTACAGTGGTGAGAGGATAAGTAATTACAGTGGTGAGAGGATAAGTAAATATAGATGTGAGGGGTAAGGTACAGTGGTGAGGGGATGAGTATATACAGAGGTGAGGGGGAAAGGTACAGTGGTGAGAGGATAAGTAAATACAGAGGTGAGGGGAAAGGTACAGTGGTGAGAGGATAAGTAAATACAGAGGTAAGAGGAAAAGTAAATACAGAGGTGAGGGGGAAAGGTACAGTGGTGAGAGTATAAGTAAATACAGTGGTTGGGGGAATGGTACAATGGTGAGAGGATAAGTATATACAGACGAGAGAGGATAAGTAAATACAGAGGTGAGGGGGAAAGGTACAGAGGTGAGAGGATAACTAAATACAGAGGTGAGGGGTAAGGTACAGTGGTGAGAGGATTAGTATATACAGAGGTGAGGGGGAAAGGTACAGTGGTGAGGGGATAAGTAAATACAGAGGTGAGGGGATAAGTAAATACAGAGGTGAGGGGAAAAGGTACAGTGGTGAGAGGATAAGTAAATACAGATGTGAGGGATAAGGTACAGTGGTGAGAGGATAAGTAAATACAGAGGAGAGGGGGAAAGGTACAGAGGTGAGAGGATGAGTAAATACAGGGATGAGGGGGAAAGGTACAGTGGTGAGAGGATAAGTAAATACAGAGGTGAGGGGGAAAGGTACAGTGCTGAGAGGATAAGTAAATACAGATGTGAGGCGAAAGGTACAGTGGTGAGGGGATAAGTAAATACAGAGGTGAGAGGATAAGTAAATACAGAGGTGAGGGGTAAGGTACAGTGGTGAGAGGATAAGTAAATACAGATGTGAGGGGTAAGGTACAGTGGTGAGGGGATAAGTATATACAGAGGTGAGGGGGAAAGGTACAGTGGTGAGAGGATTAGTAAATACAGAGTTGAGGGGAAAGGTACAGTGGTGAGAGGATAAGTAAATACAGAGGTGAGAGGAAAAGTAAATACAGAGGTGAGGGGGAAAGGTACAGTGGTGAGAGTATCAGTAAATACAGAGGTGGGGGGAATGGTACAATGGAGAGAGGATAAGTAAATACAGAGGTGAGGGGAAAGGTACAGTGGTGAGGGGATAAGTAAATACAGAGGTGAGAGGATAAGTAAATACAGAGGTGAGGGGGAAAGGTACAGAGGTGAGAGGATAAGTAAATACAGAGGTGAGGGGTAAGGTACAGTTGTGAGAGGATAAGTAAATACAGAGGTGATCGGAAATGTACAGTGGTGAGATGATAAGTAAATACAGAGGTGAGGGGGAATGGTACAGAGGTGAGAGGATAAGTAAATACAGAGGTGGGGGGAATGGTACAATGGTGAGAGGATAAGTAAATACAGAGGTGAGGGGAAAGGTACAGTGGTGAGGGGATAAGTAAATACAGAGGTGAGAGGATAAGTAAATACAGAGGTGAGTGGGAAAGGTACAGAGGTGAGAGGATAAGTAAATACAGAGGTGAGGGGTAAGGTACAGTGGTGAGAGGATAAGTAAATACAGAGGTGAAGGGGAAAGGTACAATGGTGAGAGGATAAGTGAATACAGAGGTGATCGGAAATGTACAGTGGTGAGATGATAAGTAAATACAGAGGTGAGGGGGAATGGTACAGAGGTGAGAGGATAAGTAAATACAGAGGTGAGGGGGAAAGGTACAGTGGTGAGGGGATAAGTAAATAGAGGTAAGGGAGAAAGGTACAGTGGTGAGGGATAAGTAAATACAGAGGTGAGGGGGAAAGGTACAATGGTGAGGGGATAAGTAAATACAGAGGTGAGGGGGAAAGGTACAGTGGTGAGGGGATAAGTAAATACAGAGGTGAGGGGATAAGTAAATACAGAGGTGAGGGGAAAAGGTACAGTGGTGAGAGGATAAGTAAATACAGATGTGAGGGATAAGGTACAGTGGTGAGAGGATAAGTAAATACAGAGTTGAGGTGGAAAGGTACAGAGGAGAGAGGATAAGTAAATACAGAGGTGAGGGGGGAAAGGTACAGTGGTGAGAGGATATGTAAATACAGATGTGAGGGGAAAGGTACAGTGGTGAGAGGATAAGTAAATATAGAGGTGTGGGGGAAAGGTACAGTGGTGAGGGGATAAGTAAATACAGAGGTGAGGGGGAAAGGTACAGTGGTGAGAGGATAAGTAAATCAAGAGGTGAGGGGGGAAGCTACAGAGGTGAGGGGATAAGTAAATAGAGGTGAGGGAGAAAGGTACAGTGGTGAGGGGATAAGTAAATACAGAGGTGAGGGGGAAAGGTACAGTGGTGAGAGTATAAGTAAATACAGTGGTTGGGGGAATGGTACAATGGTGAGAGGATAAGTATATACAGACGAGAGAGGATAAGTAAATACAGAGGTGAGGGGGAAAGGTACAGAGGTGAGAGGATAACTAAATACAGAGGTGAGGGGTAAGGTACAGTGGTGAGAGGATAAGTATATACAGAGGTGAGGGGGAAAGGTACAGTGGTGAGGGGATAAGTAAATACAGAGGTGAGGGGATAAGTAAATACAGAGGTGAGGGGAAAAGGTACAGTGGTGAGAGGATAAGTAAATACAGATGTGAGGGATAAGGTACAGTGGTGAGAGGATAAGTAAATACAGAGGAGAGGGGGAAAGGTACAGAGGTGAGAGGATGAGTAAATACAGCGATGAGGGGGAAAGGTACAGTGGTGAGAGGATAAGTAAATACAGAGGTGAGGGGGAAAGGTACAGTGCTGAGAGGATAAGTAAATACAGATGTGAGGCGAAAGGTACAGTGGTGAGGGGATAAGTAAATACAGAGGTGAGAGGATAAGTAAATACAGAGGTGAGGGGTAAGGTACAGTGGTGAGAGGATAAGTAAATACAGATGTGAGGGGTAAGGTACAGTGGTGAGGGGATAAGTATATACAGAGGTGAGGGGGAAAGGTACAGTGGTGAGAGGATTAGTAAATACAGAGTTGAGGGGAAAGGTACAGTGGTGAGAGGATAAGTAAATACAGAGGTGAGAGGAAAAGTAAATACAGAGGTGAGGGGGAAAGGTACAGTGGTGAGAGTATCAGTAAATACAGAGGTGGGGGGAATGGTACAATGGAGAGAGGATAAGTAAATACAGAGGTGAGGGGAAAGGTACAGTGGTGAGGGGATAAGTAAATACAGAGGTGAGAGGATAAGTAAATACAGAGGTGAGGGGGAAAGGTACAGAGGTGAGAGGATAAGTAAATACAGAGGTGAGGGGTAAGGTACAGTGGTGAGAGGATAAGTAAATACAGAGGTGATCGGAAATGTACAGTGGTGAGATGATAAGTAAATACAGAGGTGAGGGGGAATGGTACAGAGGTGAGAGGATAAGTAAATACAGAGGTGGGGGGAATGGTACAATGGTGAGAGGATAAGTAAATACAGAGGTGAGGGGAAAGGTACAGTGGTGAGGGGATAAGTAAATACAGAGGTGAGAGGATAAGTAAATACAGAGGTGAGTGGGAAAGGTACAGAGGTGAGAGGATAAGTAAATACAGAGGTGAGGGGTAAGGTACAGTGGTGAGAGGATAAGTAAATACAGAGGTGAAGGGGAAAGGTACAATGGTGAGAGGATAAGTGAATACAGAGGTGATCGGAAAAGTACAGTGGTGAGATGATAAGTAAATACAGAGGTGAGGGGGAATGGTACAGAGGTGAGAGGATAAGTAAATACAGAGGTGAGGGGGAAAGGTACAGTGGTGAGGGGATAAGTAAATAGAGGTAAGGGAGAAAGGTACAGTGGTGAGGGATAAGTAAATACAGAGGTGAGGGGGAAAGGTACAATGGTGAGGGGATAAGTAAATACAGAGGTGAGGGGGAAAGGTACAGTGGTGAGGGGATAAGTAAATACAGAGGTGAGGGGATAAGTAAATACAGAGGTGAGGGGAAAAGGTACAGTGGTGAGAGGATAAGTAAATACAGATGTGAGGGATAAGGTACAGTGGTGAGAGGATAAGTAAATACAGAGTTGAGGGGGAAAGGTACAGAGGAGAGAGGATAAGTAAATACAGAGGTGAGGGGGAAAGGTACAGTGGTGAGAGGATATGTAAATACAGATGTGAGGGGAAAGGTACAGTGTTGAGAGGATAAGTAAATATAGAGGTGTGGGGGAAAGGTACAGTGGTGAGGGGATAAGTATATACAGAGATGAGGGGGAAAGGTACAGTGGTGAGGGGAGAAGTAAATACAGAGGTGAGGGGGAAAGGTACAGTGGTGAGAGGATAAGTAAATACAGAGGTGCGGGGGAAAGGTACAGAGGTGAGTGGATAAGTAAATACAGAGTTGAGGGGAAAGGTAAAGTGGTGAGAGGATAAGTAATTACAGAGGTGAGAGGATAAGTAAATACAGAGGTGAGGGGAAAGATACAGAGGTGAGAGGATAAGTAAATACAGAGGTGAGAGGATAAGTAAATTCAGAGGTGAGGGGTAAGGTACAGTGGTGAGAGGATAAGTAAATACAGAGGTGAGGGGAAATGTACAGTGGTGAGAGGATAAGTAAATACAGAGGTGAGAGGATAACTAAATACAGAGGTGAGGGGAAATGTACAGTGGTGAGAGGATAAGTAAATACAGAGGTGAGAGGATAAGTAAATTCAGAGGTGAGGGGAAATGTACAGTGGTGAGAGGATAAGTAATTACAGTGGTGAGAGGATAAGTAAATATAGATGTGAGGGGTAAGGTACAGTGGTGAGGGGATAAGTATATACAGAGGTGAGGGGGAAAGGTACAGTGGTGAGAGGATAAGTAAATACAGAGGTGAGCGGAAAGGTACAGTGGTGAGAGGATAAGTAAATACAGAGGTCAGGGGATAAGTAAATACAGAGGTGAGGGGGAAAGGTACAATGGGGAGGGGATAAGTAAATACAGAGGTGAGGGGGAAAGGTACAGTGGTGAGGGGATAAGTAAATACAGAGGTGAGGGGATAAGTAAATACAGAGGTGAGGGGAAAGGTACAGTGGAGAGAGGATAAGTAAATACAGATGTGAGGGGTAAGGTGCAGTGGTGAGGGTATAAGTATATACAGAGGTGAGTGGGAAAGGTACACTGGTGAGAGGATAAGTAAATACAGAGGTGAGGGGAAAGGTACAGTGGTGAGAGGATAAGTAAATACAGAGGTAAGAGGAAAAGTAAATACAGAGGTGAGAGGGAAAGGTACAGTGGTGAGAGTATAAGTAAATGCAGAGGTGTGGGGAATGGTACAATGGTGAGAGGATAAGTAAATACAGAGGTGAGGGGAAAGGTAAAGTGGTGAGGGGATAAGTAAATACAGAGGTGAGAGGATAAGTAAATACAGAGGTGAGGGGGAAAGGTACAGTGGTGAGAGGATAAGTAAATACAGATGTGAGGGATAAGGTACAGTGGTGAGAGGATAAGTAAATACAGAGGTGAGGGGGAAAGGTACAGAGGTGAGAGGATAAGTAAATACAGCGGTGAGGGGGGAAAGGTACAGTGGTGAGAGGATAAGTAAATACAGAGGTGTGGGGGAAAGGTACAGTGGTGAGAGGATAAGTAAATACAGATGTGAGGGGAAAGGTACAGTGGTGAGGGGATAAGTAAATACAGAGGTGAGGGGTAAGGTACAGTGGTGAGAGGATAAGTAAATACAGAGGTGAGAGGAAAAGTAAATACAGAGGTGAGGGGGAAAGGTACAGTGGTGAGAGTATAAGTAAATACAGAGGTGGGGGAATGGTACAATGGTGAGAGGATAAGTAAATACAGAGGTGAGGGGAAAGGTACAGTGGTGAGGGGATAAGTAAATACAGAGGTGAGAGTATAAGTAAATACAGAGGTGAGGGGGAATGGTACACAGGTGAGTGGATAAGTAAATACAGAGGTGAGGGGGAAATGTATAATGGTGAGGGGATAAGTAAATACAGAGGTGAGGGGGAAAGGTACAGTGGTGAGGGGATAAGTAAATACAGAGGTGAGGGGATAAGTAAATACAGAGGTGATTGGAAAAGGTACAGTGGTGAGAGGATAAGTAAATACAGATGTGAGGGATAAGGTACAGTGGTGAGAGGATAAGTAAATACAGAGTTGAGGGGGAAAGGTACAGAGGTGAGAGGATAAGTAAATACAGAGGTGAGGGGGAAAGGTACAGTGGTGAGAGGATAAGTAAATACAGATGTGAGGGGAAAGGTACAGTGGTGAGAGGATAAGTAAATATAGAGGTGTGGGGGAAAGGTACAGTGGTGAGGGGATAAGTAAATACAGAGGTGAGGGGGAAAGGTACAGTGGTGAGAGGATAAGTAAATACAGAGGTGAGGGGGGAAGCTACAGAGGTGAGGGGATAAGTAAATAGAGGTGAGGGAGAAAGGTACAGTGGTGAGGGGATAAGTAAATACAGAGGTGAGGGGGAAAGGTACAGTGTTGAGGGGATAAGTATATACAGAGATGAGGGGGAAAGGTACAGTGGTGAGGGGATAAGTAAATGCAGAGGTGAGGGGGAAAGGTACAGTGGTGAGAGGATAAGTAAATACAGAGGTGAGGGGAAAGGTACAGAGGTGAGAGGATAAGTAAATACAGAGGTGAGAGGAAAAGTAAATTCAGAGGTGAGGGGATAAGTAAATGCAGAGGTGAGGGGGAAAGGTACAGTGGTGAGAGGATAAGTAAATTCAGAGGTGAGGTGAAATGTACAGTGGTGAGAGGATAAGTAATTACAGTGGTGAGAGGATAAGTAAATATAGATGTGAGGGGTAAGGTACAGTGGTGAGGGGATAAGTATATACAGAGGTGAGGGGGAAAGGTACAGTGGTGAGAGGATAAGTAAATACAGAGGTGAGGGGAAAGGTACAGTGGTGAGAGGATAAGTAAATACAGAGGTAAGAGGAAAAGTAAATACAGAGGTGAGGGGGAAAGGTACAGTGGTGAGAGTATAAGTAAATACAGTGGTGGGGGGAATGGTACAATGGTGAGAGGATAAGTATATACAGACGTGAGAGGATAAGTAAATACAGAGGTGAGGGGGAAAGGTACAGAGGTGAGAGGATAACTAAATACAGAGGTGAGGGGTAAGGTACAGTGGTGAGAGGATAAGTATATACAGAGGTGAGGGGGAAAGGTACAGTGGTGAGGGGATAAGTAAATACAGAGGTGAGGGGATAAGTAAATACAGAGGTGAGGGGAAAACGTACAGTGGTGAGAGGATAAGTAAATACAGATGTGAGGGATAAGGTACAGTGGTGAGAGGATAAGTAAATACAGAGGAGAGGGGGAAAGGTACAGAGGTGAGAGGATGAGTAAATACAGCGATGAGGGGGAAAGGTACAGTGGTGAGAGGATAAGTATATACAGAGGTGAGGGGGAAAGGTACAGTGCTTAGAGGATAAGTAAATACAGATGTGAGGCGAAAGGTACAGTGGTGAGGGGATAAGTAAATACAGAGGTGAGAGGATAAGTAAATACAGAGGTGAGGGGTAAGGTACAGTGGTGAGAGGATAAGTAAATAAAGATGTGAGGGGTAAGGTACAGTGGTGAGGGGATAAGTATATACAGAGGTGAGGGGGAAAGGTACAGTGGTGAGAGGATAAGTAAATACAGAGGTGAGGGGAAAGGTACAGTGGTGAGAGGATAAGTAAATACAGAGGTGAGAGGAAAAGTAAATACAGAGGTGAGGGGGAAAGGTACAGTGGTGAGAGTATCAGTAAATACAGAGGTGGGGGGAATGGTACAATGGAGAGAGGATAAGTAAATACAGAGGTGAGGGGAAAGGTACAGTGGTGAGGGGATAAGTAAATACAGAGGTGAGAGGATAAGTAAATACAGAGGTAAGGGGGAAAGGTACAGAGGTGAGAGGATAAGTAAATACAGAGGTGAAGGGTAAGGTACAGTGGTGAGAGGATAAGTAAATACAGAATTGAGGGGGAAAGGTACAATGGTGAGAGGATAAGTAAATACAGAGGTGATCGGAAAGGTACAGTGGTGAGATGATAAGTAAATACAGAGGTGAGGGGGAATGGTACAGAGGTGAGAGGAAAAGTAAATACAGATGTGAGGGATAAGGTACAGTGGTGAGAGGATAAGTAAATACAGAGGTGAGGGGGAAAGGTACAGAGGTGAGAGGATAAGTAAATACAGAGGTGAGGGGGAAAGGTACAGTGGTGAGAGGATAAGTAAATACAGAGGTGAGGGGGAAAGGTACAGTGGTGAGAGGATAAGTAAATACAGATGTGAGGGGAAAGGTACAGTGGTGAGGGGATAAGTAAATACAGAGGTGAGAGGATAAGAAAATACAGAGGTGAGGGGAAAGGTACAGTGGTGAGAGGATAAGTAAATACAGATGTGAGGGGTAAGGTACAGTGGTGAGGGGATAAGTATATACAGAGGTGATGGGGAAAGGTACAGTGGTGAGAGGTTAAGTAAATACAGAGGTGAGGGGAAAGGTACAGTGGTGAGAGGATAAGTAAATACAGAGGTGAGAGGAAAAGTAAATACAGAGGTGAGGGGGAAAGGTACAGTGGTGATAGTATAAGTAAATACAGAGGAAGGGGGAATGGTGCAATGGTGAGAGGATAAGTAAATACAGAGGTGAGGGGAAAGGTACAGTGGTGAGGGGATAAGCAAATACAGAGGTGAGAGGATAAGTAAATACAGAGGTGAGGGGGAAAGGTACAGAGGTGAGAGGATAAGTAAATACAGAGGTGAGGGGTAAGGTACAGTGGTGAGAGGATAAGTAAATACAGAGGTGAGGGGAAAAGGTACAGTGGTGAGAGGATAAGTAAATATAGAGGTGTGGGGGAAAGGTACAGTGGTGAGGGGATAAGTAAATACAGAGGTGAAGGGTAAAGGTACAGTGGTGAGAGGATAAGTAAATACAGAGGTGAGGGGGGAAGCTACAGAGGTGAGGGGATAAGTAAATAGAGGTGAGGGAGAAAGGTACAGTGGTGAGGGGATAAGTAAATACAGAGGTGAAGGGGAAAGGTACAATGGTGAGGGGATAAGTAAATACAGAGGTGAGGCGGAAAGGTACAGTGGTGAGAGGATAAGTAAATACAGAGGTGAGGGGGAAAGGTACAGTGGTGAGAGGATAAGTAAATACAGAGGTGAGGGGAAAGGTACAGTGGTGAGAGGATAAGTAAATACAGAGGAGAGAGGAAAAGTAAACACAGAGGTGAGGGGGAAAGGTACAGTGGTGAGAGTATAAGTAAATACAGAGGTGGGGGGAATGGTACAATGGTGAGAGGATAAGTAAATACAGAGGTGAGGGGAAAGGTACAGTGGTGAGGGGATAAGTAAATACAGAGGTGAGAGTATAAGTAAATACAGAGGTGAGGGGGAATGGTACACAGGTGAGAGGATAAGTAAATACAGAGGTGAGGGGGAAATGTACAATGGTGAGGGGATAAGTAAATACAGAGGTGAGGGGGAAAGGTACAGTGGTGAGGGGATAAGTAAATACAGAGGTGAGGGGATAAGTAAATACAGAGGTGAGGGGAAAAGGTACAGTGGTGAGAGGATAAGTAAATACAGATGTGAGGGATAAGGTACAGTGGTGAGAGGATAAGTAAATACAGAGGTGAGGGGGAAAGGTACAGAGGTGAGAGGATAAGTAAATACAGTGGTGAGGGGGTAAGGTACAGTGGTGAGAGGATAAGTAAATACAGATGTGAGGGGAAAGGTACAGTGGTGAGGGGCTAAGTAAATACAGAGGTGAGAGGATAAGTAAATACAGAGGTGAGGGGAAAGGTACAGTGGAGAGAGGATAAGTAAATACAGATGTGAGGGGTAAGGTACAGTGGTGAGGGTATAAGTATATACAGAGGTGAGTGGGAAAGGTACACTGGTGAGAGGATAAGTAAATACAGAGGTGAGGGGAAAGGTACAGTGGTGAGAGGATAAGTAAATACAGAGGTGAGAGGAAAAGTAAATACAGAGGTGAGAGGGAAAGGTACAGTGGTGAGAGTATAAGTAAATACAGAGGTGTGGGGAATGGTACAATGGTGAGAGGATAAGTAAATACAGAGGTGAGGGGAAAGGTAAAGTGGTGAGGGGATAAGTAAATACAGAGGTGAGAGGATAAGTAAATACAGAGGTGAGGGGTAAAGGTACAGTGGTGAGAGGATAAGTAAATACAGATGTGAGGGATAAGGTACAGTGGTGAGAGGATAAGTAAATACAGAGGTGAGGGGGAAAGGTACAGAGGTGAGAGGATAAGTAAATACAGCGGTGAGGGGGGAAAGGTACAGTGGTGAGAGGATAAGTAAATACAGAGGTGTGGGGGAAAGGTACAGTGGTGAGAGGATAAGTAAATACAGATGTGAGGGGAAAGGTACAGTGGTGAGGGGATAAGTAAATACAGAGGTGAGGGGTAAGGTACAGTGGTGAGAGGATAAGTAAATACAGAGGTGAGAGGATAAGTAAATACAGAGGTGAGGGGGAAAGGTACAGTGGTGAGAGGATAAGTAAATACAGAGGTGAGGGGAAAGGTACAGTGGTGAGAGGATAAGTAAATACAGAGGTGAGAGGAAAAGTAAATACAGAGGTGAGGGGGAAAGGTACAGTGGTGAGAGTATAAGTAAATATAGAGGTGGGTGGAATGGTACAATGGTGAGAGGATAAGTAAATACAGAGGTGAGATTATAAGAAATACAGAGGTGAGGGGGAATGGTACACAGGTGAGAGGATAAGTAAATACAGAGGTGAGGGGGAAATGTACAATGGTGAGGGGATAAGTAAATACAGAGGTGAGGGGGAAAGGTACAGTGGTGAGGGGATAAGTAAATACAGAGGTGAGGGGATAAGTAAATACAGAGGTGATTGGAAAAGGTACAGTGGTGAGAGGATAAGTAAATACAGATGTGAGGGATAAGGTACAGTGGTGAGAGGATAAGTAAATACAGAGGTGAGGGGGAAAGGTACAGAGGTGAGAGGATAAGTAAATACAGTGGTGAGGGGAAAGGTACAGTGGTGAGAGGATAAGTAAATACAGAGGTGAGGGGGAAAGGTACAGTGGTGAGAGGATAAGTAACTACAGATGTGAGGGGAAAGGTACAGTGGTGAGGGGATAAGTAAATACAGAGGTGAGAGGCTAAGTAAATACAGAGGTGAGGGGAAAGGTACAGTGGTGAGAGGATAAGTACATACAGATGTGAGGGGTAAGGTACAGTGGTGAGGGGATAAGTATATACAGAGGTGAGGGGGAAAGGTACACTGGTGAGAGGATAAGTAAATACAGAGGTGAGGGGAAAGGTACAATGGTGAGAAGATAAGTAAATACAGAGGTGAGAGGAAAAGTAAATACAGAGGTGAGGGGGAAAGGTACAGTGGTGAGAGTATAAGTAAATACAGAGGTGTGGGGAATGGTACAATGGTGAGAGGATAAGTAAATACAGAGGTGAGGGGAAAGGTACAGTGGTGAGGGGATAAGTAATTACAGAGGTGAGAGGATAAGTAAATACAGAGGTGAGGGGGAAAGGTACAGAGGTGAGAGGATAAGTAAATACAGAGGTGAGGGGTAAGGTACAGTGGTGAGAGGATAAGTAAATACAGAGGTGAGGGGGAAAGGTACAATGGTGAGAGGATAAGTAAATACAGAGGTGATCGGAAAAGTACAGTGGTGAGATGATAAGTAAATACAGAGGTGAGGGGGAATGGTACAGAGGTGAGAGGATAAGTAAATACAGAGGTGAGGGGGAAAGGTACAGTGGTGAGGGGATAAGTAAATAGAGGTGAGGGAGAAAGGTACAGTGGTGAGGGGATAAGTAATTACAGAGGTGAGGGGGAAAGGTACAATGGTGAGGGGATAAGTAAATACAGAGGTGAGGGGGAAAGGTACAGTGGTGAGGGGATAAGTAAATACAGAGGTGAGGGGATAAGTAAATACAGAGGTGAGGGGAAAAGGTACAGTGGTGAGAGGATAAGTAAATACAGATGTGAGGGATAAGGTACAGTGGTGAGAGGATAAGTAAATACAGAGTTGAGGGGGAAAGGTACAGAGGTGAGAGGATAAGTAAATACAGAGGTGAGGGGGAAAGGTACAGTGGTGAGAGGATAAGTAAATACAGATGTGAGGGGAAAGGTACAGTGGTGAGAGGATAAGTAAATATAGAGGTGTGGGGGAAAGGTACAGTGGTGAGAGGATAAGTAAATACAGAGGTGAGGGGGGAAGCTACAGAGGTGAGGGGATAAGTAAATAGAGGTGAGGGAGAAAGGTACAGTGGTGAGGGGATAAGTAAATACAGAGGTGAGGGGGAAAGGTACAGTGGTGAGGGGATAAGTATATACAGAGATGAGGGGGAAAGGTACAGTGGTGAGGGGATAAGTAAATGCAGAGGTGAGGGGGAATGGTACAGTGGTGAGAGGATAAGTAAATACAGAGGTGCGGGGGAAAGGTACAGAGGTGAGTGGATAAGTAAATACAGAGGTGAGGGGAAAGGTACAGAGGTGAGAGGATAAGTAAATACAGAGGTGAGAGGATAAGTAAATTCAGAGGTGAGGGGTAAGGTACAGTGGTGAGAGGATAAGTAAATACAGAGGTGAGTGGAAATGTACAATGGTGAGAGGATAAGTAAATACAGAGGTGAGAGGATAACTAAATACAGATGTGAGGGGAAATGTACAGTGGTGAGAGGATAAGTAAATACAGAGGTGAGAGGATAAGTAAATTCAGAGGTGAGGTGAAATGTACAGTGGTGAGAGGATAAGTAATTACAGTGGTGAGAGGATAAGTAAATATAGATGTGAGGGGTAAGGTACAGTGGTGAGGGGATAAGTATATACAGAGGTGAGGGGGAAAGGTACAGTGGTGAGAGGATAAGTAAATACAGAGGTGAGGGGAAAGGTACAGTGGTGAGAGGATAAGTAAATACAGAGGTAAGAGGAAAAGTAAATACAGAGGTGAGGGGGAAAGGTACAGTGGTGAGAGTATAAGTAAATACAGTGGTTGGGGGAATGGTACAATGGTGAGAGGATAAGTATATACAGACGAGAGAGGATAAGTAAATACAGAGGTGAAGGGGAAAGGTACAGAGGTGAGAGGATAACTAAATACAGAGGTGAGGGGTAAGGTACAGTGGTGAGAGGATAAGTATATACAGAGGTGAGGGGGAAAGGTACAGTGGTGAGGGGATAAGTAAATACAGAGGTGAGGGGATAAGTAAATACAGAGGTGAGGGGAAAAGGTACAGTGGTGAGAGGATAAGTAAATACAGATGTGAGGGATAAGGTACAGTGGTGAGAGGATAAGTAAATACAGAGGAGAGGGGGAAAGGGACAGAGGTGAGAGGATGAGTAAATACAGCGATGAGGGGGAAAGGTACAGTGGTGAGAGGATAAGTAAATACAGAGGTGAGGGGGAAAGGTACAGTGCTGAGAGGATAAGTAAATACAGATGTGAGGCGAAAGGTACAGTGGTGAGGGGATAAGTAAATACAGAGGTGAGAGGATAAGTAAATACAGAGGTGAGGGGTAAGGTACAGTGGTGAGAGGATAAGTAAATACAGATGTGAGGGGTAAGGTACAGTGGTGAGGGGATAAGTATATACAGAGGTGAGGGGGAAAGGTACAGTGGTGAGAGGATAAGTAAATACAGAGGTGAGGGGAAAGGTACAGTGGTGAGAGGATAAGTAAATACAGAGGTGAGAGGAAAAGTAAATACAGAGGTGAGGGGGAAAGGTACAGTGGTGAGAGTATCAGTAAATACAGAGGTGGGGGGAAAGGTACAGTGGTGAGGGGATAAGTAAATACAGAGGTGAGAGGATAAGTAAATACAGAGGTGAGGGGGAAAGGTACAGAGGTGAGAGGATAAGTAAATACAGAGGTGAGGGGTAAGGTACAGTGGTGAGAGGATAAGTAAATACAGACGTGATCGGAAATGTACAGTGGTGAGATGATAAGTAAATACAGAGGTGAGGGGGAATGGTACAGAGGTGAGAGGATAAGTAAATACAGAGGTGGGGGGAATGGTACAATGGTGAGAGGATAAGTAAATACAGAGGTGAGGGGAAAGGTACAGTGGTGAGGGGATAAGTAAATACATAGGTGAGAGGATAAGTAAATACAGAGGTGAGTGGGAAAGGTACAGAGGTGAGAGGATAAGTAAATACAGAGGTGAGGGGTAAGGTACAGTGGTGAGAGGATAAGTAAATACAGAGGTGAGGGGGAAAGGTACAATGGTGAGAGGATAAGTGAATACAGAGGTGATCGGAAAAGTACAGTGGTGAGATGATAAGTAAATACAGAGGTGAGGGGGAATGGTACAGAGGTGAGAGGATAAGTAAATACAGAGGTGAGGGGGAAAGGTACAATGGTGAGGGGATAAGTAAATACAGAGGTGAGGGGGAAAGGTACAGTGGTGAGGGGATAAGTAAATACAGAGGTGAGAGGATAAGTAAATACAGAGGTGGGGGGAATGGTACAATAATGAGAGGATAAGTAAATACAGAGGTGAGGGGAAAGGTACAGTGGTGAGGGGATAAGTAAATACAGAGGTAAGAGGATAAGTAAATACAGAGGTGAGTGGGAAAGGTACAGAGGTGAGAGGATAAGTAAATACAGAGGTGAGGGGTAAGGTACAGTGGTGAGAGGATAAGTAAATACAGAGGTGAGGGGGAAAGGTACAATGGTGAGATTATAAGTGAATACAGAGGTGATCAGAAAAGTACAGTGGTGAGATGATAAGTAAATACAGAGGTGAGGGGGAATGGTACAGAGGTGAGAGGATAAGTAAATACAGAGGTGAGGGGGAAAGGTACAGTGGTGAGGGGATAAGTAAATAGAGGTGAGGGAGAAAGGTACAGTGGTGAGGGATAAGTAAATACAGAGGTGAGGGGGAAAGGTACAATGGTGAGGGGATAAGTAAATACAGAGGTGAGGGGGAAAGGTACAGTGGTGAGGGGATAAGTAAATACAGAGGTGAGGTGATAAGTAAATACAGAGGTGAGGGGAAAAGGTACAGTGGTGAGAGGATAAGTAAATACAGATGTGAGGGATAAGGTACAGTGGTGAGAGGATAAGTAAATACAGAGTTGAGGGGGAAAGGTACAGAGGAGAGAGGATAAGTAAATACAGAGGTGAGGGGGAAAGGTACAGTGGTGAGAGGATAAGTAAATACAGATGTGAGGGGAAAGGTACAGTGGTGAGAGGATAAGTAAATATAGAGGTGTGGGGGAAAGGTACAGTGGTGAGGGGATAAGTAAATACAGAGGTGAGGGGGAAAGGTACAGTGGTGAGAGGATAAGTAAATACAGAGGTGAGGGGGGAAGCTACAGAGGTGAGGGGATAAGTAAATAGAGGTGAGGGAGAAAGGTACAGTGGTGAGGGGATAAGTAAATACAGAGGTGAGGGGGAAAGGTACAGTGGTGAGGGGATAAGTATATACAGAGATGAGGGGGAAAGGTACAGTGGTGAGGGGATAAGTAAATACAGAGGTGAGGGGGAAAGGTACAGTGGTGAGAGGATAAGTAAATACAGAGGTGCGGGGGAAAGGTACAGAGGTGAGTGGATAAGTAAATACAGAGTTGAGGGGAAAGGTAAAGTGGTGAGAGGATAAGTAAATACAGAGGTGAGAGGATAAGTAAATACAGAGGTGAGGGGAAAGATACAGAGGTGAGAGGATAAGTAAATACAGAGGTGAGAGGATAAGTAAATTCAGAGGTGAGGGGTAAGGTACAGTGGTGAGAGGATAAGTAAATACAGAGGTGAGGGGAAATGTACAGTGGTGAGAGGATAAGTAAATACAGAGGTGAGAGGATAAGTAAATTCAGAGGTGAGGGGAAATGTACAGTGGTGAGAGGATAAGTAATTACAGTGGTGAGAGGATAAGTAAATATAGATGTGAGGGGTAAGGTACAGTGGTGAGGGGATAAGTATATACAGAGGTGAGGGGGAAAGGTACAGTGGTGAGAGGATAAGTAAATACAGAGGTGAGCGGAAAGGTACAGTGGTGAGAGGATAAGTAAATACAGAGGTGAGGGGATAAGTAAATACAGAGGTGAGGGGGAAAGGTACAATGGGGAGGGGATAAGTAAATACAGAGGTGAGGGGGAAAGTTACAGTGGTGAGGGGATAAGTAAATACAGAGTTGAGGGGATAAGTAAATACAGAGGTGAGGGGAAAAGGTACAGTGGTGAGAGGATAAGTAAATACAGATGTGATGGATAAGGTACAGTGGTGAGAGGATAAGTAAATACAGAGGAGAGGGGGAAAGGTACAGAGGTGAGAGGATGAGTAAATACAGCGATGAGGGGGAAAGGTACAGTGGTGAGCGGATAAGTAAATACAGAGGTGAGGGGAAAGGTACAGTGCTGAGAAATAAGTAAATACAGATGTGAGGCGAAAGGTACAGTGGTGAGGGGATAAGTAAATACAGAGGTGAGAGGATAAGTAAATACAGAGGTGAGGGGGAAAGGTACAGTGGTGAGAGGCTAAGTAAATACAGAGGTGAGGGGGAAAGGTACAGAGGTGAGAGGATAAGTAAATACAGAGGTGAGGGGGGAAAGGTACAGTGGTGAGAGGATAAGTAAATACAGAGGTGTGGGGGAAAGGTACAGTGGTGAGAGGATAAGTAAATACAGATGTGAGGCGAAAGGTACAGTGGTGAGGGGATAAGTAAATACAGAGGTGAGAGGATAAGTAAATACAGAGGTGAGGGGGAAAGGTACAGTGGTGAGAGGATAAGTAAATACAGAGGTGAGGGGGAAAGGTACAGAGGTGAGAGGATAAGTAAATACAGATGTGAGGGGAAAGGTACAGTGGTGAGGGGATAAATAAATACAGAGGTGAGGGGTAAGGTACAGTGGTGAGAGGATAAGTAAATATAGAGGTGAGAGGATAAGTAAATACAGAGGTGAGGGGGAAAGGTACAGTGGTGAGAGGATAAGTAAATACAGAGGTGAGGGGAAGGTACAGTGGTGAGAGGATAAGTAAATACAGAGGTGAGAGGAAAAGTAAATACAGAGGTGAGGGGGAAAGGTACAGTGGTGAGAGTATAAGTAAATACAGAGGTGGGGGGAATGGTACAATGGTGAGAGGATAAGTAAATACAGAGGTGAGGGGTAAGGTACAGTGGTGAGAGGATAAGTAAATACAGAGGTGATCGGAAAGGTACAGTGGTGAGATGATAAGTAAATACAGAGGAGAGGGGGAATGGTACAGAGGTGAGAGGATAAGTAAATACAGAGGTGAGGGGGAAAGGTACAGTGGTGAGGGGATAAGTAAATACAGAGGTGAGAGGATAAGTAAATACAGAGGTGGGGGGAATGGTACAATGGTGAGAGGATAAGTAAATACAGAGGTGAGGGGAAAGGTACAGTGGTGAGGGGATAAGTAAATACAGAGGTGAGAGGATAAGTAAATACAGAGGTGAGTGGGAAAGGTACAGAGGTGAGAGGATAAGTAAATACAGAGGTGAGGGGTAAGGTACAGTGGTGAGAGGATAAGTAAATACAGAGGTGAGGGGGAATGGTACAGAGGTGAGAGGATAAGTAAATACAGAGGTGAGGGGGAAAGGTACAGTGGTGAGGGGATAAGTAAATAGAGGTGAGGGAGAAAGGTACAGTGGTGAGGGATAAGTAAATACAGAGGTGAGGGGGAAAGGTACAATGGTGAGGGGATAAGTAAATACAGAGGTGAGGGGGAAAGGTACAGTGGTGAGGGGATAAGTAAATACAGAGGTGAGGGAATAAGTAAATACAGAGGTGAGGGGAAAAGGTACAGTGGTGAGAGGATAAGTAAATACAGATGTGAGGGATAAGGTACAGTGGTGAGAGGATAAGTAAATACAGAGTTGAGGGGGAAAGGTACAGAGGAGAGAGGATAAGTAAATATAGAGGTGAGGGGGAAAGGTACAGTGGTGAGAGGATAAGTAAATACAGATGTGAGGGGAAAGGTACAGTGGTGAGAGGATAAGTAAATATAGAGGTGTGGGGGAAAGATACAGTGGTGAGGGGATAAGTAAATACAGAGGTGAGGGGGAAAGGTACAGTGGTGAGAGGATAAGTAAATACAGAGGTGAGGGGGGAAGCTACAGAGGTGAGGGGATAAGTAGATAGAGGTGAGGGAGAAAGGTACAGTGGTGAGGGGATAAGTAAATACAGAGGTGAGGGGGAAAGGTAGAGTGGTGAGGGGATAAGTATATACAGAGATGAGGGGGAAAGGTACAGTGGTGAGGGGATAAGTAAATACAGAGGTGAGGGGGAAAGGTACAGTGGTGAGAGGATAAGTAAATACAGAGGTGCGTGGGAAAGGTACAGAGGTGAGTGGATAAGTAAATACAGAGTTGAGGGGAAAGGTAAAGTGGTGAGAGGATAAGTAAATACAGAGGTGAGAGGATAAGTAAATACAGAGGTGAGGGGAAAGATACAGAGGTGAGAGGATAAGTAAATACAGAGGTGAGAGGATAAGTAAATTCAGAGGTAAGGGGTAAGGTACAGTGGTGAGAGGATAAGTAAATACAGAGGTGAGGGGAAATGTACAGTGGTGAGAGGATAAGTAAATACAGAGGTGAGAGGATAAGTAAATTCAGAGGTGAGGGGAAATGTACAGTGGTGAGAGGATAAGTAATTACAGTGTTGAGAGGATAAGTAAATATAGATGTGAGGGGTAAGGTACAGTGGTGAGGGGATAAATATATACAGAGGTGAGGGGGAAAGGTACAGTGGTGAGAGGATAAGTAAATACAGAGGTGAGCGGAAAGGTACAGTGGTGAGAGGATAAGTAAATACAGAGGTGAGGGGATAAGTAAATACAGAGGTGAGGGGGAAAGGTACAATGGGGAGGGGATAAGTAAATACAGAGGTGAGGGGGAAAGGTACAGTGGTGAGAAGATAAGTAAATACAGATGTGAGGCGAAAGGTACAGTGGTGAGGGGATAAGTAAATACAGAGGTGAGAGGATAAGTAAATACAGAGGTGAGGGGGAAATGTACAGTGGTGAGAGGATAAGTAAATACAGATGTGAGGGATAAGGTACAGTGGTGAGAGGATAAGTAAATACAGCGATGAGGGGGAAAGGTACAGTGGTGAGCGGATAAGTAAATACAGAGGTGAGAGGGAAAGGTACAGTGCTGAGAGGATAAGTAAATACAGATGTGAGGCGAAAGGTACAGTGGTGAGGGGATAAGTAAATACAGAGGTGAGAGGATAAGTAAATACAGAGGTGAGGGGGAAATGTACAGTGGTGAGAGGATAAGTAAATACAGATGTGAGGGATAAGGTACAGTGGTGAGAGGATAAGTAAATACAGAGGTGAGGGGGAAAGGTACAGAGTTGAGAGGATAAGTAAATACAGCGGTGAGGGGGGAAAGGTACAGTGGTGAGAGGATAAGTAAATACAGAGGTGTGGGGGAAAGGTACAGTGGTGAGAGGATAAGTAAATACAGAGGTGAGGGGGAAAGGTACAGAGGTGAGAGGATAAGTAAATACAGCGGTGAGGGGGGAAAGGTACAGTGGTGAGAGGATAAGTAAATACAGAGGTGTGGGGGAAAGGTACAGTGGTGAGAGGATAAGTAAATACAGATGTGAGGGGAAAGGTACAGTGGTGAGGGGATAAGTAAATACAGAGGTGAGGGGTAAGGTACAGTGGTGAGAGGATAAGTAAATACAGAGGTGAGAGGATAAGTAAATACAGAGGTGAGGGGGAAAGGTACAGTGGTGAGAGGATAAGTAAATACAGAGGTGAGGGGAAAGGTACAGTGGTGAGAGGATAAGTAAATACAGGGGTGAGAGGAAAAGTAAATACAGAGGTGAGGGGGAAAAGTACAGTGGTGAGAGTATAAGTAAATACAGAGGTGGGGGGAATGGTACAATGGTGAGAGGATAAGTAAATACAGAGGTGAGGGGAAAGGTACAGTGGTGAGGGGATAAGTAAATACAGAGGTGAGAGTATAAGTAAATACAGAGGTGAGGGGGAATGGTACACAGGTGAGAGGATAAGTAAATACAGAGGTGAGGGGGAAATGTACAATGGTGAGGGGATAAGTAAATACAGAGGTGATGGGGAAAGGTACAGTGGTGAGGGGATAAGTAAATACAGACTTGAGGGGATAAGTAAATACAGAGGTGAGGGGAAAAGGTACAGTGGTGAGAGGATAAGTAAATACAGATGTGAGGGATAAGGTACAGTGGTGAGAGGATAAGTAAATACAGAGGTGAGGGGGAAAGGTACAGAGGTGAGAGGATAAGTAAATACAGTGGTGAGGGGGAAAGGTACAGTGGTGAGAGGATAAGTAAATACAGATGTGAGGGGAAAGGTACAGTGGTGAGGGGATAAGTAAATACAGAGGTGAGGGGTAAGGTACAGTGGTGAGAGGATAAGTAAATACAGAGGTGAGAGGATAAGTAAATACAGAGGTGAGGGGGAAAGGTACAGTGGTGAGAGGATAAGTAAATACAGAGGTGAGGGGAAAGGTACAGTGGTGAGAGGATAAGTAAATACAGAGGTGAGAGGAAAAGTAAATACAGAGGTGAGTTGGAAAGGTACAGTGGTGAGAGTATAAGTAAATACAGAGGTGGGGGGAATGGTACAATGGTGAGAGGATAAGTAAATACAGAGGTGAGGGGAAAGGTACAGTGGTGAGGGGATAAGTAAATACAGAGGTGAGAGTATAAGTAAATACAGAGGTGAGGGGGAATGGTACACAGGTGAGAGGATAAGTAAATACAGAGGTGAGGGGGAAATGTACAATAGTGAGGGGATAAGTAAATACAGAGGTGATGGGGAAAGGTACAGTGGTGAGGGGATAAGTAAATACAGACTTGAGGGGATAAGTATATACAGAGGTGAGGGGAAAAGGTACAGTGGTGAGAGGATAAGTAAATACAGATGTGAGGGATAAGGTACAGTGGTGAGAGGATAAGTAAATACAGAGGTGAGGGGGAAAGGTACAGAGGTGAGAGGATAAGTAAATACAGTGGTGAGGGGGAAAGGTACAGTGGTGAGAGGATAAGTAAATACAGAGGTGAGGGGGAAAGGTACAGTGGTGAGAGGATAAGTAAATACAGATGTGAGGGGAAAGGTACAGTGGTGAGGGGATAAGTAAATACAGAGGTGAGAGGATAAGTAAATACAGAGGTGAGGGGAAAGGTACAGTGGTGAGAGGATAAGTAAATACAGAGGTGAGAGGATAAGTAAATACAGAGGTGAGGGGGAAAGGTACAGTGGTGAGAGGATAAGTAAATACAGATGTGAGGGATAAGGTACAGTGGTGAGAGGACAAGTAAATACAGAGGTGAGGGGGAAAGGTACAGAGGTGAGAGGATAAGTAAATACAGCGGTGAGGGGGGAAAGGTACAGTGGTGAGAGGATAAGTAAATACAGAGGTGTGGGGGAAAGGTACAGTGGTGAGAGGATAAGTAAATACAGAGGTGAGGGGGAAAGGTACAGAGGTGAGAGGATAAGTAAATACAGCGGTGAGGGGGGAAAGGTACAGTGGTGAGAGGATAAGTAAATACAGAGGTGTGGGGGAAAGGTACAGTGGTGAGAGGATAAGTAAATACAGATGTGAGGGGAAAGGTACAGTGGTGAGGGGATAAGTAAATACAGAGGTGAGGGGTAAGGTACAGTGGTGAGAGGATAAGTAAATACAGAGGTGAGAGGATAAGTAAATACAGAGGTGAGGGGGAAAGTACAGTGGTGAGAGGATAAGTAAATACAGAGGTGAGGGGAAAGGTACAGTGGTGAGAGGATAAGTAAATACAGGGGTGAGAGGAAAAGTAAATACAGAGGTGAGGGGGAAAGGTACAGTGGTGAGAGTATAAGTAAATACAGAGGTGGGGGGAATGGTACAATGGTGAGAGGATAAGTAAATACAGAGGTGAGGGGAAAGGTACAGTGGTGAGGGGATAAGTAAATACAGAGGTGAGAGGATAAGTAAATACAGAGGTGAGTGGGAAAGGTACAGAGGTGAGAGGATAAGTAAATACAGAGGTGAGGGGTAAGGTACAGTGGTGAGAGGATAAGTAAATACAGAGGTGAGGGGGAATGGTACAGAGGTGAGAGGATAAGTAAATACAGAGGTGAGGGGGAAAGGTACAGTGGTGAGGGGATAAGTAAATAGAGGTGAGGGAGAAAGGTACAGTGGTGAGGGATAAGTAAATACAGAGGTGAGGGGGAAAGGTACAATGGTGAGGGGATAAGTAAATACAGAGGTGAGGGGGAAAGGTACAGTGGTGAGGGGATAAGTAAATACAGAGGTGAGGGGATAAGTAAATACAGAGGTGAGGGGAAAAGGTACAGTGGTGAGAGGATAAGTAAATACAGATGTGAGGGATAAGGTACAGTGGTGAGAGGATAAGTAAATACAGAGTTGAGGGGGAAAGGTACAGAGGAGAGAGGATAAGTAAATATAGAGGTGAGGGGGAAAGGTACAGTGGTGAGAGGATAAGTAAATACAGATGTGAGGGGAAAGGTACAGTGGTGAGAGGATAAGTAAATATAGAGGTGTGGGGGAAAGATACAGTGGTGAGGGGATAAGTAAATACAGAGGTGAGGGGGAAAGGTACAGTGGTGAGGGGATAAGTATATACAGAGATGAGGGGGAAAGGTACAGTGGTGAGGGGATAAGTAAATACAGAGGTGAGGGGGAAAGGTACAGTGGTGAGAGGATAAGTAAATACAGAGGTGCGGGGGAAAGGTACAGAGGTGAGTGGATAAGTAAATACAGAGTTGAGGGGAAAGGTAAAGTGGTGAGAGGATAAGTAAATACAGAGGTGAGAGGATAAGTAAATACAGAGGTGAGGGGAAAGATACAGAGGTGAGAGGATAAGTAAATACAGAGGTGAGAGGATAAGTAAATTCAGAGGTAAGGGGTAAGGTACAGTGGTGAGAGGATAAGTAAATACAGAGGTGAGGGGAAATGTACAGTGGTGAGAGGATAAGTAAATACAGAGGTGAGAGGATAAGTAAATTCAGAGGTGAGGGGAAATGTACAGTGGTGAGAGGATAAGTAATTACAGTGGTGAGAGGATAAGTAAATATAGATGTGAGGGGTAAGGTACAGTGGTGAGGGGATAAATATATACAGAGGTGAGGGGGAAAGGTACAGTGGTGAGAGGATAAGTAAATACAGAGGTGAGCGGAAAGGTACAGTGGTGAGAGGATAAGTAAATACAGAGGTGAGGGGATAAGTAAATACAGAGGTGAGGGGGAAAGGTACAATGGGGAGGGGATAAGTAAATACAGAGGTGAGGGGGAAAGGTACAGTGGTGAGGGGATAAGTAAATACAGATGTGAGGGATAAGGTACAGTGGTGAGAGGATAAGTAAATACAGCGATGAGGGGGAAAGGTACAGTGGTGAGCGGATAAGTAAATACAGAGGTGAGAGGGAAAGGTACAGTGCTGAGAGGAAAAGTAAATACAGATGTGAGGCGAAAGGTACAGTGGTGAGGGGATAAGTAAATACAGAGGTGAGAGGATAAGTAAATACAGAGGTGAGGGGGAAAGGTACAGTGGTGAGAGGATAAGTAAATACAGATGTGAGGGATAAGGTACAGTGGTGAGAGGATAAGTAAATACAGAGGTGAGGGGGAAAGGTACAGAGGTGAGAGGATAAGTAAATACAGCGGTGAGGGGGGAAAGGTACAGTGGTGAGAGGATAAGTAAATACAGAGGTGAGGGGGAAAGGTACAGTGGTGAGAGGATAAGTAAATACAGAGGTGAGGGGGAAAGGTACAGAGGTGAGAGGATAAGTAAATACAGCGGTGAGGGGGGAAAGGTACAGTGGTGAGAGGATAAGTAAATACAGAGGTGTGGGGGAAAGGTACAGTGGTGAGAGGATAAGTAAATACAGATGTGAGGGGAAAGGTACAGTGGTGAAGGGATAAGTAAATACAGAGGTGAGGGGTAAGGTACAGTGGTGAGAGGATAAGTAAATACAGAGGTGAGAGGATAAGTAAATACAGAGGTGAGGGGGAAAGGTACAGTGGTGAGAGGATAAGTAAATACAGAGGTGAGGGGAAAGGTACAGTGGTGAGAGGATAAGTAAATACAGGGGTGAGAGGAAAAGTAAATACAGAGGTGAGGGGGAAAAGTACAGTGGTGAGAGTATAAGTAAATACAGAGGTGGGGGGAATGGTACAATGGTGAGAGGATAAGTAAATACAGAGGTGAGGGGAAAGGTACAGTGGTGAGGGGATAAGTAAATACAGAGGTGAGAGTATAAGTAAATACAGAGGTGAGGGGGAATGGTACACAGGTGAAAGGATAAGTAAATACAGAGGTGAGGGGGAAATGTACAATGGTGAGGGGATAAGTAAATACAGAGGTGATGGGGAAAGGTACAGTGGTGAGGGGATAAGTAAATACAGACTTGAGGGGATAAGTAAATACAGAGGTGAGGGGAAAAGGTACAGTGGTGAGAGGATAAGTAAATACAGATGTGAGGGATAAGGTACAGTGGTGAGAGGATAAGTAAATACAGAGGTGAGGGGGAAAGGTACAGAGGTGAGAGGATAAGTAAATACAGTGGTGAGGGGGAAAGGTACAGTGGTGAGAGGATAAGTAAATACAGATGTGAGGGGAAAGGTACAGTGGTGAGGGGATAAGTAAATACAGAGGTGAGGGGTAAGGTACAGTGGTGAGAGGATAAGTAAATACAGAGGTGAGAGGATAAGTAAATACAGAGGTGAGGGGGAAAGGTACAGTGGTGAGAGGATAAGTAAATACAGAGGTGAGGGGAAAGGTACAGTGGTGAGAGGATAAGTAAATACAGAGGTGAGAGGAAAAGTAAATACAGAGGTGAGTTGGAAAGGTACAGTGGTGAGAGTATAAGTAAATACAGAGGTGGGGGGAATGGTACAATGGTGAGAGGATAAGTAAATACAGAGGTGAGGGGAAAGGTACAGTGGTGAGGGGATAAGTAAATACAGAGGTGAGAGTATAAGTAAATACAGAGGTGAGGGTGAATGGTACACAGGTGAGAGGATAAGTAAATACAGAGGTGAGGGGGAAATGTACAATAGTGAGGGGATAAGTAAATACAGAGGTGATGGGGAAAGGTACAGTGGTGAGGGGATAAGTAAATACAGACTTGAGGGGATAAGTATATACAGAGGTGAGGGGAAAAGGTACAGTGGTGAGAGGATAAGTAAATACAGATGTGAGGGATAAGGTACAGTGGTGAGAGGATAAGTAAATACAGAGGTGAGGGGGAAAGGTACAGAGGTGAGAGGATAAGTAAATACAGTGGTGAGGGGGAAAGGTACAGTGGTGAGAGGATAAGTAAATACAGAGGTGAGGGGGAAAGGTACAGTGGTGAGAGGATAAGTAAATACAGATGTGAGGGGAAAGGTACAGTGGTGAGGGGATAAGTAAATACAGAGGTGAGAGGATAAGTAAATACAGAGGTGAGGGGAAAGGTACAGTGGTGAGAGGATAAGTAAATACAGATGTGAGGGGTAAGGTACAGTGGTGAGGGGATAAGTATATACAGAGGTGAGGGGGAAAGGTACACTGGTGAGAGGATAAGTAAATACAGAGGTGAGGGGAAAGGTACAGTGGTGAGAGGATAAGTAAATACAGAGGTGAGAGGAACAGTAAATACAGAGGTGAGGGGGAAAGGTACAGAGGTGAGAGGATAAGTAAATACAGAGGTGAGGGGTAAGGTACAGTGGTGAAAGGATAAGTAAATACAGAGGTGAGGGGGAAAGGTACAATGGTGAGAGGATAAGTAAGTACAGAGGTGATCGGAAAAGTACAGTGGTGAGATGATAAGTAAATACAGAGGTGAGGGGGAATGTTACAGAGGTGAGAGGATAAGTAAATACAGAGGTGAGGGGGAAAGGTACAGTGGTGAGGGGATAAGTAAATAGAGGTGAGGGAGAAAGGTACAGTGGTGAGGGGATAAGTAAATACAGAGGTGAGGGGGAAAGGTACAATGGTGAGGGGATAAGTAAATACAGAGGTGAGGGGGAAAGGTACAGTGGTGAGGGGATAAGTAAATACAGAGGTGAGGGGATAAGTAAATACAGAGGTGAGGGGAAAAGGTACAGTGGTGAGAGGATAAGTAAATACAGATGTGAGGGATAAGGTACAGTGGTGAGAGAATAAGTAAATACAGAGTTGAGGGGGAAAAGTACAGAGGTGAGAGGATAAGTAAATACAGAGGTGAGGGGGAAAGGTACAGTGGTGAGAGGATAAGTAAATACAGATGTGAGGGGAAAGGTACAGTGGTGAGAGGATAAGTAAATATAGAGGTGTCGGGGAAAGGTACAGTGGTGAGGGGATAAGTAAATACAGAGGTGAGGGGGAAAGGTACAGTGGTGAGAGGATAAGTAAATACAGAGGTGAGGGGGGAAGCTACAGAGGTGAGGGGATAAGTAAATAGAGGTGAGGGAGAAAGGTACAGTGGTGAGGGGATAAGTAAATACAGAGGTGAGGGGGAAAGGTACAGTGGTGAGGGGATAAGTATATACAGAGATGAGGGGGAAAGGTACAGTGGTGAGGGGATAAGTAAATACAGAGGTGAGGGGGAAAGGTACAGTGGTGAGAGGATAAGTAAATACAGAGGTGCGGGGGAAAGGTACAGAGGTGAGTGGATAAGAAAATACAGAGGTGAGGGGAAAGGTACAGAGGTGAGAGGATAAGTAAATACAGAGGTGAGAGGATAAGTAAATTCAGAGGTGAGGGGTAAGGTACAGTGGTGAGAGGATAAGTAAATACAGAGGTGAGGGGAAATGTACAGTGGTGAGAGGATAAGTAAATACAGAGGTGAGAGGATAACTAAATACAGAGGTGAGGGGGAAATCTACAGTGGTGAGAGGATAAGTAAATACAGAGGTGAGAGGATAAGTAAATTCAGAGGTGAGGGGAAATGTACAGTGGTGAGAGGATAAGTAATTACAGTGGTGAGAGGATAAGTAAATATAGATGTGAGGGGTAAGGTACAGTGGTGAGGGGATAAGTATATACAGACGTGAGGGGGAAAGGTACAGTGGTGAGAGGATAAGTAAATACAGAGGTGAGGGGAAAGGTACAGTGGTGAGAGGATAAGTAAATACAGAGGTAAGAGGAAAAGTAAATACAGAGGTGAGGGGGAAAGGTACAGTGGTGAGAGTATGTAAATACAGTGGTGGGGGGAATGGTACAATGGTGAGAGGATAAGTAAATACAGATGTGAGAGGATAAGTAAATACAGAGGTGAGGGGGAAAGGTACAGAGGTGAGGATAACTAAATACAGAGGTGAGGGGTAAGGTACAATGGTGAGAGGATAAGTATATACAGAGGTGAGGGGGAAAGGTACAGTGGTGAGAGTATAAGTAAATACAGAGGTGAGGGGTAAGGTACAGTGGTGAGAGGATTATATACAGAGGTGAGGGGGAAAGGTACAGTGGTGAGAGTATAAGTAAATACAGAGGTGAGTGGAAAGTTACAGAGGTGAGGGGTAAGGTACAGTGGTGAGAGGATAAGTAAATACAGAGGTGAGGGGGAAAGGTACAATGGTGAGAGGATAAGTAAACACAGAGGTGATCGGAAAGGTACAGTGGTGAGATGCTAAGTAAATACAGAGGAGAGGGGGAATGGTACAGAGGTGAGAGGATAAGTAAATACAGAGGTGAGGGGGAAAGGTACAATGGTGAGGGGATAAGTAAATACAGAGGTGAGGGGGAAAGGTACAGTGGTGAGGGGATAAATAAATACAGAGGTGATGGGGAAAGGTACAGTGGTGAGGGGATAAGTAAATACAGACTTGAGGGGATAAGTAAATACAGAGGTGAGGGGAAAAGGTACAGTGGTGAGAGGATAAGTAAATACAGATGTGAGGGATAAGTTACAGTGGTGAGAGGATAAGTAAATACAGAGGTGAGGGGGAAAGGTACAGAGGTGAGAGGATAAGTAAATACAGTGGTGAGGGGGAAAGGTACAGTGGTGAGAGGATAAGTAAATACAGATGTGAGGGGAAAGGTACAGTGGTGAGGGGATAAGTAAATACAGAGGTGAGGGGTAAGGTACAGTGGTGAGAGGATAAGTAAATACAGAAGTGAGAGGATAAGTAAATACAGAGGTGAGGGGGAAAGGTACAGTGGTGAGAGGATAAGTAAATACAGAGGTGAGAGGAAAAGTAAATACAGAGGTGAGTTGGAAAGGTACAGTGGTGAGAGTATAAGTAAATACAGAGGTGGGGGGAATGGTACAATGGTGAGAGGATAAGTAAATACAGAGGTGAGGGGAAAGGTACAGTGGTGAGGGGATAAGTAAATACAGAGGTGAGAGTATAAGTAAATACAGAGGTGAGGGGGAATGGTACACAGGTGAGAGGATAAGTAAATACAGAGGTGAGGGGGAAATGTACAATAGTGAGGGGATAAGTAAATACAGAGGTGATGGGGAAAGTTACAGTGGTGAGGGGATAAGTAAATACAGACTTGAGGGGATAAGTAAATAAAGGGGTGAGGGGAAAAGGTACAGTGGTGAGAGGATAAGTAAATACAGATGTGAGGGATAAGGTACAGTGGTGAGAGGATAAGTAAATACAGAGGTGAGGGGGAAAGGTACAGAGGTGAGAGGATAAGTAAATACAGTGGTGAGGGGGAAAGGTACAGTGGTGAGAGGATAAGTAAATACAGAGGTGAGGGGGAAAGGTACAGTGGTGAGAGGATAAGTAAATACAGATGTGAGGGGAAAGGTACAGTGGTGAGGGGATAAGTAAATACAGAGGTGAGAGGATAAGTAAATACAGAGGTGAGGGGAAAGGTACAGTGGTGAGAGGATAAGTAAATACAGATGTGAGGGGTAAGGTACAGTGGTGAGGGGATAAGTATATACAGAGGTGAGGGGGAAAGGTACACTGGTGAGAGGATAAGTAAATACAGAGGTGAGGGGAAAGGTACAGTGGTGAGAGGATAAGTAAATACAGAGGTGAGAGGAACAGTAAATACAGAGGTGAGGGGGAAAGGTACAGAGGTGAGAGGATAAGTAAATACAGAGGTGAGGGGTAAGGTACAGTGGTGAAAGGATAAGTAAATACAGAGGTGAGGGGGAAAGGTACAATGGTGAGAGGATAAGTAAATACAGAGGTGATCGGAAAAGTACAGTGGTGAGATGATAAGTAAATACAGAGGTGAGGGGGAAAGGTACAGTGGTGAGGGGATAAGTAAATAGAGGTGAGGGAGAAAGGTACAGTGGTGAGGGGATAAGTAAATACAGAGGTGAGGGGGAAAGGTACAATGGTGAGGGGATAAGTAAATACAGAGGTGAGGGTGAAAGGTACAGTGGTGAGGGGATAAGTAAATACAGAGGTGAGGGGATAAGTAAATACAGAGGAGAGGGGAAAAGGTACAGTGGTGAGAGGATAAGTAAATACAGATGTGAGGGATAAGGTACAGTGGTGAGAGGATAAGTAAATACAGAGTTGAGGGGGAAAGGTACAGAGGTGAGAGGATAAGTAAATACAGAGGTGAGGGGGAAAGGTACAGTGGTGAGAGGATAAGTAAATACAGATGTGAGGGGAAAGGTACAGTGGTGAGAGGATAAGTAAATATAGAGGTGTCGGGGAAAGGTACAGTGGTGAGGGGATAAGTAAATACAGAGGTGAGGGGGAAAGGTACAGTGGTGAGAGGATAAGTAAATACAGAGGTGAGGGGGGAAGCTACAGAGGTGAGGGGATAAGTAAATAGAGGTGAGGGAGAAAGGTACAGTGGTGAGGGGATAAGTAAATACAGAGGTGAGGGGGAAAGGTACAGTGGTGAGGGGATAAGTATATACAGAGATGAGGGGGAAAGGTACAGTGGTGAGGGGATAAGTAAATACAGAGGTGAGGGGGAAAGGTACAGTGGTGAGAGGATAAGTAAATACAGAGGTGCGGGGGAAAGGTACAGAGGTGAGTGGATAAGTAAATACAGAGGTGAGGGGAAAGGTACAGAGGTGAGAGGATAAGTAAATACAGAGGTGAGAGGATAAGTAAATTCAGAGGTGAGGGGTAAGGTACAGTGGTGAGAGGATAAGTAAATACAGAGGTGAGGGGAAATGTACAGTGGTGAGAGGATAAGTAAATACAGAGGTGAGAGGATAACTAAATACAGAGGTGAGGGGGAAATCTACAGTGGTGAGAGGATAAGTAAATACAGAGGTGAGAGGATAAGTAAATTCAGAGGTGAGGGGAAATGTACAGTGGTGAGAGGATAAGTAATTACAGTGGTGAGAGGATAAGTAAATATAGATGTGAGGGGTAAGGTACAGTGGTGAGGGGATAAGTATATACAGACGTGAGGGGGAAAGGTACAGTGGTGAGAGGATAAGTAAATACAGAGGTGAGGGGAAAGGTACAGTGGTGAGAGGATAAGTAAATACAGAGGTAAGAGGAAAAGTAAATACAGAGGTGAGGGGAAAGGTACAGTGGTGAGAGTATGTAAATACAGTGGTGGGGGGAATGGTACAATGGTGAGAGGATAAGTAAATACAGACGTGAGAGGATAAGTAAATACAGAGGTGAGGGGGAAAGGTACAGAGGTGAGGATAACTAAATACAGAGGTGAGGGGTAAGGTACAGTGGTGAGAGGATAAGTATATACAGAGGTGAGGGGGAAAGGTACAGTGGTGAGAGTATAAGTAAATACAGAGGTGAGGGGTAAGGTACAGTGGTGAGAGGATTATATACAGAGGTGAGGGGGAAAGGTACAGTGGTGAGAGTATAAGTAAATACAGAGGTGAGTGGAAAGTTACAGAGGTGAGGGGTAAGGTACAGTGGTGAGAGGATAAGTAAATACAGAGGTGAGGGGGAAAGGTACAATGGTGAGAGGATAAGTAAACACAGAGGTGATCGGAAAGGTACAGTGGTGAGATGCTAAGTAAATACAGAGGAGAGGGGGAATGGTACAGAGGTGAGAGGATAAGTAAATACAGAGGTGAGGGGGAAAGGTACAATGGTGAGGGGATAAGTAAATACAGAGGTGAGGGGGAAAGGTACAGTGGTGAGGGGATAAATAAATACAGAGGTGAGGGGATAAGTAAATACAGAGGTGAGGGGAAAAGGTACAGTGGTGAGAGGATAAGTAAATACAGATGTGAGGGATAAGGTACAGTGGTGAGAGGATAAGTAAATACAGAGGAGAGGGGGAAAGGTACAGAGGTGAGAGGATGAGTAAATACAGCGATGAGGGGGAAAGGTACAGTGGTGAGAGGATAAGTAAATACAGAGGTGAGGGGGAAAGGTACAGTGCTGAGAGGAAAAGTAAATACAGATGTGAGGCGAAAGGTACAGTGGTGAGGGGATAAGTAAATACAGAGGTGAGAGGATAAGTAAATACAGAGGTGAGGGGTAAGGTACAGTGGTGAGAGGATAAGTAAATACAGATGTGAGGGGTAAGGTACAGTGGTGAGGGGATAAGTATATACAGAGGTGAGGGGGAAAGGTACAGTGGTGAGAGGATAAGTAAATACAGAGGTGAGGGGAAAGGTACAGTGGTGAGAGGATAAGTAAATACAGAGGTGAGAGGAAAAGTAAATACAGAGGTGAGGGGGAAAGGTACAGTGGTGAGAGTATCAGTAAATACAGAGGTGGGGGGAATGGTACAATGGAGAGAGGATAAGTAAATACAGAGGTGAGGGGAAAGGTACAGTGGTGAGAGGATAAGTAAATACAGAGGTGAGAGGATAAGTAAATACAGAGGTGAGGGGGAAAGGTACAGAGGTGAGGGGATAAGTAAATAGAGGTGAGGGAGAAAGGTACAGTGGTGAGGGGATAAGTAAATACAGAGGTGAGGGGGAAAGGTACAGTGGTGAGGGGATAAGTATATACAGAGATGAGGGGGAAAGGTACAGTGGTGAGGGGATAAGTAAATACAGAGGTGAGGGGGAAAGGTACAGTGGTGAGAGGATAAGTAAATACAGAGGTGCGGGGGAAAGGTACAGAGGTGAGTGGATAAGTAAATACAGAGGTGAGGGGAAAGGTACAGAGGTGAGAGGATAAGTAAATACAGAGGTGAGAGGATAAGTAAATTCAGAGGTGAGGGGTAAGGTACAGTGGTGAGAGGATAAGTAAATACAGAGGTGAGGGGAAATGTACAGTGGTGAGAGGATAAGTAAATACAGAGGTGAGAGGATAAGTAAATACAGAGGTGAGTGGGAAAGGTACAGAGGTGAGAGGATAAGTAAATACAGAGGTGAGGGGTAAGGTACAGTGGTGAGAGGATAAGTAAATACAGAGGTGATCGGAAAGGTACAGTGGTGAGATGATAAGTAAATACAGAGGTGAGGGGGAATGGTACAGAGGTGAGAGGATAAGTAAATACAGAGGTGAGGGGGAAAGGTACAATGGTGAGGGGATAAGTAAATACAGAGGTGAGGGGGAAAGGTACAGTGGTGAGGGGATAAGTAAATACAGAGGTGAGAGGATAAGTAAATACAGAGGTGGGGGGAATGGTACAATGGTGAGAGGATAAGTAAATACAGAGGTGAGGGGAAAGGTACAGTGGTGAGGGGATAAGTAAATACAGAGGTGAGAGGATAAGTAAATACAGAGGTGAGGGGGAAAGGTACAGAGGTGAGAGGATAAGTAAATACAGAGGTGAGGGGTAACGTACAGTGGTGAGAGGATAAGTAAATACAGAGGTGAGGGGGAAAGGTACAATGGTGAGAGGATAAGTGAATACAGAGGTGATCGGAAAAGTACAGTGGTGAGATGACAAGTAAATACAGAGGTGAGGGGTAATGGTACAGAGGTGAGAGGAGAAGTAAATACAGAGGTGAGGGGGAAAGGTACAGTGGTGAGGGGATAAGTAAATAGAGGTGAGGGAGAATGGTACAGTGGTGAGGGGATAAGTAAATCCAGAGGTGAGGGGGAAAGGTACAATGGTGAGGGGATAAGTAAATACAGAGGTGAGGGGGAAAGGTACAGTGGTGAGGGGATAAGTAAATACAGAGGTGAGGGGATAAGTAAATACAGAGGTGAGGGGAAAAGGTACAGTGGTGAGAGGATAAGTAAATACAGATGTGAGGGATAAGGTACAGTGGTGAGAGGATAAGTAAATACAGAGTTGAGGGGGAAAGGTACAGAGGAGAGAGGATACGTAAATACAGAGGTGAGGGGGAAAGGTACAGTGGTGAGAGGATAAGTAAATACAGATGTGAGGGGAAAGGTACAGTGGTGAGAGGATAAGTAAATATAGAGGTGTGGGGGAAAGGTACAGTGATGAGGGGATAAGTAAATACAGAGGTGAGGGGGAAAGGTACAGTGGTGAGAGGATAAGTAAATACAGTGGTGAGGGGGGAAGCTACAGAGGTGAGGGGATAAGTAAATAGAGGTGAGGGAGAAAGGTACAGTGGTGAGGGGATAAGTAAATACAGAGGTGAGGGGGAAAGGTACAGTGGTGAGGGGATAAGTATATACAGAGATGAGGGGGAAAGGTACAGTGGTGAGGGGATAAGTAAATACAGAGGTGAGGGGGAAAGGTACAGTGGTGAGAGGATAAGTAAATACAGAGGTGCGGGGGAAAGGTACAGAGGTGAGTGGATAAGTAAATACAGAGTTGAGGGGAAAGGTAAAGTGGTGAGAGGATAAGTAAATACAGAGGTGAGAGGATAAGTAAATACAGAGGTGAGGGGAAAGATACAGAGGTGAGAGGATAAGTAAATACAGAGGTGAGAGGATAAGTAAATTCAGAGGTGAGGGGTAAGGTACAGTGGTGAGAGGATAAGTAAATACAGAGGTGAGGGGAAATGTACAGTGGTGAGAGGATAAGTAAATACAGAGGTGAGAGGATAACTAAATACAGAGGTGAGGGGAAATGTACAGTGGTGAGAGGATAAGTAAATACAGAGGTGAGAGGACAAGTAAATTCAGAGGTGAGGGGAAATGTACAGTGGTGAGAGGATAAGTAATTACAGTGGTGAGAGGATAAGTAAATATAGATGTGAGGGGTAAGGTACAGTGGTGAGGGGATAAGTATATACAGAGGTGAGGGGGAAAGGTGCAGTGGTGAGAGGATAAGTAAATACAGAGGTGAGCGGAAAGGAACAGTGGTGAGAGGATAAGTAAATACAGAGGTGAGGGGATAAGTAAATACAGAGGTGAGGGGGAAAGGTACAATGGTGAGGGGATAAGTAAATACAGAGGTGAGGGGGAAAGGTACAGTGGTGAGGGGATAAGTAAATACAGAGGTGAGGGGATAAGTAAATACAGAGGTGAGGGGAAAAGGTACAGTGGTGAGAGGATAAGTAAATACAGATGTGAGGGATAAGGTACAGTGGTGAGAGGATAAGTAAATACAGAGGAGAGGGGGAAAGGTACAGAGGTGAGAGGATGAGTAAATACAGCGATGAGGGGGAAAGGTACAGTGGTGAGAGGATAAGTAAATACAGAGGTGAGGGGGAAAGGTACAGTGCTGAGAGGATAAGTAAATACAGATGTGAGGCGAAAGGTACAGTGGTGAGGGGATAAGTAAATACAGAGGTGAGAGGATAAGTAAATACAGAGGTGAGGGGTAAGGTACAGTGGTGAGAGGATAAGTAAATACAGATGTGAGGGGTAAGGTACAGTGGTGAGGGGATAAGTATATACAGAGGTGAGGGGGAAAGGTACAGTGGTGAGAGGATAAGTAAATACAGAGGTGAGGGGAAAGGTACAGTGGTGAGAGGATAAGTAAATACAGAGGTGAGAGGAAAAGTAAATACAGAGGTGAGGGGGAAAGGTACAGTGGTGAGAGTATCAGTAAATACAGAGGTGGGGGGAATGGTACAATGGAGAGAGGATAAGTAAATACAGAGGTGATGGGAAAGGTACAGTGGTGAGGGGATAAGTAAATACAGAGGTGAGAGGATAAGTAAATACAGAGGTGAGGGGGAAAGGTACAGAGGTGAGAGGATAAGTAAATACAGAGGTGAGGGGTAAGGTACAGTGGTGAGAGGATAAGTAAATACAGAGGTGAGGGGGAAAGGTACAATGGTGAGAGGATAAGTAAATATAGAGGTGATCGGAAAAGTACAGTGGTGAGATGATAAGTAAATACAGAGGTGAGGGGGAATGGTACAGAGGTGAGAGGATAAGTAAATACAGAGGTGAGGGGGAAAGGTACAGTGGAGAGGGGATAAGTAAGTAGAGGTGAGGGAGAAAGGTACAGTGGTGAGGGGATAAGTAAATACAGAGGTGAGGGGGAAAGGTACAATGGTGAGGGGATAAGTAAATACAGAGGTGAGGGGGAAAGGTACAGTGGTGAGGGGATAAGTAAATACAGAGGTGAGGGGATAAGTAAATACAGAGGTGAGGGGAAAAGGTACAGTGGTGAGAGGATAAGTAAATACAGATGTGAGGGATAAGGTACAGTGGTGAGAGGATAAGTAAATACAGAGTTGAGGGGGAAAGGTACAGAGGTGAGAGGATAAGTAAATACAGAGGTGAGGGGGAAAGGTACAGTGGTGAGAGGATAAGTAAATACAGATGTGAGGGGAAAGGTACAGTGGTGAGAGGATAAGTAAATATAGAGGTGTGGGGGAAAGGTACAGTGGTGAGGGGATAAGTAAATACAGAGGTGAGGGGGAAAGGTACAGTGGTGAGAGGATAAGTAAATACAGAGGTGAGGGGGGAAGCTACAGAGGTGAGGGGATAAGTAAATAGAGGTGAGGGAGAAAGGTACAGTGGTGAGGGGATAAGTAAATACAGAGGTGAGGGGGAAAGGTACAGTGGTGAGGGGATAAGTATATACAGAGATGAGGGGGAAAGGTACAGTGGTGAGGGGATAAGTAAATACAGAGGTGAGGGGGAAAGGTACAGTGGTGAGAGGATAAGTAAATACAGAGGTGCGGGGGATAGGTACAGAGGTGAGTGGATAAGTAAATACAGAGGTGAGGGGAAAGGTAAAGTGGTGAGAGGATAAGTAAATACAGAGGTGAGAGGATAAGTAAATACAGAGGTGAGGGGAAAGAAACAGAGGTGAGAGGATAAGTAAATACAGAGGTGAGAGGATAAGTAAATTCAGAGGTGAGGGGTAAGGTACAGTGGTGAGAGGATAAGTAAGTACAGAGGTGAGGGGAAATGTACAGTGGTGAGAGGATAAGTAAATACAGAGGTGAGAGGATAACTAAATACAGAGGTGAGGGGAAATGTACAGTGGTGAGAGGATAAGTAAATACAGAGGTGAGAGGATAAGTAAATTCAGAGGTGAGGGGAAATGTACAGTGGTGAGAGGATAAATGATTACAGTGGTGAGAGGATAAATAAATATAGATGTGAGGGGTAAGGTACAGTGGTGAGGGGATAAGTATATACAGAGGTGAGGGGGAAAGGTACAGTGGTGAGAGGATAAGTAAATACAGAGGTGAGCGGAAAGGTACAGTGGTGAGAGGATAAGTAAATACAGAGGTGAGAGGAAAAGTAAATACAGAGGTGAGGGGGAAAGGTACAGTGGTGAGAGTATAAGTAAATACAGTGGTGGGGGGAATGGTACAATGGTGAGAGGGTAAGTAAATACAGACGTGAGAGGATAAGTAAATACAGAGGTGAGGGGGAAAGGTACAGAGGTGAGAGGATAACTATATACAGAGGTGAGGGGTAAGGTACGGTGGTGAGAGGATAAGTATATACAGAGGTGAGGGGGAAAGGTACAGTGGTGAGAGTATAAGTAAATACAGAGGTGAGGGGTAAGGTACAGTGGTGAGAGGATTATATACAGAGGTGAGGGGGAAAGGTACAGTGGTGAGAGTATAAGTAAATACAGAGGTGAGGGGAAAGTTACAGAGGTGAGGGGTAAGGTACAGTGGTGAGAGGATAAGTAAATACAGAGGTGAGGGGGAAAGGTACAATGGTGAGAGGATAAGTAAACACAGAGGTGATCGGAAAGGTACAGTGGTGAGATGATAAGTAAATACAGAGGAGAGGGGGAATGGTACAGAGGTGAGAGGATAAGTAAATACAGAGGTGAGGGGGAAAGGTACAATGGTGAGGGGAAAAGTAAATCCAGAGGTGAGGGGGAAAGGTACAGTGGTGAGGGGATAAGTAAATACAGAGGTGAGGGGATAAGTAAATACAGAGGTGAGGGGGAAAGGTACAATGGTGAGAGGATAAGTAAATACAGAGGTGATCGGAAAGGTACAGTGGTGAGATGATAAGTAAATACAGAGGTGAGGGGGAAAGGTACAGAGGTGAGAGGATGAGTAAATACAGCGATGAGGGGGAAAGGTACAGTGGTGAGAGGATAAGGAAATACAGAGGTGAGGGGGAAATGTACAGTGCTGAGAGGATAAGTAAATACAGATGTGAGGGGAAAGGTACAGTGGTGAGGGGATAAGTAAATACAGAGGTGAGAGGATAAGTAAATACAGAGGTGAGGGGTAAGGTACAGTGGTGAGAGGATAAGTAAATACAGATGTGAGGGGTAAGGTACAGTGGTGAGGGGATAAGTATATACAGAGGTGAGGGGGAAAGGTACAGTGGTGAGAGGATAAGTAAATACAGAGGTGAGGGGAAAGGTACAGTGGTGAGAGGATAAGTAAATACAGAGGTGAGAGGAAAAGTAAATACAGAGGTGAGGGGGAAAGGTACAATGGTGAGAGGATAAGTAAATACAGAGGTGATCGGAAAAGTACAGTGGTGAGATGATAAGTAAATACAGAGGTGAGGGGGAATGGTACAGAGGTGAGAGGATAAGTAAATACAGAGGTGAGGGGGAAAGGTACAGTGGAGAGGGGATAAGTAAATAGAGGTGAGGGAGAAAGGTACAGTGGTGAGGGGATAAGGAAATACAGAGGTGAGGGGGAAAGGTACAATGGTGAGGGGATAAGTAAATACAGAGGTGAGGGGGAAAGGTACAGTGGTGAGGGGATAAGTAAATACAGAGGTGAGAGGATAAGTAAATACAGAGATGAGGGGTAAGGTACAGTGGTGAGAGGATAAGTAAATACAGATGTGAGGGGTAAGGTACAGTGGTGAGGGGATAAGTATATACAGAGGTGAGGGGGAAAGGTACAGTGGTGAGAGGATAAGTAAATACAGAGGTGAGGGGAAAGGTACAGTGGTGAGAGGATAAGTAAATACAGAGGTGAGAGGAAAAGTAAATACAGAGGTGAGGGGGAAAGGTACAGTGGTGAGAGTATAAGTAAATACAGTGGTGGGGGGAATGGTACAATGGTGAGAGGATAAGTAAATACAGAGGTGAGGGGAAAGGTACAGTGGTGAGGGGATAAGTAAATACAGAGGTGAGAGGATAAGTAAATACAGAGGTGAGGGGGAAAGGTACAGAGGTGAGAGGATAAGTAAATACAGAGGTGAGGGGTAAGGTACAGTGGTGAGAGGATAAGTAAATACAGAGGTGAGGGGGAAAGGTACAGAGGTGAGGGGATAAGTAAACACAGATGTGAGGGGAAAGATACAGTGGTGAGGGGATAAGTAAATACAGATGTGAGGGGAAAGATACAGTGGTGAGGGGATAAGTAAATACAGAGGTGAGGGGGAAAAATACAGAGGTGAGAGGATAAGTAAATACAGTGGTGAGCGGGAAAGGTACAGAGGTGAGAAGATAAGTAAATACAGAGGTGAGCGGGAAAGGTACAGAGGTGAGAAGATAAGTAAATACAGAGGGTAGAGGATAAGTAATTACAGTGGTGAGCGGGAAAGGTACAGAGGTGAGAAGATAAGTGAATACAGAGGTGAGCGGGAAAGATACAGAGGTGAGAAGATAAGCAATTACAGAGGTGAGAGGATAAGTAAATACAGTGGTGACAGGATAAGTAAATACAGTGGTGACAGGATAAGTAAATACAGAGGTGAGGGGGAAAGGTACAGAGGTGAGAGGATAAGTAAATACAGAGGTGAGAGGATAAGTAAATACAGAGGTGAGGGGGAAAGGTACAGTGGTGAGAGGATAAGTAAATACAGAGGTGAGGGGTAAAGGTACAGAGGTGAGAGGATAAGTAAATACAGAGGTGAGGGGGAAAGGTACAGAGGTGAGAGGATAAGTAAATACAGTGGTGAGAGGATAAGTAAATACAGTGGTGAGAGGATAAGTAAATACAGAGGTGAGGGGGAAAGGTACAGAGGTGAGAGGATAAGTAAATACAGAGGTGAGAGGATAAGTAAATACAGAGGTGAGGGGGAAAGGTACAGAGGTGAGAGGATAAGTAAATACAGTGGTGAGAGGATAAGTAAATACAGAGGTGAGGGGGAAAGGTACAGAGGTGAGAGGATAAGTAAATACAGAGGTGAGGGGGAAAGGTACAGAGGTGAGAGGATAAGTAAATACAGAGGTGATGGGGAAAGGTACAGAGGTGAGAGGATAAGTAAATACAGTGGTGAGAGGATAAGTAAATAGAGTGGTGAGAGGATAAGTAAATACAGAGGTGAGGGGGAAAGGTACAGAGGTGAGAGGATAAGTAATTACAGAGGTGAGAGGATAAGTAAATACAGAGGTGAGGGGGAAAGGTACAGAGGTGAGAGGATAAGTAAATACAGTGGTGAGAGGATAAGTAAATACAGAGGTGAGGGGGAAAGGTACAGAGGTGAGGGGATAAGTAAACACAGATGTGAGGGGAAAGATACAGTGGTGAGGGGATAAGTAAATACAGAGGTCAGGGGAAAGGTACAGAGGTGAGGGGATAAGTAAATACAGATGTGAGGGGAAAGATACAGTGGTGAGGGGATAAGTAAATACAGAGGTGAGGGGGAAAGGTACAGAGGTGAGAGGATAAGTAAATACAGTGGTGAGCGGGAAAGGTACAGAGGTGAGAAGATAAGTAAATACAGAGGTGAGCGGGAAAGGTACAGAGGTGAGAAGATAAGTAAATACAGAGGGTAGAGGATAAGTAATTACAGTGGTGAGCGGGAAAGGTACAGAGGTGAGAAGATAAGTGAATACAGAGGTGAGTGGGAAAGTTACAGAGGTGAGAAGATAAGTAAATACAGAGGTGAGAGGATAAGTAAATACAGTGGTGACAGGATAAGTAAATACAGTGGTGACAGGATAAGTAAATACAGAGGTGAGGGGGAAAGGTACAGAGGTGAGAGGATAAGTAAATACAGAGGTGAGAGGATAAGTAAATACAGAGGTGAGGGGGAAAGGTACAGTGGTGAGAGGATAAGTAAATACAGAGGTGAGGGGGAAAGGTACAGAGGTGAGAGGATAAGTAAATACAGAGGTGAGGGGGAAAGGTACAGAGGTGAGAGGATAAGTAAATACAGTGATGAGAGGATAAGTAAATACAGTGGTGAGAGGATAAGTAAATACAGAGGTGAGGGGGAAAGGTACAGAGGTGAGAGGATAAGTAAATACAGAGGTGAGAGGATAAGTAAATACAGAGGTGAGGGGGAAAGGTACAGAGGTGAGAGGATAAGTAAATACAGTGGTGAGAGGATAAGTAAATACAGAGGTGAGGGGGAAAGGTACAGATGTGAGAGGATAAGTAAATACAGAGGTGAGGGGGAATGATACAGAGGTGAGGGGGAAAGGTACAGAGGTGAGAAGATAAGTAAATACAGAGGTGAGGGGGAAAGGTACAGAGGTGAGGGGATAAGTAAATACAGAGGTGAGGGGGAAAGGTACAGAGGTGAGGGGATAAGTAAATACAGAGGTGAGGGGGAAAGGTACAGAGGTGAGAGGATAAGTAAATACAGAGGTGAGGGGGAAAGGTACAGAGGTGAGGGGATAAGTAAATACAGAAGTGAGGGGGAAAGGTACAGAGGTGAGGGGATAAGTAAATACAGAGGTGAGGGGGAAAGGTACAGAGGTGAGAGGATAAGTAAATACAGTGGTGAGGGGATAAGTAAATACAGAGGTGAGGGGGAAAGGTACAGAGGTGTGAGGATAAGTAAATACAGAGGTGAGGGGGAATGATACAGAGGTGAGGGGGAAAGGTACAGAGGTGAGAAGATAAGTAAATACAGAGGTGAGGGGGAAAGGTACAGAGGTGAAGGGATAAGTAAATACAGAGGTGAGGGGGAAAGGTACAGAGGTGAGGGGATAAGTAAATACAGAGGTGAGGGGGAAAGGTACAGAGGTGAGAGGATAAGTAAATACAGAGGTGAGGGGGAAAGGTACAGAGGTGAGGGGATAAGTAAATACAGAAGTGAGGGGGAAAGGTACAGAGGTGAGGGGATAAGTAAATACAGAGGTGAGGGGGAAAGGTACATTGGTGAGGGGATAAGTAAATACAGAGGTGAGGGGGAAAGGTACAGAGGTGAGGGGATAAGTAAACACAGATGTGAGGGGAAAGATACAGTGGTGAGGGGATAAGTAAATACAGATGTGAGGGGAAAGATACAGTGGTGAGGGGATAAGTAAATACAGAGGTGAGGGGGAAAGATACAGAGGTGAGAGGATAAGTAAATACAGTGGTGAGCGGGAAAGGTACAGAGGTGAGAAGATAAGTAAATACAGAGGTGAGCGGGAAAGGTACAGAGGTGAGAAGATAAGTAAATACAGAGGGTAGAGGATAAGTAATTACAGTGGTGAGCGGGAAAGGTACAGAGGTGAGAAGATAAGTGAATACAGAGGTGAGCGGGAAAGATACAGAGGTGAGAAGATAAGTAAATACAGAGGTGAGAGGATAAGTAAATACAGTGGTGACAGGATAAGTAAATACAGTGGTGACAGGATAAGTAAATACAGAGGTGAGGGGGAAAGGTACAGAGGTGAGAGGATAAGTAAATACAGAGGTGAGAGGATAAGTAAATACAGAGGTGAGGGGGAAAGGTACAGTGGTGAGAGGATAAGTAAATACAGAGGTGAGGGGGAAAGGTACAGAGGTGAGAGGATAAGTAAATACAGAGGTGAGGGGGAAAGGTACAGAGGTGAGAGGATAAGTAAATACAGTGGTGAGAGGATAAGTAAATACAGTGGTGAGAGGATAAGTAAATACAGAGGTGAGGGGGAAAGGTACAGAGGTGAGAGGATAAGTAAATACAGAGGTGAGAGGATAAGTAAATACAGAGGTGAGGGGGAAAGGTACAGTGGTGAGAGGATAAGTAAATACAGAGGTGAGGGGGAAAGGTACAGAGGTGAGAGGATAAGTAAATACAGAGGTGAGGGGGAAAGGTACAGAGGTGAGAGGATAAGTAAATACAGTGGTGAGAGGATAAGTAAATACAGTGGTGAGAGGATAAGTAAATACAGAGGTGAGGGGGAAAGGTACAGAGGTGAGAGGATAAGTAAATACAGAGGTGAGAGGATAAGTAAATACAGAGGTGAGGGGGAAAGGTACAGAGGTGAGAGGATAAGTAAATACAGTGGTGAGAGGATAAGTAAATACAGAGGTGAGGGGGAAAGGTACAGAGGTGAGAGGATAAGTAAATACAGAGGTGAGGGGGAAAGGTACAGAGGTGAGAGGATAAGTAAATACAGAGGTGATGGGGAAAGGTACAGAGGTGAGAGGATAAGTAAATAGAGTGGTGAGAGGATAAGTAAATAGAGTGGTGAGAGGATAAGTAAATACAGAGGTGAGGGGGAAAGGTACAGAGGTGAGAGGATAAGTAAATACAGAGGTGAGAGGATAAGTAAATACAGTGGTGAGAAGATAAGTAAATACAGAGGTGAGGGGGAAAGGTACAGAGGTGAGGGGATAAGTAAACACAGATGTGAGGGGAAAGATACAGTGGTGAGGGGATAAGTAAATACAGAGGTGAGGGGAAAGGTACAGAGGTGAGGGGATAAGTAAATACAGATGTGAGGGGAAAGATACAGTGGTGAGGGGATAAGTAAATACAGAGGTGAGGGGGAAAGGTACAGAGGTGAGAGGATAAGTAAATACAGTGGTGAGCGGGAAAGGTACAGAGGTGAGAAGATAAGTAAATACAGAGGTGAGCGGGAAAGGTACAGAGGTGAGAAGATAAGTAAATTCAGAGGGTAGAGGATAAGTAATTACAGTGGTGAGCGGGAAAGGTACAGAGGTGAGAAGATAAGTGAATACAGAGGTGAGCGGGAAAGGTACAGAGGTGAGAAGATAAGTAAATACAGAGGTGAGAGGATAAGTAAATACAGTGGTGACAGGATAAGTAAATACAGTGGTGACAGGATAAGTAAATACAGAGGTGAGGGGGAAAGGTACAGAGGTGAGAGGATAAGTAAATACAGAGGTGAGAGGATAAGTAAATACAGAGGTGAGGGGGAAAGGTACAGTGGTGAGAGGATAAGTAAATACAGAGGTGAGGGGGAAAGGTACAGAGGTGAGAGGATAAGTAAATACAGAGGTGAGGGGGAAAGGTACAGAGGTGAGAGGATAAGTAAATACAGTGATGAGAGGATAAGTAAATACAGTGGTGAGAGGATAAGTAAATACAGAGGTGAGGGGGAAAGGTACAGAGGTGAGAGGATAAGTAAATACAGAGGTGAGAGGATAAGTAAATACAGAGGTGAGGGGGAAAGGTACAGAGGTGAGAGGATAAGTAAATACAGTGGTGAGAGGATAAGTAAATACAGAGGTGAGGGGGAAAGGTACAGAGGTGAGAGGATAAGTAAATACAGAGGTGAGGGGGAATGATACAGAGGTGAGGGGGAAAGGTACAGAGGTGAGAAGATAAGTAAATACAGAGGTGAGGGGGAAAGGTACAGAGGTGAGAGGATAAGTAAATACAGAGGTGAGAGGATAAGTAAATACAGAGGTGAGGGGGAAAGGTACAGTGGTGAGAGGATAAGTAAATACAGAGGTGAGGGGGAAAGGTACAGAGGTGAGAGGATAAGTAAATACAGAGGTGAGGGGGAAAGGTACAGAGGTGAGAGGATAAGTAAATACAGTGATGAGAGGATAAGTAAATACAGTGGTGAGAGGATAAGTAAATACAGAGGTGAGGGGGAAAGGTACAGAGGTGAGAGGATAAGTAAATACAGAGGTGAGAGGATAAGTAAATACAGAGGTGAGGGGGAAAGGTACAGAGGTGAGAGGATAAGTAAATACAGTGGTGAGAGGATAAGTAAATACAGAGGTGAGGGGGAAAGGTACAGAGGTGAGAGGATAAGTAAATACAGAGGTGAGGGGGAATGATACAGAGGTGAGGGGGAAAGGTACAGAGGTGAGAAGATAAGTAAATACAGAGGTGAGGGGGAAAGGTACAGAGGTGAGGGGATAAGTAAATACAGAGGTGAGGGGGAAAGGTACAGAGGTGAGGGGATAAGTAAATACAGAGGTGAGGGGGAAAGGTACAGAGGTGAGAGGATAAGTAAATACAGAGGTGAGGGGGAAAGGTACAGAGGTGAGGGGATAAGTAAATACAGAAGTGAGGGGGAAAGGTACAGAGGTGAGGGGATAAGTAAATAAAGAGGTGAGGGGGAAAGGTACAGAGGTGAGAGGATAAGTAAATACAGTGGTGAGGGGATAAGTAAATACAGAGGTGAGGGGGAAAGGTACAGAGGTGTGAGGATAAGTAAATACAGAGGTGAGGGGGAATGATACAGAGGTGAGGGGGAAAGGTACAGAGGTGAGAAGATAAGTAAATACAGAGGTGAGGGGGAAAGGTACAGAGGTGAAGGGATAAGTAAATACAGAGGTGAGGGGGAAAGGTACAGAGGTGAGGGGATAAGTAAATACAGAGGTGAGGGGGAAAGGTACAGAGGTGAGAGGATAAGTAAATACAGAGGTGAGGGGGAAAGGTACAGAGGTGAGGGGATAAGTAAATACAGAAGTGAGGGGGAAAGGTACAGAGGTGAGGGGATAAGTAAATACAGAGGTGAGGGGGAAAGGTACATTGGTGAGGGGATAAGTAAATACAGAGGTGAGGGGGAAAGGTACAGAGGTGAGGGGATAAGTAAACACAGATGTGAGGGGAAAGATACAGTGGTGAGGGGATAAGTAAATACAGATGTGAGGGGAAAGATACAGTGGTGAGGGGATAAGTAAATACAGAGGTGAGGGGGAAAGATACAGAGGTGAGAGGATAAGTAAATACAGTGGTGAGCGGGAAAGGTACAGAGGTGAGAAGATAAGTAAATACAGAGGTGAGCGGGAAAGGTACAGAGGTGAGAAGATAAGTAAATACAGAGGGTAGAGGATAAGTAATTACAGTGGTGAGCGGGAAAGGTACAGAGGTGAGAAGATAAGTGAATACAGAGGTGAGCGGGAAAGATACAGAGGTGAGAAGATAAGTAAATACAGAGGTGAGAGGATAAGTAAATACAGTGGTGACAGGATAAGTAAATACAGTGGTGACAGGATAAGTAAATACAGAGGTGAGGGGGAAAGGTACAGAGGTGAGAGGATAAGTAAATACAGAGGTGAGAGGATAAGTAAATACAGAGGTGAGGGGGAAAGGTACAGTGGTGAGAGGATAAGTAAATACAGAGGTGAGGGGGAAAGGTACAGAGGTGAGAGGATAAGTAAATACAGAGGTGAGGGGGAAAGGTACAGAGGTGAGAGGATAAGTAAATACAGTGGTGAGAGGATAAGTAAATACAGTGGTGAGAGGATAAGTAAATACAGAGGTGAGGGGGAAAGGTACAGAGGTGAGAGGATAAGTAAATACAGAGGTGAGAGGATAAGTAAATACAGAGGTGAGGGGGAAAGGTACAGTGGTGAGAGGATAAGTAAATACAGAGGTGAGGGGGAAAGGTACAGAGGTGAGAGGATAAGTAAATACAGAGGTGAGGGGGAAAGGTACAGAGGTGAGAGGATAAGTAAATACAGTGGTGAGAGGATAAGTAAATACAGTGGTGAGAGGATAAGTAAATACAGAGGTGAGGGGGAAAGGTACAGAGGTGAGAGGATAAGTAAATACAGAGGTGAGAGGATAAGTAAATACAGAGGTGAGGGGGAAAGGTACAGAGGTGAGAGGATAAGTAAATACAGTGGTGAGAGGATAAGTAAATACAGAGGTGAGGGGGAAAGGTACAGAGGTGAGAGGATAAGTAAATACAGAGGTGAGGGGGAAAGGTACAGAGGTGAGAGGATAAGTAAATACAGAGGTGATGGGGAAAGGTACAGAGGTGAGAGGATAAGTAAATAGAGTGGTGAGAGGATAAGTAAATAGAGTGGTGAGAGGATAAGTAAATACAGAGGTGAGGGGGAAAGGTACAGAGGTGAGAGGATAAGTAAATACAGAGGTGAGAGGATAAGTAAATACAGTGGTGAGAAGATAAGTAAATACAGAGGTGAGGGGGAAAGGTACAGAGGTGAGGGGATAAGTAAACACAGATGTGAGGGGAAAGATACAGTGGTGAGGGGATAAGTAAATACAGAGGTGAGGGGAAAGGTACAGAGGTGAGGGGATAAGTAAATACAGATGTGAGGGGAAAGATACAGTGGTGAGGGGATAAGTAAATACAGAGGTGAGGGGGAAAGGTACAGAGGTGAGAGGATAAGTAAATACAGTGGTGAGCGGGAAAGGTACAGAGGTGAGAAGATAAGTAAATACAGAGGTGAGCGGGAAAGGTACAGAGGTGAGAAGATAAGTAAATTCAGAGGGTAGAGGATAAGTAATTACAGTGGTGAGCGGGAAAGGTACAGAGGTGAGAAGATAAGTGAATACAGAGGTGAGCGGGAAAGGTACAGAGGTGAGAAGATAAGTAAATACAGAGGTGAGAGGATAAGTAAATACAGTGGTGACAGGATAAGTAAATACAGTGGTGACAGGATAAGTAAATACAGAGGTGAGGGGGAAAGGTACAGAGGTGAGAGGATAAGTAAATACAGAGGTGAGAGGATAAGTAAATACAGAGGTGAGGGGGAAAGGTACAGTGGTGAGAGGATAAGTAAATACAGAGGTGAGGGGGAAAGGTACAGAGGTGAGAGGATAAGTAAATACAGAGGTGAGGGGGAAAGGTACAGAGGTGAGAGGATAAGTAAATACAGTGATGAGAGGATAAGTAAATACAGTGGTGAGAGGATAAGTAAATACAGAGGTGAGGGGGAAAGGTACAGAGGTGAGAGGATAAGTAAATACAGAGGTGAGAGGATAAGTAAATACAGAGGTGAGGGGGAAAGGTACAGAGGTGAGAGGATAAGTAAATACAGTGGTGAGAGGATAAGTAAATACAGAGGTGAGGGGGAAAGGTACAGAGGTGAGAGGATAAGTAAATACAGAGGTGAGGGGGAAAGGTACAGAGGTGAGAGGATAAGTAAATACAGAGGTGATGGGGAAAGGTACAGAGGTGAGAGGATAAGTAAATACAGTGGTGAGAGGATAAGTAAATACAGTGGTGAGAGGATAAGTAAATACAGAGGTGAGGGGGAAAGGTACAGAGGTGAGAGGATAAGTAAATACAGTGGTGAGAGGATAAGTAAATACAGAGGTGAGAGGGAAAGGTACAGAGGTGAGAGGATAAGTAAATACAGAGGTGAGAGGATAAGTAAATACAGAGGTGAGGGGGAAAGGTACAGAGGTGAGGATAAGTAAATACAGAGGTGAGGGGGAAAGGTACAGAGGTGAGAGGATAAGTAAATACAGAGATGAGGGGGATTGGTACAGTGGTGAGGGGTCAAGTACAGAGGTGAAGGGGTTATGTACAAAAGTACATACAGATATAAAAGATATGAGGCATAAGAACTTTAGAACACACTTATGTATAAATATTGGGCCCGATTCTGAGTAAGATGCGATACTGTACATCCATGTTTGCGCCTATTGGCGATTGGCCATTTGCATGGCCCTTCCCTGGTGTACACACGTGTGTATGAATGTGCGAGGAATTACAGCACCTGTAGGCCCTGAAATACAGCTTTGTGCATCTTTAGATGGCACTATCCTTCGAACCATAACACCCTGAACCAACCCTATAGTAGTCGCAGTCTCTCCATCCATGTATGGCCTACTATGTTGCCGGTTGAATGTCTGTGTAACTGACATGCCCACAACACTCTTATAACACGCCCATGAGGCAGACCATCTCCGTGTGTGCGCTAAGATACCTCCCTCTCACCGCCTAGGAACGCCCAATACATTCTCACCACTTTCTTGAGACCGCGCACCTCAATCACAACTCCGGCATTGCGCGCATATGTAGTGTGTCATATACACATGTGCTGAAGAGAGAAATCATTCCAGCGATCCCGCGTTGTTGTCCCTGTATTATTCCCTACCAGGACTTACTGGTTGCTGGATGATGGATTGACAGGCAACATACAGACAATGTCTAGGTAGACACCACATCTTAGACAGACAATAGGTCGAGACGTACAAATGGTGGACAACTAAAAGATCGACGTTAACAAAAGATAGACAAAAGGTACAGTAGGTTGAAAACAACAAAACATCGACCCGCTGTAGATCGACACACATTAGATCGACAAACATTTGCCCAACACATAGCACGTCGAAAGACCATTCATAGACATAGACATTATAGACATAAGATATTGACAGGCATATAATAAACAAAACAAAAGATCAACAATATAAAGTCCGAAACAGTAAAAGATAGATATTAAGTAGATCGACAAATAAAACATAGACAACAAAGTGGTCGATATTAAAAGGGTCAATAGACACATCATAGACAACTGAAAAGTTCGACATACACATTATAGACATATAAGATATCGATAGGCATTTCATAAACAAAACAAAAGATCAACAATATAAAGTCCAAAACAGTAAAATATAGATATTAAATAGATCAACAAATAAAACAATCGACAAAGTGGTCGACATTCATAGGGTCAACAGACACATCATAGACAACTGAAAGGTCCACAATTGAATTGTCGATAATGTAAATCTCTGATAGTCAATACATGGACATGTAAATGCTGTATCAAAAATAGGTTGGCAGTTAAAAAGTCTATATTTATAAACAGTGCAGATTTTGACATTAAAAAAAGGTCTCAATGTTCTTTTAGTACAATAAATCCCATAATTATTCCAACAGCAAGTCTCATATACTGACATAATAACTGGTGTGTACATAGACATCAGCATCAGTCTGTCTAGAATAATCCTTTGTTTGTTTTCTTTGTAAATGTACACCCCCCTACCCCACACTACGCAATACGCTCCTTGTCACACACAAGGCTCAAAGACTGATCCAGTGTCAGACTAGTATTTGTTTGTGAACCCAGTGTTGGATATTAGTCTGTGTTGGTGTCTGGAGGTGTGTACAGAAAGCTGGCAGGACTAAGGAGACCTCCTGGCATGTAGTGAAGAACTCTTCCCGGACCGGGAATCAAACCCGGGTCTCGGCGGAGAGATGTTGGATCGTACCCACTAGACCACCAGGGACGTCGGTGTTGAAGACAAGTTGTTATGTGCAATCAGAGGAGAGTGTGTCAGTAGATTTGCCAGGCTAATACTGGATTAGTACTGTAAATATATAATAAAAACCTGAATGCTGGAGTGGTAGATCTTGGCAACGTATTCACCACGCTGAAACTGGGTTGTCGCTGTAGTCCAGGATACAGGAGCACTCAGATGGTAGCAGAACCGAATGCAGACAAAACACCAGAATGGGTAGCAGATGATGATACCAGGAACATTCACCATGTAAGGAGAATGGTATACACAGGCAAGTTGTAGGTTTGGATAACTGGAGCAGGTAGGTATTCTCTGTGCAACTAGTGGGATAGCTGCCTCAGGCATAGACAGAACCAGATTCAGTCTGGACACCGGAATGGATAGTGGATGATGATACCAGGGACGGCATCATTGGTGCAGGAACCAGGAACGCTCACTATGCAATGGGAATGGTATACACAGGCGTTGTGGCAGGTTCGAATATCAGGAACAGGCTGAGATTCTCTGTGCAGCCAGTGGAATAGCTGCCGCAGGTGTAGATCACTTGCAGGAGTCCGTGTAGCAGAAGGAAACAAAACTGCACAAACAGGATACAAGTAAGCAACATGCGCTCAGTATAGCTCACTCAGTAGGAACTGAGGGCCAGATTCAGAGCCGCTCGTAAGCGGCGCTAGTTCGCTCTGAGCGATGTTCGCACAACTGCGCATGCGTATCGGTTGCAATGCGCATGCGCAAAATAGTCATTGCGATCGGAAATCGTGCGATCGTAAAACAGCGAGGGGCTGCTAATTTGATTGACAGAATGTACCGTTTGTGGGTGGTAACAGGGGAAGGTGCTTGAAAACGGGGGAGTGAAGATCCGAACGCAGGCGTGCCTAACAGTCAAAAGGGCATTTAATGGGAGTGCATAATTATTAAAGGAGCGTCAATGACCACGCCACGTCTTTTAGCCTGAACTGCTCGCAGTGATAGCGGTAAGAAAATCGTACCACAAGCACTGCAAGTAGTTCAGATGCCTTTCGATGTTCCCGATTAATCTAATCTTCACAAAATAGTGAGCACATTTTTCGGATGCTCGCTCAGACATAGAGGCGTCAACAAACCGCAAAGAGCGAGCGCTCAATTTAAATATCCGGCCCCTTTTTTAGAACGACCGTCCGCAAATAGCATCCGGGTCTGAATCAGGCCCTGAGATTAGACATTGTACTGGCACTTAGGTAGAGTCAGCACCTGGGCTATATACCCCTAGGTTACCTGGGATAGGCTGAGCAGAGACAGGTGGTACGGAGAGGCTCAAGCTATCACTCGATTGGCTGCTACAGTCAGGTGATCGGGACTTGTAAATGCAGTACTCTGTAGCATCCTTAGATCTTGCTTGGGGCCTAGCAGGCCGAGAAACACTGACGCCTGTGCATCTGGGATGTGACAGAGAATGCTGGCAGAATCGGTAAGTGACCAGGTGACAGGGAAAATAGACCCGGGTTGTGACATCCAACTATTCACACTGCACCCCGCTATTATAAAACATCCAGATACAGACACTGCTGCTCCCCGCTGGCTGTCTGCAACCCCCCACCCAGATACAGACCCTCTGGAGCCCCGCTGTCGGTGCCAATTTAGGAGCCCCAATACACACATGCACCGCAAGTCACACACGGTTCAAAGATTGATTCAGCTATTCACATTGCACCCCGCTATTAAAAAACCATCCAGATACAGACACACTGTTTGTTCCAACCTACACCACTGTCCTACATGGTTTACCAAAACAACATTACATTGGTGGCATCAGTATGTCTAACAGAAACCTTTGTTTGTTAAACCCCCTCCCCAAGATGACACCAAGATGACCAAAATTATAACCATGCAACGCTTAGAAACAAGTAATGTTAATGGTCAACTATTTTGAAATTGTGCCAGTCAACTCCTCCTATTTTACATCACTATAAAAAGCAGTGATCTTAAAACCTGAGCAAGAATTCCGAGCAATTAGTCTGTGATTTACACTATAGAATTTATTTCTCTACAATGGCAGATCAAGCTTGTCCTTTAGTCTTCTGGAAAAAAAATTAAGCAGCGTGGAGAGGTTGTTTATTGGCACTGCACGGAGAGAAAAGCAGGCTCTTGTGCTTGTTTTACCAAAACTACAATTGTCAAAGGAGAACAAAGAGCGTGCTCGAACTTCCGGACAATTTGTGTGAAATCAATGGACAGGAAAGAACTCCAGCAAATGGTCAAAAGGGCACGGAGAGAAGACTGCCCTCCTGAGCCAGCTTCCTTGGAGGAAATTCAAGTTCCTGACAATTTGTATAAAATCAATGGACAGAACATTTTGGGAAGGACAGTTCCTTTCACAATCACAGAACCAGTGGAATAACTACAGAGGATGCTTATGGGGTCCGCCAGCCCAGCAAGCGTCCACCTGCATCCTCTGTAGCTGGTGCAACTGGGAATGCTGGTCTCGTAAGTGATCAGAGACTAAAGACACCTCTGATCGCTCCAGAGGCCAGCGTTCCCAGTGATGCGGTGCGCGGGTGATGTCATCACGTCACCCGCATCACCCGACATGTGAGGAGTCTGTGCACCTGCTGGATCTAGTTAGATCCAGTCAATGGCAGGCAAAGACGCTGGAGGGAAACTGGAGCGGCGAGCGCTGGAAAGCGTAAAGTCAGGTAATTACTGCAAAGCGTAGGGGGCACATCATAAGGGGCATTACCGGGGGCACAGCATGTGGGGCATTACTGGGGGCTCAGCATAAGGGGCATTACCTGGGACACAGCATAAGGGGCATTACCGGGGTCACATCATAAGGGGCATTACTGGGGGCTCAGCATAAGGGGCATTACTGGGGGCTCAGCATAAGGGGCATTACCTCGGACATGGCATAAGGGGCTTTACCGGGGGCACAGCAAGTGGGACATTACTGGAGGCTCAACATAAGGGGCATTGCTGGAGGCACAGTATGAGGGGCATTACCAGGAGCACAGCAAAAGTGGTATTATGGGGGGCACAGCATAGGGGCATTACATAATGGGCACTGTATAGGGGGCACTACTGGGGGCACTGCATAAGGGGCTTTAATACAGGGGGTGTTAATGGGCTCTAATAAAGGGGGTATTGCATAATGAACACAACTACAGGGGTACTGCATAGGTAGAACTATGGGGCCCCCTGTGTAAGCTTTACACCCCTGTGTGTATGGGTTACGCCTTTGTGTGTATGGGGCCCCCTGTGTGTATGGGTTACGCCCCTGTGTGTATGGGTTATTCCCTTGTGTATGGGGTCACCTGTGTGTATGGGTTACACGCCTGTGTGTGTAGCCATATTGATATATGGCTAAGAATAGTATAGCTACATTTTAGGGTATGTGAAACCACACATATACTGAGAGTGTTGTCTGGCACCTCAATGTATTTATACCTATAGAATATATGGGTTATGAAAATACATAAATGTTAACAATGTGATATGTATATATGGATGTATAGGGTATTGTAATATCTATGCAATATATAACTGTGAGGGGGTGGGCAAAAGCCATGGCAGAGGCTGATCGTTTTATGTATATGTGCTGTGGGCAAATATTACATGGGGCCTCTGGTACAATAGAAGGTACTAGTATCAGCATGAGCCTTTGAACTGTAGGAGCTCATGCTGTGAGCTGGAGATAGGATTGCTCGTGCGGTGGTAGGCTAATAGAGGGGCTCTCGCTGTGAGCGGGAGACAGGGTAGGTCATATGGTGGTAGATTGGTATTGAAGGGCTGCGGTAGTTGTGAGTCTGCTGGTCCCCCCTCCAGGGCGCACATCGTTACTCACCTTAGTAGTGCCGGAGTAGCGGATGTGGCGCCAGTGTGGGGCTACTACTAGGAAGTAGCGGGGTGTACTGGGTACTGCTGATTAACTGGGCAGGAGACGCTCACTAGTGCGGCCGGAAAAGAGGAGGCCGTCTCCAAGGTGATCCGGGCTCTGAGGGGAAGCGAAGCCGGCTGTAGTGTATGTCCAGCGGAAGCAGCGCCTCCCTCACAGGAGTTGCCAGGCGCTGATTGTAAACAGAGCCACCATCAGCTCAAGCAGGTGATCGGTGGGCGAGGACCTCAGAAGCTGGGAAGGCGGCAGCAGTAGCGCTGAGACTGGTGCGTGAGTAACGGAAGACCCAGCACACCCACACTCTCACAAGACAATTAGATAGTGAGCAGCACTTACTGGCAAACTGTAATGTATAAAAGGATACTGGTCCCTTTAACAGCAAATCTCCTTTATAGACTACGGGCAGCTGGCATATTAAGCATGAGCCAGTTCCTAGGAGATTGACCAGCAGCCAATAGGAGTTTGAGAGTCAGGAGGCGGGACCCATTCAGGGTGTTTGAGAAAAATGGCCGCAGACAGTTTTAAAAAGCAGCGCAGAGGCACAGCCGTGTCATGGAGACGACCTGAGTGGTGCTGACACTGGCTGCAGCATTAAAGTGACTGAGAACAACTCACATCTGTCACTCAGGTTTCTATTTACTAAGCAGTGTTAGGAGACAGAGTGAAAAGTGATAAGAAAGTGATAAGGTGCCAGCCAATCAGCTCCCAACTGTCATCTCACAGGCTGTGTTTGAAAAATGACAGTTGGGAGCTGACTGGCTGGCACCTTATCACTTTCTTATCACTTTTCACTCTGGGCCTGATTCAGAGCCGTTCGCAATTTGCGGATGTTCGTTCAGGAAAAGGGGGTGGCTATTCAAATGAACCGTTCGCTCTTTGCGGTCTGTTGACGCCTCCATGTCTGAACGAGCGAACAAAACCTGCGGCCGCTATTTTGTAAAAAACGCCCCCTGGCTGCTCGCATCATACGTCATGTCCGCTATTTAATAGATTAATCGAGTACATCAAATAGTGTATGAACTGCTCGCTTTTCTTGTGGCTGGTTTTTCCTACCACTATATTGTGAGCAGTTTTGACTATAAAATAACCAGGTGACGTGGTCAATGTCGCTGCTGTTTTAATTATGCACACCCATAAAACGCCCGTTTTGACCTTTAAGCACGCCAGCGTTTGGATCTCCACTCCCTGTTTTCAAGCACCTTCCCCTGTTACCACCCACTAACGCCTCATCCTGTCACTCAAAATAGCAGGCACTCGCTATATAGCGAACAAACGATTTCTGGCCGCACTGACTGATTCGCGCATGCGTATTAAAATCCGTACGCATGCGCAGATGTGAAAACATCGCTCCAAACGAGCGAACGGCCGCTTACGAGTGGCTCTGAATCAGGCCCTCTGTCTCCTAATACTGCTTAGTAAATAGACTCCTCAGAGAAATTTGCGCAGCCCAAGCATAGAGATTAATTTAGGATTTAAACAAAGTGTATTCCAAAAGAATAGTTTCCTCAGCCCAAACCTTCACAGTGACTCATGTAGGCTGGGGTGATAGCGTGCTGGCTTTCTAAGAAGGAGATATAAGACTATCTTTATATACTCAGGAGGTGCTAAAGACTCTTACTAAAGGAAGGTACAAGCTTAAGAGGAGGCATCTAGTTACCAGCATCTTGTAAAGCACAGATTCTCAAACTCAGTCCTCAGGACCCCAAACAGTGCATGTTTTCCAGGTCTCCTCACAGAATCACAAGTGAAATAATTTGCTCCATCTGTGGATCTTTTAAAATGTGTCAGTGAGTAATGAATACACCTGTGCACCTGCTGGGTGACCTGGAAACCGTGACCTGTGTGGGATCCTGAGGAACCAAGTTTGAGAACCACTGTTGTAAAGTGACTGCATAGAGCAGGGGTTCCCAACCACGGTCCTCAAGGCACACTAACAGTCCAGGTTTTAAGGATAACCATACTTGAACACAGCCGACTTAATTAGTACCTCAGTTAATTTGACTTAACTATCCATGCTTATCAATGGATATCACTAAAACCAGGACTGTTAGTGTGCCTTGAGGACCGAGGTTGGGAATCACTGGCATAGAGTGACCTAGTGAGACCAGGAAGAAGGTTGCAGTATACATGAGTGCAGGGTTGGACTGGCCCACAGGGGTACAGGGGAAATCCCCGTTGGGCCCCACTGCCTGAGGGCCCCACCCCCATCCCTAGATGTCATGTTCCAGACTGTGCACTGTGAATTGTACATTGTTACTTTATTAAAGAGACAGTTACCTGGTCGAGCTTGACTACTGATAAACATTGGATCTTGATTTGCTTCTATACAAACCACACCAAAATTTGCCTAATGGTTAGTCAAGCTACTGTGGTGGATGACCACACCCCTGGCACATGGGCCACATCACTGCATTCCCGTGGTGTGCCCTTAATGCCCCAGACTGACACTGCATGAGATCTGAGTAAAGCTCACAGCATAACCACAGCTAATTGAGGAAATTCAGTGGGACTAGTGGAAATATTTTTTTTAAAAAAGGTATATTATTCAGTATTTGGCAGCAGATACATACTTTGCTGTAATCCCTTCGGAAATTATAGTACATTGAATTACTTACACAGCACATAGCCTTGGGCTCTGGCTTCTGCATAACTCCACAGGAAATTACCTATTGAAGTGAGGAATAGTATTCAGCAGAGTTTGCAACTTAGTTTCTCTGCAGGGACGGAACTTTGAGGACACACAAAATGTTACATTTATAGAAGCTTCGTGTTCAACATTGACTGTAAAATACTATATAGTTAAAATGAGGATAATTTAATAACTTACAGTATAGAGACAATATTGGCATCTAAGGAACTGATACTATATTACTATAACTGAAGTGTCATTCAATGTAAATGTATACTGTTCGTGTTATATATGCACCTATATTGTAATGCATGTGTAACCTATCTGTGTATATTCGTTGTCATTGTACTCTATAAAAGAAAAGAACTTAGAACTCTCAATATTGAGTAATACTTACCTGAGCAGAGATTTGGGGGAGTACCAGAACAGTGACCTCCTGTAGAAGAAGAAAGGATTGTGGTAAATTTAAAATAAAATTATTTCTGTATAATAATTTGCATATTGAACATCTGTACACGTACACTGAAGAAATGCATGTTGACAACTATACCCTGTACAATTAGTTTGTAGGTTTTCCCAGGCTAAGTTCTAATAGTTTGGGTGGAGTCACATATACCATATTGATATCCAGCTAGCAGTAATCAAATATCCCTTCAGTTGTATCACTGCACAACAATGAAAATGTTTCCGATGTGAAAATAGTTACTTCTAATTGATGTCAGCATGCAAAGAATGAATATGACATTTAAAACTCTCAGTTAGCTCTGAGTTCGGAGATATAGCCCATTTATGACGATGTAGGGGTATTCCTAGTGACGTGGGCAGAATGGAGAGAATTCTACCAGCAATCTGCGTTCCGCACAGAGGGGGCGGGGCCTAATGACCCAATTAAATTAATCAGTTATTTGTCCCCTCCCCTATTCAAATATATGCGATTCACGGGATTACCCACACAAGATAACTGTGGTGCACTGAGTGACAGCATAGGGAGCGATTCCACCAAGACATCTCAGCAATGGAACAAAGATATCAGGGTAGGTGACAGTGACAAGAGATGCCCCAGAAGAGGAGGACAAGCGACAAGCAAAGAGAAAGCACCCCCATGTATAGGCCACTATATTAGATAGTGCTGTATGTTTGTTTCGTATGCTGTATGTTTATTTTGTTTTGTGTTCTTACTTGTGATTGATTGAATTAAAACAACTTATTTATTTTCTATCAAGAACAGCTTTTCCCTATGACTATATTACTAATGTACATACAGTATAGTGCAAGTAGTGTAGCTCAAAAAATACAGCTAGTAAAAACATTCTGAAATAATTTTAGTTTTCTTAACCTCAAATTAGTAATGTATGACTACTTTTAGAAAGGAAACAAATTAAAAGTATTAATTTGTTGTACAGTATATTTAGAGGGTTACATGTGTATGGGTTACACCCTTGTGTGTATGGGGCCCCTGGTGTGTATGGGTTATGCCCCTGTGTGTATGGGTTACACCCCTGTGTGTATGGGGCACCCTGTGTGTATGGGTTAAGCCCCTGTGTGTATGGGTTACACCCCTGTGTGTATGGGGCCCCCTGTGTGTATGGGTTATGCCCCTGTGTGTATGGGTTACGTGCCTGTGGGTATGGGTTACGCCCCTGTGTATATGGCTTATGTCCCTCTGTGTATGGGTTACGTGCCTGTATGTATGGGTTATGAACCTGTGTGTATGGGGCTCCCTTTGTGTATGGGTTACACCCCTATGTGTATGGGATATGTGCCTGTGTGCATGGGTAATGCCTCTGAGTGTATAGGACCCCCTGTATGTATGGGTAACTCGCCTGTGTGAATGGGTTACACGCCCCTTTGTGTATGGGTTACGCCCCTGTGTGTATGGGTTCCGCCCCTGTGTGTATGGGTTACACCCCTGTGTGTATGGGTTACACCCCTGTGTGTATGGGTTACCTTCCTGTGTGTATGGGTTACCTTCCTGTGTGTATGGGTTATGCCCCTGTGTGTATGGGTTACACCCCTGTGTATATGGGTTACGCCCCTGTGTGTATAGGTTGCGCCCCTGTGTGTATAGGTTATAGGTTACGCCCCTGTGTGTATAGGTTGCGCCCCTGTGTGTATAGGTTATAGGTTACGCCCCTGTGTTTATGGGTTATGCCCCCTGTGTGTATGGATTATGCCCCCTGTGTGTATGGTTTATGCACCTGTGTGTATGGGTTATGCATCTATGTGTATAGGTTACATGCCTGTGTATGGTTTATGCCCCTCTGTGTATGGTTTATACCCCTGTGTGTATGGGTTACGCCCCTGTGTTTATGGGTTATGCCCCTGTGTGTATGGGTTACACCCCTGTGTGTATGGGTTACGCCCCTGTGTGTATGGGTTACGCCCCTGTGTGTATGGATTACGCCCCTGTGTGTATGGGTTACGCCCCTGTGTGTATGGGTTACGCCCCTGTGAGTATGGGTTACGCCCCTGTGTGTATGGGTTACCTTCCTGTGTGTATGGGTTATGCCCCTGTGTGTATGGGTTACACCCCTGTGTATATGGGTTACGCCCCTGTGTGTATAGGTTGCGCCCCTGTGTGTATAGGTTATAGGTTAAGCCCCTGTGTGTATAGGTTGCGCCCCTGTGTGTATAGGTTATAGGTTACGCCCCTGTGTTTATGGGTTATGCCCCCTGTGTGTATGGATTATGCCCCCTGTGTGTATGGTTTATGCACCTGTGTGTATAGGTTACATGCCTGTGTATGGTTTATGCCCCTCTGTGTATGGTTTATGTCCCTCTGTGTATGGGTTACACCACTGTGTGTATGGGTTATGCCCCTGTGTGTATGGGTTACATGCCTGTGTATGGTTTATGCCCCTCTGTGTATGGTTTATGTCCCTCTGTGTATGGGTTACGCCCCTGTGTGTATGGGTTACGCCCCTGTGTGTATGGGTTATGCCCCTGTATGTATGGATTACGCCCCTGAGTGTATGGCTTACACCCCTGTGTGTATGGGTTACGCCCCTGTGTGTATGGGTTACGCCCCTGTGTGTATGGGTTTAGCTTCCTGTGTGTATGGGTTATGCCCCTGTGTGTATGGGTTACACCCCTGTGTATATGGGTTACGCCCCTGTGTGTATAGGTTGCGCCCCTGTGTGTATAGGTTATAGGTTACGCCCCTGTGTGTATAGGTTGCGCCCCTGTGTGTATAGGTTATAGGTTACGCCCCTGTGTTTATGGGTTATGCCCCCTGTGTGTATGGATTATGCCCCCTGTGTGTATGGTTTATGCACCTGTGTGTATGGGTTATGCATCTATGTGTATAAGTTACATGCCTGTGTATGGTTTATGCCCCTCTGTGTATGGTTTATGTCCCTCTGTGTATGGGTTACGCCTCTGTGTTTATGGGCTATGCCCCTGTGTGTATGGGTTACATGACTTTGTAAGGTTTATGCTCCTCTGTGTATGGTTTATGTCCCTGTGTGTATGGGTTACGACCCTGTGTGTATGGGTTACGCCGCTGTGTGTATGGGTTAGGCCCCTGTATGTATGGATTACGCCCCTGTGTGTATGGGTTACGCCCCTGTGTGTATGGGTTACGCCCCTGTGTGTATGGGTTTCACCCCTGTGTATATGGGTTACGCCCCTGTGTGTATAGGTTGCGCCCCTGTGTGTATAGGTTATAGGTTACGCCCCTGTGTGTATAGGTTGCACCCCTGTGTGTATAGGTTATAGGTTACGCCCCTGTGTTTATGGGTTATGCATCTATGTGTATAGGTTACATGCCTGTGTATGGTTTATGCCACTCTGTGTATGGTTTATGTCCCTCTGTGTATGGGTTACACCACTGTGTGTATGGGTTATGCCCCTGTGTGTATGGGTTACATGCCTGTGTATGGTTTATGTCCCTCTGTGTATGGGTTACGCCACTGTGTGTATGGGTTACGCCCCTGTGTGTATGGGTTATGCCCCTGTATGTATGGATTATGCCCCTGTGTGTATGGGTTACACCCCTCTGTGTATGGGTTACGCCCCTGTGTGTATGGGTTACGCCCCTGTGTGTATGGGTTACGCCCCTGTGTGTATGGGTTACGCCCCTGTGTGTATGGGTTACGCCCCTATGTGTATTGGTTACCTTCCTGTGTGTATGGGTTATGCCACTGTGTGTATGGGTTACACCCCTGTGTATATGGGTTACGCCCCTGTGTGTATAGGTTGCGCCCCTGTGTGTATAGGTTATAGGTTACGCCCATGTGTGTATAGGTTGCTCCCCTGTGTGTATAGGTTATAGGTTACGCCCCTGTGTTTATGGGTTATGCCCCCTGTGTGTATGGATTATGCCCCCTGTGTGTATGGTTTATGCACCTGTGTGTATGGGTTATGCATCTATGTGTATAGGATACATGCCTGTGTATGGTTTATGCCCCTCTGTGTATGGTTTATGTCCCTCTGTGTATGGGTTACGCCCCTGTGTTTATGGGTTATGCCCCTGTGTGTATGGGTTACATGCCTGTGTAAGGTTTATGCTCCTCTGTGTAAGGTTTATGTCCCTCTGTGTATGGGTTACGACCCTGTGTGTATGGGTTATGCCCCTGTGTGTATGGGTTATGCCCCTGTATGTATGGATTATGCCCCTGTGTGTATGGGTTACACCCCTGTGTGTATGGGTTACGCCCCTGTGTGTATGGGTTACGCCCCTGTGTGTATGGGTTACGCCCCTGTGTGTATGGGTTACGCCCCTGTGTGTATGGATTACGCCCCTGTGTGTATGGGTTACGCCCCTGTGTGTATGGGTTACGCCCCTGTGTGTATGGGTTATAGGTTACGCCCCTGTGTGTATAGGTTATAGGTTACGCCCCTGTGTTTATGGGTTATGCCCCCTGTGTGTATGGATTATGCCCCCTGTTTGTATGGTTTATGCCCCTCTGTGTATGGTTTATGTCCCTGTGTGTATGGGTTACATGCCTGTGTAAGGTTTATGCTCCTCTGTCTAAGGTTTATGTCCCTCTGTGTATGGGTTACGACCCTGTGTGTATGGGTTATGCCCCTGTGTGTATGGGTTATGCCCCTGTATGTATGGATTATGCCCCTGTGTGTATGGGTTACGCCCCTGTGTGTATGGGTTACGCCCCTGTGTGTATGGGTTACGCCCCTGTGTGTATGGGTTACGCCCCTGTGTGTATGGGTTACGCCCCTGTATGTATGGATTACGCCCCTGTGTGTATGGGTTACGCCCCTGTGTGTATGGGTTACGCCCCTGTGTGTATGGGTTACCTTCCTGTGTGTATGGGTTATGCCCCTGTGTGTATGGGTTACACCCCTGTGTATATGGGTTACGCCCCTGTGTGTATGGGTTATAAGTTATGCCCCTGTGTTTATAGGTTATAGGTTACACCCCTGTGTTTATGGGTTATGCCCCCTGTGTGTATGGATTATGCCCCCTTTTTGTATGGTTTATGCCCCTCTGTGTATGGTTTATGTCCCTGTGTGTATGGGTTACATGCCTGTGTATGGTTTATGCCCCTCTGTGTATGGTTTATGTCCCTCTGTGTATGGGTTACGCCCCTGTGTTTATGGGTTATGCCCCTGTGTGTATGGGTTACATGCCTGTGTATGGTTTATGCTCCTCTGTGTATGGTTTATGTCCCTCTGTGTATGGGTTACGACCCTGTGTGTATGGGTTACGCCCCTGTGTGTATGGGTTATGCCCCTGTATGTATGGATTATGCCCCTGTGTGTATGGGTTACACCCCTGTGTGTATGGGTTACGCCCCTGTGTGTATGGGTTACGCCTCGGTGTGTATGGGTTACCTTCCTGTGTGTATGGGTTATGCCCCTGTGTGTATGGGTTACACCCCTGTGTATATGGGTACGCCCCTGGGTGTATAGGTTGCGCCCCTGTGTGTATAGGTTATAGGTTATGCCCCTGTGTGTATAGGTTGCGCCCCTGTGTGTATAGGTTATAGGTTACGCCCCTGTGTTTATGGGTTATGCCCCCTGTGTGTATGGATTATGCCCCCTGTTTGTATGGTTTATGCCCCTCTGTGTATGGTTTATGTCCCTGTGTGTATGGGTTACATGCCTGTGTATGGTTTATGCCCCTCTGTGTATGGTTTTTGTCCCTCTGTGTATGGGTTACGCCCCTGTGTGTATGGGTTACGCCCCTGTGTGTATGGGTTTTGCCCCTGTATGTATGGATTATGGCCCTCATTCAGAGCCACTCGCTAGCGGCAGTACACTCATTCCGAGCGATGTTCGCACATCTGCGCATGCGTACGGTTTTTAGTACGCATGCGCGAACCAGTCAGTGCGGCCGAAAATCGTTGGTACGCAATATAGCGAGGGCCTGCTATTTTGAGTGACAGAATGAGGCATATGTGGGTGGTAACAGGGGAAGGTGCTTGAAAACGGGGAGTGGAGATCCGAACGCAGGCGTGCTTAAAGGTCAAAACGGGCGTTTTAAGGGAGTGCATAATTAATACAGCAGCGTCATTGACCACGTCACTTGGTTTCTTTTAACTCAGAACTGCTCGCAAAATAGCGGTTGAAAACACCAACCACAAGAATAGCGAGCAGTTCATACGCTGTACGATGTACTCGATTAATCTAATAAATAGCGGACATGACGTATGGTGCGTGCGGCCAGGGGGCGTTTTTATAAAAAAAACGAGCGTATGTTTTGCTCGCTCGTTCAGACTTAGAGGTGGGAACAGACTGCAATTTGCGAACGGATCATTTGAATAGCCACCCCTTGTTTTTGAACGAACGACCACAAATAGCGAACGGCTCTGAATCAGGCCCTATGCCCCTGTGTGTATGGGTTACACCCCTGTGTGTATGGGTTACGCCCCTGTGTGTATGGGTTACGCCCCTGTGTGTATGGGTTATGCCCCTGTGTATATGGGTTACGCCCCTGTGTGTATAGGTTGCGCCCCTGTGTGTATAGGTTATAGGTTACGCCCCTGTGTGTATAGGTTGCGCCCCTGTGTGTATAGGTTATAGGTTACGCCCCTGTGTTTATGGGTTATGCCCCCTGTGTGTATGGATTATGCCCCCTGTTTGTATGGTTTATGCACCTGTGTGTATGGGTTATGCATCTATGTGTATAGGTTACATGCCTGTGTATGGTTTATGCCCCTCTGTGTATGGTTTATGTCCCTGTGTGTATAAGTTACACCCCTGTGTGTATGAGTTATGCCCCTCTGTGTATGGTTTATGTCCCTGTGTGTATAGGTTACACCCCTGTGTGTATGGGTTATGCCCCTGTGTGTATGGGTTACATGCCTGTGTATGGTTTATGCCCCTCTGTGTATGGTTTATGTCTCTCTAGAGATGAGCGGTTCGGATTCTGTGGAATCCGAACCGCTCCGAACATTGGGGATCCTAGGCCACCCGAACCCTGTTCGGGTGTTCACCGCCTGACTCGGATCCCCGTTCGGGGCCGAACGGCGGCCGCCTGATGTCGGATTCTCACTAGAGAATCCGACATCAGGTCTCCTCGGGTGTAGGGCAGAGCGCAGTGATAGCGCTCTGCCCTACACAGACACAGACACACAGCCGCCAGCGGCAGCTGTGTGTTTGTCACAGCAGCCAATGAGAGTCACACAGACTCTCATTGGCTGCTGTACGGAGGGAGCCGGCTGGAGCTCACACATGAGCTCTGTCTTCCGGCTCCCTCCGCAGCGTGTGACAGCAGAGCGGACGGCGCGGGAGCGGGGAATCAGGTAAGTTTTATTTATTTTTTTTTTACTTGTCAAAGGTCCGGGGGCGCTACTGGGGGGGTCTGCTACTGGGGGGGGCTATACTACTGGGGGGGTCTGCTACTGGGGGGGCTATACTACTGGGGGGGTCTGCTACTGGGGGTCCATACTATTGAGGGGCCTGCTACTTGGGGGGGCTATACTACTGGGGGGGTCTGCTACTGGGCATCCTTACTACTGAGGGGCCTGCTACTGGGGGGGCTATACTACTGGGGGGGGGTTTGCTACTGGGGGGGTCTGCTACTGGGGGGGCCATACTACTGAGGGGCCTGCTACTGGGGGGGCCATACTACTGGGGGGGGCATACTACTACTGGGGGGGGCATACTACTGGGGGGGCTTACTACTACTGGGGGGGCCATACTACAGGGGGGGCCATACTACAGGGGGGGCTACTACTGGGGCAGCCTACTACTGAGGGGGGCCTGCTACTGGGGGCAGCCTACTACTGGGGGGGGCATACTACTGGGGGGGCCATACTACTGGGGGGCCATACTACTGGGGGGCCATACTACTGAGGGGGCTGCTAATGGGGGGCATACTACTGGGGGGGCCTGCTAAAGGGGGGCATACTACTGGGTGGCATGCTAATGGGGGGCATACTACTGGGGGGGCCTGCTAATGGGGGGCATACTACTGGGGGGCATTCTACTGGGGGCACTGCATAGGGGACCCTACTACTAAGGGGACTGCATAGGGGGCACCACTGCTGGGGGCATTGTGTAAAGAACACCGCTACTGTGGGCATTGTGTAAAAGGGGCACTACTGTGGGCATTGTGTAAAAGGGTCACTACTGTGGGCATTGTGTAAAAGGGGCACTACTGTGTGTCGTAACATAAATAAGAGACACTACTTTATGGTGTAATGTGAATCAGGCCCTACGTGCGGTGTAATGTGAATAAGATTGTGCACTGTGACTCATTGGGCCGTAGCCCACTATGTAAACAAGTACTGTGACTCTGCTGGCCGTACCCCACTGGGTGGGTGCACTACTTTTCATTTCTGCCACTGCTGTGTGGCAATGTGTCATAGATGTACTTTATACTGTGGTGTCTGTGTCGTTGTGCCGCTGCTTTGTCACTTAGGAACCAGTCAGCTCACTGCAACCTTTGGCCAATAATGTTGAAAACAATATTATGAGCTGTTATATGGTCTAAATTGACTGGAAATTAATGTTATTGAGGTTCTTAATACTCTAGGAAGAAAAAAAAGACCAATTTATGTGATTTTAGCTTTTTTTGTCAATTTTTGGAAAAAAATCCAAATCCAAATCCAAACCCAAAGCCAGTCACCGCAGTTTGGCAAATCCAAATCCAAATCCAAAACCGGACGACGAATTAGAACCAAATCCAAATCCGGCAAAAATGGTCCGGCGCACATCCCTAGTTTATACCCCTCTGTGTATGGTTTATGTCCCTCTGTGTATGGGTTACGCCCCTGTGTGTATAGGTTGCGCCCCTGTGTGTATAGGTTATAGGTTATGCCCCTGTGTGTATAGGTTGCGCCCCTGTGTGTATAGGTTATAGGTTACACCCCTGTGTTTATGGGTTATGCCCCCTGTGTGTATGGATTATGCCCCCTGTGTGTATGGTTTATGCACCTGTGTGTATGGGTTATGCATCTATGTGTATAGGTTACATGCCTGTGTATGGTTTATGCCCCTCTGTGTATGGTTTATGTCCCTCTGTGTATGGGTTACACCCCTGTGTTTATGGGTTATGCCCCTGTGTGTATGGGTTACATGCCTGTGTATGGTTTATGCCCCTCTGTGTATGGTTTTTGTCCCTCTGTGTATGGGTTACGCCCCTGTGTGTATGGGTTACGCCCCTGTGTGTATGGGTTATGCCCCTGTATGTATGGATTATGGCCCTCATTCAGAGCCACTCGCTAGCGGCAGTACACTCATTCCGAGCGATGTTCGCACATCTGCGCATGCGTACGGTTTTTAGTACGCATGCGCTAACCAGTCAGGGCGGCCGAAAATCGTTGGTACGCAATATAGCGAGGGCCTGCTATTTTGAGTGACAGAATGAGGCATATGTGGGTGGTAACAGGGGAAGGTGCTTGAAAACGGGGAGTGGAGATCCGAACGCAGGCGTGCTTAAAGGTCAAAACGGGCGTTTTAAGGGAGTGCATAATTAATACAGCAGCGTCATTGACCACGTCACTTGGTTTTTTTTAACTCAGAACTGCTCGCAAAATAGCGGTTGAAAACACCAACCACAAGAATAGCGAGCAGTTCATACGCTGTACGATGTACTCGATTAATCTAATAAATAGCGGACATGACGTATGGTGCGTGCGGCCAGGGGGCGTTTTTATAAAAAAAACGAGCGTATGTTTTGCTCGCTCGTTCAGACTTAGAGGTGGGAACAGACTGCAATTTGCGAACGGATCATTTGAATAGCCACCCCTTGTTTTTGAACGAACGACCACAAATAGCGAACGGCTCTGAATCAGGCCCTATGCCCCTGTGTGTATGGGTTACACCCCTGTGTGTATGGGTTACGCCCCTGTGTGTATGGGTTACGCCCCTGTGTGTATGGGTTACGCCCCTGTGTGTATGGGTTACGCCCCTGTGTGTATAGGTTGCGCCCCTGTGTGTATAGGTTATAGGTTACGCCCCTGTGTGTATAGGTTGCGCCCCTGTGTGTATAGGTTATAGGTTACGCCCCTGTGTTTATGGGTTATGCCCCCTGTGTGTATGGATTATGCCCCCTGTTTGTATGGTTTATGCACCTGTGTGTATGGGTTATGCATCTATGTGTATAGGTTACATGCCTGTGTATGGTTTATGCCCCTCTGTGTATGGTTTATGTCCCTGTGTGTATAGGTTACACCCCTGTGTGTATGGGTTATGCCCCTGTGTGTATGGGTTACATGCCTGTGTATGGTTTATGCCCCTCTGTGTATGGTTTATGTCTCTCTAGAGATGAGCGGTTCGGATTCTGTGGAATCCGAACCGCTCCGAACATTGGGGATCCGAGTCCACCCGAACCCTGTTCGGGTGTTCACCGCCTGACTCGGATCCCCGTTCGAGGCCGAACGGCGGCCGCCTGATGTCGGATTCTCACTAGAGAATCCGACATCAGGTCTCCTCGTGTGTAGGGCAGAGCGCAGTGATAGCGCTCTGCCCTACACAGACACAGACATACAGCCGCCAGCGGCAGCTGTGTGTTTGTCACAGCAGCCAATGAGAGTCACACAGACTCTCATTGGCTGCTGTACGGAGGGAGCCGGCTGGAGCTCACACATGAGCTCTGTCTTCCGGCTCCCTCCGCAGCGTGTGACAGCAGAGCGGACGGCGCGGGAGCGGGGAATCAGGTAAGTTTTATTTTTATTTTTTTTACTTGTCAAAGGTCCGGGGGCGCTACTGGGGGGGTCTGCTACTGGGGGGGGCCTGCTACTGGGGGGGGCTATACTACTGGGGGGGTCTGCTACTGGGGGGGCTATACTACTGGGGGGGTCTGCTACTGGGGGTCCATACTATTGAGGGGCCTGCTACTGGGGGGGGCTATACTACTGGGGGGGGTCAGCTACTGGGCATCCATACTACTGAGGGGCCTGCTACTGGGGGGGCTATACTACTGGGGGGGGTTTGCTACTGGGGGGGTCTGCTACTGGGGGGGCCATACTACTGAGGGGCCTGCTACTGGGGGGGCCATACTACTGGGGGGGGGCTTACTACTACTGGGGGGGGCATACTACTGGGGGGGCTTACTACTACTGGGGGGGCCATACTACAGGGGGGGCTACTACTGGGGCAGCCTACTACTGAGGGGGGCCTGCTACTGGGGGCAGCCTACTACTGGGGGGGGGCATACTACTGGGGGGGCCATACTACTGGGGGGCCATACTACTGGGGGGCCATACTACTGAGGGGGCTGCTAATGGGGGGCCTGCTAAAGGGGGGCATACTACTGGGTGGCATGCTAATGGGGGGCATACTACTGGGGGGGCCTGCTAATGGGGGGCATACTACTGGGGGGCATTCTACTGGGGGCACTGCATAGGGGACCCTACTACTAAGGGGACTGCATAGGGGGCACCACTGCTGGGGGCATTGTGTAAAGAACACCGCTACTGTGGGCATTGTGTAAAAGGGGCACTACTGTGGGCATTGTGTAAAAGGGTCACTACTGTGGGCATTGTGTAAAAGGGGCACTACTGTGTGTCGTAACATAAATAAGAGACACTACTTTATGGTGTAATGTGAATCAGGCCCTACGTGCGGTGTAATGTGAATAAGATTATGCACTGTGACTCCTTGGGCCGTAGCCCACTATGTAAACAAGTACTGTGACTCTGCTGGCCGTACCCCACTGGGTGGGTGCACTACTTTTCATTTCTGCCACTGCTGTGTGGCAATGTGTCATAGATGTACTTTATACTGTGGTGTCTGTGTCGTTGTGCCGCTGCTTTGTCACTTAGGAACCAGTCAGCTCACTGCAACCTTTGGCCAATAATGTTGAAAACAATATTATGAGCTGTTATATGGTCTAAATTGACTGGAAATTAATGTTATTGAGGTTCTTAATACTCTAGGAAGAAAAAAAAGACCAATTTATGTGATTTTAGCTTTTTTTGTCAATTTTTGGAAAAAAATCCAAATCCAAATCCAAACCCAAAGCCAGTCACCGCAGTTTGGCAAATCCAAATCCAAATCCAAAGCCGGACGACGAATTAGAACCAAATCCAAATCCAAATCCGGCAAAAATGGTCCGGCGCACATCCCTAGTTTATACCCCTGGTTTATGTCCCTCTGTGTATGGGTTACGCCCCTGTGTGTATGGGTTATGCCCCTGTGTGTATGGGTTACATGCCTGTGTATGGTTTATGCCCCTCTGTGTATGGTTTATGTCCCTCTGTGTATGGGTTACGCCCCTGTGTGTATGGGTTATGCTCCTGTATGTATGGATTATGCCCCTGTGTGTATGGGTTACACCCCTGTGTGTATGGGTTACGCCCCTGTGTGTATGGGTTACGCCCCTGTGTGTATGGGTTACCTTCCTGTATGTATGGGTTATGCCCCTGTGTGTATGGGTTACACCTCTGTGTATATGGGTTATGCCCCTGTGTGTATAGGTTGCGCCCCTGTGTGTATAGGTTATAGGTTACACCCCTGTGTTTATGGGTTATGTCCCCTTTGTGTATGGATTATGCCCCCTGTTTGTATGGTTTATGCACCTGTGTGTATGGGTTATGCATCTATGTGTATAGGTTACATGCCTGTGTATGGTTTATGCCCCTCTGTGTATGGTTTATGTCCCTCTGTGTATGGGTTACACCCCTGTCTGTATGGGTTACGACCCTGTGTGTATGGGTTATGCCCCTGTGTGTATGGGTTATGCCCCTGTATGTATGGATTATGCCCCTGTGTGTATGGGTTACGCCCCTGTGTGTATGGGTTACGCCCCTGTGTGTATGGGTTACGCCCCTGTGTGTATGGGCTTCGCCCCTGTGTGTATGGGTTACTCCCCTGTGTGTATGGGTTATAGGTTACGCCCCTGTGTTTATGGGTTATGCCCCCTGTGTGTATGGATTATGCCCCCTGTTTGTATGGTTTATGCACCTGTGTGTATGGGTTATGCATCTATGTGTATAGGTTACATGCCTGTGTATGGTTTATGCCCCTCTGTGTATGGTTTATGTACCTGTGTGTATAGGTTACATGCCTGTGTATGGTTTATGCCCCTCTGTGTATGGTTTATGTCCCTCTGTGTATGGGTTACGCCCCTGTGTGTATGGGTTACGCCCCTGTGTGTATGGGTTACGCCCCTATATGTATGGATTATGCCCCTGTGTGTATGGGTTACACCCCTGTGTGTATGGGTTACGCCCCTGTGTGTATGGGTTACGCCCCTGTGTGTATGGGTTTAGCTTCCTGTATGTATGGGTTATGCCCCTGTGTGTATGGGTTACACCCCTGTGTATATGGGTTACGCCCCTGTGTGTATAGGTTGCGCCCCTGTGTGTATAGGTTATAGGTTATGCCCCTGTGTGTATAGGTTGTGCCCCTGTGTGTATAGGTTATAGGTTACACCCCTGTGTTTATGGGTTATGCCCCCTGTGTGTATGGATTATGCCCCCTGTGTGTATGGTTTATGCACCTGTGTGTATGGGTTATGCATCTATGTGTATAGGTTACATGCCTGTGTATGGTTTATGCCCCTCTGTGTATGGTTTATGTCCCTCTGTGTATGGGTTACGCCCCTGTGTGTATGGGTTATGCCCCTGTGTGTATGGGTTACATGCCTGTGTATGGTTTATGCCCCTCTGTGTATGGTTTATGTCCCTGTGTGTATGGGTTACGCCCCTGTGTGTATGGGTTACGCTCCTGTGTGTATGGGTTACGCCCCTGTGTGTATGGGTTACCTTCCTGTGTGTATGGGTTATGCCCCTGTGTGTATGGGTTACACCCCTGTGTATATGGGTTACGCCCCTGTGTGTATAGGTTACGCCCCTGTGTGTATAAGTTATAGGTTATGCCCCTGTGTGTATAGGTTGCGCCCCTGTGTGTATAGGTTATAGGTTATGCCCCTGTGTGTATGGGTTACGCCCCTGTGTGTATGGGTTATGCCCCTGTATGTATGGATTATGCCCCTGTGTGTATGGGCTACGCCCCTGTGTGTATGGGTTACGCCCCTGTGTGTATGGGTTACGCCCCTGTGTGTATTGGTTACCTTCCTGTGTGTATGGGTTATGCCCCTGTGTGTATGGGTTACACCACTGTGTATATGGGTTATGCCCCTGTGTGTATAGGTTGCGCCCCTGTCTGTATAGGTTATAGGTTACGCCCCTGTGTGTATAGGTTGCGCCCCTGTGTGTATAGGTTATAGGTTACGCCCCTGTGTTTATGGGTTATGCTCCCTGTGTGTATGGATTATGCCCCCTGTGTGTATGGTTTATGCCCCTCTGTGTATGGGTTACGCCCCTGTGTGTATGGGTTACTCCCCTGTGTGTATGGGTTACGCCCCTGTGTGTATGGGTTACGCCCCTGTGTGTATGTGTTACTCCCCTGTGTGTATGGGCTACGCCCCTGTGTGTATGGGTTATGCCCCTGTGTGTATGGGTTACTCCCCTGTGTGTATGGGCTACGCCCCTGTGTGTATGGGTTATGCCCCTGTGTGTATGGTTTATGCCCCTCTGTGTATGGTTTATGTCCCTCTGTGTGTATGGTTTACTCCCCTGTGTGTATGGGTTACGCCCCTGTGTGTATGGGTTACGCCCCTGTGTGTATGGGTTACGCCCCTGTGTGTATGGGTTACTCCCCTGTGTGTATGGGTTACGCCCCTGTGTGTATGGGTTACGCCCCTGTGTGTATGGGTTACCTTCCTGTGTGTATGGGTTATACCCCTGTGTGTATGGGTTACACCCCTGTGTATATGGGTTACACCCCTGTGTGTATGGGTTACGCCCCTGTGTGTATGGGTTACGCCCCTGTGTGTATGGGTTACGCCCCTGTGTGTATGGGTTACGCCCCTGTGTGTATGGGTTACATGCCTATGTGTATGGCTTACGCCCCTGTGTGTATAGGTTATAGGTTACGCCCCTGTGTGTATGGGTTACGCCCCTGTGTGTATGGGTTACGCCCCTGTGTGTATGGGTTACACCCCTGTGTGTATGGGTTACGCCCCTGTGTGTATGGGTTACGCCCCTGTGTGTATGGGTTATGCCCCTGTGTGTATGGGTTACACCCCTGTGTGTATGGGTTATGCCCCTGTGTGTTTGGGTTACGCCCCTGTGTGTATGGGTTACGCCCCTGTGTGTATGGGTTACGCCCCTGTGTGTATGGGTTATGCCCCTGTGTGTTTGGGTTACGCCCCTGTGTGTATGGGTTACGCCCCTGTGTGTATGGGTGACTAAGCAGTAAAAGTGAGGAGTCACCACCACTTTTCCCACCTGACATGTGGTCAGTGAACGAGAACATAATTGCATGTGTTCCCAGAACTCAGAACTAGTTGGAGGGGTGGCACAGACATTGGAATATCATCCTTGGAGAAAAAAAGTTAAGCGTGTACAGGCTGATTGAATGTTTTCAGAAAAGGCAGGAAGTCACTATAGCCCAAATGGAGAGAGTGACTGCAAACATCTTAAAGACACCCTCAAAATATAATACAGTACATAGGCACATGAAGATGCCCTTCAAATATGTATTGCCCAAAAGAACACACGAAGTATTGCAATTCCTTCGAGGCAAACTTTCTACATGAAATGAGTTTTATAACCAAGCTGTCATGACCAGGCACTATCGAAACATTTGATGAGGATAGGAACCGGGGGACTGCAGGCTAAATCTCCTTAATTGCGGCCAAACCCATGTTTGACTAGACCTGCCCAGAGGTGCAGAGTTTTAAGGTGCATACACACGTAACGATTTTGAACAATTTGTCATTAACGACGTCATTATCGTTAAGTCGTTCAAAAAATTGTTCAGTTTTAAGCACCAAACGATGAGCGATAACTACCAATGCGCGCTCCCATTTGTAGTTGTCAGTTATCGTTCATCGTCCCTTCTGACTGTCCAATATGACGATTTTCGTTCAGAAAATCATTCATGTTTTACAGAACCAATGATGAACAATGGCCATTCACTGTATGCATGCTAACGAAATCGTTCATCGTTCATGAAATCGCTGACAAAATCATTCACTACAAAACAAAGAATTGTTCATTATTTCAAGGGAAAAATCTGAAGGGAAATCGTTAATGAAAATCGTTGGTAACACAACTCGTTACATGTGTATGCACCTTAACTCACTTGGTGGTTTTCTCCAGTGATTTGGGTTTCCGCTGCACCAAGTGAGCAGGTTGCAGCCCTCTGGACAGGTACCTGGGAGTGACAGAAGACTGAAGAATATATATAACACAGGGAACACTAGGAATAACTCAACGGATTACTTGAACACTGGTGATAAATAAATACTTGAACACTGGTGATGAGCTTGAAAAATGCTCGGATACTGGTGATGAACTTGAGAATGCTTAAACACTGGTGATGAACTTGAAAAATGCTTGAACACTGGTGATGAACTTAAAAAATGTTTGAACCCTGGTGATGAACTTGAGAATGCTTGAACACTGGGAATTAACTTGAGAATGTACTGGGAATTGTGCAGAAACACAAAGGAAATGGACACAGGTATGCACTGGGAATAGCTAGAGCCTCAGCTGTAAACTAGCTAACAATTAGCATAAAAGCTGACACCACAGGAACACAGGGAAGTGATTAGAGCGCTGCAGCACACTAAATCACAGGGTTTTACAAGAACACTGGCGTTCTGTGAGAACTGAAGTAACCAGGGATTTAGCATGGAAGCTAATATAAGTAGCAATGGTGGTCAGCATGAGGGCTGCAGCAACAAACTGTAGGATCTTCTTGGGAAACACCAGAAAGCATTGTAATCACAGGAACAGTGAAGTTGAACAGCAGTTTCCTGTTCCTGGAGTCAGACTTAAATACCCCTGGGTAGCTGGTCATTGGATCAGCTGAGTGACCACAGGACTACTATTGGGAGAGACTAATCATGTAACATGGACCTTCATGGCTGCGCCCATGCCCGGCACCCCGGAAACCAAGGTGCATGCACGAAAGCCATAGCAGACCCCGGGGAGAATACTCAGACACCACTTACCTCCACCCCCAGCGACTGAACACCTAAGCCCAATAACGCTGGCATGTGAAGGTGAGTAGCGGCCGATCCCAGGCCTTAGCCTGACATAAGCACAGAGGGCCTGAGTCACTTCTGCACGCAACTGCGTATGCAATAGCGATTATTAGAGATGTGCGCTGGACCATGTTTGCTGATTTGTCATCCGGCTTTCAACTTGGATTTGCCAAACCTGCCGTGACTGGCTTTGGATTTTTTACAAAAATTGACAGAAAAAAGCTAAAATCACATAATGTGGGCCTTTTTTTGTTCCTAGAGTATTACTAACCTCAATAACATTCATTTCCAGTAATTTCCAGTCAATTTAGACCACCTCACAGCTTATAATATTGTTTTCACCATTATTGGCCAAAGGTTGCAGTGAGCTGACTGGTTACTAAGAGACAGAGCAGTGGCGCAATGGCACAGACACCGCAGTTTAAAGCACATTTATGACACATTGCCACACAGCAGTGGCAGAAATTAAAGATAGTACAAGATGGAATTGTCCTTGGGCCCTCCCACCCAACCTTATGTTGGATATTAAAAAGGACATGTACACTTTTAACAAACCAAGCATTTCAGCGACAGGGACTGCCACTTTTGTGGCTGAAGTGCTTGGTTTGTTTGGGCCCCCACAAAACAAGCTATCAATCAGCTTAAGGCAACAGTTCTACAGTAGCAAGATGTCACCATCATTGCCATCCTCACCCTCATCTGTGTGTACATCATCCTCACTTAATATTAATTCATCCCCGCTGGAATCCACCATTACAGAAGACTCTGTACTGTGACATAATTGCCAGGAAAGGTCTTCCTTGTGGAATTTCCAGTTAATTTTGATAAACATAATCTTTTCCACAGTTTGAGGAATAGCCTCCTACGCTGTTCACTCACAAGGTTCCTGGCTGTGCTGAAATCTCTCTCTGAGTACACACTGGAGGGTGGGCAGCTTAACTAATGCAAAGCCAGTTCATACAAGAGCCTCCAAATTGCCTTTTTTTCCTTCCAGTACTCGAAGGGACTCTGGGCCTGATTCAGAGCCGTACACTCTGACAAGAGCGTTCGCTCTGAATCAGGGCCATCCTAGCTGAAAATGGAGAGGCCTCCTGGCCGCTCGCATAGCTGTGGGTGACCACCCACAGCTTATGCGAGCATCCAAAAAGATGGTCATGACCATCGTGACCATCGGGCTTGCGATGAGACCCTTGTGGTAGGGTCTCGTCTGCCGCAAGCCCGGAGTGCTTTTGGCTCTATCAGAGCCCATAGTCTTAAACATTAGTTTTGTAACATCGTCGTTATTCGATGTTAACCGATGTATCTTTATATTTTATTTTAAGGAAACTACCTACATAAACATATAATACACTAATAAACTTCTGAAATTATACTTACGTTTATTTGGTGGAGGCTTACAGTATATTTAGTCCAGCAGTTAAAAAAACAACGACACTCAGGGTATTTAAAAATGCAGAACATCTTTATAAGATCTGTAAAGACCTGGCACTACTTAGGAAGCATACAGCAAGCAGTCCCCCTGAAACATTGGCAATAAATATTTATAGAATAACAGTTTCTTATATAGCGCAACATATTGCGTTGCGCTTCACAATTGGAAACATTACTGGAACTAACCTGGGCAATAACAGACAGACATAGAGGAAGGAAGGCCCTGCTCACATGCTTACAATCTATAGGGAAATAGGTATTGATACACAAGGATAGGTGATATAAATTGCATTTCGGTCCAGCCAGATTGCAGAGTTTCTTGGTAGGCTGTATGATCAGTAACAAAGAAATGTTGGCCAAAGGTCAGGAGGATGTGAAAGAAAGACTATGGGGGCTATTCATGACCGATAAATGGCCCGGTAACCATGCAGAAACACTAGTTTCCACATATTTTAGTTACCATGCCATTCATCATCAGGGGTCCCAAATGGGCCACCTGATATTCAGCAAACTCCGAAAAACTGAAAGTTTTTGGAGTATGCTTGTGAGATGGTGTTTGTTCTCGGATCCCTGCTCATTCCTATGGGAAGGTGTTTCGGGGATACAAGCGGATCATTCCGCCGCCTTCTCACTACCTCCCCGGCTGCTGATGGGGAAGAATGTAATTAGATATGGAAGCTTATGTTATGTGGGCGGTTCTGGAATCTGATAAGCTTGTTTGAAGAGGTGTTTTCAGGGAATGCTTGAAGGTTTGGAGGCTAGAGCAAAGTTTTATTGTGCATGGGAGGGCAGTCAACAGAGTGGGTGCAGCTCTAAAAAAGTCCTGTAACCATGAATGGGAGCAAGTAATGCATTGAGATGAGAGATGCAGATTTTGTGCTGAGCGGAATGAACGGATTGGGAGATATTTTGAGATAACTGAAGTGATGTACAGTTGTTGTGGTTTGGGTAATAGCCTTATGTGTAAGTAAAAGTAGTTTGTATTGAATACTGTAGAAAACCAGTAACCAATGAAGGTACTGACAGAGCGGAGCAGCAGACGAAGAACGTTTGGTGAGGAAGATCAGCCTAGCAGCTGCATTCATAATGTATTGTAGTGGCGAGAGCCTTTTCTTGGGAAGACCAGTAAGGAGACTATTGTAATAGTTAATGCGGGAAATAATGAGTGCATGGATTTATAAATGGGATACAGTATTTGTGCTGCCAGTACGCAGGCATCTAGCTCCACGGCTGTATCAGTGGTTGCCAGGTGACAGCGCACTTGCCACAGCTGGTGTTGCTGGGAGGCTGTGTGACATAATTTTTCAGCACATCGCAGTCAGCGCCTCATGGCCCCAGCAGACACTCACTGGGTTGGTATCTTCTCTATCTCTAATAAGAGCAGGGTAGGTAGCATCTATTTGTGGCTGCAGGTTTATCATTTTGCTACAAACGTCTACTTATACTACTGTATGTATGTATTAATGGTGGTTTACATACACACTTATTTATTGGAGTGCTGTACCTTTGTGCCTGGATAGAAATATATATATACACACACATACTGTACATACTGTACATATACTGCACATGCAGTGAGTGACTGACACTGTCACTCGCTGCTCAATTACCAAGAGCTGCTCACTGTCACTGTGTATTGAAATGTCAGCATCATACGGCAGCCGCCAGCAGCCGCACAGAGGGTCTGATCCAGTAAGGATTGCAACTGCGAATGCAATAGCGATTACGCACACAGGAGCTCATTTAGAGCCGCTCGCAATCGGCCGCTCGTTTGCAGCCGATGGTGAGCGACCGCGCATGCGTACCCTTCGTTCTGCGCATGCACGAACTACTAGGAACGATTGGAATCTGCTCACTCGCCCAGCAAAGACAGCCCAGTGGAATGAGTGACAAGAGAGGCCGTTTGTGGGTGGTAACAGGGGCAGGACACTAATAACGGGGGAGTGGAGGTGCAAATGCAGGCGTGCCTGAGTGTTTAAACGCCGTTTCAGAGGCATGCATAATTAACGGGCAGCGTCATAGTACACATCACCTGTCTGTTATTTACACTGAAGTCCTCGCAGTGCCTGTGGTAAGGTAAGGCAACCACAAGTGCTGCGAGCCCTTCCGATGGTTCCCGATGTACCAATGTTTAAAGACACTTCCTGGAGATGACGTGCACTTGTGGGCATCTCTACATAAGCTAATGGGCATCTATAGACACAAAGTGATTGCTCGCCAACACAAAGTGGGCGTGCTTATGCCTTTCCGAGCAAGCGCCTGCCATGCCGTCACTTAGGTGAATTTGCATGTGCTGGGTGCGAGCGATCGCATCTAGCGAGCGGCTCTGAATCAGGTCCACAGTCTCACTGTGAAGGTATGCTAATATCTGCGATTGCAATACAGTCTTAGCAAAATATACGGACGCCCACCTTATCAAACACACATCCGTAATAGTTAGCGAGGCTGTGGTAACATCGAGTACCATCACAGCCTCACGCACACTTACACAAGTTCTGACTTTACTCAGGAATTGCTAACTTCATCGCACGCTGCATAAGGCATTGCAGTGGATAATTTATGCACCCCCATGGAACGGCGGTCGAACGCACTGGCACACCTGCATTTTGCCGGCCACCCCCCCAATCAACTCCCCCAAACAGCACTTCCTGTCAATCACTTTGCGATGGGTCTGTGTAGTCACTGCGATCGCAGTCCAAATCGGCCGATTGCGTGCGTAATCGCAGTTGAAATCCTTGCTGAATCAGGCCCAAAGTTGAATAAATATAACAACCAAAAAAACATTGGAAACCATCTGGGGAACATCGGGGTAGAAATCTAGCGATGGTGAGGAAACATTGGATCCTCACCATTGCAGTGTTAAACATCAAACATTTGGAACCATCTGAGCGATGTTTCTGATCAGTGCTTAAAGTGGCCCTAGGGAAGTAGTGGAACTCCCCCCCCTCCCCTTGGCACTATTTCGATAAAGGTACAGCAACAGGAAAGGGCGTGGTCACAAAATAGTATCCCCAATTCAAATGACACCACACAGTAGCACAATCTTATTCATATTACACCGCACACATGGCCCCTGATTCACATCACACCACATAGTAATGTCATTTTTTCATGTTATGACACACAGTAGTTCCCCTTTTCCACTATGCTCAGTAGTGCCCCTAATATACATAATGCCAACAGTAGTAGTGCCCCTTATGCAATGCCCACTGTAGTAGTGCCCCTTATGCAATGCCCACTGTAGTGGGGCCCCTTATGTAATTCCCCCAGTAGTGGTACCCCATATGCAGTGCCCCCAGTAGTGGCAGTGCCCCTTATGCAGGGCCCACAGTGGTAGTGCCACTTATGCAGTGCCCACAGTGGTAGTGTTCCTTATGTAGTGCCCCCAGTAGTGATAGTGCCCCTTATGCAGTGACTGAGGTGGGCTGGAGAAGGCCGAACTGGTTCCGTCTTCAAATAGAAGTGATGGAAAGCTGTTCAACCCCGTTACGGCCCACATTAGATCCTGTTTCTGATGGAACATTAAATGATTCCCATGCCTAGTGGCCAATTTGGAGGCAGAGCTGTGAGGTCACTCACGGCTCTGCTCCGTAAAGGCCCATGGGAGGAGTGGCCATGGCAGGAAATGTCCCTTGCACTTCAATGGATAATGCTCTTTTCTGGATCGGTGAAGTCCCGTCAGCACAATAGCCATCACGGTCACACAGCAGCAAAGAGTCGCCAATATAGGGAGCCAATTCCAACACGCTGTCACGGTCAGTGAAAGAAAAATGGCGCCTAAGCTAGGGCTGTTAATTGTCTAATATTTGTACTGTCGGATTAAATCATGTTGACCTTTAGTTATGTCTACCTTATTTATTGAGAATTTCATTGTCGATCTTTTAACATTGGGCCTGATTCAGAGCCGCTCGCTATTTGCGGTCGTTCGTTTTATAAAAAGGGGTGGCTATTCAAATGAACCGTTCGCACTTTGCGGTCTGTTCACGCCTATAAGTCTGAACGAGCGAGCAAAACTTGCGGTTGTAATTTTGACAAAAACGCCCCCTTGCCGCTCGCACCATACGTCATGTCCGCTATTTATTTGATTAATCGAGTACATCTTACAGCGTATGAACTGCTCGCTATTCTTGTGGTTGGTTTTTTCAACCGCTATTTTGCGAGCAGTTCTGAGTAAAAAAAAAACAAGTGACGTGGTCAATGACGCTCCAGTTTTAATTATGCACACCCATAAAACGCCCGTTTTGACCTTTAAGCACGCCTGCGTTCTGATCTCCACTCCCCGTTTTCAAGCACCTTCCCATGTTATTTAGCGAACAAACGATTTTCGGCCGCACTGACTGGTTCGCGCATGCGTATTACAATCCGTACGCATGCGCAGATGTGCGAACATCGGTTAGAACGAACGAGCAGCCGCTTACGAGCGGCTCTGAATCAAGGCCATTGTCTATTATATATAATATATTGACCTAGTGTTACAGTTGAACTACACTCTGCCGCTATTAAAGCATTGTCGAACATATGAATGTCTACCCAGCCACGGTCGATTCCATAATCCACACCGGGACATATTAATGCGTGGCAGTACAGCAATGAGTATTCATTGTACAGACTATTATGTTCTTAAAAAAGTGTTTATTAATGTTGTACACTATCAGTACTTTCCTTCATTTATAAAGCTCAAACATATTGTTAAGGACTATACACAGAAGGGAGAGTATTACACATTATTACTAGGGGTGTGCACCGGCCACTTTTCGTGTTTTGTGTTTTGGTTTTGGATCTGGATCTTTCTTCGTGTTTTGGATCTGGATTGGTTTTGCCAAAACCACCCTTCCGTGTTTTGGGTTCTGGGTTTTGTGTTTTGGATCTGTATTTTTTTTTTAAAAAGCATAAAAACAGCTAAAATCACAGAATTTGTTGGTTTCTCTGCTCCTATGCTATTATTAACCTCAATAACCTTAATTTCCACTCATTTCCAGTCTATTCTGAACACCTCACACCTCACAATAGTGTTTTCATGTCCAAAAGGTTGCACCGAGGTAGCTGGATGACTATGCTAAGCGACACGAGTGGGCGGCACAAACACGTGACCCATCTAGGAGTGACACTGCAGTGGCAGACAGGATGGCAGTTAGAAAAACTAGGCCCCAAACTGTACATAATGCAAAGAAAAAAAAGAAGTGCAAGATGGAATTGTCCTTGGGCCCTCCCACCCACCCTTATGTTGTATAAACAGGACATGCACACTTTAACAAATCAATCATTTCAGCGCCAGGGTCTGCCACACAACTGTGGCTGAAATGATTGGTTCGTTTGGGCCCCCACAAAACAAGCTGGCAATTAATGTGTCCCTGCACAAACTGGCTCTACGGAGGCAAGATGTCATCCTCATCCTCCTCATCCACCGATTCCTCACCCTCTTCAGTGTGTACATCCTCATCCTCACAAAGTATTAACTCGTCCCCACTTGAATCCACCACCACAGGTCCCTCTGTACCTTCTGGAGGCTGGTCTCCCTGGAAGAGCTGATAATTCATTTTGATGAACATCATCTTCTCCACATTCTGTGGAAGCAACCTCCTACGCCTTTCGCTGACAAGGTTCCCGGCTGCACTAAACACTCTTTCGGAGTACACACTGGAGGGGGGGCAACTCAGGTAAAATAGAGCCAGCTTGTACAGGGGCCTCCAAATTGCCTCTTTTTCCTGCCAGTACAGGTATGGACTGTCTGACATGCCTACTTGGATGCTGTCACCGATGTAATCCTCCACCATTCTGTCAATGGTGACAGTATCATATGCAGTGACAGTAGACATGTCAGAAATTGTTGCCAGGTCCTTCAGTCCGGACCAGATGTCCAAACTTGGTCCTGCCTGCCCTGCATCACGGCCAGCGGGTTGCTTAGGATACCTAAGTTTTTTCCTGGCAGCCCCAGTTGCGGGAGAAAATGAAGAAGGAGCCGTTGACGTGTCACGTTCCGCTTCAGCTGACAGTGTGTTCACCAGCAGGTCTTTGCACCTCTGCAGGCTTGTGTCGGCCGGAAAGAGAGACACCACATAGGCTTTAAACCTAGGATCAAGCACGGTGGCCAAAATGTAGTGGTCTGATTTCAACAGATTGACCACCCTGGAATCCTGGCAAAGCGAATGAAGGGCTTCATCCACAAGTCCCACATGCCGAGCGGAATCGCTCCGTCTTAGCTCCTCCTTCACTTTCTCCAGCTGCTTCTGCAAAAGCCTGATGAGGGGAATGACCTGACTCAAGCTGGCTGTGTCTGAACTGACTTCACGTGTGGCAAGTTCGAAGGGCTGGAGAACCTTGCACAACACGGAAATCATTCTCCACTGCGCTTGAGTCAGGTGCATACCCCCTCCTTTGCCTATGTCATAGGTGGATGTATAGGCTTGTATGGCCTTTTGCTGCTCCTCCATCCTCTGAAGCATATAGAGGGTTGAGTTCCACCGCGTCACAACCTCTTGCTTCAGGTGATGGCGGGGCAGGTTCAAGAGTGTTTGCTGGCGCTCCAGTCTTCGGCACGCAGTCGCTGAATGGCGAAAGTGGCCAGAAATTTTTCGGGCCACCCAAAGCGTCTCCTGCACGCCCCTGTCGCTTTTCAGAAAATTCTGCACCACCAAGTTTATTGTGTGAGCAAAACATGGGACGTGCTGGAATTTGCCCAGATGTAATGCCCGCACAATATTGGTGGCGTTGTCAGATATCACAAATCCCCAGGAGAGTCTAAGTGGGGTAAGCCACTGGGCGATGATTTCCCTCAGTTTCTCTAAGAGGTTGTCGGCGGTGTGCCTCTTACTGAAACCGGTGATACACAGCGTAGCCTGCCTTGTAACGAGCTGGCGTTTCTGAGATGCTGCTACTGGTGACGCTGCTGCTGTTGCTGCGTAAGGTGATACATCTACCCAGTGGGCTGTCACAGTCATATAGTCCTTAGTCTGCCCTGTTCCACTTGTCCACATGTCCGTGGTTAAGTGGACATTGTGTACAACGGCATTTTTCAGGACACTGAGGACACTTTTTCTGACGTTTCTGTACAGTCTCGGTATCGCCTGCCTAGTGAAGTGGAATCTAGACGGGATTTGGAACCGGGGACACACTACCTCCATCAATTGTCTAAATCCCACTGCACTAATGGCGGATACCGGACGCACGTCTAACACCAACATAGCAGTCAAGGCCTCAGTTATACGTTTTGCTTCAGAATGACTGCTGTCGTACTTCATCCTCCTCGCTAAGGACTGTTGGAGGGTCAATTGTTTAGTAAAAGTAGTGGTGTTCCTACTTCCTCTCTGGGATGATGAACGACTCCCAGCAGCAGCAACAGCAGCAGCGGCAGCAGTAGGCGTAGCAATGCAGGATCCTCCAGAGGAATCCCGGATAGGAGAGTCAGTCATGCCAGTGACATGGCCTGCAGGACTACTTCCGATCCTGACTAAGGAGGAAATTGACGAGGAGGGAGTTGACGGTGTGGTTTGCAGGCGCTTGGATACAACAGGACAACGGGATTTAGGTGTCCCTGGACTGCTTACGGTCTTAGCCAAAGTTTCTGAACTTGACAGTAACTTTTTATGAACGCGCTGCAGGTGCCGTATAAGGGAGGATGTTCCTAGGTGGTTGACGTCCCTACCCCTACTTATTTCACCTTTACATATGGTACATATGGCAAGACAGTTGTTGTCCGGATTTGGATAGAAATATTGCCAGACCAAAGAGGTGGAATGTTTGCTCTTCTGCCCAGGCATGACCGTGATGGGCTTTTTCATCCCACGGACAACAACTGTCTCCCCCGGAGCCTGATTTAAACAAACCACATCACCATCAGAATCCTCCTCGCCAACTTCCTCCTCAGCGCCAGCTACACCAGTATCCTCATCCTGTTGTACTTCAACAGTGACATCTTCAATTTGCATATCAGCAAGTGGACTGTGGGTGCTCCTTTCAGCACTTGCAGGGGGCGTGCAAATGGTGGAAAGAGCCACCTCTTCCCGTCCAGTGCTGGGAAGGTCAGGCATCGCAACCACCACCACACTTGGACTCTCCTTGGGGATTTGTGATATCTTCTTAGAAAGCACAGTTCTTCGCTGTGCTTTTGCCAGCTTAACTCTTTTGATTTTTTTAGTGGGAGGAGGGCTTCCATCGTCATGTGAAGCTGAACCACTAGTCATGAACATACTAGGGATCGACCTTAGCCGTTCCTTGCCACTCCGTGTCGTAAATGGCATATTGGCAAGTTTACGTTTCTCTTCAGCTGATTTAAATGTCTTTTTCAAGGTCATTTTCCTGAACTTTGCCATTTGGGATTGTATGTGCCCTCTACTATGACATTGGGCATCGGCCTTGGCAGACGACGTTGATGGCATGTTATCGTCTATGTCATGACTAGTGGCAGCAGTATCAGCACTAGGAGGAAGTGGTTCTATATCTTTCTCTATTTTATTTTTATCGGAGAAAGTTTGGTCCTCCATTTATGTTATATCGATTTGATATATACGTGCGGCTAAACCCAGAAAATAATTTTTTTTTTGGTTTGGACTGGAGTGTACTTTGGGGGTTACAGCACCCTTTAACTGTCAAGCCAGCCGGCCCTTTACTTATGACACAGGCGCACTCTTGGCACTACTTTGTTGATGCACGTGCGGCTACTGCGCACACAATTCACAAACACAGAAAATATTTTTTTTTTTGGTTTGGACTGGAGTGTACTTTCGGGGGTTACAGCACCCTTAACGGTCAAGCCAGCCGGCCCTTTACTTATGACACAGGCGCACTCTTGGCACTACTTTGTTGATGCACGTGCGGCTACTGCGCACACAATTCACAAACACAGAAAATAATTTTTTTTTTGGTTTGGACTGGAGTGTACTTTCGGGGGTTACAGCACCCTTAACGGTCAAGCCAGCTGGCCCTTTACTTATGACACAGGCGCACGCTTGGCACTACTTTGTTGATGCACGTGCGGCTACTGCGCACACAATTCACAAACACAGAAAATAATTTTTTTTTTGGTTTGGACTGGAGTGTACTTTGGGGGTTACAGCACCCTTTAACAGTCAAGCCAGCCGGCCCTTTACTTATGACACAGGCGCACGCTTGGCACTACTTTGTTGATGCACGTGCGGCTACTGCGCACACAATTCACAAACACAGAAAATAATTTGTTTTTGGTTTGGACTGGAGTGTACTTTCGGGGGTTACAGCACCCTTTAACGGTCAAGCCAGCCGGCCCTTTACTTATGACACAGGCGCACGCTTGGCACTACTTTGTTGATGCACATGCGGCTACTGCGCACACAATTCACAAACACAGAAAATAATTTTTTTTTTGGTTTGGACTGGAGTGTACTTTGGGGGTTACAGCACCCTTTAGCGGTCAAGCCAGCCGGCCCTTTACTTATGACACAGGCGCACGCTTGGCACTACTTTGTTGATGCACGTGCGGCTACTGCGCACACAATTCACAAACACAGAAAATAATTTTTTTTTTGGTTTGGACTGGAGTGTACTTTCGGGGGTTACAGCACCCTTAACGGTCAAGCCAGCCGGCCCTTTACTTATGACACAGGCGCACGCTTGGCACTACTTTGTTGATGCACGTGCGGCTATTGCGCACACAATTCACAAACACAGAAAATAATTTTTTTTTTGGTTTGGACTGGAGTGTACTTTCGGGGGTTACAGCACCCTTAACGGTCAAGCCAGCCGGCCCTTTACTTATGACACAGGCGCACGCTTGGCACTACTTTGTTGATGCACGTGCGGCTACTGCGCACACAATTCACAAACACAGAAAATAATTTTTTTTTTGGTTTGGACTGGAGTGTACTTTCGGGGGTTACAGCACCCTTAACGGTCAAGCCAGCCGGCCCTTTACTTATGACACAGGCGCACGCTTGGCACTACTTTGTTGATGCACGTGCGGCTACTGCGCACACAATTCACAAACACAGAAAATAATATTTTTTTTGGTTTGGACTGGAGTGTACTTTCGGGGGTTACAGCACCCTTAACGGTCAAGCCAGCCGGCCCTTTACTTATGACACAGGCGCACGCTTGGCACTACTTTGTTGATGCACGTGCGGCTACTGCGCACACAATTCACAAACACAGAAAATAATTTTTTTTTTGGTTTGGACTGGAGTGTACTTTCGGGGGTTACAGCACCCTTAACGGTCAAGCCAGCCGGCCCTTTACTTATGACACAGGCGCACGCTTGGCACTACTTTGTTGATGCACGTGCGGCTACTGCGCACACAATTCACAAACACAGAAAATAATTTTTTTTTTGGTTTGGACTGGAGTGTACTTTCGGGGGTTACAGCACCCTTAACGGTCAAGCCAGCCGGCCCTTTACTTTTGACACAGGCGCACGCTTGGCACTACTTTGTTCATGCACGTGCGGCTACTGCGCACACAATTCACAAACACAGAAAATAATTTTTTTTTTGGTTTGGACTGGAGTGTACTTTCGGGGGTTACAGCACCCTTAACGGTCAAGCCAGCCGGCCCTTTACTTATGACACAGGCGCACGCTTGGCACTACTTTGTTGATGCACGTGCGGCTACTGCGCACACAATTCACAAACACAGAAAATAATTTTTTTTTTGGTTTGGACTGGAGTGTACTTTCGGGGGTTACAGCACCCTTAACGGTCAAGCCAGCCGGCCCTTTACTTATGACACAGGCGCACGCTTGGCACTACTTTGTTGATGCACGTGCGGCTACTGCGCACACAATTCACAAACACAGAAAATAATTTTTTTTTTGGTTTGGACTGGAGTGTACTTTCGGGGGTTACAGCACCCTTAACGGTCAAGCCAGCCGGCCCTTTACTTATGACACAGGCGCACGCTTGGCACTACTTTGTTGATGCACGTGCGGCTACTGCGCACACAATTCACAAACACAGAAAATATATTATTTTTTTAGCACTTGGGGGGAGCACCCCTGATGGACAGAGCACCCCCTGGACAACACTGCAGCACTCCTTTAGGACTGGGACACTGCACAGGACTTTGGAGTGGACACAGCCCCTATGGAGAACTGACTGCACAACACAGTCCAGCCAGCCCCTATGGACTTTGAAGTAGTGGACACAGCCCCTATTAACAACAGCAGCACAGCACAACACAGCCAGCCCCTATGGACTTTGAAGTAGTGGACAACAGCAGCACTACACTACACTACACTACACAGCCCTAACTCCCACCCTCCCTCTTCACTGTCCACAGCCGAGTGAGAAAATGGCGCCGACGTGGGTACCTTATATAGGATCCAAAACCCGCGAGACTCGGAAGGCGGGATGATGACGTTTTGCCTCGATTTCAGATCCGAGTCAGGCGGGAAAAGTCGAGCCTGATTCGGATCGGACTCGGATCGGGGGGGCTTGGGGGGGTTCGGATTTCAGAAATCCGAACCCGCTCACCCCTAATTATTACCAGTTACTTATATAGCGCATATAGGTTACGCAGCGTTTTACAGAGAATATTTGGCCATTCATACCAGTCCCTGCCCCAGTGGAGCTTACACTCCTGTTTCACTATGGATTGCAACTGCGAAGGTATGCTAATCTCTGCGATCGCAATGCAGTCTTAGCAAAACATAATGACGCCCACTTCTCACTACACCATCTGCAGGGCCATTTCTAGAGGTGGGTGACCCATGCAATCGCACGGGGCGTTCAGCCCTCAAGGCAAAATACACTGAGGTCCGACTCCTGCATCAGCACTGTGACAGCCTGTCTCCCTCGACCAATCTGGCGGCTACAGTAACTTTGCGCACGCAAGTCACGCACCCAATAGCTGCCTTCCCTCCTTTCCTCCTAGTTGTCACATGACAGGAAGGGGGCGGCGCACACATCAGCTGCACTGAAGAGTCTGGACGCCGGCTGAGAGTTACCTTCGTCCTGCTGATGGCTGCCTTTGACTGTCGGTGTGTGTCCTGGCTGTCCTCACGCTCTCTCTGCTCTCACTCGGAGGTCGGTGGCGCACTCCGGACTGGGCATGGGATGGGACAGACAGCAGCTTCACCACACTATGGGCCTCTATTTACTACAATCCACATATTGAATGCAGATTGTAGTGTGATATTACCGAGTGAATTCGCATTGCGAATTCCGGCAATATCACAGGGATTTACTACAAATCCCTTGCAGGGACAGAGCTTGCGATAAAGCTCTGTCCCTGCGAATCCCCTTCGGAGCCTTATCACGGTATTTTCGCAAAAAAATACCATTACAAAAGTGCCCGCGCATGCGCCGACCAGCCGCCGCTGCTACCCCCTGACACAAAGCCCCGCCCCCAACACTAAGCCCTGCCCCTTGTGATTGCGGAACCTCCCTCCCCCACCCCTTAATTACAACCCCCCTCCCTTAATTACACTTACCTGCATGATCCGGCCCTCTGGTTATGTTTTCCATGCCTCCGGTCAGGTGATCTCCCATACTGCACTGGTACCCAGTCACCTGATGACCGGGTAGCAGTGCACTATGGGAGACCAGCTGACCGGAGGGGAGTCATCACCGGAGCCCTGATCACCGGTCACATTTATTTTTTAGTAACTTTGGTCAGATCACATTTCCCATTACAGTTATGGGAAATGCGATCTGCTTTACTAAAAATAAGTGATACTTAGGAGTTGGAGTAGAATTTTACGAATTCTACTCCTATTGCCCTGTAATAACTATAAGTGATACTAACATAATGTGAAATGGGTGTGAAAACACAAAACAGCCTTTATCACTTTATTTTAGTCAAAATAATGTTAATAAATAGAGCCCCAGGTAACTAAACTGCACCTATGTGGGGGGAAGGGGGGGAAGTGCGTGTAGTGTGTAAATAATGGCAGTCAATAATTATATTTAATTACTGTATCTAACACCATACGTGACAACAGATAATCCTCCTCTGACTAATATTTCATATGGTATTCGATAATGTGTGCAGTAGGGATTTCTGGTAGTGTAGTTAACAAGAGTTGTGGAGACATCAATCCTTACATCACAAACACATATTTTATTAAAATAATCAAAATACAAATAAATATTTTTTGAGATAATAATGAATTTTGGTTCATAATTCATAAATAAAAGTTTAGATATGTCGCTGCCCTTATTTTAAGGGGTATATTACAGGTTATGTGTTATTCAAGAACATGGGTCACATATGTTTTATCCCCTTATTTAAATAATCCGTGAGTGCCCCACCATAAGAATACTCGGTCTTTTTTCTTAATAGAAAAGTGGTGGGTCAGCCCTCTTAAAGGGGACAACTAATTTGCGGGGTATACAATCGGAAAACCGGCTGCCTTAATACTGGCAGCCAGCTTCCCGACTGTCATATCCCAGCGAGGGTGAAATGCCAGGCATCTAGATGTAGACGCCTGACATTGCCCCAACGCCAGGGGACAAGCGCCCGGCATCCCGATCGAAAGGATGCAGGGCGCCGCAAGTGGACAGCCACAGGGAGAGGGTTAGGTTTAGGGCACCCGGGGGGGATTTTAGGGTTAGGCACCCCCCCCGGGAGGGTTAGGGTTAGGCTAGGGGGAGGGAGGGTTAGGGTTAGGCACCCCCGGGGGAGGGACTTAGGGTTAGGCAGAAGGGAAGGGGGGATTTAGGGTTAGGCACTTAGAGGGGGGATTAGGGTTAGGCACTTGGGGGGAAGTTAGGGTTAGGCACCCTTAAGGAGGGTTAGGTTTAGGGGGTTGGTTAGGTTAGTATGTACTTACCTTAGGGATGATCGGGATTTCCAGTGCTGTTGGGCTTCCGCTGCCGGGCTCTGCTCATCTATCGGCCGGGCGCTGCCGGGAATCGAACCGCCGGCCGTATTTCATACCGATTCCAATTTGTGGACCCAAAACGCTAAATGAAGTGTCATGCAAAAACCTAATTGAAACAGCAAGCATTCAAAGCTGAAAATAAAGACAAACTGAAGGGACCGCAGCCACCAGGTAAAGCAACATGGACATATCAATGGGACATCTGCAGTCAACCGCTTTAGGGGTCGACCTAGACCAACCCCTGCAGGCCCCTGAAATTATGAAGCACCAGAAGGGGCCGGGCCTGTCATATAACACAGATAAAATAGACACGCCTGCTAAAATATGCCGTACCACAGCAAGCGAGCGCCCTTTCGAACACAAATCCCAAATAAATGTCAGCATGACTCTCTGCAAGCTCTTACGTGCCTGAGCCACCGAAACCAGAAGAAACGCTCCTATTCCAGCCAACCCACCTGCTAACAGAGCAAAGCCCTGGGGGTTAATGGCCCTCAAAGCAAATTCCTAAATGCCAGCTAGATGAACTGCCAAACACAGAGAGGACACGGGTCACCGGCCGAAGGCTGCCTGAGGGTCTAATTCCTCGAACTTCAACAGTGCATCCGCAATCCCAGTATGCATACCAGGCACATGCCCGGCAACAAATTGGACATTAAGCAGCAGGCAACACAGAACAATTCATGCTAGCAAACAAACCACCAGAACAGAGGACGAATTCTGAGGTCAAGCACATGCAACGTTCCCAGGTTGTTGCAACAAAATCATACCCACGTTACCGAAGCAATCCCCTTAGAGTTCTAATGCAACTACAATGGGGAACAGCTCAAGCAACACCATGTTCTTAGCGAACCCCTACGCAACCCACGTGAACAGCCAAGGTGAAGCGCACCACAGACCATTGAGGTAAGTTAAAAAAGCCAGTTGTGGCAGCAGCGTCAGTAAAATTGGAGCTGAGTGTTACTGCAGGAGTACTCAGCCACTTCCCTCTGGGCATATAGTCATAGCCAACGCCACCTATGACAGAGGTGTATAGGGATGCAGCCAAGCGCTGACCAGCCAATGGGTCCAGCTGCATCTGAACATGAGAAGGCAATGGGAAAGCAGCAACTGCTAATGACTGATCAATTGATGACCCAGGCATGGAAGACTGGTAAAGGGGTCAAAAAACGCTGGCCCAAGTGACTGCGTATGGAGGGCAGCAATAGCAGGAGCTGGGTTAGGGGGAGGGCGCCACAGCCACGGGAGACAATGCACCCGGCGCAGGTGTAACAACCAGGGGAGTAGCAAGGGTGGTTCCAGTGGAGCATGAAATCGACAGAGGGTGCCATCCAGAGTTCTGGAATTTATGGGGGGCTACATAGTACGACGGCCGCCTGTTTTTTCTCGGTTAGTTTGCACTATACCCTAAATAAGTTACGGAGATTTTTTTTTTTTTTAATTATTAGGAGACCTGGAATAATAATAATGTTGGTAGACAGAACATGATGAGTAGTACTTACATTAGTATAGGTGCAATGTATATTTGTGAAGTAGGAGCATAGCTGAGAAGGGAGCTTCCCATAGGTGTCCCCACTCCAGTGATAGCTGACTGGGGCAGCGATTGCAGTAATAAGCTGTGCACCCTGTGGAATCTCACTCTAGCACATGTACTCTGTCAATTTAAGTTAAATTCTCATAATATATAATACAATCTCCTCTATTGACTGATAATGATTCAAAGCAGATAAAAGTCAGATCCTAGGTGCTATACATAAATAAAGCAGTGCCAAAGCAGCTACCCGTTAATGTCAGATAGCGCATCACTGAAGCATTCTATTCCCCCAATGGGACCTCAATGCCCAGCATAAAACTGCCACTATTTGCTGTTTTTCTCTTCACTCCAGTATTCCCCCCGCAGGCTGGCCATACCCCACTAGCACAGTTCTGCACAGGGAGCGCTATGACATACACTTTGTCCGGACGCCATGGTTCCACCTCTGGTAACAACTGACGCAGTGTTGGGCAGCTGACCAGGCAGCACCCTGGATCGGCGGAGCCAGGACTGCTTAGCTCTATGAATGGGAGACTAAATAACTGCTGGAGTAACAGCAGGGGAAATTGGCATCCCGGGCCCGAGCGCCTGCAGCAGCTGACACACTTGTCGCTGCTGCGGTAAAGGAGAGCCCACCGCTACTGGACCATACGCGACCTCTTCGCTATAAAGGAGGGGCCTGCCTGTACCTCCTGCTTGGGCAATCCTAACAGCCCTTGTTTGTAAAGGGCCAGAGCTCAGTGGCAAACACAGAATTTCTACAGAGGGGTTTTCAACTGCTTGAATTTAACATTTTCTACCATTAAGGGAGCATAATCAGCACTTAAACCCACTATAATATACATCATACAAATGTACTGAATTAAATAATTCTGGCATATACAGGACCAGCAGACACAGTAAGTAATTATATGTAGAAGTAGGGTCATCCTGTCTGAGCTGAATCTTTTTATTCCATATGTGGGCTCCATACAGATCATCTGAGCAAGTTGGTTAATATGGGGGAGGGCAGAAAAAGAACCGTGCATTGCCCTGGCCATAGATGTACAGATTGGTTCCCTTATGTACTGGATGGTGTATTATTTAGTATTAATAATTGATCCTATAGATGGTCTATATCACTGCACCCCGAACAGTGCATGTTTTCTAGATCTCCCAGTTGGTGCACAACTATATTTGGGCAGGGGGCACAACAGCAGCAGGGCCAATGGCCACAGCCGTGGCCCTGCCAACCAGATGCCGCACGACCGCCACCCCAGTGTCAGAACTAACTGAGGTGCGGTGGCCGCGGAGGGGAACCTGGGAAGAGTCTGCATCCACAGTGCTCTGCAACATGAGGTAGGCGGCCAGACAGGCGGGGGGACCGTAAGGGAACATGGTTCCCATACGCAAGCAGTCTACATGCAATAGAAAGCAGCCGGGGAAAAAGATGAGAATGGAGGGGCACAAAAAGGGACAGAAAACAATGATAGGTAGCAGGGGCGTTTCTAGAGAGGAGGGGGCCCATGTGCAATCTCCGACATGAGCCCCCTCCTCTTTGCCTGGCGGCAGGCAGCGCGCTGAGCTGTGCGCGGCCAGCACCGGAGTTATAGACTCTCGGCATTAGAGTCTATAGTGTCTGCACAGGTCACCGGGAAAATGGCCGAGGTGGCCATTTTCCCTGTACTGCGATGCGCAAACGACAGGAAAATGGGCACCGCAGCCATTTTCCAGTTGTTTTACATCGCCGGACCCCCGCGCCGACGTGGGACTCCGGAGAGGTAAGTAATATTATGGGTACAGGGTGTGCAGTGTGGGGCCCCCATGGACTATTATAGATATGAACCTGATAGGTAGGGAGTGAAGGAGAGGAGAAGAATTAAGAACCGCAGGAGATAGAAAACACAGAAAAGAAATCACTAAGATTATAATAAGTAAATACACTGCAAAAAGCACTTCCCTGTCCCTGAAAAAAACTGGCACAAAGAAGCAGATTTACATGCATCACTCCATTAAATACCCCTAGACCGCTCCCCATGAAACATTCATTGGCTGCATAAGACCAGCTAAACTTAAAGGGGCCATAGCCAACACGTTTATTAAAGTGGCAACACTCAAAACACTCGTGGTTTAATGTCCTTCATGCTTAAATGTCAGCCTTTGGGCTTACCTACAGCAGGTCAGACCCGTTGCAGATTTTACAAGTCTCATCTACGCAGTGAGTACTCAAGCTGCGTATGCCATCGCAGTGTCTAATTTATGCAACTGCGTTCCAATGGACGGGCACGCCTGCATTTCTTCAACCACTCCCCTAGTCACAACCCACAAATACTCAGGGCCTGTCACTCACTCTGCGATGGATTCCTTTGTGCGTGTGTGATCGCAGTGCAGTAAGTGCCCATTGGTCGATAAACGTAGCCCTGTGCAAACAATCTTACATGGAAAGAGATGAAGGAGGACCAAAACTTACTGGCCCCCCACTTCCTGATATGCCTGAATTTTGGCTCTTTAACTTAATGGACATGTCTATCTCCCAATATAAGAAAACATTACTCCAGAATGATATGAATGCAGCAAGAGCAGCCATCCCATGTATGTGGAGGTTTCCCACATGGCCCCCTACCTACAGATCTGCCCAGCTATTTTGTTGCTCATGGCATGGCGTGAGTCGCGCCATGGACTTGTGGCGTGGCGTGCAGGCCTCTGAGTCGCGCCATGGACTTGTGGAATACCGTGGTATTCTTCAACGAAGGATATGCTACGGCATGTAATACAGTGCTTAACCGCTGTGTGGCGAGTGCTCCACTTTTGTAATTGCATGTAATATAGTGCTTAACCGCTGGGTGGCGAGTGCTCCACTGTACTGAATGTCTTGTGCAGAATGCCATACTGTTAAACTTACAGTACTGTAAATTGGGTGGATATCATATTCACAGCATTTTCATGTACGCACAACCCATACTGTATTTTTAATGTCGCATACGGTATGGTGCAGTAACTGAATAGTAGAGAAGTTGCCCGAGTTGTTGTCACGGTATAACCGATACTGTAGATTAATGAGATGCATGCACAGCTTTCACTGATATGGGATGCATTACAGTATGACAATTTTTTGTTTGTTTTATTAAAAAACAGCAGCGGGAGGAGTGCACAAGGATGAGGCCACTCTGTGGTTCACTGTAGCTGTCGTTTTGGCTAGTGGTTAGGTGATCACTTTGGTAGAATTATGGTCCCGGTTTCGATCCCTGGAAAAGAATATACAGTACCGTACCGTATATTTTTTTTTTGTCACTGTCTGCTCTGGACACTATAGTGAAACTACTGTACTTTAGTAATACTGTAGTGATGTTGTTTAAAAGGCCACTTAAAAGTAAGACATTACAAACAGATTGTGTGTTTCAATAGTGCAAAACTTTCTTCAATGTCTGCGCTTTCGTCAATCGGATTTCATGCGCATGCCCAGTGGAGGGTTTACAATGGGATCTGTAGTGCCCAGAGAGGGCTCTGTATTTCACTGAAAAGTGATTTCATACTGTGGCTATGGTGGCTGACAGGGCTCTGCATCACAAACTCTGTGCCCAAAAACCGCAAAACGCAAACATGCGACAACGCATATGCGGTCTCAGCCTTGTGCACTATGGCTACGTCCCTTGGACTGTGTCTGAGAGTGGTTTCCGTCTGTGAGAGAGCGCTCTGTGTTCAAAGCTGACTGTGCGTTTGAAGCGCAAAATAGCGTTGCATCGCAAACTTATGAAATTGGTGATGCTGCTCCAACCTTGCACACTAAGTACGGTAGTAGTGGGATCTGTATGAGAGAGAGCTCTCTGTATTACACGGTTGGCGCTATGGTGGCTGTCAGCCATCTGCGATGGATTAGAAATGGAGGGGGGTACAATGGGATCTGTGGCGCCAAGCCATACGCCATGTAGCGCTATGCTATCACTGAGCATGCGCAGTTGGCTGTATTACTGCAGTCGGTACAGTATTGTACTCTATGCTGTTGCATTTCCATCTCTGGCGGGCGCATGCCCAGTAGGAGGGTTGCGATGGGATATCTGGCGCATGCCCGGTGGGCCGAGAGTCATACACAGTGCATCAGGTCCCTTCCCCCAAAGCAAGCAAGAGCCTCACATTACCATAATAAAGGAAGCTTTGTTAATCCATTTACTGTAAGCAGTCAGCTCTGCCCTAGTGTCCTGAAAAATGCTACTAATTGTCACCATTGCCAAGGACACCATCTCCCGTCTGCTAGGACAACTAGTGTGCCGCTATGAATGTGCCTATACTAAATATTCAAAACTGACGGTGCCATACAATTTAGCACCACAGAATAGTGATTTCATAACTGCAGAAACTGCTAGTGAATCTACTGTCTAGAATGTGAGACAGGGCTCTGCATCACAAACTCTGCGCCCAAAAACCGCAAAATGCAAACATGCGACAGCGCATATGCAGTCTCAGCCTTGTGCACTATGGCTATGTCCCTTGGACTGTGTCTGAGAGTGGTTTCCGTCTGTGAGAGAGTGCTCTGTCTTCAAAGCTGACTGTGCATTTGAAGCGCAAAATAGCGTTGCATCGCAAACTTATGACATTGGTGATGCTGCTCCAACCTTGCACACTAAGTACGGTAGTAGTGGGATCTGTATGAGAGAGAGCTCTCTGTATTACATGGTTGGCGCTATGGTGGCTGTCAGCCATCTGCGATGGATTAGAAATGGAGGGGGGTACAATGGGATCTGTGGCGCCAAGCCATACGCCATGAAGCGCTATGCTATCACTGAGCATGCGCAGTTGGCTGTATTACTGCAGTCGGTACAGTATTGTACTCTATGCTGTTGCATTTCCATCTCTGGTGGGCGCATGCCCAGTAGGAGGGTTGCGATGGGATATCTGGCGCATGCCCGGTGGGCCGAGAGTCATACACAGTGCATCAGGTCCCTTCCCCCAAAGCAAGCAAGAGCCTCACATTACCATAATAAAGGAAGCTTTGTTAATCCATTTACTGTAAGCAGTCAGCTCTGCCCTAGTGTCCTGAAAAATGCTACTAATTGTCACCATTGCCAAGGACACCATCCCCCGTCTGCTAGGACAACTAGTGTGCCGCTATGAATGTGCCTATACTGAATATTCAAAACTGACGGTGCCATACAATTTAGCACCACAGAATAGTGATTTCATAACTGCAGAAACTGCTAGTGAATCTACTGTCTAGAATGTGAGACAGGGCTCTGCATCACAAACTCTGCGCCCAAAAACTGCAAAATGCAAACATGCGACAGTGCATATGCAGTCTCAGCCTTGGGCACTATGGCTATGTCCCTTGGACTGTGTCTGAGAGTGGTTTCCGTCTGTGAGAGAGTGCTCTGTCTTCAAAGCTGACTGTGCATTTGAAGCGCAAAATAGCGTTGCATCGCAAACTTATGACATTGGTGATGCTGCTCCAACCTTGCACACTAAGTACGGTAGTAGTGGGATCTGTATGAGAGAGAGCTCTCTTTATTACATGGTTGGCGCTATGGTGGCTGTCAGCCATCTGCGATGGATTAGAAATGGAGGGGGGTACAATGGGATCTGTGACACCAAGCCATACGCCATGAAGCGCTATGCTATCACTGAGCATGCGCAGTTGGCTGTATTACTGCAGTCGGTACAGTATTGTACTCTATGCTGTTGCATTTCCGTCTCTGGCGGGCGCATGCCCAGTAGGAGGGTTGCGATGGGATTTCTGGCGCATGCCCAGTGGGCCGAGAGTCATACACAGTGCATCAGGTCCCTTCCCCCAAAGCAAGCAAGAGCCTCACATTACCATAATAAAGGAAGCTTTGTTAATCCATTTACTGTAAGCAGTCAGCTCTGCCCTAGTGTCCTGAAAAATGCTACGAATTGTCACCATTGCCAAGGACACCATCCCCCGTCTGCTAGGACAACTAGTGTGCCGCTATGAATGTGCCTGTACTGAATATTCAAAACTGACGGTGCCGTACAATTTAGCACCACAGAATAGTGATTTCATAACTGCAGAAACTGCTAGTGAATCTACTGTCTACAATGTGAGACAGGGCTCTGCATCACAAACTCTGCGCCCAAAAACCGCAAAACGCAAACATGCGACAATGAATACGCGGTCTCAGCCTTGTGCACTATGGCTACGTCCCTTGGACTGTGTCTGAGAGTGGTTTCCGTCTGTGAGAGAGCGCTCTGTGTTCAAAGCTGACTGTGCGTTTGAAGCGCAAAATAGCGTTGCATCGCAAAATTATGACTTTGGTGATGCTGCTCCAACCTTGCACACTAAGTACGGTAGTAGTGGGATCTTTATTAGAGAGAGCTCTCTGTATTACATGGTTGGCACTATGGTGGCTGTCAGCCATCTGCAATTGATTAGAAAAGGAGGGGGGTACAATGGGATCCGTGGCGCCAAGCCATACGCCATGTAGCGCTATGCTATCACTGAGCATGCGCAGTTGGCTGTATTATTGCAGTTGGTACAGTATTGTACTCTATGCTGTTGCATTTCCATCTCTGGCGGGCGCATGCCCAGTAGGAGGGTTGCGATGGGATTTCTGGCGCATGCCCAGTGGGCCGAGAGTCATACACAGTGCATCAGGTCCCTTCCCCCAAAGCAAGCAAGAGCCTCACATTACCATAATAATGGAAGCTTTGTTAATCTATTTACTGTAAGCAGTCAGCTCTGCCCTAGTGTCCTGAAAAATGCTACGAATTGTCACCATTGCCAAGGACACCATCCCCCGTCTGCTAGGACAACTAGTGTGCCGCTATGAATGTGCCTGTACTGAATATTCAAAACTGACGGTGCCGTACAATTTAGCACCACAGAATAGTGATTTCATAACTGCTGAAACTGCTAGTGAATCTACTGTCTAGAATGTGAGACAGGGCTCTGCATCACAAACTCTGCGCCCAAAAACCGCAAAATGCAAACATGCGACAGCGCATATGCAGTCTCAGCCTTGTGCACTATGGCTATGTCCCTTGGACTGTGTCTGAGAGTGGTTTCTGTCTGTGAGAGAGTGCTCTGTCTTCAAAGCTGACTGTGCATTTGAAGCGCAAAATAGCGTTGCATCGCAAACTTATGACATTGGTGATGCTGCTCCAACCTTGCACACTAAGTACGGTAGTAGTGGGATCTGTATGAGAGAGAGCTCTCTGTATTACATGGTTGGCGCTATGGTGGCTGTCAGCCATCTGCGATGGATTAGAAATGGAGGGGGGTACAATGGGATCTGTGGCGCCAAGCCATACGCCATGAAGCGCTATGCTATCACTGAGCATGCGCAGTTGGCTGTATTACTGCAGTCGGTACAGTATTGTACTCTATGCTGTTGCATTTCCATCTCTGGTGGGCGCATGCCCAGTAGGAGGGTTGCGATGGGATATCTGGCGCATGCCCGGTGGGCCGAGAGTCATACACAGTGCATCAGGTCCCTTCCCCCAAAGCAAGCAAGAGCCTCACATTACCATAATAAAGGAAGCTTTGTTAATCCATTTACTGTAAGCAGTCAGCTCTGCCCTAGTGTCCTGAAAAATGCTACTAATTGTCACCATTGCCAAGGACACCATCCCCCGTCTGCTAGGACAACTAGTGTGCCGCTATGAATGTGCCTATACTGAATATTCAAAACTGACGGTGCCGTACAATTTAGCACCACAGAATAGTGATTTCATAACTGCAGAAACTGCTAGTGAATCTACTGTCTAGAATGTGAGACAGGGCTCTGCATCACAAACTCTGCGCCCAAAAACCGCAAAATGCAAACATGCGACAGCGCATATGCAGTCTCAGCCTTGGGCACTATGGCTATGTCCCTTGGACTGTGTCTGAGAGTGGTTTCCGTCTGTGAGAGAGTGCTCTGTCTTCAAAGCTGACTGTGCATTTGAAGCGCAAAATAGCGTTGCATCGCAAACTTATGACATTGGTGATGCTGCTCCAACCTTGCACACTAAGTACGGTAGTAGTGGGATCTGTATGAGAGAGAGCTCTCTTTATTACATGGTTGGTGCTATGGTGGCTGTCAGCCATCTGCGATGGATTAGAAATGGAGGGGGGTACAATGGGATCTGTGGCACCAAGCCATACGCCATGAAGCGCTATGCTATCACTGAGCATGCGCAGTTGGCTGTATTACTGCAGTCGGTACAGTATTGTACTCTATGCTGTTGCATTTCCATCTCTGGCGGGCGCATGCCCAGTAGGAGGGTTGCGATGGGATTTCTGGCGCATGCCCAGTGGGCAGAGAGTCATACACAGTGCATCAGGTCCCTTCCCCCAAAGCAAGCAAGAGCCTCACATTACCATAATAAAGGAAGCTTTGTTAATCTATTTACTGTAAGCAGTCAGCTCTGCCCTAGTGTCCTGAAAAATGCTACGAATTGTCACCATTGCCAAGGACACCATCCCCCGTCTGCTAGGACAACTAGTGTGCCGCTATGAATGTGCCTGTACTGAATATTCAAAACTGACGGTGCCGTACAATTTAGCACCACAGAATAGTGATTTCATAACTGCTGAAACTGCTAGTGAATCTACTGTCTAGAATGTGAGACAGGGCTCTGCATCACAAACTCTGCCCCCAAAAACCGCAAAATGCAAACATGCGACAGCGAATATGCGGTCTCAGCCGATTGTGTACTATGGCTATGTCCCTTGGACTGTGTCTGAGAGTGGTTTCCGTCTGTGAGAGAGTGCTCTGTGTTCAAAGCTGACTGTGTGTTTGAAGCGCAAAATAGCGTTGCATCGCAAAATTATGACATTGGTGATGCTGCTCCAACCTTGCACACTAAGTATGGTAGTAGTGGGATCTGTATTAGAGAGACCTCTCTGTATTACATGGTTGGCGCTATGGTGGCTGTCAGCCTTCTGCAATGGATTAGAAATGGAGGGGGGTACAATGGGATCTGTGGCACCAAGCCATACGCCATGTAGCGATTTTGCTATCACTGAGCATGCGCAGTTGGCTGTATTACTGCAGTCGGTACAGTATTGTACTCTATGCTGTTGCATTTCCATCTCTGGTGGGCGCATGCCCAGTAGGGGGGTTGCGATGGGATTTCTGGCGCATGCCCAGTGGGCCGAGAGTCATACACAGTGCATCAGGTCTCTTCCCCCATAGCAAGCAAGAGCCTCACATTATCATAATAAAGGAAGCTTTGTTAATCCATTTACTGTAAGCAGTCAGCTCTGCCCTAGTGTCCTGAAAAATACTACGAATTGTCACCATTGCCAAGGACACCATCCCCCGTCTGCTAGGACAACTAGTGTGCCGCTATGAATGTGCCTGTACTGAATATTCAAAACTGACGGTGCAGTACAATTTAGCACCACAGAATAGTGATTTCATAACTGCAGAAACTGCTAGTGAATCTACTGTCTAGAATGTGAGACAGGGCTCTGCATCACAAACTCTGCGCCCAAAAACCGCAATACGCAAACATGCGACAGCGAATATGCGGTCTCAGCCTTGTGTACTATGGCTACGTCCCTTGGACTGTGTCTGAGAGTGGTTTCCGTCTGTGAGAGAGCGCTCTGTGTTCAAAGCTGACTGTGTGTTTGAAGCGCAAAATAGCGTTGCATCGCAAAATTATGACATTGGTGATGCTGCTCCAAACTTGCACACTAAGTATGGTAGTAGTGGGATCTGTATTAGAGAGAGCTCTCTGTATTACATGGTTGGCGCTATGGTGGCTGTCAGCCTTCTGCAATGGATTAGAAATGGAGGGGGGTACAATGGGATCTGTGGCACCAAGCCATACGCCATGTAGCGCTATGCTATCACTGAGCATGCGCAGTTGGCTGTATTATTGCAGTTGGTACAGTATTGTACTCTATGCTGTTGCATTTCCATCTCTGGCGGGCGCATGCCCAGTAGGAGGGTTGCGATGGGATTTCTGGCGCATGCCCAGTGGGCCGAGAGTCATACACAGTGCATCAGGTCCCTTCCCCCAAAGCAAGCAAGAGCCTCACATTACCATAATAAAGGAAGCTTTGTTAATCTATTTACTGTAAGCAGTCAGCTCTGCCCTAGTGTCCTGAAAAATGCTACGAATTGTCACCATTGCCAAGGACACCATCCCCCGTCTGCTAGGACAACTAGTGTGCCGCTATGAATGTGCCTGTACTGAATATTCAAAACTGACGGTGCCGTACAATTTAGCACCACAGAATAGTGATTTCACAACTGCTGAAACTGCTAGTGAATCTACTGTCTAGAATGTGAGACAGGGCTCTGCATCACAAACTCTGCGCCCAAAAACCGCAAAATGCAAACATGCGACAGCGCATATGCAGTCTCAGCCTTGTGCACTATGGCTATGTCCCTTGGACTGTGTCTGAGAGTGGTTTCTGTCTGTGAGAGAGTGCTCTGTCTTCAAAGCTGACTGTGCATTTGAAGCGCAAAATAGCGTTGCATCGCAAACTTATGACATTGGTGATGCTGCTCCAACCTTGCACACTAAGTACGGTAGTAGTGGGATCTGTATGAGAGAGAGCTCTCTGTATTACATGGTTGGCGCTATGGTGGCTGTCAGCCATCTGCGATGGATTAGAAATGGAGGGGGGTACAATGGGATCTGTGGCGCCAAGCCATACGCCATGAAGCGCTATGCTATCACTGAGCATGCGCAGTTGGCTGTATTACTGCAGTCGGTACAGTATTGTACTCTATGCTGTTGCATTTCCATCTCTGGTGGGCGCATGCCCAGTAGGAGGGTTGCGATGGGATATCTGGCGCATGCCCGGTGGGCCGAGAGTCATACACAGTGCATCAGGTCCCTTCCCCCAAAGCAAGCAAGAGCCTCACATTACCATAATAAAGGAAGCTTTGTTAATCCATTTACTGTAAGCAGTCAGCTCTGCCCTAGTGTCCTGAAAAATGCTACTAATTGTCACCATTGCCAAGGACACCATCCCCCGTCTGCTAGGACAACTAGTGTGCCGCTATGAATGTGCCTATACTGAATATTCAAAACTGACGGTGCCGTACAATTTAGCACCACAGAATAGTGATTTCATAACTGCAGAAACTGCTAGTGAATCTACTGTCTAGAATGTGAGACAGGGCTCTGCATCACAAACTCTGCGCCCAAAAACCGCAAAATGCAAACATGCGACAGCGCATATGCAGTCTCAGCCTTGGGCACTATGGCTATGTCCCTTGGACTGTGTCTGAGAGTGGTTTCCGTCTGTGAGAGAGTGCTCTGTCTTCAAAGCTGACTGTGCATTTGAAGCGCAAAATAGCGTTGCATCGCAAACTTATGACATTGGTGATGCTGCTCCAACCTTGCACACTAAGTACGGTAGTAGTGGGATCTGTATGAGAGAGAGCTCTCTTTATTACATGGTTGGCGCTATGGTGGCTGTCAGCCATCTGCGATGGATTAGAAATGGAGGGGGGTACAATGGGATCTGTGGCGCCAAGCCATACGCCATGAAGCGCTATGCTATCACTGAGCATGCGCAGTTGGCTGTATTACTGCAGTCGGTACAGTATTGTACTCTATGCTGTTGCATTTCCATCTCTGGCGGGCGCATGCCCAGTAGGAGGGTTGCGATGGGATTTCTGGCGCATGCCCAGTGGGCAGAGAGTCATACACAGTGCATCAGGTCCCTTCCCCCAAAGCAAGCAAGAGCCTCACATTACCATAATAAAGGAAGCTTTGTTAATCTATTTACTGTAAGCAGTCAGCTCTGCCCTAGTGTCCTGAAAAATGCTACGAATTGTCACCATTGCCAAGGACACCATCCCCCGTCTGCTAGGACAACTAGTGTGCCGCTATGAATGTGCCTGTACTGAATATTCAAAACTGACGGTGCCGTACAATTTAGCACCACAGAATAGTGATTTCATAACTGCTGAAACTGCTAGTGAATCTACTGTCTAGAATGTGAGACAGGGCTCTGCATCACAAACTCTGCCCCCAAAAACCGCAAAATGCAAACATGCGACAGCGAATATGCGGTCTCAGCCGATTGTGTACTATGGCTATGTCCCTTGGACTGTGTCTGAGAGTGGTTTCCGTCTGTGAGAGAGTGCTCTGTGTTCAAAGCTGACTGTGTGTTTGAAGCGCAAAATAGCGTTGCATCGCAAAATTATGACATTGGTGATGCTGCTCCAACCTTGCACACTAAGTATGGTAGTAGTGGGATCTGTATTAGAGAGACCTCTCTGTATTACATGGTTGGCGCTATGGTGGCTGTCAGCCTTCTGCAATGGATTAGAAATGGAGGGGGGTACAATGGGATCTGTGGCACCAAGCCATACGCCATGTAGCGATTTTGCTATCACTGAGCATGCGCAGTTGGCTGTATTACTGCAGTCGGTACAGTATTGTACTCTATGCTGTTGCATTTCCATCTCTGGTGGGCGCATGCCCAGTAGGGGGGTTGCGATGGGATTTCTGGTGCATGCCCAGTGGGCCGAGAGTCATACACAGTGCATCAGGTCTCTTCCCCCATAGCAAGCAAGAGCCTCACATTATCATAATAAAGGAAGCTTTGTTAATCCATTTACTGTAAGCAGTCAGCTCTGCCCTAGTGTCCTGAAAAATACTACGAATTGTCACCATTGCCAAGGACACCATCCCCCGTCTGCTAGGACAACTAGTGTGCCGCTATGAATGTGCCTGTACTGAATATTCAAAACTGACGGTGCAGTACAATTTAGCACCACAGAATAGTGATTTCATAACTGCAGAAACTGCTAGTGAATCTACTGTCTAGAATGTGAGACAGGGCTCTGCATCACAAACTCTGCGCCCAAAAACCGCAATACGCAAACATGCGACAGCGAATATGCGGTCTCAGCCTTGTGTACTATGGCTACGTCCCTTGGACTGTGTCTGAGAGTGGTTTCCGTCTGTGAGAGAGCGCTCTGTGTTCAAAGCTGACTGTGTGTTTGAAGCGCAAAATAGCGTTGCATCGCAAAATTATGACATTGGTGATGCTGCTCCAAACTTGCACACTAAGTATGGTAGTAGTGGGATCTGTATTAGAGAGAGCTCTCTGTATTACATGGTTGGCGCTATGGTGGCTGTCAGCCTTCTGCAATGGATTAGAAATGGAGGGGGGTACAATGGGATCTGTGGCACCAAGCCATACGCCATGTAGCGCTATGCTATCACTGAGCATGCGCAGTTGGCTGTATTACTGCAGTCGGTACAGTATTGTACTCTATGCTGTTGCATTTCCATCTCTGGTGGGCGCATGCCCAGTAGGAGGGTTGCGATGGGATTTCTGGCGCATGCCCAGTGGGCCGAGAGTCATACACAGTGCATCAGGTCTCTTCCCCCATAGCAAGCAAGAGCCTCACATTATCATAATAAAGGAAGCTTTGTTAATCCATTTACTGTAAGCAGTCAGCTCTGCCCTAGTGTCCTGAAAAATACTACGAATTGTCACCATTGCCAAGGACACCATCCCCCGTCTGCTAGGATAACTAGTGAGCCGCTATGAATGTGCCTGTACTGAATATTCAAAACTGACGGTGCAGTACAATTTAGCACCACAGAATAGTGATTTCATAACTGCAGAAACTGCTAGTGAATCTACTGTCTAGAATGTGAGACAGGGCTCTGCATCACAAACTCTGCGCCCAAAAACCGCAATACGCAAACATGCGACAGCGAATATGCGGTCTCAGCCTTGTGTACTATGGCTACGTCCCTTGGACTGTGTCTGAGAGTGGTTTCCGTCTGTGAGAGAGCGCTCTGTGTTCAAAGCTGACTGTGCGTTTGAAGCGCAAAATAGCGTTGCATCGCAAAATTATGACATTGGTGATGCTGCTCCAACCTTGCACACTAAGTATGGTAGTAGTGTGATCTGTATGAGAGAGAGCTCTCTGTATTACATGGTTGGCGCTATGGTGGCTGTCAGCCTTCTGTGATGGATTAGAAATGGAGGGGGGTACAATGGGATCTGTGGTGCCAATCCATACGCCATGTAGTGCTATGCTATCACTGAGCATGCGCAGTTGGCTGTATTACTGCAGTCGGTACAGTATTGTACTCTATGCTGTTGCATTTCCATCTCTGGCGGGCGCATGCCCAGTAGGAGGGTTGCGATGGGATTTCTGGCGCATGCCCAGTGGGCCGAGAGTCATACACAGTGCATCAGGTCCCTTCCCCCAAAGCAAGCAAGAGCCTCACATTACCATAATAAAGGAAGCTTTGTTAATCCATTTACTGTAAGCAGTCAGCTCTGCCCTAGTGTCCTGAAAAATACTACGAATTGTCACCATTGCCAAGGACACCATCCCCCGTCTGCTAGGACAACTAGTGTGCCGCTATGAATGTGCCTGTACTGAATATTCAAAACTGACGGTGCAGTACAATTTAGCACCACAGAATAGTGATTTCATAACTGCAGAAACTGCTAGTGAATCTACTGTCTAGAATGTGAGACAGGGCTCTGCATCACAAACTCTGCGCCCAAAAACCGCAATACGCAAACATGCGACAGCGAATATGCGGTCTCAGCCTTGTGTACTATGGCTACGTCCCTTGGACTGTGTCTGAGAGTGGTTTCCGTCTGTGAGAGAGCGCTCTGTGTTCAAAGCTGACTGTGTGTTTGAAGCGCAAAATAGCGTTGCATCGCAAAATTATGACATTGGTGATGCTGCTCCAAACTTGCACACTAAGTATGGTAGTAGTGGGATCTGTATTAGAGAGAGCTCTCTGTATTACATGGTTGGCGCTATGGTGGCTGTCAGCCTTCTGCAATGGATTAGAAATGGAGGGGGGTACAATGGGATCTGTGGCACCAAGCCATACGCCATGTAGCGCTATGCTATCACTGAGCATGCGCAGTTGGCTGTATTACTGCAGTCGGTACAGTATTGTACTCTATGCTGTTGCATTTCCATCTCTGGTGGGCGCATGCCCAGTAGGAGGGTTGCGATGGGATTTCTGGCGCATGCCCAGTGGGCCGAGAGTCATACACAGTGCATCAGGTCTCTTCCCCCATAGCAAGCAAGAGCCTCACATTATCATAATAAAGGAAGCTTTGTTAATCCATTTACTGTAAGCAGTCAGCTCTGCCCTAGTGTCCTGAAAAATACTACGAATTGTCACCATTGCCAAGGACACCATCCCCCGTCTGCTAGGACAACTAGTGAGCCGCTATGAATGTGCCTGTACTGAATATTCAAAACTGACGGTGCAGTACAATTTAGCACCACAGAATAGTGATTTCATAACTGCAGAAACTGCTAGTGAATCTACTGTCTAGAATGTGAGACAGGGCTCTGCATCACAAACTCTGCGCCCAAAAACCGCAATACGCAAACATGCGACAGCGAATATGCGGTCTCAGCCTTGTGTACTATGGCTACGTCCCTTGGACTGTGTCTGAGAGTGGTTTCCGTCTGTGAGAGAGCGCTCTGTGTTCAAAGCTGACTGTGCGTTTGAAGCGCAAAATAGCGTTGCATCGCAAAATTATGACATTGGTGATGCTGCTCCAACCTTGCACACTAAGTATGGTAGTAGTGTGATCTGTATGAGAGAGAGCTCTCTGTATTACATGGTTGGCGCTATGGTGGCTGTCAGCCTTCTGTGATGGATTAGAAATGGAGGGGGGTACAATGGGATCTGTGGTGCCAATCCATACGCCATGTAGCGCTATGCTATCACTGAGCATGCGCAGTTGGCTGTATTACTGCAGTCGGTACAGTATTGTACTCTATGCTGTTGCATTTCCATCTCTGGCGGGCGCATGCCCAGTAGGAGGGTTGCGATGGGATTTCTGGCGCATGCCCAGTGGGCCGAGAGTCATACACAGTGCATCAGGTCCCTTCCCCCAAAGCAAGCAAGAGCCTCACATTACCATAATAAAGGAAGCTTTGTTAATCCATTTACTGTAAGCAGTCAGCTCTGCCCTAGTGTCCTGAAAAATGCTATGAATTGTCACCATTGCCAAGGACACCATCCCCCGTCTGCTCGGACAACTAGTGTGCCGCTATGAATGTGCCTGTACTGAATATTCAAAACTGACGGTGCCGTACAATTTAGCACCACAGAATAGTGATTTCATAACTGCAGAAACTTAGTGAATCTACTGTCTAGAATGTGAGACAGGGCTCTGCATCACAAACTCTGTGCCCAAAAACCGCAAAACGCAAACATGCGACAACGCATATGCGGTCTCAGCCTTGTGCACTATGGCTACATCATAGTGTTTTCCGTCTGGGATAGTGCCCTCTGTGTTCAAAGCTGACTGTACGTTTGAAGCAACACTACTTTGCCTCTACGGTTATGACTACATTACAGTGCACCACAGACGCCTGCCGTAATGAGAGAATTAGTGTCGGTGTGCGTCGTGCGTCGTGCACGTGCGTCGTGCGATGTACGACGTGCATCACTGGCTAGTCAAAATGGCTTCTGTGAGGGCAAGACGCTACTCGTCCGGCGAGCTCTTTGTATTGGTTAAGTGGCGGGACCAAGCGTTCGCCACTAACCAAGACAAAGAGCTCGCCTACTGAGCCGCAAGCAATGAAATCTATAGCCTATATGGCATTCGGCGCAGAGTTCGCAGCGCAGGTGGAGTGACCTGCTTCGGAGGGACAGGCCTCGCCTAGAGCGAATTCGGAGGCGAATAATTCATAGTAAGTACAGCATTGCTGTATAATCACATGAATTACAGTATACTGTACAATAATGAATACAGTACAATGCACGACTCTGACATACTCTACATTACTGTACACTGCATTGTAGGGTGTTGGATAGTACAGTATCTGACGATGACTGATAGTTGTTAACACATACTGACATGACTGGCAGACATTTGATTGACAGGCTGATTAAATCTACAGTACTGTACATGGACTAAAGGGTTACACACTATTGGTCGACATGGCTTGTTTGATTAATAAATTAGTAACAAAAGGCAAGTTGATTGATCCACCATTCTAATGTCTGTCGACCAAATCTATGTTAACCTACAGTACTGTACACACTATTTTTCTGTGCTGGGCCTGCCCCCTTTAAGTCTGACATTATTACTGTACGTCATGGACAGATTCAGGGGTCTCCAATCAGCTCCCAACTGTCATCTCACAGGCTGTTTGAAAAATGAAATTTGGGAACTGATTGGCTGGTATCTTCTCACTTCTCACTCTGTGCCCCATTTACAAATGAACGGAAATACCAGGGGGAATTTTCATTTGGTATCACTGTGATACAAAGCGAAAATTCCACTGGTACTGTATTTATTAATACCGTACTTACCCCTCCGGTGAGGTCTCGCAAAGTCCTCAGCGGGGTCCTCTGCTGGGTTCGGGTTCCAGTGTCATGCGCATGTGCCATCTTGTACAGCTCGTGGGGTGGCGACAGTGCCACCCACATAGCCTATGTGTGACGTTGCACCACTTGGTCATACAGTACTTTACTGGACTGTATATTTTTTTATATACAGTACAGTACAGTACCATACTGTTTTGTGTTGGGCCCAATGCCAGCTTCACAGACTACAGTAGTTTTTGTACTACAGTATACTGTATTGGTTTGTATTTTAATCAATAGCTAATTCCCTAAGGCCATCTACAGTACTGTACCGTAATCCCTCTCCAATTTGGAATAGAGGTCTGAACTCTTGTTTTCAAATTCTCCTTAATGACGACATGTATTTTTCCCCACAGGGCGAGAAGCCCCCCCTGCCTCGGCAGCGCCACCACTGCCGCCACCACCACCACTACCATCGGCAGCAGCCGGGCCCAGTGGGCTGAATTTTCGGAGTAAGTACAGTACACACTACTCTACACTGTTCTCTTTCTCTCTCTCTCTCTCATTTGTGTGTTTGTTTTTGGTGTTATGGAGACTCTGGACAAAATTTGTACAGTTTATTTGTTTAAAAATGGTTTTGAGGGAAACTGACAGTACAGTGTTTTTTTTCCACAGTCCTACCTCCACCACCACCACCACCTTCTCCAGCCTCCTCAATGACAGTGGTAATGATTACAACAGTTACAGTATGGACACAATAGTGTCATGCTACTGCCTTTTTTTTTTTGTATAATATTTTTTTTCTTATACTGTACACACAGACAGACTCGTCATTGATGAGGAGGCTGCAGGAAGCCCAATGCCCTGTAAATACAGTTCACCACATTGTTTTCTACAGCACTGTATATCTCTCCTTTTCTTCCCTTGTCAGTCTCTATCTACCTACGGTATCTCTTTCTCTCTCTCTCTTTATCCCTCTCTCTCTTTCTCAGTGTCTCTTTTTTCTGTACTAGTGTAATAGTAACATTATTTTTTTTCAACAGTATCACCAACGGAAGCATTCATTCCCGGGCCCAGTGGCCTCATCTGGCCGTGTAAGTACACTACACCACATTTTTTTCTACAGTACTGTATCTCTCTCTCTCTCTCTCTCTCCCCCTCCCTCCCTCTGTTTTTCTCTCCCTCTTTCTCTCTCTCTTTTTCTCTTTATCTCTCTCTCTCTTTCTCTCCCTCTGTTTTTCTCTCTCTCTCTCTTTATCTCTCTTTCTCTTTCTCTCCCTCTGTTTTTCTCTCTCTCTCTTTATCTCTCTCTCTCTTTTTCTCTCCCTCTGTTTTTCTCTCTCTCTCTTTTTCTCTCTTTTTCTCTCTTTAGCTCTCTCTCTCTTTCTCTCTTTCTCTCTCTCCCTCTTTCTTTCTCTTTATCTTTCTCTCTCTTTAATTTTCCTCTCTCTCTTTTTTGCTCTCTTTCCCTGTTTTTCTCTCTTTCTTTTTCTCTCTCTCTCTTTCTCTCCCTGTCTCCCTCTGTTTCTCTCTCTCTTAAAACATCTCCAACGTCTTCTCCTTACACAATAATTGTTTCTGTCCTTGAGTATTTTAGTTGAAGACATTAAAGTGCCTCAGCCCTCCCCAGGGTAAGTACTGTATACAGTTTTATATTAATACTGTAATACAGTACAGTATATACTGTAGTAATGTTACAGTTGAATATGTTTACCCTCTACTTTCCCACTGAGTACTGTACAAGAGTGTATTATTATTTTCTTTATGCAGAACACCTCCATATAGTGATAGTGGAGCTGGACAGCAGCGAATCCAGTGAATCTTTCTTTCTTTTTCTCTCTCTCTCTCTTTCTCTCTCTCTCTCTCTCTTTCTATCTCTCTTTCTCTCTCCCTCTGCCTGTCTCTCTCACCCTCTCCCCCTATCTCCCTCTGTTTCTCTCTCTCTCTCTTTAAACATCTCCAACATCTTCTCTCTTTTCTGTAACATACTGTAATTTTTTTCAACAGCATCACCAACCAGTGGCCTCCCAATGCCATGTAAGTACAGTACTGTATCTCTCTGCTTTATTTCCCTAGTCTCTCTCTCTTTCTCTCTCCCTCTCTCTCTCTCTCTCTCTTTCTTTCTCTCTCTTTCTCTCTCTCCCTTTCTTTCTCACTCTCTTTCTCTCTCCCCCTCTATCTCTCTCTCTCTCCCTCCCTCTTTCTCTCTCTTTTTTTCTCTCTCTCTTTCTCTCTCTTTACATGTTTTTTTCCCACAGTTCTAGAGACCGTGGCCCCAGCGAGAGTCTGCGTAAGTACAGTACTGTACACTACAGTACATTGTTCTCTCTCTCACTTTTTCTTTCTCTGTCTCTTTCTCTCTCTTTTTCTCTCTTTCTCTCTCCCTCTGTCTTTCTCTCTCGCCCTCTCCCCCTCTCTCTTTCTTTCTCTCCCTCTTTCTTTCTCTCCTTCCCTTTCCCTCTCTCTCTCTCTCTGTCTTTCTTTTTCTCTCTCTTTTTCTTTCTCTGTCTCTTTCTCTCTTTTTTCTCTCTCTCTTTTTCTCTCTCCCTTTCTTTCTTTCTCTCCCTCCCTCTCTTTCTCTCTCTCTCCCTTTCTCTCTTTCTCTATCCCTCTCTCCCCCTCTATCTTTCTCTTTCTCTCTCTCCCTCTCCTTTGTTTCTCTCTCTCTCTCTCTTTTTCTCTATCTTTTTTTCTCTCTCTTTCTCTCCCTCCCTCTCTTTCTTTCTCTCCCTCTCTTTCTCTCTCTCTCTCCCTTTCTCTCTTTCTCTATCCCTCTCTCCCCCTCTATCTTTCTCTTTCTCTCTCTCCCTCTCCTTTGTTTCTCTCTCTCTCTCTCTTTTTTCTCTCTCTGTCTCTTTCTCTCTTTTTTTTCTCTCTCTCTTTTTCTTTCTCTGTCTCTTTTTCTCTTTTTTTTCTCTCTCTTTTTCTCTCTCCCTTTCTTTCTCTTTCTCTCTTTCTCTATCCCTCTCTCCCCCTCTATCTTTCTCTCTCTCTCCCTCTCCTTTGTTTCTCTCTCTTTCTTTCTTTCTCTCCCTCCCTCCCTCTCCCCGCCTCTCTCTCTATTTTTCTCTATCTTTTTTTCTCTCTCTTTCTCTCTCTCTTTCTCTCTCTCTTTCTCTCTCTCTTTCTCTCCCTCCCTCTCTTTCTTTCTCTCCCTCCCTCTCTTTCTCTCTCCCTTTCTCTCTTTCTCTATCCCTCTCTCCCCCTCTATCTTTCTCTTTCTCTCTCTCCCTCTCCTTTGTTTCTCTCTCTCTCTCTTTCTCTCTTTTTTCTCTCTTTCTCTCTCTCTTTCTCCCTCTCTCTTTCTTTCTCTCCCTCCCTCTCTTTCTTTCTCTCCCTCCCTCTCCCTCTCTCTCTGTCTCTCCCTCTCTCTCTCCCTCTCTTTCTCCCTCGCTTTCTCTCACTCATGTTTTTCCCTTTCTCATGTTACATGTTTTTTTTTCCCACAGTTCCAGAGACCATAGCCCCAGCGAGAGTCTGTGTAAGTACAGTACATTGTTCTCTCTCTCTCTTTTTCTTTCCCTGTCTCTTTCTCTCTCTTTTTTTCTCTCTGTCATGTGTTTTCATTCATTTTTTGACTTGTCAACATTTGTTTTTCTTTGACACACATTTGACTGCTTTATCGTGGAGGCAGGCAGCAGCCCTGCCCCGATCTATAAGTACAGTAGTGTACTGTACATTACATTTTTCTACCACTGTATACTTACTGTCTCTCTCTCTCTCCATGCATCTCCAACCTCTTCTCAATACACGCTAATTCTTTCTCTCCTTGTGTTTTTCTTATTTTCCAGTACTGTACAGTATGTTTCGGTGACCTGTCTTTAGGTGCATACACGCTAGATGATTTGGATGAACGCTAACAATATTGTTCAATTTTTTTTTACCCACAGTGCAAGGCACAGAAGGTCACCAGCCTCCCATGGAGGATTGGAAACGTAGGCAATCTATTTTGTGTAAGTACTGTACCGTTTTACTTTCACAGTGTCTCTCTCTCTCCCTCCCATACTACAAAGACCCATCTCACTTGCTCCGGGGCTCACGTGCGCACTGCCGGACAATCGACCCAGTTGCGCACGGATCTGAATCAGGCCCTACTGTAATTCTTTCTCTACTGTACTTGTATAACAGGAACATTCTGTTTTTTTCTCCCCACAGTTCTGCAACAAGGAAAGCCTCGGCACCAGTCCCCCACTGACCCAAATTTGGCTTTTTGCCCACGTAAGTACTGTACCTTACAGTACTACAGTACTATAAATTGTCTTCTACTGTATCACTCTCATTTTTTGTGTGTTTGTATTGGTGTTATGTACAGTATGGAGGTGTTATTTTTTCTACCGTATCATCGTTTTTTCTTAAACACACAGTCAAAAAATTCAAACAGGAGCAACAGGAGCCACAGCTCCCTGGTCTCTGTACGCGTAAGTAGAGTACTTTATCTTTTTCTGTCTCTCTCTTTTTCTCTCTCCCTCTCTGTCTTTCTCTCCCTCCCTCTCTCTTTTTCTCTCTCTGTCTTTCTCTCTCTCTCTCCCCCTTGATGGAAACTGTTCTTTTTCCACAGTCCTACCACCACCAGCACCAGCAACACCACCACCACCCAGTGGCGTCTCCATGCTGCGTAAGTAAAGTACACCACATTGTTTTCTACAGCACTGTTTTGCTCTCCTTTTTTTCCCTTGTCAGTCTCTCTCTCTCTGTCTTTCTTTCTTCCTCTCCCCCTCCCTCCCTCCCCCCATCCCTCTCTTTCTCTCTCTTTTTCGCTCTCTTTTTCCCTCTCTCTTTCTCTCCCTCTCTGTCTTTCTCTCCCTCTCTCTTTTTCTCTCTCTCTCTCTCTTTCTCTCTGTATTTCTCTCTCCCTCTCCCCCCCCTCCCTCCCCCCCATCCCTCTCTTTCTCTCTCTTTTTCTCTCTCTTTTTCCCTCTCTCTTTCTCTCTCCCTCTCTGTCTTTCTCTCCCTCTCTCTCTCTTTTTCTCTCTTTCTCTCTCTCTCTCTCTCTCTTTCGCTCTCCCTCTCCTCCCCTCCCCCTCCCCCCCTCCCTCTCACTCTGTCTGTGTTTGTTGTTATGGAGGCTCTGTTCAAGATTTATGGTGCATACACACTGGGCGATAATGTGGATGACTCAGGGAGCATATCGTGTAGTATGTACGCACCATTACAGAGTTTATTTGTTTCCAAATGGTTTTGATGGAAACTGTTCTTTTTCCACAGTCCCAGCACCAGCAACACCACCACCACCAACAGCAGCAACAGCAGCAACACCACCACCACCCAGTGGCGTCTCCATGCTGCGTAAGTAAAGTACACCACATTGTTTTCTACAGCACTGTATCGCTCTCCATTTTTCCATTGTCAGTCTCTCTCTCTCTTTTTGTCTCTGTCTTTCTCTCTCCCTCCCCCCCTCCCTCTCCCTCTGTCTGTGTTTATTGTTATGGAGGCTCTGTTCAAAATTTATGGTGCGTACACACTGGGCGATAAAGTGGACGACTCAGGGAGCATATCGTGTAGTGTGTATGCACCATTACACAGTTTATTTGTTTTCAAATGGTTTTGATGGAAACTGTTCTTTTTCCACAGTCCCAGCACCAGCAACACCAACACCACCAACAGCAGCAACACCACCACCACCCAGTGGCGTCTCCATGCTGCGTAAGTAAAGTACACCACATTGTTTTCTTTGTACCCCGCTTCTTTCTTCTGCCACTGGCATGTCCAGGAGTTCCAAGCTGGACATGGACATGACTACTGTACAGTACCTAGGAGGAAAGAGATGACGTGAGAACAGTCCTTACTCAATGCCGACCAATACGCCCAACTGGACCGAGGAATACACAAAAAGAGTAGGCTTTTAAGTTAAAATCATCACTGGCACTTTTGGCCTCAGATGCAGAGTTTCACCTATACCAGGTGCAGACTCTACCTTGCATCAGAGTGCAAGGTCCACTGTACGCCCTGAAGAAAGGAGGATAGGCAGAGACAAACAGACAGTAAAAGACAGACACACAGGTATGGTACGGTACATACAGTACTCACCGGAGATACTCTTGTTCTTTGTCCCGCTCAATCCCACACAGAGGTCCCTGTAGGAGAGAGAATATGCCATGCAAGGCCCTTTCCTGCTCTAATAGTGTCACACTAATCTACTGTAACATTAATATCAGCCCTACTGTATCTCACCAGCCTAACAAACTACAATATAAATTAATGTACAGTACAGTTGGCCTCACAGAGGGCCTACCGGTACCTGTTATGGTGGAAGAGGCTTTGAGGGGGGGAACTGCTTTAGCTCTTTTGCTTTCCACCCCTGTAGTCCTCTCCTGTCCTCCGCTTTTCTCTTCACATGGGTCTTCCTCTCTTCAGACCTGTTGGTCTACTGTAGGTTGGTTTAATGTTCCGTTGGCCTCACATAGGGCCTATCTGTTATGGTGGAAGAGGCTTTGAGGGGGGGAACTTCTTTAGCTCTTTTGCTTTCCACCCCTTTAGTCCTCTCCTGTCCTCAGCTTCTTTCTTCTGCCGCTGCCACGTCCTGGACAGCGGCGGCGCCGGGTCTTCCTGTCTTCTGACAAGTCCCTTCAAATCGTGTTTGTTGATTGCAGATCTGTACTTGTATGCGTGACTGTCCTCCATGCATGTTTCCTTGGCATGCGCAGCATCCCATTCAGCGTGTCCTTTATCTGGGTAAGTTCTTCTTTTCCAATCCTGAATCTTGTCCGGCATCTTGAGAGGATATCTTCTCTTAAATTGTTGGGGATTGGCACTTTCTTCCGACTTCCATCAAAGTTCACCCACTTCGTCCAATTGCAATACAGGTCGTAGGGCATGTGTTCCTGAAATATTGCTTGCGCATATCGATGCATCTCACAATTCACAGCTCTGTAAATTTCATTGTCCTTGTCAACGTTGATCACAGCCAGTGGTATATCATGTAAGGGTGTTCCAAATACAGTCAGTGGTGCTGGCGTGCTCGACATAACAGGCGTTCCTGGTGAAAGTACAGGCATGCTTGCATTGTTGATCCTTGATTCTTCAACTGACCGTTCAGGCAGGCGATGTGATGCCACTGGTGTACTCTCCCACTGAGGCAGGCTGCATGATGGCACTGGTGTCATGTCCAAGTGCTCTGATGCCACTGTATTGTCCATATGTAGCAAGTGGAAGGATGGGTCAGTCTCCAAGTTGAAATCGTCGTCGTTCTCCTCAGGCTCAAATTCATCCAGTGTGACCATTTCATACTGTATTGCCTGGTCATGTCTCTTCCTGGTACTCTGGGCAGCGGCCTCTTGCCATTCTTCTTTACTTTGCCGGATTGCTTCTTTCATTGCTTCTGCAATGGTGTCCTTCAGCCCTTCCTTCAGCTCTTCTTTCAAGTTGTCAATTTTCGCTTCCAGTTGACCAACTTTTCCGACGAGGTCTCTCACCATCCTGGCACAGCTACATGTGCATGCGTTATCTTCTTGGAATGACAGTTTTCGCCGAGTTGGTGAGCAGGATACATCTTCCACAAGAGGCTCAAAGGTGTCCAATTCTTCAGGCCCATAAATGACTGGTGTTTCCTCCTGGTTCGGGACGTTCATGGGTTTCTCCACGTTCCCTGGTCCATTTTCTCCAATGTCCACTTGCAAAGTGTTGTTCTTCACCTTTGCATTCTTCCTTGCCTTGACTAGAAGAGGTACCTGTAAATTTTCCTTACCTGTTTTCTTCTTGGAAGGTTTGCTTGTAGACCTTTGTGTGACTAGTGCACTCAGCCTTTTGGTCAGTGGAAGTGGGCAAGATTCGTTTCCATTGTAAAAACCTTTGCTCTACACCATTTTGACAGTTCGGTGCACTCTGAAATACACAAGTATAAAGACATTAAATACAATGTTAAGTAAAATAGTGGAAATACTGTACATGTACTGTATACAGTAAATGTTTCACTTTACAACACTGTAAACAATTGCAGTACTCTTTCTGTCTCCTAAGACTGTGCGTGTGTTATACAGTATATACAGGTAAATATAGGAGATTACACAGCGCTAAAACTGTTAAAGCACTAACCACTATTGTGAGATTGTATAGAGGCACAAGATAATAAATATGATAAATACAGGTGTATAAATAACACTCCCTAATTATATACTGTACGGTAAGGTACAGTAGGTGTCAGCTCAACAGTAATAAAATGTGTGAATATCTCAACTGATATACAGTACAGTACTGTAAAGTACAGCGCCAAATTTGCTATTTTTATAACATAAATCAAAACTTAGTGTGTACATGACCATTAAAACCATTAGTCTCAAAGTTAAATGTGCAAACTGGTGCAATAATGCAAACACACGTTAAACACAGCAATATTGCGACTGAAACTAAAATGGCCGCTGAGCAAAACAAGATGGCGGCGGTCACTCTCGGGAAACTATGAGGGGCAATGGGAGGCTAGGAACGATCGGTATGTGTGTGTGATAGTTACTGGATTCACAAGTAAGCCTCTACGGGGATGGGTGAAGGATGGGGCATACCGAGGCAGCGGGACGATAAACACAGCAATATTGCGACTGAAACTAAAATAGCCATTGAGCAAAACAAGATGGCGGCGGTCACTCACGGGAAACTATGAGGGGCAATGGGAGGCTAGGAATGATCGGTATGTGTGTGTGATAGTTACTGGATTCACAAGTAAGCCTCTACGGGGATGGGTGAAGGATGGGGCATACCGAGGCAGCGGGACGATAAACACAGCAATATTGCGACTGAAACTAAAATGGCCGTTGAGCAAAACAAGATGGCGGCGGTCACTCACGGGAAACTATGAGGGGCAACGGGAGGCTAGGAACGATCGGTATGTGTGTGTGATAGTTACTGGATTCACAAGTAAGCCTCTACGGGAATGGGTGAAGGACGGGGCATACCGATGCAGCGGGACGATAAACACAACACCTCGCTACGCAAATCAGCGTCTAACACAGAAAACTGCAAAAACATAGCAAGCTACCGTACTTACAGTACCAGCGAGTTGGTACTGTAGGAAACAGCTGTAGAAGCTCAGGGTACAGCAACAAAGGTGACTCGGAAGTCAGGCAGAGTTGCAGAGGTAGATCACGGTAATGAGCAGCAACAACAGCGACTTAGAAGTCAGGCAGCGTTGCAGGTAGTAGTACAGTATCTCAAGGGTTTGTACTGTTGATACGTGCCGATGAGACAATCCGAGCAGCAAGTCCGTACAGTTAAGTAGCAGATTCACAGTGTGGATAGCTAGTGCGGTCTGAGACGCTCTTTTATGCTACCAGAGACAAAGAAAACCTTGCCGCCGAAACTCTGCCATGCCATTGGACCACAAGGAAGTGCATTTTTCAAATACACCAATCAGCGGCCAGATTTTCTGCGGGAAGGAATTCTTTTGTCTCTGGTAGCATAAAAGAGCGTCTCAGACCGCACTAGCTATCCACACTGTGAATCTGCTACTTAACTGTACGGACTTGCTGCTCGGATTGTCTCATCGGCACGTATCAACAGTACAAACCCTTGAGCCACTACTACTACTACTACTACTACTACTACCTGCAACGCTGCCTGACTTCTACTGTAAGTCGCTGTTGTTGCTGCTCATTGCTGTACCCTGAGCTTCTACAGGTGTTTCCTACAGTATCAACCCGCTGGTACTGTAAGTATGGGAGCTTGCTAGGTTCACGGTCATTTTGCAGTTTGCTGTGTTAGACGCTTATTTGCGCAGCGAGTTTTTAATGCATATACGGTACCGTTTTGTTTTGCTCGGCGGCCATTTTAGTTTCAGTGGCAATATTGCTGTGTTTATCGTGCCGCTGCCTCGGTATGCCCCGTCCTTCACTCATCCCCGTACAGGCTTATTTGTGTATGGAGTAACTATCACACACACAACGATCGTTCCCTAGCCTCCCACTGCCCCTCATAGTCTCCCGTGAGTGACCATCGCCATCTTGTTTTGCTCGACGGCCATTTTAGTTTCAGTCGCAATATTGCTGTGTTTATTGTCCAGTTTGTCTCCTTCATACGGTAGATGTATATTTGCGTATTTAGGGGCATACTGTATGAAAGCTTGATGTGAGATTAAATTGGGAAATATATATCACTAATTACTGTAGCTCAAAACTATCATTTATTAAACACAGCCTGCAAAATGAAATTTGCTAGCTGGTTATACTGTACAGTACAGTATATACCGGTGTACACATGTTACGGCTGATGTACAGTAAGAATGTAATACCCCCCTGTGTTTAAGATACTGAACATTAAATTATGTACTGTATACTGTACTCAGTCTGTATACTCAGCAACAATACTGTAACGTATTTCTCTTGTTCTTTACACAGATTTTGTCGTCAAACATGGCAAAAATCAGCAAAGCCATCAGCAAGATAATTGCAAGCATGAAAAAGAACACAAAACAACACGACAGATCCATGCCTGGCTGAAAGAGTGTGGTGTTCTTGTTAGTTTACAGACTGTGCGCTATCATGCATTTGAGAGAACGCGGACAAGATATAGATTTCCTTCTAAATGCACATGGTAGGTACTTTACATCAACCTTTTTTTATTACAGTATACTGTATGTTGCTAGATTGGTACTGTATTGTGTTCCAATTTCAACACTAACTGTCCAATAATTGCTATATGCTCTGTATGTGTTCTACCGTAGGAGCGTCAAAAAGATTGTGCACAAATTGACTTGTGAGGATGATGAGCGTACAGCTTTACAAATCAAACGTATTCTAAAAGCAGAATGTGACCTGGACAACTCCTGTTCCAGCATCAAATGGATGCGTAAGGAACTGGGATGGACTTTTGGCCCTACAAGGTACTGAACATACTGTAAAATATATATACTGTATACTGTATATTAATAATGCACTGATTTTACATGACAGTAAACTAAAACTTGTTTTTATTCCACAGGATAAATCCCATGATAAGGGATGTTAATAAAGTAAAGAGAGTTGAACAAGCACGACGGTGGATAGATAGTGGAGAGAATTTTAATGACGTCATTTTCACAGATGAAACCGGTTTCTCTCGAGAGGTTCTCAAGACTGTCCTTCTGACACCGTGCACATCTCTCACTTAAAGCACGTCCGAAGCATCCGCTAAAAGTCCATGTATGGGGAGGTATATCTCGTTGGGGTGCAGGACCGATCTATATTTTTGAAGGTACTGTACAGTAATGTTTGTTCTAAAAATTATTTACAGTCCTGTACAGTGTACGCTTGTTACTGACAATTTCTCATCTCTTTAGGCATCATGTATAAGACCTTCTTCCAAGAAAAAATAGTAGATTGCTGTATGGTGCCATTTGTGAGAAAATGCTTCCCATCAGGACATCGATTATTCCAGGATAATGATCCCAAACATTCGGCTTCAGCAAAATTCATGGAAGAGAGAGGGATAAATTGGGAACGCACACCACCAGAGTGAGTATTGTCCTATAGTACTGTATTAACTGTTTATTGTACCAAAAAGTATGTACAGTACCAAGCAGTAATTATTCTAGTACACTTTATACTAAAGTACAGTACTGTGACTGAATATTTTTTTTTTACTTACCTGTAGGTCACCGGACATGAATCCCATTGAAATGGTCTGGGCCCAGTTGAAGAGGTTCATCAGGTCTGATGTGAAACCAACAACTAAACAGGAACTTTTGGATGGGATAATGAAGTTTTGGAGAACAGTATTGACACGTGCCCAGTGTAACAATTATATTGATCATCTCCATAGAGTCTTACCAATTGTCATCGAAAGAAACGGTCAAGCAACTGCTATGTAGCCTATACTGTACTGTATATAATTAGTAATGTGGAGGGGTTTAACTTCCTCTTTTCAGTTTGTGATCCGGACTGCTAAGTACTGTACACTGTGTCCATACTGTATGTACAGTATTGTGGTTGTGCTTTCTGTCCCTACATTATACAGTATTCTCCTAATTTATTTTATAAGCTCTTTGTCTACAATAACTTTCCCTTACTGTACCTTATGTACTGTACTTCATACTTTTCCTCTTTTCCTTACACCTACTTTTACTGTACATTGACCCCTGTTCCAAGGCACACATTGGCATCGTCACAGATTGTGCTGCAGCTGCCACTTTCTGCTACTGCGCTTGATGTTGCCGTTTGTAATGCAGATGTTTCAAGTTTTCAGGTTCCTTTAGTTCATATACAGTACAGTAGTAGTGGCTGCTTCAACATCCACATCCATAGTTGCAGACATACAGTACTGTACAGTAGTGGGTGCACTGTGAATTGAGAGACAGGCTTCTACTGTACATCTACTGTATGGTTGGAGCAGCGGTCCCTTTGACATCAGGATAAGGTGAGATTTTTGGTAATGTTAGTGCTCTGTTATCGTATTCACACAGCTGGTGTTCACCTCCATCTGGGGCACCCAAATACTGTCTTGTTTCATGTATTTTTTTTTTTTATCATTATATTATGGGCTGTGGGCCTAGGGGCACTGCTTACAGTATTTCACGACCAGGCTTAATTACAGTATAATACAAATTACTGTAGTTATTAATAAAATTGTTAGACTGGTTAGTTAGGGCATATATTAATGTGGAGAAGTGGATTAGTGTGACACTGTTAGAGCAGGGAAGGGCCCTGCACAGCGGATTCTCTCTCCTACAGTACAGGGTGTGTGGGATCAAGCAGGATGAAGAACAAGAGCATCTCCGGTGAGAACCTGTGTGTCTGTCTTTTACTGTCTGTTTGTCTCTGCCTATCCTCCTTTCTTCAGGGCGTACAGTGGACCTTGCACTCTGATGCATGGTAGAGTCTGCACCTGGTATAGGTGAAACTCTGAATCTGAGGCCAAAAGTGCCAGTGATGATTTTAACTTAAAAGCCAACTCTTTTTGTGTAGTCCTCGGTCCAGTAGGGTGTATCGGTCGGCATTGAGGAAGGACTGTTCTCACGTCATCTCTTTCCTCCTACTGGAGGTACTGTACAGTAGTCATGTCCGTGTCCAGCTTGGAACTCCAGGACATGCCAGCGGCAGAAGAAAGAAGCGTGTGACAGTAGAGGACTACAGGAGTGGAAAGCTAAACCAATTCCCCCCCCCCCTGTAAAGCATGTTACTGTAGATTAAATAAAAATTGTCATTAATTTATACAATTGGTGTTAGTACTGTATGTAATTCAGTCTTTAAGTGCGCCTGAGACCCAACACGTGCATCTGTCATTAAAAAGGTACAAAAAGTCAATAACACACAGATGCAGGGGTGTATCGTCCTATTTGCCAGGATTTTACTCACCAGGGGCACGCCGGCCGATGGGGGTTGACGCCCACAGTCATATACTGTACAGTATCCCTGTTGCCCATCACAGTGATTTCACAGCTGCCCGGCACTTACAGTAGAATACAGTACAGTAGACATACAGTACTGTATACACTGAGGGACGTTTTCAATTTAGGGGTGGTCTATTTACTTTTTTTAGCCGATCTGGTATTTTCACTCCAAGGGGGTGTATTTACTGTACTAAGCAGTGTTAAGGTGCATACACACTAGACGATATGCTCCCTGAGCGATATCGTCTAGTGTGTCCCCGGCAGGCTGTGCTCAATGTCGTTCATGACATTGAGCACAGCCACTGAACGATATCATTAGCGATATCGTTCAGCGCCGGGCTCTCTCACCCATTCCCTGACATGCAGCAATCTGACGAGGTCGTCAGGTTGGCCTGCATGTCAGCCCGATGAACGAGGATGACGAACGACCCGCGGGAACGCGCGTCGTCGTCATCGTTCATCTTTTTTGTGTTAAAAATGGACGATAAAGTGGACGACTGAACGATAACGATATCGTTATCGTTCAGTCGTCCACTTTAATCGCCCAGTGTGTACGCACCATTAGACAGTGAGAAGTGATAAAAAAGTTATAAGGTGTCAGTCAATCAGCTCCCAACTGTCATTTTTCAAACACAGCCTGTGAGATGACAGTTGGGAGAACATTGGTTGGCACTTTTTCACCCATTGGAGCAAAAACACGGGATTGGCTAAAAAAAGTTTCGGAGATTACGTCATTTTGCCAGGCGTAAAATTATCGCTGTATTCAATTTGAAAGCTTTTCTGCCTACTGTAGGCGGAAAGTCAATGCAATGTACAGTAAGACAGTATGTTAAAAAGTTTCGCCTACTGTATGAATAGCAGGCGGAAAAATTTGGTGAATTGGGGTGCAATGTTGCGAGAAGCCTTCAACGTCCCCTAAAGGTACTGTAAACTGCGTAACTTTTTTTTAAAAAAAAAGTCAGAACACACTAAAAATTCACTTTCATTTTGGGGGGCGGAAGAAAAAAAATTGGGGGAAAAAAGTGAAACTTGTAGGGGTAAATTTACTAAGATGGGAGTTCTATTTAAGAAGTTACTGTACTGTATGTTGCCCATAGCATCCAATCAGATTCTACTGTACTTAGCATTTATCTACAGTAGCACCTTCTAGAAGATACTGTACAGTAATACCTGGAATCAGATTGGTTGCTATGGGCAACATCACTTAATAGCACTACCATCTTAGTACATTTACCCCCTAATATATAAAATGTACTGAGTTTAGTAAAAAAAAAAAAAAAAGCGCTAAATGGGTATACAGTAGCTCTGGGCATTCGCCTGAGATACGATGACGTACAGTATTGTTGGAGACACTCAAGCCAGGTGCAAACTTGGTATTGCAGGCAGCTGTAGTGTAATGGTAAATAATCAAACCAATACATTACGCTGCCTGTACAACCCTTTTGCGGGTTCGAAGCTTGAAAGGTTACACTTTTTATTTTTTATTAACAAGGTTAGACTTTTTGGTCAAAGTACTGTGGCATAGAAATACCAGAATTTCTGGATAATGTATTAGTGAAGAGTTAAAACAAAATAAAATTACCGTATACAGTATCTACTTTAAAGGTCTCGAACCAGCGGGACAAGAAAATGGTAGATGCAGTAGGGCTAGGCATTAGCCCCCTAGACTACTGCATCTACTGTACTGTAGTTCCTAGAGTCAGGGAATCACTACAATGTCTACCGTATTGTACTTACAACTACAGTTGTACTGTAAGTACCGTATAATACAGACAACTGGGCATGCACAGTGCTATGAGACTCAATACGCCACAGTGTAGCGCGCAACTAGCAATGCGGTATACTGTATGGCGTACTGTATGGAGCAACAAACTACAGTACTGTAGCTGGGCACATCTACAGTACAATAGATTGATTTTTGTAAGGGTTGGATAACAAGACTGAACTACAGTACTATAGTGAACATTAAAAAAATTAATTAAATTATAAAGGTCTCGAACATAAGGACAGAAGTGTAAGCAAGACGGATCACCTAAGCCCTTGCTCACAAGTCTCTCCTAGTCCTCTACAGTACTTTATGTGACATCTACAGTACCATACGATGAAGTACAGTACTCAGGCGTCTGTTGCGGAGAGGTAAGAAATCGAACTTCTACATTGCAGACATCTGTACAACCCGGGTTCGAAACCAGGAAGCTTAATAATGAAGCTTTTCATTATTATTAGACAGTCAAGGTTACACTTTTTATATTTAATATTATTATTACACAGTCAGTGTAATAATAATAACACACTTTCACTGTGTGTGAATCATGACCCGGTACTGTACAGTATGATATTCCATACTGTACGCCATGGCGTACAGTACATAGCCATAGCGCTACAAGGGTATGGCTATGGCGCAGCACCACTGGCAATGCATTGCAACCCTGCCACTGGGCACGCGCCAGAGATCCTATTTGTACCGTAACCCATCAGAACTGGCTATAAGTTACCACAACGCAAACTGTGCTGACATTGACGCAATTTTGCGGTTTAAATGCCGAGTCAGTTTGTACTATAGAGACCCCTCTCTTATACACAGTCAACTATCAGTTACTAAACATAATAAATTACTAATGTTTCCAAGTCTAGGACAGCATTTTCATTGACGCAAGTTTGCGCTCTGCATCTGCCCTACAAACTGCTGTTAGTCCACTACTGTAGCACCTTATGTAGTAATGAATTTACTATTGTGTATACTGTGCGGTACTGTAAGTCTCGGACAGTGCAGAATGGCACTAGTGTGAAAATTCAACAGTACTGTTAGCAATACAGACAACTGGGCATGCGCCATAAAATAGCGCTACTTAATGTATGGCTTGGCTCCACTGGACATGGGGCACACATTCCATTGTGATTAAAATCCGACCACTGGGCACGCGCAGACATTGATGCAATTTTGCGGTTTAAACGCGTAGTCAGTTTGATATACAGAAACCAGTCTCTTTAACAGCGCCCATTGCCACTTGATGGTCATAATAAATCACTATAATGTCCACGTTCATGTCAGCACCGGCACTTACGCAAGTTTGCGTTCTAAGGTACAGTACTGTATGTACAATAATAAAAATCCTAGTTTCGCTGTTTGACTCCCGAAGCACTGGGCAGACATGCGCTCCACATGTACTGTATTGAATACTGAATATTTTAAGTGAAGATTTTAAAAATAAATTAAAAAAACATACTGTATTTTCAAGGTCTCGAACCCACGGAACAAGAAGAGGGGAGAAGCAGTGAGACTAGGCATTAGACCGCTAGGCCACACGCTTCACCCATTACTAGATTTTTGTAGTTTGTAAAGTCTAATGTCTAAGCTTCTGTCAAACAATCATCGGCCGGTGATACAGAACATACCGTACGGTACATTGGAAAGTGACACCTGGTGGGCAAAATGTTGTATTACACGTAATGAAATCACACGCATGCGCTATGTAGTTTAGGAAAAGTGACACCTGGTGGGCAAAATGTTGTATTACACGTAATGAAATCAGACGCATGCGCTATGTAGTTTAGGAAAAGTGACACCTGGTGGGCAAAATGTTGTATTACACGTAATGACTTTTTTCACTAATAAACTTTCTTTGTGGCGCGACTCATGGCGTGGTGTGTGGTGCGCCATGTATGGCGTGAGAGATAGCGCTGTGATGCCACGTTATAGCTGGGCACATCAGTATCCGTGTTTCCAGAGAGTTGATATCAACATGACGATGGAAGACGTTACGTCCTCCCCTGACCTGTCGTCCTCTGCTTTCACAGCCACCTTGATTGATTGGCTGGAGTTTAAGGAGTCTCCAGACAGGGACATATCTATAATGGGTGCAGGGTGTGCGGAGCACATGGGGGGGCTGCACCGTACTCCCTGCACCCATATTATTTAAAACTCACCTGTCCGTGGTCCCGCGTCGGGTGTCAGCGCTGTACAGAATACTGGAAAATGGCCACTGCGGGCATTTTCCCAGCATTCTGCACATGCGCAGTAGACTCTGGGCACACTCTAGTACCCCAAGTCTACTGCTTCTGTGTCATTAGGCTGTCAGCTACCAGGGTGAGAGGAGGGAACCCCATACAGAGAATGCACATGGGCCCATTCCTCTCTTAAGACTGCCCTGTCTCTAGACTATACTGTCCACCTTAATTCTCCCCCTTCCAATCTGCTCTCATCTATATAGAGATGCTATCCCGCCACCCACCCCTCGCGATTCTTCCTCTCCTCTCTTCTGCTGTAATGTATATATATATATATTTTTATGCTTTCTTATTAATCTATTTTTTTTCAAGTCGGTGCTTGCGTCAGAAAAATGGGCGTGGTCACATGCCACAAGGGGCATGGTCAATGTAAAAAGGGGGCATGGCAACATGTTTCTTGTCACTCTGGGAACATTCCTTTTTATTCCATATTCACCTTAATGTCCCAAGTATTAGTGCCCCTCTTACAATGCCCACTGTAGTAGTGTCCCTTATGCAATGTCTCCAGTAGCAGTGCCCTTTATGCAGTGCCTCCTGTAGTAGTGCCCCCTATAAAGTGCCCCAGTAATGCACCCTTATACAGTGCCCCTTATACAATGCCCCCAGTAGTGCCCCTTATACAGTGCCCGCAGTTGTACACTTACACATGCCCCCAGTAGTGCCCCTTATACAGTGCCCCCAGTTGTACACTTACACTGCCCCCAGTAGTTCCCCTTATACAGTGCCTTTAGTAGTGGTCCCCTATCAGTGCCCCCAGTAGTTATCCCCCTATGCACTGCTCCCAGAAGTGCCACTTATGCAGTGCCCCCAGTAGTGGTCCCCCTTATGCAGTGCTTCCATTAGTACCCCTTATACAATGCAATTAGTAGTGGTCCCCCTATCGGTGCCCCCAGTAGTTATCCACCTATGCACTACTCACATTAGTGCCCCTAATGCAGTGCCCCCAGTAGTGCCCCCCCTATGCAGTGCTACAAGTAGTGCCCCTGCTGTAGTGCCCCCAGTAGTGGTCCCCCTTATGCAGTGATCCCATTAGTGCCCCTTATACAGTACCATTAGTAGTGGTCCCCCTATCAGTGCCCCCAGTAGTTATCCCCTATGCACTGCTCCCAGTAGTGCCCCTTATGCAGTGCCCTCATTAGTGGTCCCCCTTATGCAGTGCTCCCAGTAGTGCCCCAGTAGTGATCCCCCTTATGCAGTGCCCTCAGTAGTGGTCCCCCTTATGCAGTGCTCCCAGTAGTGCCCCAGTAGTGATCCCCCTTATGCAGTGCCCTCAGTAGTGGTCCCCCTTATGCAGTGCCCTCAGTAGTGGTCCCCCCTATGCAATGCTCCCAGTAGTGATCCCCCTTATGCAGTGCCCTCAGTAGTGGTCCCCCTTATGCAGTGCTCCCAGTAGTGCCCCAGTAGTGATCCCCCTTATGCAGTGCTCCCAGTAGTGCCCCTTATACAGTGCCCCCATTAGTGGACCCCCTTATGCAGTGCCCCCTGTAGTAGTACCCCCTATACAGTGCCCCCAGTAATGTACCCTTATGCAGTGCTCCCAGTAGTGCCCCTTATACAGTGCCTCTTATATAGTGCCCCCAGTAGTGCCCCTTATATAGTGCCTCCAGTAGTAGTCCCCCCTATGCAGTGCCCCCTATGCAGTGCCCCTTTTTAGTGCCTCCAGTACTAGTCCCCCCATGCAGTGCCCCTTATATAGTGCCTCCAGTAGTAGTCCCCCTATGCATTGCCGCTTATATAGTGACTCCAGTAGTAGTCCCCCCCTATGCAGTGCCCCTTATATAGTGCCCCCCAAAAGTAGACCCCTATGCAGTGCCACAAGTAGTGGTCCCTCATATGCAGTGCCCCTTATATAGTGTCCCCAGTAGTAGTCCCCCCTATGCAGTACACCTTACCAATTTAAAGACAAAGACAATAAATAAAAATATAAAAAGACTTACCTGAATCCCCGCTCCTGTGCCACTGCCGTCCGCTCCTCCGTCCTCCCTGGCCAGCCCGCTCTGCACTATGGGACAGATGTCATGACGTCTCTCCCAAGAGCCACTGCAAGAGCTGAAAGGTGGAACTCATGAATTACTTCCAGCCCGGCTCCGGCAGTTAGTCTGTCTAACTCTCTTTGCCTGTCAAAACAAACGCACAGCTGCCACCCGGTAGTAAGAGTGTACTAGCCGGCGGAGGTGTTTGTTACTGTGTAGTACAGTTTGCACTACACTGACCAGTGTCCTGGACTGCAGGCGGTGCATCCCCTGCACTGCAGGTCCAATGGCGCCCAGGGCATGAGCCCTGCTCGACCCCCCCCTAGATACACTGCTGTATGTTAGTTACTTGGAATTTAAGTTTTATTTTTGCTCTGGTGCTGATGTTGTTCTCAATAAAAACCATTGCGTAAAAAAAAAAGAAAGAGATGAAAGCAGTATTTAAAACATGAGAAAAGGGAACAACATTTGTAACTGGCGGTGGGCTGATGCTAGGCATATGCATTATAGCCACCAGTATTAAGCAGCCATTGGCATTCGGCAGAGCCTGCCCTGGGCAAAGGCCATGTATACAAAAGTGGAAAACTTGTGTAAAATCATAGCTGATTGCTTGGGCATCAATTACAGTGCAGGGTCCAAAATGACTGAAAGATGCCAGAACGATCTCCTAGGGGCAATTTATCTGAGGAATGGATCCAATCTCTATGTGTGACCCCCATCACTCCAGCACATGTGTAGTGAAGACTCTGACATTGTGCTTATGTCCATTGGTGTACCTATAATGGGTGCAGGGTATGCTGTGTACATGGGCCCCTGGGACCAAGGGGTACTGCACCGTACACTCCGAACCCAACTCTCCAGAGTCCCCCATCAGTGCTGCTGTAGCAGCACAAATCACTGGGGAAATGGCATGGCATCCATCTTCCCATAGATTTACACACACGTAGTAGAGGTTCAAGGCGCCATGTTACCGGACACCTGTACATGTGATCAAGGCGCCATGTTACCGGATCAAGGCGCCATGTTACCGGACACCTGCACATGTGCGGTAGACTCTGGCACAATGCACCAGAGAGAGGAAAAGGCTCATTCGGAGTAGTCTGCACACGGGCACCCTCCTCTCTTACCTTACCTCTGTCTGTTGCCCATATCTCTAAGAAAATGGCACCAGCCTAATTTTCACAGTGGTTTCTGTATGATGCATATCTCTGGGAAAGTGACACTGATGCCATTTTCCTGCTGAATTCTACTTAGTTTACAGAAAACACGAAGTTAGTACATTCAATGGGTGCAAGGTGTGCGGTGTGGGCCTCTCATGACACCCTTTTCCGGAGAAGGAAGTGGTGGTGGCATTGACTTCTCTCCTTCAGTTTGTGCATAGTTTATATTCAAGTACCTGGTGGCCAACCGGTAAGAGCATTCAATAATGGCAGGAGAATGACGGTAAGAAGAGCCCCAAGACAAATTGGTAAAACCAAATTCCCATCAGACAAGTTGACAGAGGAAGCCCAGCCTGGCACACCAGGTGTATGTGAGACCTGCAGAGGTAAGGAGGAGGAATTGCAGCAATATCAGGAATTACAAAACTAAACCTTAATCCAGATGACTTGATGCTCCAGCCAGACACTAGAAATAGAAAGCTGTTGGGCAGAAAGGAATGAGGAAAAAGCTGTCTTGGCAGGAACATAGCAAACTACATTTAAGGACAAGATACATGAGAAGAAAAAACAGATTAATAGTCCCCTGTGCCTGACATCCACAGTGCTCAATACTGTTGGTTGCCAGTTTTCAACAATAGGGCAATTTGGACAGAATATCTCTTTGCACAGCAACAACGATTTAATCTAAGAAAGAATAAAACAAAAGCATCTTTCAGTGACGTGTGAAAGTATTTATTCTGGACTCCAGCCGAGCCAACTGCTCCATAAATAGCTGCCACTTCGTTTTCCTCCATTCCAGGTCACAATGGTGCACATGACATTAGCGCTCACTTTCCTATACCTGTGCTTGGTTAGGTATGGACAATTGTCCGCATATTATATCAGTGTCGGCAATGGAGGCATATGGGGAGACTGGGGTCCGGTTGAGTGGTGTCCATCTGGTTTGAAAGCCAAAGGATTCGCTCTGCAGGTAAGTCAATGGATGATGTCCACTTTGCTGGGATGATGAGGGAACAGTGTGGTGGGGATGGGGCAGTAAGAGAAGATAGAGCCAATTATGCAGAGGACAAAACTGTGCAGCAATAGGAATAATTGTCTTAAAACACTGACTTGTAAACTGTGGTGTACACAAGAACATGTAATAAACATGTAACAGACATTAGCTTCTAAAGGGGTTGGGTACGGAATGCCGGCACTCGGGATCTTGGCATTCAGAATCCCGATGCAGGAATCCCAACCAGGTCACAATGCTGAACCCTAATGGTAAGTACTCCTAACTTAACCCTTAACCCTACCACCCTCCCCGGTGCCTAAACCTAACCTTCCCACCATGTACCTAAACCTAACCCTCCCTCCCCGCACCCTAAACCTAACCCTCCCCCTAGTGCCTAACCCTAAACCTCCCCCTAGTGCTTAAGCTTAACCCCAGTACTTGCCTTCTGATAAGTGCCAGGATTCCGGAGTTGGAATTCTGACCGCATCCCGCTTCAAAGGGGGTTATAGAGCTTAATGGGTCTATTTACTAAGCCTTGGTTGGAGATTAAGTGAACAGAGATAAAGTACCAGCCAATCAGCTCCTAACTACTTTGCCACAGTCTGTTTAAAAAATTACAGTTAGGAGCTGATTGACTTGTACTTTATCTCCATCCACTTTTTTTCCATCCAAGGTTTGGTAAATAGACCCCTTATTCATTTAAAGTGCCAAATATATGTGATTAATTTACTGTTTACTGCTAACAATCACAAATGTTTTTGGGTATATTGGGTATGTGCGCCGACCCCTGTGTTTTGGTTTTGGATCTGGATCTTCCCTGCTTTTGGATCTGGATTGGTTTTGCCAAAACCTCACCTCCGTGTTTTGTTTTCGGGTTTAGGTTTTGGATCTGGATTTTTCTTAAAAAAAAAAAAAAACAGCTATCACATAAAATTGCCCCTTTTTTTGTTCCTACAGTATAAATAACCTCAATAAAATTTATTTAAACTCGTTTCCACTCAATTTTAACCACCTCACAGCTCACAATATTGATTTTTTCATCTAGTTAAAGAGACAAAAGGTTGCATCCAGTTTGGTGGCTCAAAACTGATTGATATAATTATTAATAGAATTGAGGACTGTGCAAAGATGATGGTTGGGATAACCTTGAGGATTGAAGAATTGAGAGTTGATAGTTGGTGCAGCCCCTGGCTGTAAAATTGATAATAAATAAATTAAAAAACAATTCATTGGTGCAGCCCCAGGCTGAACAATTAATAATAAAATAAATTCATTGGTGCAGCCCCTGGCTGTAAACTTGATCATAAATTAATTAAAAAACAATTCATTGGTGCAGCCCTGGGCTGAATAATTAATAATAAAAAGAAATTCATTGGTGCAGCCACTGCCTATAAAATTGATAATAAATTAATTAAAAACCAATTCATTGGTGCAGCCCCAGGCTGAATAATTAATAATTTTTTAATTAAAAAAGTAAAAAACAATTCATTGGGTGCAGCCCCTGGCCAAATAATTAATAAAAATAAAATGATGCAGACCCTGGCTGTAAATTTGATAATAAATTAATTTGAAAACAAATCATTGGTTCCTAAACCAACCATGACATTAATTTAAAATGTCAGACAGCAATGCCCCAACCAGCACATAATGGAAAGGAAAAAGGTATAAGATGGAATAGTCTTTGGGCCCACCCACCCACCCTTATGTTGTATTCAAAATAGGACATTCACAGTTTAACAAACCAATCATTTCAGTGACAAGGACTGCCAATTGTGGCTGAAATGATTGATTTGTTTGGACCCCCATGAAACAAGCTGCCAATGTGCATTGGATATGAAAATGAAAATGATCCCATACACAAACTGGCTTTACATTATAAGTTTTCATCATCCTCATCATCCCCATCAGTGTGTACATCCTGTTTTTCACATAATATTAATTCATCCCCGCTGGAATCCACCATAGGCGCCTCTGTAATTTTTTGATGTAATTGTTGGTAGAGGTCTTCCTCATGGAATTTGTAATTCATTTTAATAAACATCATCTTTTCCACATTTTGAGGAAGTAACCTCCTACGCCGATCACTGACAAGGTTGCCAGCTGCACTGAAAACTCTTTCAGAGTACACACTGGAGGGTGGGCAACTTAAGTAATGCAAAGCCAGTTTGTGTATGAGCCTCCAAATTGCCTCTTTTTCCTGCCAGTACTGAAAGGGACTGTCTGACATGTCTATTAGGATGTTATCTCTGAAATAGTTCTCCACCATTCTATGAATGGAGACTGTATCACATATAGTCACGGTAGAAGACATGTCACTAGTAGGCAGTTCTCTCAGGCCCTACCAGATGTCATTTTTTGGTGAATGATCTGCATGACCAGGAGGCATTCTATAAGGAAAATTGAGTTTTTTCCTGGCAACTGCAGAAACTGAAGTAGGAGATGATGGCGTTTCACGTGCGACTGCAGCTGACAATTTTTTTACCAAAAGCTCTTTGCATAGTTTTAGATTTCGGTCTGTTGGTTACATTTGGCTTGACTACTATTGTCCGGATTGGGGTGGAAATAATTCCACACGTGAGAAGTAGATTTTTTTGTCTTTTGCCCCGGTATGACAACAATGGGCTTTGGCTTTTTCAATCCATGTGCAACAGCTGTTGCCTACTTACACAAAGGACATCTTCGGCATCAACATCCTCATCACCAACATCTTCATCATCAACATCCTCATCATCCTTAGCGCCTTCATCCACCAAAATATCCTCCTCCTCCATGTGCAATTCCACTGAAGCATCCTTACTGACTACGTCTGCAAGATATTGACTGACCTTCCCCACATTTACAGAGGGCACACAATTGTTGGAACTTGGAGGATCCTCCAGTACACTAGTATTTAGGTCGGGCTCACACATGGCAACCGCGGACACACTTGCATTCTCCAAGGAGATTTGAGATTTCAATTTCTCAGGGCACACAGTTGGTTATTCCGGAGCTGTCTTAACAACTTTAAAATTTTTAATTGTACCACTACTACTACTACAAGTAGAAGGGCTATCAGAACCAGCAGTCATCATAAATAAAGGCCAAGGCCTAATCCTTTCTTTGCCACTTCGTGTAGTGAATGGTATATTGCCAATTTTTTGTTTATCTAAAGGCAACTTGCTTTTCAATTTTTTTTTCTTTACTACAGTAAAAGTAGCTTTACAATATCCATAGTGTGACTTAAGCCCTGGGGCATGGGCCTTCATAGAGGACGAGGAAGTTGACGGCCTTGCATCATCATGATGACTGCTAGCGGCAGCTACAACATGTGGTTCTTGGCCTTGCTCTCGTGTCATGTGACAGCCCTCCATATTTTCTGCGGTCTAGAAGCAGTGTCACAAGCACCAATAGTGTAGCCAAGGTGCGGTTACAAAATTAACACACGTGCAGTCGTGCGCACACAGACAAATATTAGAAAAAAAAATAGTTTTATTTTTTTTCATGTCCAGAACTTGGGCCCAGAGCACCGATTGATGACGACTGGAGTCGGGCAGCACTAGGTTGCAACTTCCGTTGCTGGCTGTATCTTGTTCTTGAGTGGCTAAGCCTAACACGCGCACACAGAAAAAAAATAGATAATAAAAGACACTATTTGTTTTGGGTTTTTTTCGGGTTCACAACTCGGGCCCAGAGCACAGATTGATGACAACTGGAGTCTCGCAGCACTAAGTTGCGTTGCTGTATCTTGTGCGGCTTAGCCTAACATGCACACACATAAAAAAAATAAAAAGACAATATAGATTTTTTTTTTTTTTTCGGGTCCAGAACTTGGGCCCAGATGGACGCAGCAGACAGCACAGCACCAGCCCAGATAGATCAGCACCAGCCCAGATGGACGCAGCAGGCAGCATAGCACCAGCCCAGATGGATCAGCACCAGCCCAGATGGACGCAGCAGACAGCACAGCACCAGCCCAGATCGATCAGCACCAGCCCAGATGGATGCAGCAGGCAGCACAGCACCAGCCCAGATGGATCAGCAACAGCACCAGCCCAGATGGACGCAGCAGACAGCACAGCACCAGCCCAGATGGACACAGCAGACAGCACAGCAGTGACAGCACCAGCCCAGATGGACGCAGCAGACAGCACAGCACAGGTAAGTACTACCTCTCCAAGCCCTACACTACCCACCCTCCCTGTTCAGTCTCCACAGCCAGAGTGAAATGGCGGCCACTGCATGGTCCCTTATATACATAGAGATGAAAGCTCGTGAGCCAAGAGATTTTGTCTCTATGGTTTTGCCTTGGTTTGAGATCCAGGGCCGGCGAGGGAACTGAACGCACGTTTGTTTCTTGCCCCTGATCTCAAATTTCTGGTGGGTTCAGATCTCTGAGATCCGAACCCGCTCATTTCTAATTATTAGACATTTCTATGTTTATATTTATGATAACAGTAAATGTATTCTATGGAAAAGAGTAGTACATGTTGAACTTACAATATTCCGTAATTATATGCATTTTTGTACAGTACGAAAATTGATTATTTGTAAGCTTACACTTTACGGTACTATAAGCATTTAAGCGGAACATATAGGTCCTCATTCAGAGCCGTACGCTCTGAGCAGAGCGCACGCTCTGAATGAGGGCCGGGCTCCATTTTCATGGAGCGTCCTCCTGGACGCTCGTATAGCTGTGGGTCACCACCCACAGGCTATACGAGCGTGCATTTTGATGGCCGCGATGGTCGTGACCATCGCGACCATCGAAATTGCGAGCCGGAGCCTGCGGTTGAGGTTTTCAACCGCAAGCTCCGGAGTGATTTTGGCTCTATCAGAGCCAAAATCACTCCCACTGACATCACTAGTGATGTCAGTGGGCCGGCTTCTGACGGGAGGCGTTCCCGTGGGAACGCCCCCGTCAGGGAGGCACGCTCCCGGCACGCCCACCAAAGGGGGCGTGCTGTCAATCAACATTGACAGCACGCCCCCTTTGATCGGACACAACGAGCGAAGGAAAGTCCTTCGCTCGTCGTGTCTGGCGCATGCGCACGACGGAGCTCCCTCCGTCGTGCGCATGCTCAGTGCAGACCATCGACCCACTTGCGAGCGGACAGCCGCTCGCGAGTGGGTCTGAATCAGGCCCATAGTCCTAAAACAATTAATTTTAGTATTAATTTACAGTTATTTATAAAGCTAATATATGTCCCGCAAATGCTTTACGAGAGATCATTCACATAAGTCCCTGCCCTGGTGGAGCTTACAATCTATATTTCCTATCACATGCACACACACATACACACTAGGGATATTTTTTCTTATTAGAAGCCAATTAACCTATCAGTATGTTTTTAGAGTGTGGGAGGTAACTGGTGCACTTGGAGGAAACCCACTTCAACAAGGGGAGAACATACAAACCCCACACAGGTGGGGTCGTGTTGGGAATCAGGACCTCATTCAGAGTCGGTCGTAAGCGGCCGCTTGGTCGTACCCAGCAATGTTTGCAAAACAGCGCATGCGTAAGTTTCGCAATGCGCGTGCGCAAACTAGCTGTTGTGATTGGAAATTTCTCTCTCCTTCAACTTGGCCAGGTCGTTAGTTTGAGTGACAGGATGAGGCGTTTGTGGGTGATAACAGGGGAAGGTGCTTGTGAACGGGGAAGTGGAGATCCGAACGCAGGCTTGACTAACTATGCAAACAGCGTTTTATGGGAGTGCATAATTAACTAAGTAGTGTCATGGCACATGTGACATGGGTGGCTTTTACACTGACTTGATCGTAGAGCTTAAGAGAGGGTATGGTCAACCTTAAGCTCTACGACCAGCTCCGATGGTTCCCGATGGTCTCGATTAATCCTTATATGCCCGGAGATGACGTGTATTGCGAACGAGAAGGGGGCCTTTTTTTAGTCTTACGGCCGCATCCTCCCCTCGCTCGTCCAGCTAACGATCCCATCTTAATGACGCAACTTGCGAGTGCTTCATTTGCATATCCGGGCCCTTTTCCCGCAACGACCGACTCTGAATGAGGTCCTCAATCCCAGAACCTCTTTGCTGTGAGGGAGCAAGCTAATAATCCCACTGTCAGCACACATCTCCAAACTGACCACAAATAACACCCTAAATTAAAATAAAGTTTTGTTTACCTATAACAGCTTTATACATTCTGAATATAGTATATCTGTAAATATTTGAATAGTGTTACATTTAGAATGCCCAATTGACTGAATAGAACTAAAGAACAAAACCTACTGGTGGTGAATCAGATTACAAGCAGCAGTTATAATAACTAAAGTGCATTTCAATGACCAACATCTATAATGCAGGTTGGTCTCATCACTCACTCCTGTGCCACACGGTCAACAAAGAGTGCCTGGTACTCCAGAAACCAGATTAGGACCGGACCCCCCCTTCCCTCATTGTGAGTGGTATCTTCAATCGTCTTACTGGCAAAACAGCTACTATAAAACGCCTATTTGCACTTGACCAAATATGCAAAATAGCTATTGGTCACCACATGCTATGTTTTACTGCAACAACTAGGTTTGTTACAAACCGCATTCCTGCTAGGCTGTTTTAGCAGGGTGCTGCGCCCTGCCCTCCTTCTGGACTCGCGGGTCGCAGTGTTCCTCGTCTAGGGTAATGTGCGGTGACCCTGTCACCGCCGGTGAATAGACGCTGGGCGCATGCGCCCGGCATCTATTCTCCCTGTCAGCAGCGCTTGGGGGCTGCCCGGCTTGTCCGTAAGTGCCGGGCATGCCCCCAAGAGTGACAAAAAGGTAACGCGTCTTATAGACGCCCCCTATTCGGGTGCGCGCACCTTCGGCGCATGTGGAAGTGCCTTCTCTAGCTCTGGCGCCCTGCCTGCCACCGCAGCTAGAGTGAACACTAATGGCCACAAGCATAGCAAACTACAAAACAACACAACAAACCACCCCTCAAAACCTCACCTAACTGCAACAATCAAACAGAGTCAACAAAATCAGCTCTAAAAAGAGGCCAAAGCCCTCATCGGAAATCGTCACCCAATCACGGTGATACAAGTGAGCTAAAACATAGTGCCATAAAGGACGACATACCATCGAGCCACCGCAATCAATAACAAAATGGCCTACCACTGAACTGACCATCCTACAAGCCTCATAGCAGGACCCCGCCAAGACTGCCTGGGAATGATATCAGACCAAACCACATGTATACTCAACCAAGTATCTGACTACCAGTAAAAATCCTCCTACACTGACTTGGTCATTACCCCTACCCCCCAGTGAATGACTAAATTATGGTGGCTACCAAAACAGGCAGAAGAGGTCAGCAACTGAGTCCTGTCCAAACAAGGTCCCTAACGCACAACCAACGGACCTGAGAAGCAGTTTTGAGCTCCCCAGTACACAAAGCTATGACCTACAACCCAAATACAAAAAAAATCAAAACCAGGATATGCTGGGGCAAAGAACAGTAAAAACAGGGTAAGAAACAAAACAAACAGAACAGAAGAACAAACAGACACCACACCAACACATGCAACTCTCCCAAAGGGGAACACAACCTGCAAAAAAAAAACAGAAAAATGATCTTTGAAGCCCCCACAGAGTTGAGGTCTGTGACAGGCAGGTAACCCAGGGTCAGACCATGCAGAAAGCATCAGCCACAAGTTGATCAGCGCTAACATACCACTTATAAATATGTGACTTCCACCTGCCTAAGGCCTTAAAAAAAGCCACCAGCCAGCCGGCCACCATCGCTGCCCCATTGTGGAAGGAGGGGGTACTGAAATCCCGAGGATCCAACCTCTCCTTATCCATGTAATGCTTCAAGATCACTCCAAACTGGAACAAACTAAAAGGAGCAGAATCCCAATGCACCAACCACACTACGGGATGGATTGCTATATAATGGGAAGCTTTGAAGAATAGTAAGAGCAAAGAGGAGGAGAGAGAAGAGGAGAGCAATAGATCCATGTGGAAAGATAGGTAATCAGAATCACGTAGATGGGCAAAGTCACCAGAAGGCAACTCAGCAGAGACTGATGATTCGGAACCACAATACTGGCACCTCCCAACACTAGAGACTGATGGACTGGGCATCTGAGTGCCAGCATCAATGGAACTTGCCATCACTGCAACAGATGAGAGCAGAACTTGTGACACTAGAAGAAAAGACATGTTAACACAAGCACCAGCCATGACTTTTGGGCCTGCGAGGGCCAAAGGGAGAAGCAACAGTGGAGGGATAACTATAAGGTGACCCAATGAGGAAGACTAATGGAAACACAGTAGGAAGGACTGCTGCTGGATCAGCAACATGGTGCTGAGGGAGACAGTACAGTACACAGTCCCAAAATATGTAAAATAAAGGGCCCGGACTGGGATACCCCCATGGACACAGCAACCAGGGAGTCCCTGGCCAGCAGAGGTGCCAAAGGGGCCAATGGGCCAGTGGCACAACTCCAGAAAAGGGGGGCACTGTAGGAGGAGCGCCAGCATAGCGCCAGCATAGCCACCACTATGCCAGACAGAGCAGAAAGCCCAAGGACCAACCACTACAACACATCGAACCTAGCACCCTTCCTCCCACTCTCCACCCCCTGTCCCCTTGCTCTTCACCCCCTCCCTCCTACTCCCCACCCCCTCCTTCCTGCTCCCCACTTCTTCCCTCCTACTCTCCACCTCCTCCATCCTGCTCCCCACCCTACCTCCTGCTCTCCACCCCCTCCCCCTTGCTCTTCCCCCCATTGCTCCTGTTCTCCACTCCCACCCTCCTGCTCTCCATCCTCTGTCTCCTACTCTCCACATCCTCTCCACACCCTCTCTCCTGCTCTCCATCCCCCCAGAGAGGACCCATCTAATACATCTAACTAATCAACTAATAATGTCTGTTCTTCCTGCCACAAAACAAACAACTACTCAAACAGATGGGAAGGGGGGAGGGGGGGATATATCGAGAAGAACCAAGACTGTATCTCAGTGACTGGCACTAATATTAAAATTAAACATGCCCCTAGATACCTTATAGGCTATAACCAAAGCTTGGCAAAACACACTCCTGAAAAAGGGGACTGACATAACAATTAAAGGGCCGCTGCTCCTCCAAGCTGGAAAATGCAGGCTAAACCACAATTGATTGGAAATGGCAACACAATGGGGCCAATGTTGGAAAATGAGCAGAAATAGCAACTCTCTCTGCAAAGTCCCAAAGGATTCATTGGTAACAAGCCCACGTTGTAAATGAGTGGCTGCATATATTGTTATAAGGAAGTCCTGTGGAATCCAATTTAATGGAAAATGCAGGCTAAACCACAAGTGATTGGAAATAGCAGCACAACTTTACTAGTTCCTGGTTGAAATAGCTGTATGGAAAGTCCTCTGGCATCCAGAAGAGATATGAGTCAAGGCTGGACCACTAAGCAGGAGGTGTCTACAGCTGCGGTGGGTGATCCAGGGTTTTATCCGGGGAAAGAGTATATAACAAATCCAAAAGGTCCCAATGGTCTGTGTGGCATATAGTATGGGTCTCAACGCGTTTCGCTGGGCAATGACCGCTCAGCTTCATCGGGAATTTGGTATGGGGTCAGAAGATTGTCCTTATATACCCCACAGATAATTGAACATTCAAAACACATGAGATTGATTAATCAGAAAGAAATAAACATCCCAGTATCTATGTCTAAAAACAAAATAGGAGGCAGTCATACACTAGATCTCCTAGATATAAGGAGTATACACAGATGAAAATATATAAAGTAATAACAGAAAATTACCTATTCCGATCGTAAGTGTCAGTCCGAGTCATTCTGTAGTTCCGGACTCCTGATCACGTGATCGGCAAAGGTCATGTGGGCAGGGTATGTCCAATTGAAATAATAGTAAATAAAGCACGTCACTAGAACGCGTGTTTGGGCACCATGGCTTCCGCTCACTTGTTCTCACTGAGTCACGTGGGAAGGAATCCCAATTGCGTCAGAGGGAATCAGCTGGCAAATTATATCGGGGAAGTGGATATTAAGGAGGTATATCCCTGAGCGAATAATCACGTATATGACGTGGGCATGTTGTTCTGAAGGGATTGTTCAGGCTACTAGAAAAGTACTTCTACGGTATAGATGTTATAAGTAGTATGCTTAATCTTGCTATTAATCCCAAAGAGACATATGCATAATAGGTTTCAAGGTCACAATAGTAAAGAATAATAACAATAAACAAAAATATAATTTTAACATTTTTTTTTTTTTTTGTACTAATGGATCTCATTGCTATTTTTTATTAGGTTGAAGGAAATCAGGGATCGGATGATAAAACTGCTGTTAATGGAATCCGTTTAGCTTGCTATGACCAAGATGGCACTTATGAAGCTACTATCCAGTCCACCGTGTCCGTGTGAGTGAAGATCAGCTTTATGTTGGAGCTAGGCAGACACTTCCAATTCATAATAGTTTAAATATTTTAACTAGCCGGGTGCTACAAAGGGTTGTGCTTTCCAAATAGCACCTACTAGGGGTAGGATACAGTCCTTCTCCAATAACAATAAGAAAGTGTAAATAATACCAGCGCTATGGGCGTAAATCACAGATAATACTTCATGTAAAAATGTGTATTTATATCCTTTACTGTACAAAAAAGACATACATTCATACAGTGCATCCGGAAAGTATTCACAGCACTTCACTTTTTCCACATTTTGTTGTGTTACAGCCTTAATCCAAAATGGAATAAATTATTTTTTGTCCTGAAAATTCTACACACAATACCCTATAATGACAACGTGTAAAAAGCTTTTTTGAGATTTTTGCAAATTCAATGTCGCCATGTTTACTGTGTGGCTATCAGTGGCGGGCTGGGCCGGGGCTTAGGGTGCCATGTGCCCCCCGGGCCGCAGCGACATGTGGGCCACTGGTTGTGGGCAGTCTATGTCTCTGTGACTCAGACTGCACTGCGTGTGTAGCGCTGACAGGATGGAGTTCGGTCAGCGCTACACAGTGACTAACACACAGCCGCCGGCTCCAGCAGCTGTGTGTTTGTTTTGAGTGGCAGCCAATGAGAGTCTGTCAGACTCTCACTGATTGCCGCTGTGCCCACTGCCGGAGCCGCTCCATCTTCCGGCTCCTGCAGTGGGTAATGGGAGAGGCGTCATGATGTCATATGACGTCTCTCCCATAATGCAGAGCGGCCGGCCTGAGAGGACGAACGGAGGAGCGGATGGCGGCGGCGGCAGCGGGGATCCAGGTAAGTGTTTTGTTTTTTTTAATACGTGTGGCACTACAAGGGGGAGAGCACTACTGGGGGCACTACAAGGGGGAGAGCACTACTGGGGGCACTACAAGGGGGAGAGCACTACTGGGGGCACTACAAGGGGGAGGGCACTACAAGGGGGAGAGCACTACTGGGGCCACTACAAGGGGGAGAGCACTACTGGGGGCACTACAAGGGGGAGAGCACTACTGGGGGCACTACAAGGGGGAGGGCACTACAAGGGGGAGAGCACTACTGAGGGCACTACAAGGGGGAGGGCACTACAAGGGGGAGAGCACTACTGGGGGCACTACAAGGGGGAGAGCACTAATGGGGGCACTACAAGGGGGAGGGCACTGCAAGGGGGAGAGCACTACTGGGGCCACTACAAGGAGGGGAGCACTACTGGGGGCACTACAAGGGGGAGAGCACTACTGGGGGCACTACAAGGGGGAGAGCACTACTGGGGGCACTACAAGGGGGAGGGCACTACAAGGGGGAGAGCACTACTGGGGGCACTACAAGGGGGAGGGCACTACAAGGGGGAGAGCACTACTGGGGGCACTACAAGGGGGATGGCACTACAAGGGGGAGAGCACTACTGGGGGCACTACAAGGGGGAGGGCACTACAAGGGGGAGAGCACTACTGGGGGCACTACAAGGGGGAGGGCACTACAAGGGGGAGAGCACTACTGGGGGCACTACAAGGGGGAGGGCACTACAAGGGGGAGAGCACTACTGGGGGCACTACAAGGGGGAGAGCACTACTGGGGGCACTACAAGGGGGAGGGCACTACAAGGTGGAGAGCACTACTGGGGGCACTACAAGGGGGAGTACACTACAAGGGGGAGAGCACTACTGGGGGCACTTCAAGGGGGAGGGCACTACAAGGGGGAGAGCACTACTGGGGGCACTAAAAGGGGGAGAGCACTACTGGGGGCACTAAAAGGGGGAGGGCACTAAAAGGGGGAGACTACTACTGGGGGCACTACAAGGGGGAGAGCACTACTGGGGGCACTAAAAGGGGAGAGCACTACTGGGGCCACTAAAAGGGGGAGAGCACTACTGGGGGCATTACAAGGGACAACACTACTGGGGGCACAACAAGGGGGAACTACTACTTGGGGAACTACATGAGGGGATTACTATGGGGGGATTACTATGGGGTGCACTACAAAGGGGGCACTACAAGGGGGGGACTACTACTGGGGGCACTACAAGGGGGGCTACTACTGGGGACACTACGAGGGGCATGACTACTACTGGGGCACAAGGGGGAGACCACTACTCGGAGCACTACAAGGGGGGGACTACTACTGGGGGCATTAAAAGGGGGAGAGCACTACTGGGGACACTAAAAGGGGAAGAGCACTACTGGGGGCACTAAAAGGGTCAACACTACTGGGGGCACAACAAGGGGGGGCTACTACTGGGGGAACTACAAGGGGGGATTACTACGGGGGGCACTACAAGGGGGGGACTACTACTGGGGGCACTACAAGGGGGGGCTACTACTGGGGGCACTACAAGGGGTGGGACTACTACTGGGGGCACTACAAGGGGAGGGACTACTATTGGGGGCACTACATGGGGGAGACCACTACTGGGAGCACTATAAGGGGGGGACTACTACTGGGGGCACTGCATAGGGGTACCACTACTGGGGGCACTATATAAGGGGCTTACAACTGGGGGTACTACAAGGAGGGGGACTACTACTGGGGGCACTACAAGGGGGAGACTACTACTGGGCCCACTGCTGGAGTTCTGCATAAGGGGCTCCTCTCCTGGGGCACTGCATACGGGCACCACTAGAGAGGTCTGCCCCATATCTTTATTTTTACTTTACATTAATTCCATTTGGACCCGCCTCCTCCCTGGAACACTTGAGGGGGGCACCATAGCACACGCGTGCTCCGGGCACCCTGGCTACATGCTACTCCTCTGCCAGGGCCACCTGCATGCATTTGCCCCCCAGGCTAAAAGTTGCCAGCCAGCCCCTGGTGGCTATTATATAGGAAGATGTTTATATATATACATATATATATATATATATATATATATATATATAGTCATGTGCATAAATATTGGGACATTGACAGAATTTTCATATTTTGGCCTCTATTCACCACCACAATGGCTTTAAAATGAAACAAACAAGATGTGCTTTAACTGCAGACTTTCAGATTTAATTTGAGGGTAATTACATCCAAATCAGGTGAACGGTGTAGGAATTACAACGGTTTCTATATGTGCCTCCCACTTTTTAAGGGGCCAAAAATAATGGGACAAACTAAACAATCCTAAATCTAACTTTCACTTTTTTAATACTTTGTTGAAAATCCTTTGCAGGCAATTACAGCCTGAAGTCTGGAACGCATAGACATCCCCAGATGCTGGGTTTCAACCCTGGTGATGCTCTGCCAGGCCTCTACTGCAAATGTCTTTAGTTCCTGCTTGTTCTTGGGGCATTTTCCCTTCAGTTTTGTCTTCATCAAGTGAAATGCATGCTCAATCGGATTCATGTCAGGGGATTAACTTGGCCATTGCATAACATTCCACTTTTTAGCCTTAAAAAACTCTTTGGTTGCATTTGCAGTATGCTTCGGGTCATTGTTCATCTGCACTGTGAAGTGCCGTCCAATGAGTTCTGAAGCATTTGACTGAATATGAGCACATAATATTGCCCGAAACACTTCAGAATTCATTCTGCTGCTTTTGTCAGCAGTCACATCATCAATAAATACAAGGGAACCAGTTCCATTGGCAGCCATACATGCCCACGCCATGACACTACCACCACCATGCTTCACTGATGAGATGGTATGTTTTGGATCATGAGCAGTTCCTTTCCTTCTCCATACTCTTCTCTTCCCATCACTCTGGTACAAGTTGATCTTTGTCTCATCTGTCCATAGGATGTTGTTCCAGAACTGTAATGGCTTTTTTAGATGTTGTATGGCAAACTCTAATCTGGTCTTCCTGTTTTTGTTGCTCACCAATGGTTTACATCTTGTGGTGAACCCTCTATATTCACTCTTGTGAAGTCTTCTCTTGATTGTTGACTTTGACACATATACACCTACCTCCTGGAGAGTGTTCCTGATTTGGCCAACTGTTGTGAAAGGATTTTTCTTCACCAGGGAAATAATTTTTCTGTCATCCACCACAGTTGTTTTCCGTGGTCTTCCGGGTCTTTTGGTGTTGCTGAGCTCTCCGGTGCGTTCTTTCTTTTTAATAATGTTCCAAACAGTTGATTTGGCCACACCTAATGTTTTTGCTATCTCTCTGATGGGTTTGTTTTAATTTTTCAGCCTAATGATGGCTGGCTTCACTGATGGTAACAGCTCTTTGGATCTCATATTGAGAGTCGATAGCAACTGATTCCAAATGCAAATGTCACACCTAGAATCAACTCCAGACCTTTCACCTGCTTAATTGATAATGAAATAACGAGGGAATAGCCCACACCTGTCCATGAAATAGCTTTTGAGTTGATAGTCCCATTACTTTTGGCCCCTTAAAAAGTGGGAGGCACATATAGAAACCGTTCACCTGATTTGGATGTAATTACCCTCAAATTAAATCTGAAAGTCTGCAGTTAAAGCACATCTTGTTTGTTTCATTTCAAAGCCATTGTGGTGGTGAATAGAGGCCAAAATCTGAAAATTCTGTCAATGTCCCAATATTTATGCGCCTGACTGTAACTGCACACTAAAGCGGCTGCGTACAGATGGCCACACTCACATGGAGAAAACTGCACCTGCTATAGGCTAGTGCTAATTTCGATGGTGAGACCATTGGTACGCTGATGCTAATACGGTGTCTATAGATTCTGCGAGCTGGGCGTCTCAGTCCTTGCACATTCGGACGCTCGCCGGTACACAGGCACAACCACGGCAAAAGATGTAGCCGCAGAATCGGGTCCAAAGTGTTCCTTAACTTCCATCACACAAACCAGAAATTGGCCTCTTCCAGCCCTAAACATCTTTATCTTCTTGTCTCCACAGATGGGGCACGTGGAGTAGCTTATACAAATGTTCCAGTGGCCACATTGTGTCATTTCAAATAAAAGTGAACGCGGATCAGGGTGATGGAGACGACACGGCTCTCAACAACATCATGATGAGGTGCTCTGAAGGCCAAATTCTGGAGGCAGACGGAAGCCCTTGGGGAACATATGGAGGTTGGAGCCGTACTTGCAATTTCGGCATCTGTGGGATGAAAACCAAGGTGCAGCCACCTCAGGGAGATGGAGATGACAGCGCTCTTATTGATGTGAGGCTTTGTTGCTGTCCTGAGTGATGAACCTGCCTATCCCATTCTTCTCCTCTCTGCACACCATGGATGAGTTCAGGCTCATACCAGTTACTACAGTGTGTGGATAGGTGGGTTGATGTTATGGGATGTTCCAGATATACAAAGCTAAATAAAAGCCTTAACACTTAAATAGTACAAGGGTGTTTCAGAATACATTTTTGAATTAAAAAAATAATTGCTCTATCTATGTGATTACATAATGATTATAGAAGCGAGCAGGGAAAAAAACAAAAGGAAAATGCTGCAACATATTAAGTAGCTCGATGGTATAAAAGAATATTGAGCAATTAAAAGAATGGATTAATCATAATGGCTCTGTTGAGTCGGAGCGCAAGTGGAAATGCGCACGGATCTTATGGATATCTGCATGCTGCACGTGTGCCAATTATAGTCATCTGCGCACATGGACATACTTTTCTAGTGCGGTACCTGGTTGTCTACCTTGTGAATGCACGGAACGTTCCATCTCGTGGGCGTGTATGCTGGCTCCCGTGATGGATTGTAGCATGCAGAAGAACATTTACTGCCTGCTTCTGACAGATCTTTTGCAAACCAGCACGGGGTGGGCGGCAGTCCAGATTTTATTGATGATGTTTGCGGTAGTGGCGTAACTATAAATTTTGCTCCCCCCTGCCAAAAAAGTTTCTGGCGCCCGCACACCCTAAAAAAAAACAATACCCCCTGTAGTAGTGCCCCTTATGCAGTGGTCCCTGTAGTAGTGCCCATTATGCAGTGCTTCTAGTAGTAGCGCTCATTATGAAATGCCCACATAGTAGTGCCCATTATGCAGACATTCCTGTAGTAGTGCCCCTAATGCAATGCCCCCTGTAGTAGTGCCCATTATGCAGTGCCCCCTATAGTAGAGTCCCTTATGCAATGCCCCCTATAGTAGTGCCCATTATGCAGTGGTCCCTGTAGTAGTAACCCTTATGCAAAGCCCCTGTAGAAGTGCCCATTATGCAATCCCCCCTGTAGTAGTGCCCATTATGCAATGCCACCTGTAGTAGTGCCCATTATGCAGTGCCCCCTGTAGTAGTGCCCATTATGCAGTGCTTCCTGTAGTAGTGCCCCTTATGCAATGCCCCCTGTAGTAGTGCCCCTTATGCAATGCCCCCTGTAGTAGTGCCCCATATGCAGCGGTCCCAGTAGTAGGGCCACTTATGCAATGCCTCCTGTATTAATACCCATTATGCAGTGCTTCCTGTAGTAGTGCCCCTTATGCAATACCACTTGTAGTAGTGCCCCTTATGCAATGCCCCCTGTAGTAGTGCCCCTTATGCAATGCTCTCTGTATTAGTGCCCATCATGCAATAACCCCTGTAGTAGTGCCCCTTATACAGTGCTTCCTGTAGTAATGACACTTATGCAATGCCCCCTGTATTGTGCCCAATGTAGTTGTGCCCATATGCAGTGCTCCCTGTATTGTGTCCATATGCAGTGCCCCCTGTATTGTGCCCATTCTGCAGTTCCCCCTGTAATAGTGGCCCTTATGTAGTGCCTCCTGTAGTTGTGCCCATTATGCAATGTGCACAGAGCCTGTACATGGGTTCCCTCCACTCTTTTACTGCCCCTGGTGGGATAGGCATCTACATGCAAATGCATGGGTTTTCATGAATTAGCGCTACACATCATTTCGGGCCTGAATGGGAATCACAAGCAGAAGCGCACACAGCACATTGGCGGTCACCTCTCTGCGACATTATGTAACAGCCGCTACAGACTCCTTACCTTGTGCACATACAGTACGTTCACCCAACTGCGCAAGCTGTGAGACGCCCACTTTTAGTGACCGTGCACGCTGTAACGCCATTTGGAACGTCCTTCTACAACCACCATCAGCCACATCACGGAAACTTGCAGCAGCCCTATAGCAGGAGCTGTGTCTCTGTCTCTCCGCGTCCTCCCTTGTTTGCGGCCGTACATCTGAGAACTCAGCTGCTTGCACTGACACACTTGCGACAATCCCATAATACGCCCACTGAACGGTCCATTATTGCGGGCACTAGTAGCCGCCACCCAGTCACCGCCCAGGAACTGTCATCACATTTCCACCATAGTTTTGATATTGTCTGTCTCAATCGCAACAGCGTCTTTGTGCGTACAGTGCACCCTGCGTAACGCATGCGCTGTGGGAGCTTTGAGAATTTTTTGCGCATGTGTATTTGCACATGATCGATCCCCTAAATAAACATCAGCACTGCATGTGTCTCTGAGCCAGCCCTGTTACAGCATAAGTAGCTAATACTATTATTGTACAAACAGTAATGTACTATGCTATAAGGAAGCAGGAAATACCATAAACGCTGCATATTTGATGAAGCCACCGGGCAGGTAATTGAAGTTTAGGATGTGACTGAGGTCAGCGATAGAGACACCTTAAAAAGTAAAAGTGACATCTGAAATATATTATTATTTTTTTTTTGTTATAAATTCTTTATTTTCCAATAGATTTTCAATATACATATACAATATACATATACAATATCGGAACAGAAAAAGAGAAATACTGAAAAGGCAAAAGTCGTTCAACATAAAAACAAAAGACACCAGTACGACATCTACTTTGTATATAGTTATTAAATAGCAGAAAAATAATACAGTCAAAAACACATTAACATAGTACAAGACAAACACAGCAGGGATACACAAGGGAAAAATGAAAGGAGGGGACAGGGGGACATAAGGGATGATATAGGGCAGAACGCAGATATCCAATATATAGTAACAGGAGAAGTATGTTACCATTCAAGGTCTAGTTGGCAAATGCTTAACCAAAGCTACATATTATAGATTATATCCTATCAAAGCAGATACTTGTACTTGATCCCGAGGTACCAGATCCTTGTAGGAGGAGGAAGATATAAAGTCCATCCAACTAAACCATAGTGTCACATAATCAGAATGCTTTTCAGGAGTCGAGTAAAAAATATTCCATCCATTGACATAAAGAAATCTATGCGTTGGAACCATTCCCAGGGTGAGGGAGGTACAGAAGAGCGCCAACGTACTAGGATCTCCGCGCTGGCTGTATTATTTCGATTCTTGAGTAAAGATATTTTATATTTAGAAATGGGAATATCTGAGTGCGATAAAGTCAGAGAGAAGACACTGGGGAATATTTATGTAGTGTAACCGGGCAACGATCCCACCTCGATAGTACTTTATATTGTGTTCCCACAACTTCCAGACTTGAGGAACAGGTACTAGCAGTCTCATACACTTTCTCCCAATTAATCTGTATTCCCCTAAAATTAAATTCCCGTTCCCAAACATCTTGGAATGACAGGTAGATGGGACGTCAGAAGTATTTGAGATATGCCGGAAATTACATGAACAGGAGCATTAGGATGAGAACACTTATATTTATATAGGGTTATATTTACTAAAAGTTCGATTTTAATTGATCACACATTTACTAATACTTAAAAAACTAAATCAGTAGTTGTCAGTAAATGTGTTATTTAGCCCCAGAAACACATCAATTTTGATTGATTTTAAATCGATTAAAATCGACCTTTAGTAAATTTGCCCCATAATTTCAAAAGGAGTCATGTCTCTATTGAATTTAGCAAGACCTCCCAGAGAGGAAGCAAAGTGGCGGGTCTGTAGGTAGAACCAGTAATCGTGAATGCATAAATTTGATTCCGCCGACAGATCCCTGAGAGATTTAAACACCCCATCTGAAATCAAGTGGCCCATTCTAGTAATACCTGACTTTGACCAGGAGGACATATCACACCTGGAAATCCCAGGAGTAAAAAGGGGGTTGTGTACAATGGGTGTAAGTGGCGACACCACCGAGGAAATACCAGGCTTTGTGCACAACTTCCTCCATAGTGATAGAGTAGGACCCACAGTTGGGTGGTCCAAGTGAGACACCTTGGAGCACCATGGGAGAAATTGTAAACAGAGATTTGTGGAATAAGACTCCAAGACCACCCACTGCTTCTCCCCAGAACTCCTGGTCCAGTCCAGAATTCTACTTAATATTGTCGATTGACGGTAAGCAGAGATCATAGGAAGCTGTCTGCCACTTTGAGGTCTCCATTGAAAATTAACCTGGTGTTTAAACCTTGGTCGTCTGCCTCCCCACACAGACTCACAAATAACATTATGTACATTGGACAGAAAGTGAGGAGGGAGCTCTATAGGGATTGTTGTACACAGATATAGGAGTCTAGGGAGCACATTCATTTTAATTATGTTCATCCAACCTAACCATGAAAATTTCTGAGGGAGCCAATGGGTCAATTCCTTGCAAAGCTTGCTAAGCAATGGGGCATGATTTAAAGCAAACTGCTGAATACTGTAAGTCTGTTTGGTATCTGTAAACCTAATATTGTATATGAGTTGAGCACCATTTGAAAAGAAAGGAGGAACTAAGAGCTGAAACAGTCTCCATAGGGGCTGTGACATTGAGAGCCATTACCTTCGAATCATTTATTTTAAAAGCAGACAGCTGACTAAAATGATTAAATTCTTGTAGGAGGTTTGGAAGGGATATAACAGGATTTGTTATTATAGCCAATAAAAGGGCAAGACCATATTCTCACACCCCAAACACAAACCAAAAATATTTGCATTAGCCCTAATCGTCCTCGCCAAGGCATCCATGGAGAGCACAGAGATCAATGACGAAAAGGAATATCTCTGTCGTGTACCGTTTGTAATATGGATCGTGTTAGACAGAATTCCATTAAACCGGACCTGCGCTGAGGGAGCTCGGTATAGAGAGAGTATCTTCTGGGTAAAAGTATCACCCAAACCCAACTTTCGAGCAGGAAGTCCACTCGCGCTTGCGAGACCTGAGACCCTACCACAGGGCCTCCTCACAAGCCCTATGGTCACGATAATTGCAACCATCGCCAGACCACATGCACCCACTGTGGGTGGTCACCCACAGCTGCGCGAGCGGCCTGGAAGCCAGTCAAAAAAAAAATAGGGTCGCCCTGATTCAGAGAGAGCACACGCAAATAGCGTGCACCTCTGAATCAGGCCCTATGTGAGAATTTACCTTCATACCGCCATTCCACTCTATGTTAGCATGCACCTTCATACCGCCATTCCAGTCTATGTGAGAATGCCCCTTCATACCGCCATCCGGTCTATGCCCTTTCTGGTCTATGTCCCTTCACACAACTATTCAGGTTTATGTTAGAATGCCCCTTCATACCGCCATTCTGGTCTATTTGAAAACACCCCTTCATACCGCCATTCCAGTCTATGTGAGAATGCACATTTATACCGCTAGTCCGGTCTTCGTACTGCCATTCCTATCTATGTGAGAAAACCCTTCATACTGCCATTCCTATCTATGTGAGAAAACCCTTCATACTGCCATTCCAGTCTATGTGAGAAAACCCTTCATACTGCCATTCCTATCTATGTGAGAATGCCTTTATACTACCATTCTTTCTATGTGAGAATGCCCCTTCATACTGCCATTCCTATCTATGTGAGAATGCCCCTTCATACTGCCATTCCTATCTATGTGAGAGCGCCCCTTTACACCACTATTCTGGTTTATATAACAATATATACAAAGGATATTGAAACACATGGTCACATATGAGATGTAATAAAAGAGAAGTTACTGGAAATAAATCCTGAGTATCTGTGTCAGTGATTGAAAAAAGTAAAGCGACTGACCAATTCTGCTGTCCATTGTCATTAATCAAAAAAGGGATGAGAGAGAGGAAAGACACTGACCCTGGAAGAAACAACAGAAGCACTTCTGCTTTCTGGGAATTCAGCAGTGTCTTGTTCCTGTTACCAGAGCGGCATTGCAGGAAAAGTCAATCTATGACTGTTTGGACCCTATAATAATCATAAAGGTGATATATGTACCAGAACATATATATGTTAATATTGTATGAAGTGCAGTAATGAAAAATAATAATAATAATAACCTATGCGAAAAAACCAAAACCAGAAAACAGAATAAAAGTGATAATGTGAAGGAAAATATAAGAGGAAAAACAAATAGAACATAGAAAAAATAAAAATAAAAATAAATAAAAATAAATATAAATATGGAAATCAAAATAATTAAATCTATCAAAAGTTGATCAATATAAATATTAAAAAGATACAGAAACCCCTAATTCAAAGAGATATCAAATTAATATCAGTCTCATGGTAATTGGTTATAGAAATGAAGGTGAAACAATATATTGTGGAATGCAATTAATTAATCCATTAGGAAGGCTGAGGTAGTTAATATTCTCATTAAGACCTCCAGGGATAAGCATCCCCAATTTAAAAATCCATTCACTTTCCTTCCTTTGTAAGGCCTTCATGACATCCCCTCCTCTTGAACCCAGCTTAACCTTTTCTAGTCCAAAGACTGTCAAGTCTTGTTCTCTACAGGCATGTTTGTTAAGAAAATGTGTTGCCACCATGGTGAGTTGTTTCATTTTGCTTCTGTCTATTGCGGCATTCTGGATATTACTAAGATGCTCTAAAGTTCTTACTTTTAGCATCCTGGATGTCATGCCTATATATTTCATATGACAAGTGCAGACAAGACAATATATTACATTGGTTGTTCTACAGTTAAAAAATTCTTTAATTGTAAGTTTCTGGCCAAATTTATCAGTCACTGAAATCAAATATTTGCCCAGAGGTTGGCATTTTTCTCAGTTTGGTATCAAGAGATTTTGACAAACTATATAAACAACAAAGATGGTATAAACCACTGGATAATTTGAACACTTCTCAAAGAAGAGCTCTGAATGAAATAAAAAATTAGGACGATGTTCTTATCAAACCATCAGATAAGGGTGGTAATGTAGTGCGCTGGCCAATAGATCTATATCTGAGTGAAGCCAGAAGACAATTATGTGACAATACATGCTATGTTACAACCCTTTTTGATCCTACTGATAATTTTAAGACATCCTACCACAGATTCATTAGTAGAGCTTTGGATGAAGGTTCAATCACGAAATTGGAGTATGAATATCTTTTGACGCCAAATCCTAGAACTCCGACCTTGTATCTTCTACCAAAGGTCCATAAAGACCTCATGAATCCACCGGGAAGACCCATAGTGTCTGGAAATGATGGTCTTTTAGAGAAAGCAAGCTGCTTTCTCCATGTACATCTTAGGCACCACGTATTAAGTTTGCCATCATATGTCAAAGACACTACTGATGTACTAAGAAAAGTTCATGATGTAGTACTAGAAGATACCTATCTCCTAGTAAGTTTAGATGTTGAATCCCTATATACATCAATAATACATGATCAAGGGATACAAGCAGTTAAATATTTTCTATCTATGGAAGGAATAGGCAGTTTTCAAGAATTCCTTTAAGAATTACTTGATTTTGTACTACATCACAACTACTTTATTTTTATCAATCACTTCCACATCCAGGTAAGAGGTACAGCTATGGGGGCTGCTTGTGCCCCCACATATGCTAACCTCTTCCTGGGTTGGTGGGAGAGAGACTGTGTCTTTCAAGATGGGCAGGATCATCATACCCAACATCTTGTGGCATGGATGCGATACATAGACGATATTTTGATTATTTGGGATGGTACACAAAGTGAACTAGATACCTTTGTCAAACTTTTAAAAGACAACACTTTTAATCTCAAATTAACATATGAGAGCAGCAGAACCAGCATATCTTTTTTGGACCTAAGAATATATAGGGGAGAAGATAATCGAGTGTGTACTGAAATCTTTAGAAAAAAGACCTCAACTAATAGCTTACTTCATTGTAGTAGCTCACATTTTCCTCCCACAGTTAAAAACATTCCCAAAGGTGAGTTCTTGAGGTTGCGATGAAATTGCTCTAGTGAAGAATCATACAATACACAGAGCAAGGACCTAACACAAAGATTGAAAGAAAGAGGTTATAGTAACCGAATAATCAAAAAAACTAAATATGAGGTAGCTAAAACTAAAAGAGAATCCCTTATTTTTGGGGATAAATCCAATTCTGTCAAGGAGAGTACTCTTAGATTCATTGAAGACTTTTGCAATAACTGGAGGGAAGCCATGTGATGTGTGATGTGGGTTTATACATGACCCTTAAGATTTCTCTCTATATATCCCAGCCAGGTAGTTTATGGGGTCCCACATTCCTTTGGTGGGATAATAAGGCATATACATACGTGTGGGTGCCTAAATTGTACATGTATGTATGTGCACAATGTTTGTGTTTATGTATGTATATATGCATATGAATATTTGTTGTATTTTTATATGACCTTATTATTATATACTAGGAGATTATTTTTATATTACTTCTTACTTTTCCTTGGTTCAGTTTTAATTTTAATTAATCTAAATAAATTTAATTTATTATTTATTATTTATTTATTTAATCTGTTGGTGAGAGAGGAGGTTGTATGTACACATATATATGTATATAACATTTATTATTTTATCTCTCTTTATAGTTTTTAATATATTTAACGAATAAAGTGGTTTATTAAGTATTTTTTATCATTTTTGCATTTGTTGTTTTTTTAATTAATTTGTTTAGTGATCAACGTTGCTCTGTCATGTTTTCTGCTGGGACATTAGATTTACAACATTCGATTGAATGTTCATGCATGTGTGTGTGTATGCGTGTGTTTATGTATACATATGTTTATCATGTGTGCATGTATGCACCGCATGTATGCATGCATATGTGCTCTTTTTCATTATTGATATTTATTGGTAATAAAACATACTTGGAACTAGATGTGAATTATGTAGTATATACTGAATTAGTTTATGTTATATTGTTAAAGATTTATCTTTCCTTTGCTGTATATATACAGAGATGAGTAAATACCAATATATGAAGTTTTGTTGAAATAAACTGTTAAGGGTTAAAAAAACAATCAGCCCATTATCCAATGATTCCCATCTGGATACTATATATATGATTAGTGAAGCATAGGAGAGCACTTCAGCTTGAAAAAGGATACAGGAGTAACCGAAACGCGTTGCTGTTTTTATACCTATCACTGGAATTTCTCCCTATTCAAACATCCTTTGCTGCTGAGCACCGCTTGGTTCCAACAGACGGGAAGTATTATTCCTTCTGCCGACCGGCGGCTTCGTTGCCAGCTTCCATCGCAGGTTTTACTAGACGGGAGGTACACCTGCTCACCGTCAGCTGGCGTCTCTGGTAACAGCTACACTGCTCAACATAACAGAAGAGATGGAAGGTAATATATATCTCATCACCAGCCAGTGGCTTTACCGTCAGCTCTATTGCTAGCTTTTTCAGACGGGAGACTATTTCTTTCAGAGGGTGTCTCTGCAAACAGATTTTATTGCCCGCTCCTAAAGGAAAGAGACACTAGCATTATTTTTGGTTAGCATCTCCGGCACATGTGGTCCTCAGACGGAGATTAACACTGATCAGAGAGGAACATTGTCCCGCTACAAATTTGCTGGCTGTCAGCCTGCCGGCTTTCCTTACCGAGCCACACAAGGATCATTAGTCTCATAACCAGAGACTGTGTTGCCCAATTCACTAGTATATTATTGACTTTGTTACATTTCATTTACATTATTACAGCTGGTATTGTTCATATAAAAAAGGATCAGTATTTTTCATTTGAACATATGGTATCAACTTTATTATCAGCTTCACAATTACACCTTTCGTGACTTTGGTACAATCACTGTGATGGGCTCACATTATTGAAGTCCACCTATCACTAGGGAGATGCCCAATATATACTAGGCTATCCAGTGTTACCTCTGGATTTCCAGTTACATATTGATAGAGTCCTGTAATTAGATTCTCCAGTTTTTATGTTATTGGTTTTTCACAGGTGGTATTGGGGACTGATTATTGGAGCCTGATCAACTCCTCTATTTGTTTCTTCTCCCTGTGTTATTTACTATCTGTCTTTCACTTGTATGCATTATGTATTAGTACAGTCCTATGTTGTGTTATTTGTGTGTGCATGGTACTAAACAATGTACTGTGTTTGTTTTAGGTAATTAAATGTTATATTGATAGAATACGCGACCTTCGTGTTATTCCTTTGTCCCTGTGGAAATATTAGAGCACAGTATTCTTTTTCTCAACTAATAGCTTACTTCATTGTAGTAGCTCACATTTTCCTCCCACGGTTAAGGTGAGTTCTTGAGGCTGCGATGAAATTGCTCTAGTGAAGAATCATACAATACACAGAGCAAGGACCTAACACAGAGATTGAAAAAAAGAGGTTATAGTAACCGAATAATCAAAAAAGCTAAATATGAGGTAGCTAAAACTAAAAGAGAATCCCTTATTTTGGGGATAAATCCAATTCTGTCAAGGAGAGTACTCTTAGATTCATTGGAGACTTTTGCAATAACTGGAGGGAAGCCAGAGATATACTACAGAAGCACTGGCATGTTCTACGATTAGATTGTGATCTAATAAACTGGAGGATCGGGTCAACATGAGTTGGCACAGAGCACCAAATTTAAGAGATCATTTAGTAAAAAGTAATTTCATGATGACCACCATGAGACCATTATCAGTTACAGGTAGCCATCCATGTGGAGAAAAAAGGTGTAAAGTTTGCGCACATATCTCTAATATGATTTCAGTGACTGATAAATGTGGCCAGAAACTTACAATTAAAGAATTTTTTAACTGTAGAACAACCAATGTGATCTATTGTCTTGTCTGCACTTTTCATATGAAATATATAGGCATGACATCCAGGATGCTAAAAGTAAGAACTTTAGAGCATCTTAGTAATATCCAGAATGCCACAGTAGACAGAAGCAAAATGAAACAAATCACCACGGTGGCAAGACAATTTCTTAACAAATATGCCTGTAGAGAACAAAACTTGACAGTCTTTGGACTAGAAAAGGTTAAGCTGGGTTTAAGAGGAGGGGATGTCATGATGCCTTACAAAGGAAGGAAAGTGAATGGATTTTTAAATTGGGGATGCTTATCCCTGGAGGTCTTAATGAGAATATGAACTACTCAGCCTTCCTAATGGATTAATTAATTGCATTCCACAATATATTGTTTCACCTTCATTTCTATAACCAATTACCATGAGACTGATATTAATTTGATATCTCTATGAATTAGGGGTTTCTGTATCTTTTTAATAGTTATATTGATCAACTTTTGATAGATTTAATTATTTTGATTTCCATATTTATATTTATTTTTATTTTTATTTTTGTTTTTTTCTATGTTCTATTTGTTTTTCCTCTTATATTTTCCTTCACATTATCACTTTTATTCTGTTTTCTGGTTTTGGTTTTTTCACATAGGTTATTATTATTATTATTTTTAATTACTGCACTTCATACAATATTAACATATATATGTTCTGGTACATATATCACCTTTATGATTATTATAGGGTCCAAACAGTCATAGATTTATAAATTTTCTCATTCTCTATACTCTTCTTCACAACACAGTATCTTATACACACTCTTACACATTATGTGTTTCACATTCACATAGGGCTCATATTTCACCTCATAATTGCACATTATTACTATATATTATTACCACATTACATTTTTATTTTCACTTACCGTTTAGTAATATGTACATTATTATTTATTTTTTAGCCTTTTTATTTTATATTTATATAAAATGATTGTGATTTTCCCTCCCTGAGGTTAGTCAATTTTTGATTCATTATTTAATTTATGACATGTTTGTATATATACTTGCATAGGTTTTTTTTATGTTTTGATTTGAGTTGGTTAATCTATGGTATAGATTCATGGTAGTATATGCAAATGCAAGAATATAATTAATACATTTTTGTCTTTTTTATAAAAATATAAAAAAAAAATGTGTATATCTATATATATATATATATATATATATATATATATATATATTTGTTTTTTAATTATTATATATGGCATTTCATTTTATTTATTTGTATCAGATAATATCTCAATTAGATTATATGATCACAGTATCTTCAGTTATGTAGCTCAATACCCCCACATTAGAGATATCTGATTATGATTATTATTTATTTTTATGGTATTTTTTCCATGTTAATATAACTGTATCATCTTGAGCTAATTATTAAGCCTATATCTAGTCTTTTTCACCCTCCTTCTCTTTAATTCAGCCTATTAGGTGTATTACCAGTATTTAATTTGGTTAGAGCACTCACTAGATTAGTTTAAAAGTCAGCGCTTCTTTGTTTACATATACAAATTACCTCCTGAGTTCTCTTCCCTGTTTCTAGTGACTAACCACCTTATAGGTAAATGTGTCTGCTCTGCTCATTGGTTACACCAGCCATCACTCAGAAATGGAGCACAGTGATTGGCTGGGTGCTAGTAGAAATAAGAGACAGGATTAGCATGGAGCCTATGGCGATCAGGTGACCAAGCCATAGGCAAAACGCGCATCCTCCCGATAAGCTGCATGGCCAGCAGCTGACACACGCACACCACTCCAGCAAACCTCTTCAACAGGGATTACTGGCCACAGGTACCCTCCTTTACTCTCCCTCATAGCGCTCACTCATTTGGGTGGATACCAGTGACTTTTCCTGCAATGCCGCTCTGGTAACAGGAACAAGACACGGCTGATTTCCCAGAAAGCAGAAGTGCTTCTGTTGTTTCTTCCAGGGTCAGCGTCTCTTTCCTCTCTCTCATCCCTTGTTTGATTACTGACAAGGGACAGCAGAATTGGTCAGTCGCTTTTCTTGTCACCCTGGACCTGACTTTTTTCATTCACTGACACAGATACTCAGGATTTATTTCCAGTAACTTTTCTTATATTACATCTCATATATGACCATGTGTTTCAATATCCTTTGTATATATTGTTGAATTTAAAGATCTGCTATAATGGAGATGAGCAATTATATCATACATTTCTCCCATTAGGTTATTACTGCATTTCTGTTCCCTTGTTATTTGTTTATTATTTTCTATGTGCATTGGACTTGCATATGCATTAGTGCATTAGAGAATAGGTACTATTGATTCAAAATATCAAAATTCAATATTTCTCTAATCAGATATCTTTATTATTTTTCTATATACATTCTACTTGTATCTTAAGTGTATCCTCATCTCTAGCCAGGGTCCCCTGACAAATGAGGTTATTTGATGCTATAGCAGTCCTATATGTGATTTGGATGTCTCATTCATCCATTTATTTATCTATTTATGCACTAAAGAGAGGGTATTTTGGTTTCAGTATACTGTGTTGACACATTTATATATACTTATTTCTACCATAATACTTATTGTGTCATATTTAAGAGGTTTTCATTAGTGTTTGTGGAGTGGTTTAGTCCTGAGGATTAAAGCACATTGAAATTTAACATATGTATTTATCCTTTACCTCAGGTTCTACTTAAGCAAGTATTAGAAAAAAAATTTCGCCTTCTTTATACATCAGTTATGATGTCTTATTGTTATATGTATTGTCATTTTGTCTGATTATTAGAGTGTACTAATATCACTTTTTTTTAGAGGGAATATAATAAAGGTTACATTTTATTTATCTAACATCTATTATTCATTTTCCGATAATTATTATTTTTTAAGAGTGCCCAAAAAAGCAAGTTTTTGTCTTGTGTTGTCTCTTGCAACAGTCTTTCTATGTGAGAATGCCCCTTCATACCACCATTCCAGTCTATGTGAGAACACCCCTTCATACTGCCAGTCTGGTCTATGTGAGAACACCCCTTCATACTGCCATTCTGGTCTATGTGAGAACACCCCTTCATACTGCCATTCTGGTCTATGTGAGAACACCCCTTCATACTGCCATTCTGGTCTATGTGAGAATGCCCCTTCATACTGCCATTCTGGTCTATGTGAGAATGCCCTTTCATACTGCCATTCCAGTATATGTGAGAATGCCCCTTCATACTGCCATTCTGGTCTATGTGAGAATGCCCTTTAATACTGCCATTCCAGTATATGTGAGAATGCCCTTTCATACTGCCATTCTGGTCTATGTGAGAATGCCCTTTAATACTGCCATTCTGGTCTATGTGAGAATGCCCTTTAATACTGCCATTCTGGTCTATGTGAGAATGCCATTTAATACTGCCATTCTGGTCTATGTGAGAATGCCCCTTCATACTGCCATTCTGGTCTATGTGAGAATGCCCCTTCATACCCCCATTCTGGTCTATGTGAGAATGCCCCTTCATACTGCCATTCCGGTCTATGTGAGAATGCCCCTTCATACTGCCATTCCGGTCTATGTGAGAATGCCCCTTCATACCCCCATTCTGGTCTATGTGAGAATGCCCCTTCATACTGCCATTCCGGTCTATGTGAGAATGCCCCTTCATACTTCCATTCCAGTATATGTTAGAATGCCCCTTCATACCGCCATTCTGGTCTATGTGAGAATGCCCCTTCATACCGCCATTCCGGTCTATGTGAGAATGCCCCTTCATACTGCCATTCCGGTCTATGTGAGAATTCCCCTTCATACTGCCATTCCAGTATATGTGAGAATGCCCTTTCATACTGCCATTCTGGTCTATGTGAGAATGCCCTTTAATACTGCCATCCTGGTCTATGTGAGAATGCCCCTTCATACTGCCATTCCAGTATATGTTAGAATGCCCCTTCATACCGCCATTCTGGTCTATGTGAGAATGCCCCTTCATACCGCCATTCCGGTCTATGTGAGAATGCCCCTTCATACTGCCATTCTGGTCTATGTGAGAATTCCCCTTCATACTGCCATTCCAGTATATGTGAGAATGCCCCTTCATACTGCCATTCTGGTCTATGTGAGAATTCCCCTTCATACTGCCATTCTGGTCTATGTGAGAATGCCCTTTCATACTGCCATTCTGGTCTATGTGAGAATGCCCTTTAATACTGCCATCCTGGTCTATGTGAGAATGCCCCTTCATACTGCCATTCTGGTCTATGTGAGAATGCCCCTTCATACTGCCATTCCGGTCTATGTGAGAATGCCCCTTCATACTTCCATTCCAGTATATGTTAGAATGCCCCTTCATACCGCCATTCTGGTCTATGTGAGAATGCCCCTTCATACCGCCATTCCGGTCTATGTGAGAATGCCCCTTCATACTGCCATTCTGGTCTATGTGAGAATTCCCCTTCATACTGCCATTCCAGTATATGTGAGAATGCCCCTTCATACTGCCATTCTGGTCTATGTGAGAATTCCCCTTCATACTGCCATTCTGGTCTATGTGAGAATGCCCTTTCATACTGCCATTCTGGTCTATGTGAGAATGCCCTTTAATACTGCCATCCTGGTCTATGTGAGAATGCCCCTTCATACTGCCATTCCAGTATATGTGAGAATGCCCCTTCATACTGCCATTCCAGTATATGTGAGAATGCCCCTTCTTACTGCCATTCCAGTATATGTGAGAATGCCCCTTCTTACTGCCATTCCAGTATATGTGAGAATGCCCCTTCTTACTGCCATTCCAGTATATGTGAGAATGCCCCTTTATGCTGCCATTCTGGTCTATGTGAGAATACGACAAAAATTGGACTTTGTGCTTGGTGCCTATTAGTAATCTGTAATGGCAGAATTAAATGGACACAACTCGATCACATATGTGTAAATCTAAATCTATGTTTGGTGTAGCAGTTAGATAAATCGTTCAGTGAATGAACATGTTGTTCTGAGATCATGAGTTCGATCCCAGAGGGTGATTAAATAAATTAAATTGAAGATAATTTTATGTGTTTTTTATTCTTAATTTAGTTTTTATATTGAATGTGTGTAATTATAAGGTATTGATAAGGATTTGCTTCTTAATCTTTTAAGATATATTTTCACTCGATCTTTATGTGTTGGTATTTAATGATAATATATATTTATTATGGTCTATTTATTTTAAAAGCTATAAAAGTTTTTTTCCAATTTTAAACTGTCTGATATATTTATCTCTGTGAAATAAAACACTTGCTGTGAACAGGAGACTGAAGAAGGTATCAATCTGACACACCTGAATTTATTAATTCACTTAAGAGACAGACCAATTGGAAATCATTCAGTGCTTTAAAAAGGACAACCGGTGGAGTATAGGATTACTCTTTGATAAAGCTCCGATAGTGGAAAGAGGGGTGAAACGCATCAGTGGTTCCACAGTTTTTGACCTTGATACACAGCTTATTGCGAGCTAATTGAATTCGGTCCTAATAGTGGATTATTGTGTTATATGAGAATTGGGCAGTTGCTGTATATATCCGCACAGTCCCACCGGTTCTAGAAATCTTCTTAAATAAACTTTATTGATAGGTTCTGCTCACTTGTTAACGTCAAGATTTACCAGGTATTAAGCTGTACTATGCTATGCCACCACTAGATGTCTCACTGATGTCACATCATTCTACTGCAGTGGTTCTCAAACTCGGTCCTCAGGACCCCACACAGGTCATGTTGTTTCAGGTCACCCAGCAGGTGCACAGGTGTATTCATTACTCGCTGACACATTTTCAAAGATCCAGAGGTGGAGAAAATGATTTCATTTGTGATTCTGTGAGGAGACCTACAAAACATGCACTGTTTGGGGTCCCGATGATCGAGTTTGAGAACCTGTTTTCTACTGTATCACATTAAAACAAAATAGCATTGTACAAGGTTGCACTGAACATCACATTCAAGGCCGGATTAAGAGCTACGTGAGCCTGGGACTGAAAATTATGAAGGACCTATTGTGAGAAGCGGAGGAGTAAAAAAAAAAAATCCATGAGGCTGAACTCTCACACTGTGATGTTAGTTAACGATAGGAACTGGAATTACAACGTAGCAGGGTTCTAATGTCACTGTAACCGCATCCATTTGAATTATAAGAACTGTTATAGGCTAAGAGGGGATAATATTATATGGAGCGGAGACCCTGCACTATAATGAATGTATTTATTACAAACAAAGGGGACAATTATATAACACCCTACTAATACGGAGAATAATAAGTGGAACAGATAGAGTGTGACATATATACAGACAAAGACGAATAAACAGTCAATAAACATTGGGAGATGCTGTAAACACCCTATACTTCTGTCATATAATCTCATATATCTTTGTTCCCCTATTTTCTCCCCCTTCTGAATCTCTATTCCTTCTAATAACAGCATGAAAGGAAAGAGCTACATTAAGATCATTTGTGGACTATAGTAACAATGAGGCAACAAATAGCCTACAATGTTACAATTGCTCTCATGGGGGTAGATATATGAAGCCCAGAAGCGGTATTAGCGCACATTATGTGCGCTGATACCGCTTCTCCCCGATGTATGATCGGGGGTCTGGGTGGTAAATGACAGGGGTGCTATGTGCCCCTTTCATTATCGGCGCTGCTGTCTACAAGATAGCATCGCTGATAGCCTGGGCTATGTACAAACGGTAAGATCGTCTGACCGTTCGGCCGGCTGTAGCTGTCGTTACCGACAGCTACAGCCTGGCGCTAGCCTATCCCCACAGCAGGGACAGCGCTGTCCCTGCTGCGGTGGCTACCAGCTCCAGGGCTCCACGCGGGGATCTCGCGATACTTGCGAGATCCCACGCATGCTCAGTGGAGCCGGCCGGGAAGAGACACAGCACATCAGCACTAGGTTGATGCGCTGTGGTCTCTAGCGGGTAGCGCCGGAGGGTGGAGTTCATACATCTCATCGGTAGTGCTTCCTGCTTCGCCTCGGTAAAGAGGCGAAGCGGGAAGCATTATAGCGGCACGTTAAGTGCCGCTATAATACATCTACCCCGTTGTATGATAAATAAATGACTTATGTTTTGAGGAAACAGCACTGAAAAACCACATCTATAATACACAAATAAATCTGATGTGAATATTTGAGTATAAAATAAAATATGATTTTGCAGACTATTCCAACCAAGGGATATACCATACATAAGATAAAACATAGAGCAATTAATACTAATATAACTGTGATTCAGCGGAACAAATTGATTTTTATTAGGGGTGAGCGGGTTCGGTTTTCTGAAATCCGAGCCCCCCCGATCCGAGGCCGATCCGAGTCAGGCTCGACTTTTCCCACCCGACTCGGATCTGAAATCGAGGCAAAACGTCATCATCCCGCCTTTCGGGTCTCGCGGGTTTTGGATCCAATATAAGGTACCCGCGTCTGCGCCATTTTCTCACTCAGCTGTGGACAGTGAATAGGGAGGGTGGGAGTTATGGCTGGCTGGGCTGTGTAGTGTAGTGTAGTGTAGTGCAGTGTAGTGTTGTGCTGCGCTGTGCTGCTGTTGTCCATAGGGGCTGTGTCCACTCCTCCAAAGTCCATAGGGGCTGGCTGTGTTGTGCTGTGCTGCTGTAGTCCATAGGGGCTGTGTCCACTCCTCCAAAGTCCATAGGGGCTGGCTGTGTTGTGCTGTGCAGCTGTTGTCCATAGGGGCTGTGTCCATTCCCCCAAAGTCCATAGGGGCTGGCTGGACTGTGTTGTGCAGTCAGTTGTCCATAGGGGCTGTGTCCACTCCAAAGTCCTGTGCAGTGTCCCAGTCCTAAAGGGGTGCTGTAGTGTTGTCCAAGGGGTGCTCTGTCCATCAGGGGTGCTCCCCCCATGTACAAAAAAAAAAAAAAAAATTCTGTGTTTGTGAATTGTGTGCGCAGTAGCCGCATGTGCATCAACAAAGTAGTGCCAAGCGTGCGCCTGTGTCATAAGTAAAGGGCCGGCTGGCTTGACCGCTAAAGGGTGCTGTAACCCCCAAAGTACACTCCAAACAAAATAAAAAAATATTTTCTGTGTTTGTGAATTGTGTGCGCAGTAGCCGCACGTGCATCAACAAAGTAGTGCCAAGCATGCGCCTGTGTCATAAGTAAAGAGCCGGCTGGCTTGACCGTTAAAGGGTGCTGTAACCCCCAAAGTACACTCCAAACAAAATAAAAAAATATTTTCTGTGTTTGTGAATTGTGTGCGCAGTAGCCGCACGTGCATCAGCAAAGTAGTGCCAAGCGTGCGCCTGTGTCATAAGTAAAGGGCCGGCTGGCTTGACCGTTAAAGGGTGCTGAACCCCCAAAGGGCACTCTAAACAAAATAAAAAAATATTTTCTGTGTTTGTGTGCGCCTGAGCCGCACGTATATATCAATATAACTTAAATGGAGGACCAAACTTTCTCCGATAAAAATAAAATAGGGAAAGATCAAGAACCACTTCCTCCTAGTGCTGAAGCTGCTGCCACTAGTCATGACAAAGACGATAACATGCCATCAACGTCGTCTGCCAAGGCCGATGCCCAATGTCATAGTAAAGGGCACATATAATCCCAAATGGCAAAGTACAGGAAAATGACCTTGAAAAAAACATTTAAATCATATGAAGAGAAATGTAAACTTGCCAATATGCCATTTACGACACGGAGTGGCATGGAACGGCTAAGGTCTTTCCCTATGTTCATGACTAGTGGTTCAGCTTCACATGATGATGGAAGCCTTCCTCCCACTAAAAAAATCAAACGAGTTAAGCTGGCAAAAGCACAGCGAAGAACTGTGCGTTCTAAGGAGATATCACAAATCCCCAAGGAGAGTCCAAGTGTGGTGGCGGTTGCTATGCCTGACCTTCCCAGCACTGGACGGGAAGAGGTGGCTCTTTCCACCATTTGCATGCCCCCTGTTAGTGCTGAAAGGAGCACCTACAGTCCACTTGCTGATGTGCAAATTGAAGATGTCACTGTTGAAGTACAACAGGATGAGGATACTGGCGCTGAGGAGGAAGTTGGCGAGGAGGAGTCTGATGGTGAAGTGGTTTGTTTAAATCAGGCTCCGGGGGAGACAGTTGTTGTCTGTGGGATGAAAAAGCCCAATACGGTCATGCCTGGGCAGAAGACCAAACATTCCACCTCTTTGGTCTGGCAATATTTCTATCCAAATCCGGACAACAGCTGTCTTGCCATATGTACCATATGTAAAGGTGAAATAAGTAGGGGTAGGGACATTAACCACCTAGGAACATCCTCCCTTATACGGCACCTGCAGCGCGTTCATAAAAAGTTACTGTCAAGTTCAGAAACTTTGGCTAAGACCGTAAGCAGTCCAGGGACACCTAAATCCCGTTGTCCTGTTGTATCCAAGCGCCTGCAAACCACACCGTCAACTCCCTCCTCGTCAATTTCCTCCTTAGTCAGGATCGGAAATAGTCCTGCAGGCCATGTCACTGGCATGACTGACTCTCCCATCCCTGGATTCCTCCGGAGGATCCTGCATTGCTACGCCTCCTGCTGCCGCTGCTGCTGTTGCTGCTGCTAGGAGTCGTTCATCATCCCAGAGAGGAAGTAGGAACACCACTACTTTTACTAAACAATTGACCCTCCAACAGTCCTTAGCAAGGAGGATGAAGCACGACAGCAGTCATCCTGAAGCAAAATGTATAACTGAGGCCTTGACTGCTATGTTGGTGTTAGACGTGCATCCGGTATCCGCCATTAGTGCAGTGGGATTTAGACAATTGATGGAGGTAGTGTGTCCCCGGTTCCAAATCCCGTCTAGATTCCACTTCACCAGGCAGGCGATACCGAGACTGTACAGAAACGTCAGAAAAAGTGTCCTCAGTGTCCTGAAAAATGCAGTTGTACCCAATGTCCACTTAACCACGGACATGTGGACAAGTGGAACAGGGCAGATTAAGGACTATATGACTGTGACAGCCCACTGAGTAGATGTATCACCTTACGCAGCAACAGCAGCAGCGTCACCAGTAGCAGCATCTCAGAAACGCCAGCTCGTTCCAAGGCAGGCTACGCTGTGTATCACCGGTTTCAGTAAGAGGCACACCACTGACAACCTCTTAGAGAAACTGAGGGAAATCGTCGCCCAGTGGCTTACCCCACTTAGACTCTCCTGGGGATTTGTGATATCTGACAACACCACCAATATTGTGCGGGCATTACATCTGGGCAAATTCCAGCACGTCCCATGTTTTGCTCACACAATAAACTTGGTGGTGCAGAATTTTCTGAAAAGCGACAGGGGCGTGCAGGAGACACTTTGGGTGGCTGAAAAATTTCTGGCCACTTTCACCATTCAGCGACTGTGTGCCGAAGACTGGAGCGCCAGCAAAAACTCTTGAACCTGCGCCGCCATCACCTGAAGCAAGAGGTTGTGACGCGGTGGAACTCAACCCTCTATATGCTTCAGAGGATGGAGGAGCAGCAAAAGGCCATTCAAGCCTATACATCCACCTATGACATAGGCAAAGGAGGGGGTATGCATCTGACTCAAGCGCAGTGGAGAATAATTTCCGTGTTGTGCAAGGTTCTCCAGCCCTTCGAACTTGCCACACGTGAAGTAAGTTCAGACACTGCCAGCTTGAGTCAGGTCATTCCCCTCATCAGGCTTTTGCAGAAGCAGCTGGAGAAAGTGAAGGAGGAGCTAAGACGGAGCAATTCCACTCGGCAAGTGGGACTTGTGGATGAAGCCCTTCATTCGCTTTACCAGGATTCCAGGGTGGTCAATCTGTTGAAATCAGACCACTACATTTTGGCCACCGTGCTCGATCCTTGGGTTTAAAGCCTATGTGGTGTCTCTCTTTCTGGCTGACACAAGCCTGCAGAGGTGCAAAGACCTGCTGGTGAAAGCACTGTCAGCTGAAGCGGAACGTGACACGCCAACAGCTCCTTCTTCATTTTCTCCCGCAACTGGGGCTGCCAGGAAAAAACTTAGGTATCCTAAGCAACCCGCTGGCGGTGATGCAGGGCAGGCAAGACCAAGTTTGGACATCTGGTCCGGACTGAAGGACCTGGCAACAATTTCTACACTACATATGATACTGTCACCATTGACAGAATGCTGGAGGATTACATCGGTGACAGCATCCAAGTAGGCATGTCAGACAGTCCATACCTGTACTGGCAGGAAAGAGAGGCAATTTGGAGGCCCCTGTACAAACTGGCTCTATTTTACCTGAGTTGCCCCCCCTCCAGTGTGTACTCCGAAAGAGTGTTTAGTGCTGCCGGGAACCTTATCAGCGAAAGGCGTAGGAGGTTGCTTCCACAAAATGTGGAGAAGATGATGTTCATAAAAATTAATTATCAACTCTTCCAGGGAGACCAGCCTCCAGAATGTACAGAGGGACCTGTGGTGGTGGATTCCAGCGGGGACAAGTTAATACTCTGTGAGGATGAGGATGTACACAACACTGGAGAGGGTGAGGAATCGGTGGATGAGGAGGATGAGGACGACATCTTGCCTCCGTAGAGCCAGTTTGTGCAGGGACAGATGATTAATTGCCAGCTTGGTTTTTGGGGGCCCAAACGAACCAATCATTTCAGCCACAGTTGTGTGGCAGTCCCTGGCAGTGAAATGATTGGTTTGTTAAAGTGTGCATGTCCTGTTTATACAACATAAGGGTGGGTGTTAGGGCCCAAGGACAATTCCATCTTGCACCTCTTTTTTTTCTTTGCATTATGTACAGTTTGGGGCCTAGTTTTTCAAACTGCCATCCTGTCTGCCACTGCAGTGTCACTCCTAGATGGGTCACGTGTTTGTGCCGCCGACTTGTGTCGCTTAGCATAGTCATCCAGCTACCACGGTGCAACCTTTTGGACATAAAAACACTATTGTGAGGTTTGAGGTGTTCAGAATAGACTGGAAATTAGTGGAAATTAAGGTTATTGAGGTTAATAATAGCATAGGAGCAGAAAAACCAACACATTCTGTGATTTTAGCTGTTTTTATGCTTTTTTTAAAAAAAATACAGATCCAAAACACAAAACCCAGAACCCAAAACACGGAAGGGTGGTTTTGGCAAAACCAATTCAGATCCAAAACACGAAGAAAGATCCAGATCCAAAACCAAAACACAAAACACGAAAAGTGGCCGGTGCACACCCCTACACAAAACACGAAAAGTGGCCGGTGCACACCCCTACACAAAACACGAAAAGTGGCCGGTGCACACCCCTATTATATAGTATATTTATATTCAATATGGTTCCATCGATGCAATAAGATTGATCTGATTATAGATAAACATTTTTTTTTTATATATATTTGTGATTAAATTCTGTTTTTACATTTGATATTACTGACAGCGCTTCATTTTTTCTGTATTACTTTGTAACCTTGAGAGGAAAGGTATACCCTATCCTGATTTGATAGCGGCAATCTGAGAACCTTAAAATTGAGCTGTGCTAACTTCAGCGCCAGATTTTATTTCTATTTCTATTGCTTTTTCCCAGCAGACAAGTTGGCAGAGGAAGCCCAGCCTGGCACACCAGGTGTATGTGATACCTGCAGAGGTAAGACGGAGGAATTGCAACAATATCAGGAATTACAAAACCAAACCTTAGGGCCTGATTCAGAGCCGAACGCTCTGAATCAGGGCCCTCCTACTTAAAAATGGAGCGGCCTCTTGGACGCTCGCATAGCTGTGGGTTACCACCCACAGCTTATGTGAGCATCCATGATGATGGTCGCGATGGTCAAGACCATCGCGACCAACGGGCTTGCGACGAGACCCTGCGGTAGGGTCTCGCTGATGCAAGCCCTGGAGTGATTTTGCGCTATCAGAGCCAAAATCACTCCCACTGACATCACTACTGATGTCAGTGGGGCCGGCCCCAGACGGTAGGCGTTCCCATGGGAACGCCTCCGCCTGGCAGCCACGCCCCCGACACAACCCAACAAAGGGGGCGTGCTGTCACTCACCATCGACAGCACGCCCCCTTTGGTGCGAGACCCCGAGCGACAGATTCCTCGTTGCTCACCGGGTCTCGCGCATGCGCACGACGGTCGCTCCCTCCACCGTGCACATGCGCATTCGGGCACCATCAACCTGCTTGCTAGCATCCTTCACTCGCGAGCGGGTCTGATTTAGGCCCTTAGGGCCAGATTCAGAGCCAGACGCTATTTGCGGTAGTTCGTCCAGAAAATAGGGGTGGCTATTCAAATGAACCGTTCGCTCTTTGCGGTCTGTTCACGCCTCTATGTCTGAACGAGCGAACAAAACTTGCGGTCGTTTTTTGAAAAAATACCCCCCATGGCTGCTCGCATCCTACGTCATGTCCGCTATTTATTAGATTAATCGAGTACATCGACCAGCGTATGAACTGCTCGCTATTCTTGTGGTTGGTTTTTGCTACGACAATATTGCGAGCAGTTCTGGCTATAAAATAACCCAGTGACGTGGTCAATGAAGCTGCTGTATTAATTATGCACACCCATAAAACGCCCGTTTTGACCTTTAAGCACGCCTGCGTTCGGATCTCCACTCCCCGTTTTCAAGCAACTTCCCCTGTTACCACCCACATACGCCTCATTCTGTCACTCAAAATAGCAGGCATTCGCTATTTAGCGAACAAACGATTTTCGGCCGCACTGACTGGTTCGCGCATGCGTATTACGATCCGTACGCATGCGCAGTTGGGCAAACAGAGCGAACGAGCGGCCGCTTACGAGCGGCTCTGAATCAGTCCCTTAATCCAGACGACTTGATGCTCCAGCCGGACACTAGAAAGAGAAAGCTGTAGGGCAGAAAGCAATGTGGAAAAATCTTTCGTGGCAGGAACATAGCAAACTACATTTAAGGATAAGATACTGAAAAGAAAAAACAGATTAATAGCAGAAGTTAAATTAGGCACCCGGGCCTGACATCCACAGTGCTCAATAGGTCACCAGTTACCAACAATAGGGCAATTTGGACAGAATGTCTCGTTGCACAGCATCAACAATTTCATCGAAGAAAGAATAAAACAAAGGCATCTTTCAGTGAAGCGTGCCAGTATTTATTCTGTACTCCAGCTGAGCCAACTGGCCCATAAATAGCTGCCACAACGTTTTCCTCCATTCCAGGTCATAATGGCGCACATCTCTTTATCGCTCACTTTCCTATACCTGTGCTTGGATAAGTTTGCAAAATATGCTAATTCCTTCCACAGCTCATCCAGCATAGAGACACCCACTACTGCTATCTCACATCTGTAATACCTCATAGTCCTGTGTATACATCTGTACCATCAGCCACAGCACAGCCAGCATAGAGACGCCCACTACTGCTATCTCACATCTGTAATACCTCACAGTCCTGTATATACATCTGTAACATCAGCCACAGCACAGCCAGCATAGAGACACCCACTACTGCTATCTCACATCTGTAATACCTCACAGTCCTGTATATACATCTGTAACATCAGCCACAGCACAGCCAGCATAGAGACACCCACTACTGCTATCTCACATCCGTAATACCTCACAGTCCTGTGTATACATCTGTAACATCAGCCACAGCTCATCCAGCATAGAGACACCCACTACTGCTATCTCACATCTGTAATACCTCACAGTCCTGCGTACTCATCGGTAACGTCGAAGTACACGCACAATTATAGCAGGTCTGACCCATTGCAGATATTACAGGTCTCGTCGTATGTAGTGAGTACTCAACCTGTGTATGTATGCCAATGCAGTGTCTAATATACGCAACAGCGTTCCAACGGACAGGCATGCCTACGTTTCTTCAACCTCTCCCCCGTCAGCAACCCAAATGCTCAGGGCCTGTCACTCACTCTGCGATGGATTCCTGTGTGCGTGTGTGATCGCAGTGCAGTATGCGCCCATTGGCCGATAAACGTAGCCCTATCCGAACAAGCTTTCATGGATAGAGATGAAGGGGGACCAGAACATTACTGGCCGCCCACTTCCCAATACGCCTGAATTTTGGCTCTTTAACTTAATGGACATGTCTATCTCCCAATATCAGAAAACATTACTCCAGCATCATATGAACTAGGCAAGAGCAACCATCCCACGTATTTGGAAGTATCCCGCATGGCCCCCTACCTATCAGTGTTTCCAGAGAGTTGATCTCTAAATGCCATGGAAGACCTTATGTCCTCATCTAACCTGTCATCATCTGCTTTCACGGCCACCATGTTTAATTTACTGGAGTATTAGGAGTCCCTGAACTATACTGTCCACCTTAATTTCCCCCCTTCCAGTCTGCTATCATATATATATAGTGACGCTATTCCCTCCCCCACACATACCCTTTGCGGTTCTTCCTCTCCTCTCTCATTTTCTGTAATATTATTTTTTTCTTTTCCTATGCATTCTTATTAATCTGCTATTTTTGTTTTTAATAGCTATTTTGGATTTGATCTAGGCAGAACAGATGTTGATATGTTAGCAGTGACGTGACTAGGGTATTTGGAGCCCAGAGCAAGTAAAAAAATGGAACCCTCACCCGCCCTCAAGACGGTGGGTGCATGTGCTGAAAAAGTGGCCGTGGTCACATGCAACAAGGGGCATGGTCACTGTAACATGGGGGCATGGCAACATGTTTCTCGTCACTCCTGGGACATTCCTTTCCATTCTATATGCACCTTAATGCTCCAAGTAGTATACAGTGCCCCTACTAGTAATCTTACATAGTGCCCCCAGTGCCCCCAGTAGTGGTCCCCCTTATGCAGTGCTCTTATACAGTGCCCCCAGTAGTGGTCCCCCTATGCAGTGCTCCCAGTAGTGGTCCCCCCTATGCAATGCCCCCAGTAGTACCCCTTATACAGTGCCCCAAGTAGTTGTCCCCCTTATGCATTGCTCCCAGTAGTGCCCCATTAGTGGTCCCCCCCTATGCAGTGCCCCTTATATAGTTCCACAGCAGTAGTCCACCCTATACAGTGCCCCAGTAGTGGCCCCCCCATGCAGTGCTCCCAGTAGTGCCCCTTATAGTGCCCTCAGTAATGTCCCTTATACAGTGCTGCTAGTAGTTGTCCACCTATACAGTGCCCACATTAGTGGTCCCCCCTATGCAGTGCCTCCTATGCAGTGCCCCCAGTAGTGGTCCCCCCTGTGCATTGCTCCCAGTAGTACCCCTTATACAGTGCCCCCCAGTAGTACCCCCTATACAGTGCCCCCAGTAGTGGTCCCCCCTATGCAGTGCCCCCAGTAGTGGTCCCCCATATGCAGTACTCCCAGTAGTGCCCTTACACTGTGCGCTATTGGTGGTCCCCACCATGCAGTGCTCCCAATAATGCCCTTATACTGTGCTCCAAGTAATGCTCCTTATACTGTGCCCCCAGTAGTGGTCCCACTTATGCAGTGCTTCCAGTAGTGCCCTTTATATTGTGCCCCAGTAGTAGTCCCCCTATGCAGTGCCCCAAGTAGTGCCCCCCCTATGGTGTGCCCCCACTAGTGCTCCTTATATAATACCCCCAGTCTCCCTATGCACTGCTCCCAGTAGTGCCCTTTATATAGTGCCCCAGCCCCCCTATGCAGTGCCCTTTATATAGTGCCCCCAATCCCCCTATGCAGTGCCTCCCCAGTAGTGCCCCTTATGTAGTTCCTCCAGTAGTAGTCCTCTCTATGCAGTGCCCCTTATATAGTGCCTCCTGGAAGTAGTCCCCAATATGCAGTTCCCCAAGTAGTGGTCTCCTCTATGCAGTGCCCCTTATATAGTGCCCCCAGTAGTAATCCTACCTATGCAGTGCCCCCCAGTAGTGCCCCTTATGTAGTGCCTCCAGTAGTAGTCCCCTCTATGCAGTGCCCCTTATGTAGTGCCTCCTGGAAGTAGTCCCCAATATGCAGTTCCCCAAGTAGTGGTCACCTCTATGTGGTGCCCCTTATATAGTGCCCCCAGTAGTAATCCTACCTATGCAGTGCCCCCCCAGTAGTGCCCCTTACATATATAAAGACAAAAACACAAATAAAAATAAAAAAACACTTACCTTCAATCCCTGCTCCCGCGCCACCACCGTCCACTCCTCCTCTCTCCCCAGCCAGCCCGCTCTGCACTTTGGGAGAGACATCATGAATGAGCTCCAGCCTGGCTCCAACGGTGAGCGCAGCAGCCAATGAGAATCTGTCTGACTCTCATTGGCTGTCAAAACAAACACACTGCCACCCGGTAGTAATGGCGCATACACAGCAGATTTGTCAGATCTGTCAGATGAACGATGAAGTCTGACTGCAAACACATCAGATGTCAAATATCATTATCTGACCATTGGGAAGGTGCATCATTCAGATCTGACAGATATGTCAGATTTTCCTTCAGATATGAACGATTGAACGATTTTTTATATCGTTATCGTTCAGATCTGAAGAAAAATCAGAGTGTACTAGCTGGGGGAGGTGTTTGTTACTGTGTAGTGTGGTCCACACTACACTGACCAGTGTCCTGGACCATGGACGGCATAAGCATTATAGCCACCAGTATTAAGCAGACATTGGCCATCGGCAGAGCCTGCCCTGGGCATAAGCCATGTAGACGAAAGTGCAAAACTTGTGTAAAATTTGGGCACCAATTACAGTGCAGGTTCTAAAATGATGGAAAGATACCAGAATGGATTACCTAGGGGCAATATACCTGAGGAATGGATCCAATCTCTGTGTGTGCCCCCCATTACTCCAGCACATGTGTAGTGTAGACCCTGACATTGTACCAATTGTCCATTGGTGTATCTATAATAGGTGCAGGGTGTCCTGTGTACGGGATTTAGTCAGGAAGACAATGGTGCTTCCCGGCTGTGACAGGTATCAAAATCCTGACGCCTGTCATTAGACCTACGCCGGTAGCCCGACACCCGGCATACCGATTGAAGGTAAGCCGGGCACCGGGCGCGGACAGCTGCAGGGGGTGGAGGGTTAGGGGCTCCCAGGGGGTACTTAAGGTTAGGCAGCCCCCTGGCAGGATTATGCTAGGGAAAGGGGTAGGCACCCCCTGGTAGACTTAGGTTTAGACTGCGGGGAAGGGGGTGTTAGGTTTAGGGGGTAAGGGTTAGGCACCTGTGGGGGAGGTTAGGGATAGACACCCCTAAAGGAGGGTTAGGGGGTAGAATAGGATTAGTTTTACTTGCCTATTTTAGCTTGGGGATCTTCCCCCCTGCCGGGCTTCCGCTGTCAGGATTTGAACCATGCGGGCGGCGGTATAACATGCTGATTCCCTGTGTACATGGCCCCTGGGACTAGGGGAGACTACACCGTACACCACAAACTCAACTCTCAAGAGTCCCCCAGTGTTCTCCCCAGAAATTATTTCCAGCCGGGTGGCATCAAGAAGTAGCCAGGTGGGGCATTCGCAATAATAAAATGTTTTAAACCCTGACCCTATAATGGTTTGAAATAACATTTTATAAATTCATTTTCCTCTTCTTGTTAGGGGCCCAGTCATCTGATTTATGTAAAAGCTGCAAAGTCTGTAGGATCTGGTCCTTTGTATACAGCTCGCAGACACTGTCCCCACTTGCAGGCTCCCAAAGTGGCGGGTGGTAGGCGGTTTCTTGCCGGGTGGTGCACCCACCAAAAACAGCCTGGGGAGAACACTGGTCCCCCATTAGCAGCGCAAATCACTAAGAAAATGGCACGGCGTCCATTCTCCCAGATATTTACACACGTGCAGTAGAGGTGTCTCAGGGACCAAGGCGTGGACACCTGCGCATGTGCGTAGACTCTGTCACAATACACCAGAGAGAGGAGAAGGCTCATGTACAGCAGTCTGCACACGGGCGCCCTCCTCTCTTAAAACTTCCCCTACCTATGTCTGTTGCCCATATCTCTAAGAAAATGGCACCAGCATAATTTTCACACTGGTTTCTGGAGCTCATTCAGAGCCGCTCGCTAATATATATAATCTCGCTGCTGCCGATGGTAGGCAGTGTGTATACATTGTGCACATGCGCATACCTTAACGAAAGTTCACAATGTGTTCGCTCACTGCGCATAGACAGCCCAGCAGAGTGAGTGACAGGGGCTGGCCATTAAAAACGGGGGTGTGGAGGTGCGAACGCAGGCGTGCCTGAGCATCTCAACGGCGTTTTAGAGGTGTGCATAATTATAGGACAGCGTCATAGTACACGTCACCTGACTGGTTTATACACTGAAGTGCTCGCAGTGCTTGCAGCAGGGTATGGTCAACCTCAAGCGCTGCGATAGCATCCGATGTTACCCGATGTACCGATGGTTGCATACACTTCCTGGACATGACGTGCACAAGTGGGCATCTTAAGACGGGTGTCTGCATACACTATGTGATCGCACTCTAAGAAATACTGGGCGTGCTAATGCATTGCTGTGCGGTAGCAGTGCCTACGCAATTTGCGTACACATCGTGCAAGTGATCGCATCTAGCGAGCGGCTCTGTATCAGCTCCACTGTATATCTCTGGGAAAGTGACATGGATGCCATTTTCCTGCTGAATTCTACTTACCTTGCAGAACCACAAGATTAGTACATTCAATGGGTGCAAGGTGTGCGGTGTGGGACCCTCATGACACCCTTTTCTGGTGAAGGAAGAGGCGGTGGCATTGACTTCTCTCCTTCAGTTGGTGCATAGTTTATATTCAAGTACCTGGTGGCTAAGGAACACCGGTAAGAGCGTTCAATAATGGCAGAAGAATGACGGTAAGAAGAGCCCCAAGACAAATTAGTGAAAACAAATTCCCAGCAGACAAATTGACAGAGGAAGCCCAGCCTGGCACACCAGGTGTATACGAGACCTGCATAGGTAAGAAGGAGGAATTGCAGCAATATCAGGAATTACAGAACTAAACCTTAATCCAGACAACTTGAAGGTCCAGCCGGAATCAGGAAAAAACTGATGTGGCAGGAACATAGCAAACTACATTTAAGGTCAAGACGGTCGAGAAGAAAAAACAGATTAATAGCAGAAGTTAATTTAGGCCCCCGTGCCTGACCTCCACAGTGCTCCATAGGTCACCAGTTTCCAACAATAGGGCAATTTGGACAGAATGTCTCATTGCACAGCATCAACAATTTCATCTAAGAAAGAAAAAAACAAAGGCAACTTTCAGTGTAGTATGAAAGTATTTATTCTGGACTCCAGCCGAGCCAACTGGTCCATAAATAGCTGCCACAACGTTTTCCTCCATTCCAGGTCACAATGGCGCACATGACGTTATCGCTCACTTTCCTATACCTGTGCTTGGTTAGGTTTGGACAGTTGTGGGAATATATCAATACCGACAATGGAGGCATATGGGGAGACTGGGGTACGGTTGAGTGGTGTCCATCTGGTTATAAAGTCAAAGGATTCTATCTGAAGGTAAGTCAATGGATGATGTCCACATTGCTGGGAAGACGAGGGAACAGTGTGCTGGGGATGGGGCAGTAAGAGAAGATAGAGCCAGTTATGCAGAGGACAAAATTGTGCAGCAATAGGAACAATTGTCTTAAAACACTGACTTGTAAACTGTGGTGTACACAAGAACATGTAATAGACATGTAACAGACATTAGCTTCTAAAGAGGTTGGGTATGGAATGCCGGCACTCGGGATCTCGGCGGTCAGAATCCTGACCAGGTCACAATGCTGACTACTAATGGTAAGTACTCCTAACCTAACCCTTAACCCTATCTCTCCCTCCCCGGTGCCTAAACCTTACTTTCCCACCTAGTGCCTAAACCTAACCCTCCCTCCCCGCACCATAACCCTAACCTTTCCTCTGCAGCTTACACCTAACCCTCCCCCTACTGCCTCCCCCCAACCCCAGTACTTGCTGTGGGATCCTGGTAGTCGGGATGCCGGAGTTGGATTCTGACCGCATCTCGCTTCGAAGGGGGTTATAGATCTTAAGGGGTCTATTTACTAAGACTTGGTTGGAGATAAAGTGAAAGGAGATAAAGTACCAGCCAATCACCTCCTAAATGTCTTGTCATAGGCTGTGTTTGAAAACTGACAGTTAGGAGCTGATTGGTTGGTACTTTATCTCCGTCCACTTTATTTCCATCCAAGGTTTGGTAAATAGACCCCTAATTAATTTAAAGCGCCAAATATACGTGATTAACTTACTGTTTACTGCTAACAATCCCAAATGTTTTTGGGTATATCAAACTTTTCACAAATAGAATAAATAAAGCTATAAATGTATACTAATATAACAGTAAATGTATTCTATGGAAAAGAGTAGTACATGTTGAACGAACAATATTCCTTAATTATATAAATTTTTGTACAGTACGAAAATGGATTATTAGTAGAAGTTTGAGGAATCTGCATATTGTATCAGCTTACACTTTAGGTTACCATCTGAATTTTAGTGGAACATATAGTCCTAAAACAATTAATTTTATTATTAATTTACAGTTATTTATAAAGCTAATATATGTTCCGCAAATGCTTTACGAGAGATCATTCACACAAGTCCCTGCCCTGGTGGAGCTTACAATCTATATTCCCTACCACATGCACACACACATACACTAGGGATATTTTTTTTATTAGAATCCAATTAACCTATCAGTATGTTTTTGGAGTGTGGGAGGTAACTGGTGCACTTGGAGGAAACCCACTTCAACAAGGGGAGAACATACAAACCCCACACAGGTGGGGTCGTGTTGGGAATCAATCCCAGAACCTCTTTGCTGTGAGGCAGCCAGGTAATAATCCCCCTGTCAGCACACATCTCCAAACTGACCACAAATAACACCCTAGATTAAAATATATATATTTTTTTTATTTATAACAGCTTCATAAATTCTGAATATAGTATATCTGTAAATATTTGAATAGTGTTACATTTAGAATGCCCAATTGACTAAATAGAACTAAAAGAACAAAACCTACTGGTGGTGAATCAGATTACAAGCAGCAGTTATAATAACTAAAGTGCTTTTCAATGACCAACATCTATAATGCAGGTTGGTCTCATCACTCACTCCTGTGCCACACGGTCAACAAAGAGTGCCTGGTACTCCAGAAACCAGATTAGGACCGGACCCCCCCTTCCCTCATTGTGAGTGGTATCTTCAATCGTCTTACTGGCAAAACAGCTACTATAAAACGCCTATTTGCACATGACCAAATATGCAAAATAGCTATTGGTCACCACATGCTATGTTTTACTGCAACAACTAGGTTTGTTACAACCGCAGATGGCTACAAGCATAGCAAACTGCAAAACACCACAGCAAACCGCCCCTCAAAATCTCACCTAACTGCAACCATCAAAGAGAGTCAACAACTGGAAAAATCAGCTCTAAAAAGAGACCAATGCCCTCATCGGAAATGGTCACCCACTCACTGTGATACAAGTGAGCTGAAACATAGCGCAGAGGATGACCCACCACCGAGCCACTGCAATCAACAAAATGGCCTTCACCTCAACTGGCCATCCAACAAGCCTCACCTAGTTGAGGTCTCATAGCAGGACCCCGCCAAGAGGCCCATTTATCATTCAATATTTGAGGTAAAATCCCTGAAGACACACGTTTTCAGAGGTTTACCTCAAATACTAAGCATCCCCCAGATGTATGAATAAGGGACTGCAGCAGGTATCTCCGATACCTGCTGCGATCCCTCCATTGCCGCCAGCAGCCGCCTCCCCCATAGGTTTCTATGGGGGATGTGATGCTGCCAAATGTACCAATATCGGGAATGCGAAGCCCCAGCAGCTACACCATCTGAAGATAGCATTTGCTGCTGTAGTCTATGGCAACTTACCGTATATCAGCCAGCGGAGGGATCTCCAAGATCCCTCCGCCGGCAATGGGCGCCGCTCATGTGCAGTCTGCGGGACTGCGCATGCGCAGCAGCCCGACTGCCCTCCGGAGACATCGCAGGGACGGGCTCTTTTCGGAGCCTGTCACCCTGCATGTGCCGGATAATACATCCGGCTGCTATGATCGCATTTTACAATGCGATCATGGCCGGAACTGCATGTCCTGATCGTATTGCAAAATGCAATCATTTATAAATGGGCCCCCAAGACTGCCTGGGAATGATATCAGACCAAACCACATGTATATCTAACCAAGTATCTGACTACCAGTGAAAATCCTCCTACACTGACTTGGTCATTACCCCCCCCCCAGTGAATGACTAAATTATGGTGGCTACCAAAACAGGCAGAAGAGGTCAGCAACTGAGTCCTGTCCAAGCAAGGTCCCTAACGCATAACCAGCGGACCTGAGAAGCAGTCTTGAGCTCCCGAGTGAACAAAGATATGAACAACAACCCAAATACAAAGAAAATCAAAACCAGAATATGACTCAGTTGCTGACCTCTTCTGCCTGTTTTGGAAGCCACCAAAGTCAGTGTAGGCGGACTTTCACTGGTAGTCAGATCAATTTAGTAACAGTTCCCTGAGTACAAACAATTACTAAATTGCTCAATTACTAAATTGATACTACTATATCACAGGTAGTGTAACCAGTTCTCCCGATTTATAATTTCTCACCGTTGCATTTATTAGCCAACTATTTCTCCAGGATCACAATCTGAATTAGATTCATAACAACATTGTGGATTTAGTACAATCGACTAATTAATTTATTGTCAAACAGATATTAAAAGAGAAATTACAGCAAAAACATCATTTTTTTAATTAAGTTTTATTTTTACAACATGCTGTAATTTTATATTTCACTTCAGGAGTGTATTTATATATTTTAAAATTAAATGATTAAAGGTTATATTTTATACCTTCTATTAGTGCGCCAACAAAGAGGACATTTCTTTTACTTAATTCTTGTTGTGACAGTGATTTAATATTGTCCTCGGCAGCACCCCCAGTCATCCTACAAATAATGTCTTTTGAGAATTTTCATTTTGGGGTTTATTTGTAACATGTAAGAAATAATTTCCTAGTGCAGAAGTTTTTGTAGATCCCTTTTCCCTTCATTAACCTATTTGGTTAACCAGGTCTGACAGGTAAAAAACCACCAGGAAAAATCTCTTTGAGGCCCCCACAGAGTTGTGGTCTATGACAGGCAGGTAACCCAGGGTCAGACCACGCAGGAAGCATCAACAACGAGTTGATCAGCACAAACGTACCACTTATAAATATGTGACTTCCACCTGCCTAATGCCTTAATAAAAGCCACCAGCCGGCCACCATCGCTGCACCATTGTGGAAGGAGTGGGTACAGAAATCTTGATGATCCAACCTCTCCTTATCCATGTAATGCTTCAAGATCGCTCCAAACTGGAATGTACTCAAAAGAGCTGAATCCCAATGCACCAACCACACTATGGTATGGATTGCTATATAATGGGAAGCTTAGAAGAGGAAGAGCAAAGAGGAGGAGAGAGAAGAAGAGAGCAAAAGATCCATGTTGAAAGATAGCTAATCATAATCACGCTGATGGGCAAGGTCTCCAGAAGTCAACTCAGCAGAGGCAGATGATTAGGAACCACAATACTGGCACCTCCCAACACTAGAGACTGATGGACTGGGCATCTGAGTAGCTGCATCATTGGAACCTGCCATCACTGCACCAGATGAGATCAGAACTTGTGACACTACAAGAAAAGACATGTTAACACAAGAACCAGCCATGACTTTTGGGCCTGCGGGGACCAAAGGGAGAGGCAACAGTGGAGGGAAAATTGTGATTTAACCCAATGAGGGAGACTTGTGGAAACACAGTAGGAAGGACTTCTGCTGGATCAGGAACAGGGTGTTGAGGGAGACAGTACACAGTCCACAAAATATGTAAAAAAAATAAGGCTCAGGACTGAGAGACCCCCATGGACACAGCAACCAGGGAGTACCTGGCCAGCAGAGGGACCAATGGGGTGGGGTCAGGGGCACAACTCCAGAAAAGTTGGGCACTGTAGGAGAAGCACCAGCATAGTCACCACTGAGCCATACAGATTAGCCGGCCCAGAGAGTAACCACTACAACACAGTCAGAGACCCTTTGGCCTGTTGCTCTGACTTGGGATGCATCAAGCCAGGGAGGCATACAGGTAGGATCTACATCACCAACCAGAGATCTTGGCTCCACCAACATAGCCAGAGCTGCATCAATGGATGCTGGTGGTGGCACTAAGGACCCACAACCAGTAACAGGGACTGTGGTCTGTGTGACTACCAGCTCATTGTCCCCATCTCCAGCAGCACCATCATGACCAGAGCCTAAAGCAGTTGGTGTTCAGTTGAGAGACCTGCAAGGCCGCCGGGAGTAACAGTGACAGTAAACTTGTCAGAAGCCACTGTGCATCCAAAGGGCCCCCAATCACCACTGGCCCCAAATAAAGAGGCCCAAAGGGTGGAAGGAAAAAGAACCTTGGTCTGATGTGACACAGGAGCCGAAGCGCTATGCCACTCCCTCCCTCATGCTCCCCACCCTCTTCCTCCTGTTCTAAATCCCCTTCCCCCCGCTCTCCACCCCATCCCTCCAACTCTACACCCCCTTCCTCCTACTCCCACCCCTCTCTCCTGCTCCCCACTCCCTTCTTCCCTCATATGCTCCACCCCCTCCCTCCTGCTTCCAACTCCCTCTCTCCTACTCTCCACCCCCCTCCTTCTCCCCACCATCTCCCTCCTACTCCCCACTCCCTCCCGCTTGCTCTTCACCCCCTCCCTCCTACTATCCACCCCCTCCTTCCTGCTCCCAACTTCTTCCCTCCTACTCTCCACCTCCTCCCTACTGCTCCCCACCACTACCTCCTGCCCACCACCCCCTCTCCTTGCTCTTTACCCCCTCTCCTTGCTCTTCACCCCCTCCCTCCTGCTCTCCATACCCTGTCTCCTACTCTCCATCCCCCCAGAGAGCACCCATCTAATACATCTGAGTAATCAACTAATAATGTCTGTTCTTCCTGCCACAACACAAACAACCACTCAAACAGATGGGAAGGGTGGGGGTGGAATATCGAGAAGAACCAAGACTGTATCCCTGTGACTGACACTAATATAAAAATCAAACACGCCCCTGGATACCTTATAGGCTATAACCAAAGCAATGCAAAACTCACTCTGGAAAAAGGGGTTGACATAGCAATTAAAGGGCCACTGCTCCTCCAAACTTGGTGTTTTTTGACCTGGCTCATGCATAAGAAACATGCTCTACTTTTCTGGTTGCTCACTCCTTGCTGCCATATCTCCGCTACAGCTACTGGTCCTTCCTGTGAATCCCTCTGGCTAGCAGATCTGCCCTGTTATTTGTGACAATATGCAGGTGTCGTGCCAAACTCCTTTGAGTTTTGTGCGTGTATCAGTTTTTAAACTTTTTTTCTATTTTATTTTTGCACTAATGTATCTCATTGCTATTTTTTATTAGGTTGAAGGAAATCAGGGACCGGGTGATGATACTGCTGTGAATGGAATCCGTTTAGCTTGCTATGACCAATATGACAATTATGCATATGTCCAGTCTACCGTGTCTGGGTGAGTGAAGAGCAGCTTTATGTTGGAGCTAGGCAGACACTTCCAATTCATAAAAGTTAAAATATTTTAACTAGCCGGACACTGCAAAAGGTTGCTAGTGGTAGGAGACAGTCCTTCTCCAATAACAATAAGAAAGTGTAAATAATAACAGCGCTATGGGGGAAATCACAGATAATACTTCATGTAAAATGTAAAAATGTGTATTTATATCCTTACTGTACAAAAGAAACATACATTCATATATAAAAGATATACTCTTTACATAAACTGAATGTACTTGGCAATACAAGCCTTTGGGCTCTATTTATCAACATTATTTTTACTAAAATAATGTGAAAAAGGGTGTTTTGTGTTTTCACACCCTTTTCACATTATTTTAGTATCACTTATAGTTATTACAGGGCAATTGGAGTAGAATTCGTAAAATTCTACTCCAACCCCTAAGTATCACTTATTTTTAGTAAAGCAGATCGCATTTCTCATAACTGTAATGGGAAATGTGATCCGACCAGAGTTACTAAAACTAAATGTGAAAAAAATACTGGGGAAAGCCCTGTGATAATAACGCCACCTGGAGGTGGCGTTATCCAGGGTCTCCCCCGGTTACCGGCCTCCTGCTCTGCTCTTACGGGGAGAGCAGAGCCGGGAGTCGGTCCCTGTAATCAGCTGTGTGGTCTAAACAGACCGCAAGCTGATTACTGTAAAAAAAAATAAAAAAAATAATAATTACTTACCTGACTCCAGGGACCGGAGATCGGGTCTCCGGTGATGTCTCTCCTCTAGTCAGCTGGTCTCCCATAGTGCCCTGCTGCCCGGTCATCAGGTGATCGGGTCCCAGTGCAGTATGGGAAATCACCTAACCGGAGGAATGGAGACCATCACCAGAGGCCTGGAGCATGCAGGTAAGTGTAAGTAAGGGAGGGGGGGTCGCGGGGTGGGGTCGGGGGGGTCCGCGGTCGCGGGTTGCAGGGCTTAGCACCGGGGGCGGGGCTTAGCGCTGGTGGGGGGTAGCAGTGGCGACCGGTCAGCGCATGCGCGGGCACTTAATCACGGTATTTTTTGAGAAAATACCGTGATAAGGCTCCGAAGGGGATTCGCAGGGACAGACCATGGATTCAACTTGGCAGCCTTTTTCCATAGATATCAAAAAGACTTCAAATTACTTAAGGATTCGTATTTGAACAGCCGAAAAATATTGCAAATTGGCCGCAAAAGACGCCAAATAGAAATCTCAACTAGAATACCTTTTTCAAATCCAGTTTCACATCTCAACATACAACCATCATGACAACTCAATTCTGTGGCTAATAAAAGGGGATTAAGCACATGAACGATGTTCTGGCCAACACAGATGCACAGAAGGATCAGTGAGTTTAAAAAACATTCCCAATCCTGAAAATCAAAACTAGAATCTAATCATGACCATCATAAATAAATTTTCAGAAACTTCATCACAATGTACTCATTCGAATTCTTCTTTCATATCATATGCCTCATTTATGTATTTTAATAATAATGGCTTCTTCATCTGTCGTATCATTGGTCAAATAATTTCATGTCCCTAATCCGATTTCTAGTTCAATTTCAACTGAATTTATTTCTCAAATCTTTATCTGAAGCTTCAGAAGTTTAATTTATCTAGCAAGATGTTTCTCCTATGCCATTTTAAAGTTTAGATATTGAATTGTTACCCTATTACATAATGCATCATTCAACCTACAGTATACATAAAAAGTCCCTTAATCATATAAGCAACCTATGTAATCTTTAACATTTTCCAATAATCTCTTAAGATAATCAGCAACTGGTTTAAACATTTCTTATTTAGTCTGGTATAACGTAGCATTAAACATTTGGTTTATGGTCAGTAATAATATCAACACTATTTTAAGGATTTTAAGAAAGATTTTAACAACTACAGAAACCTACTGTACTTGTCCCAGCAACATATGTTATGTACTTGTCCTAGCAACATATGTTCTGTACTTGTCCCAGCAACATATGTTATGTACTTGTCCTAGCAACATATGTTCTGTACTTGTCCTAGCAACATATGTTCTGTACTTGTCCCAGCAACATATGTTATGTACTTGTCCTAGCAACATATGTTCTGTACTTGTCCTAGCAACATATGTTCTGTACTTGTCCCAGCAACATATGTTATGTACTTGTCCCAGCAACATATGTTATGTACTTGTCCTAGCAACATATGTTATGTACTTGTCCCAGCAACATATGTTCTGTACTTGTCCCAGCAACATATGTTCTGTACTTGTCCCAGCAACATATGTTATGTATTTGTTTAATTAAGTGTAGAGTTTAAGGACTAGAACTACGCTGGCACGCGGGCTGATCTCTGCATTCAATTTACATTACTCATACCAATTATGTAAACATTACAAATTCACACTTTACACTGCGCTTTTAAAAAAGATGCAGTTTTCTATTATTTATTTTATTATTATTTATTCTACCCAAGTAAAACTATTACTACTGCATGTTCCATCCATAGGAAAACACATGTTTATCGTCTCTTGTCATTTAACACACACACACACACACACACCACACACACACGTTCAATGATTGCCTTTTTTCTCCATGCAAATACCAGCAATCACCTTGATTTAGAGTCTGTATTTCCACTTGGGACACGTCTGTATTACGAAACACAGACACCCACTCCACAATAACTTCATATATATACACAAATAATAAATAAACGAAATAACTTTGGCCCTGATTCAGACGCGCTCGCTATTTGCGAGCGCTAGCTCTGAATCAGGGCGGGCTGTTTTTTTTTTTATTTCGGCCCCCAGGCCACTCGCTAAGCTGTGGGTGACCATCCACAGCTTTAGTGGGCAGCCTGGCAATTGTCTCGATTATCGCAACCATCGGGCTTCAGCAGTAGCTATAAAACATCCCCCCCATTGTCTACTCTAAAGGCTCTCCAGCTTTTTTAAACTACAAGTTCCAGCTTGCCCTGTGGCAGAGCGAGCAAAGCCTAGTCATCCCCCAGAAACTGACAGGACACACAATGACACACATTATTACACACATTATTACACACACGGTAACAATGACACACATTACACACACAGTAACAATGACACACATTATTACACACACAGTAACACTGACACACATTATTACACACACAGTAACACTGACACACATTATTACACACACAGTAACACTGACACACATTATTACACACACAGTAACACTGACACACATTATTACACACACAGTAACACTGACACACATTATTACACACACAGTAACACTGACACACATTATTACACACACAGTAACAATGACACACATTATTAGACACACAGTAACACTGATACACATTATTACACACACAGTAACAATGACACACATTATTAGACACACAGTAACACTGACACACATTATTACACACACAGTAACACTGACACACATTATTACACACACACAGTAACACTGACACACATTATTACACACACAGTAACACTGACACACATTATTACACACACAGTAACAATGACACACATTATTAGACACACAGTAACACTGATACACATTATTACACACACAGTAACAATGACACACATTATTAGACACACAGTAACACTGACACACATTATTACACACACGGTAACAATGACACACATTATTACACACACGGTAACAATGACACACATTATTACACACACGGTAACACTGACACACATTATTACACACACAGTAACAATGACACACATTATTACACACACAGTAACAATGACACACATTATTAGACACACAGTAACACTGATACACATTATTACACACACGGTAACAATGACACACATTATTACACACACGGTAACACTGACACACATTATTACACACACAGTAACACTGACACACATTATTACACACACAGTAACACTGACACACATTATTACACACAGTAACAGTAACACTGACACATTATTATACACACAGGAACAGTAACACTGACACACATTATTACCCACTGACACATTAATATACACACAGTAACAGTAACACTGACACATTATTATACACACAGTAACACTGACACATTATTACACACAGTAACACTGACATTATTACACACACAGTAACAGTAACACTGACACACATTATTACACACACAGTAACACTGACACACATTATTACACACACAGTAACACTGACACACATTATTACACACACAGTAACAATGACACACATTATTAGACACACAGTAACACTGATACACATTATTACACACACAGTAACAATGACACACATTATTAGACACACAGTAACACTGACACACATTATTACACACACGGTAACAATGAAACACATTATTACACACACAGTAACACTGACACACATTATTACACACACAGTAACACTGACACACATTATTACACACACAGTAACAATGACACACATTATTACACACACAGTAACAATGACACACATTATTAGACACACAGTAACACTGATACACATTATTACACACACGGTAACAATGACACACATTATTACACACACAGTAACACTGACACACATTATTACACACACAGTAACACTGACACACATTATTACACACAGTAACAGTAACACTGACACATTATTATACACACAGGAACAGTAACACTGACACACATTATTACCCACTGACACATTAATATACACACAGTAACAGTAACACTGACACATTATTATACACACAGTAACACTGACACATTATTACACACAGTAACACTGACATTATTACACACACAGTAACAGTAACACTGACACACATTATTATACACACAGTAACAGTAACACTGACACACATTACACACACAGAAACACTGACACACATTATTACACACACAGTAACAGTAACACACATTATTACACACACAGTAACACTGACACACATAATTACACACACACACAGTAACAGTAACAGTAACACAGACCCACATTATTACACAACAGTAACACTGACACATTATTACACACACAGTAACACTGATACACATTATTACACACACAGTAACAGTAACACTGACACACATTATTACACACAGACACACAGTAACACTGACACACATTATTACACACACTGACACATTATTACACACACAGTAACATTAACACTGACACACATTATTACACACACTACACACACAAACACTGACACACATTATTACCTACACAGTAAAATTGATACACATTATTACACACACAGTAACAGTAACTCTGACACACATTATTACGCACACAGTAACAGTAACTCTGACACACATTATTACACACACTGACATTATTATACATACAGACACAGTAACACTGACACACATTATTTTACACACAGTAACACTGACACACAGTAACACTGAAAAACATTATTACAAACACTGACACATTATTATACACACAGTAACATTAACACTGACACACATTACACACACAGAAACACTGACACACATTATTAGACATACAGAAGCACTGACACACATTATTACCCACATTATTATTACGCACACAGTAACAGTAACTCTTAAACACATTATTACACACAGAGTAACACTGACACACATTATTACACACACACAGTAACACTGACACACATTATTACACACACACAGTAACACTGACACACATTACACACACAGTAACACTGACACACATTATTACACACACACAGTAACAGTAACACTGACACACATTATTACACACACAGTAACAGTAACTCTGACACACATTATTACACACACAGTAACTCTGACACACATTATTACGCACACAGTAACAGTAACTCTGACATACATTATTACACACAGAGTAACACTGACACACATTATTACACACACAGTAACACTGACACACATTATTACACACACAGTAACTCTGACACACATTATTACACACACAGTAACACTGACACACATTATTACACACACAGTAACACTGACACACATTATTACGCACACAGTAACAGTAACTCTGACATACATTATTACACACACAGTAACACTGACACACATTATTACACACACAGTAACACTGACACACATTATTGCGCACACAGTAACAGTAACTCTGACATACATTATTACACACACAGTAACACTGACACACATTATTACACACACAGTAACACTGACACACATTATTACACACACAGTAACTCTGACACACATTATTACACACACAGTAACACTGACACACATTATTACACACACAGTAACACTGACACACATTATTACACACACAGTAACGCTGACACACATTATTACACACACAGTAACACTGACACACATTATTACACACACAGTAACTCTGACACACATTATTACACACACAGTAACTCTGACACACATTATTACACACACAGTAACACTGACACACATTATTACACACACAGTAACTCTGACACACATTATTACACACACAGTAACACTGACACACATTATTACACACACAGTAACACTGACACACATTATTACACACACAGTAACACTGACACACATTATTACACACACAGTAACGCTGACACACATTATTACACACACAGTAACACTGACACACATTATTACACACACAGTAACACTGACACACATTATTACACACACAGTAACACTGACACACATTATTACACACACAGTAACTCTGACACACATTATTACACACACAGTAACACTGACACACATTATTACACACACAGTAACACTGACACACATTATTACACACACAGTAACTCTGACACACATTATTACACACACAGTAACTCTGACACACATTATTACACACACAGTAACACTGACACACATTATTACACACACAGTAACTCTGACACACATTATTACACACACAGTAACACTGACCTAACCTCTTCCTGAGTTTGTGCTGCCTGCAGCTGTCTCCACTTTTCAGCAGACTCCTGTCCTAAGCCCCCTGTTTTTGTATATGTTTGGGGAGCGTGTCTGTGCTCCGATTGGCTGAGTGAGTATGTGTGATGTGTCTGTCAGCCAATCGGAGCACAGCACATAAAGCTGAGGAGATCCTGCTCTGATCAGGAGACTCCTCAGTGTTACTACAAACAAAACATTTTGCAGCAGCAAACAAAGACAGGATGGGTCAGCTGGTCCTGCCAAAAAGAGTCCACTATGGACAAGCCAGCCCACATTGGCCCTGCCCCCCAATGGGAGTGGGTGGAGCTACAAAGCAGGGGGGCCCACCAGGGATTTACCCGGGGCCCCAGCAGCCCAGTCCTAACCTGTATATATCCTGAATAAGGGAATTAACAGCCCCGTGTGTATCCTGACACAGGAACACTGGTGCACGGGCTGATGTACATCGCAGCCAGTGGCGTATCTATAATGGGTGTAGTGTGTACGGGCCACACGGGCCCCAGGGTCCAGGGGGCCCGGCACCACACACCCTGCACCCATATTATTATAAACTTACCTGTCTGTGGTCCCGTGTCTGGTGTCAGCGCTGCTCAGAACACCGGAAAATGGCGTTCTGCACATGTGCAGTATACTCTGGGCACACTCTAGTGCCTGGAGTCTACTAAGGCTCTGGTGGCTGGCCAGCCACGTCAGTCGGCTGCCGGCCACCGGGGAGAGATGCCCCTGATCACAGCCTAAGTGTTACAACACCTATTACTGTCAGGCATGTGACACTGGATGGCATGTGACCACCTGTGCAGGGGGCGCACAGGGGACGGGTGATCTATAGATACTGTATGAGGGTGTAATATGAGGTGATCGCTGAAGGCATGTAAATAAATGCCATAATATGAATTCATAGTGTAATCACTTGTTGCACCTTATATATAACCCTAGGAAGGGCACAATAGGGCCTGGCCATATGACTAGTTAGATAAGCAGAGATAACCGCACACTAAAGCGGCTGCGTACAGATGGCCACACTCACACGGAGAAAGCTGCATCTGCTATTGGCTAGTGCTAATTTCGATGGTGAGACCATTGGTACACTGATGGTAATGCAGCGTTTGTAGATTCTGCGAGCTGGGTGTCTCAGTCCTTGCACATTTGGATGCTAACCGGTACACAGGCGCAACTGCGGCAAAAGATGTAGCCACAGAATCAGGTCCAAAGTGTTCCATAACCCATCACACAAACCAGAAATTGACCTCTTCCAGCCCTCAATGTCTTTATCTTCTTGTCTCCACAGATGGGGCACGTGGAGTAGCTTATACAGATGTTCCAGTGGCTACATTGAGTCATTTCAAATAAAAGTGGAGGCGAATCAGGGTAGTGGAGACGACACGGCTCTCAACAACATCAGGATGAAGTGCTCCGACTGCCAAATTCTGGAGGATCTCGGAAGCCCTTGGGGAACATATGGAAGTTGGAGCGCTCCTTGCAGTTTTGGTGTCTGTGGGATTAAAACCAAGGTGGAGCTACCTCAGGGAGATGGAGATGACACCGCCCTTAATGATGTGACGTTGTATTGCTGTTCTGGGTGATGAACTTGCCTATCACATTCTCCTCATCTCTGCACACCATGGATGAGTTCAGGCTCATGCCAGTTACTACAGTGTGTGGATAGGTGGGTTGATGTTATGGGATGTTCCAGATGTACACAGCTAAATAAAAGCCTTAAAACTTAAATAGTACAAGGGTGTTTCAGAATACATTGTTGAATTTAAAAAAAACAAGAACTGCTCTATCTATGTGATAAATAATGATTAAAGAAGCGAACAGGGCACAAAACAAAAGGAAAATGTGCAACATATTATTATTATTATCCTTTATTTATATGGTGCCACAAGTGTTCCGCAGCACCTTACAGAGTACATAAACTAATAATCTGACAAGCGACTTACCGTACAATACAATATAGGACAAGGACATGGATAATATACATTGCTACATAAGTGACCATGACACCCAGATAAGCAACAGAGCATAATCAACCAAGTGTTAGGTGCCCTGGTGGGGGGTAAGAAGTAGATGAAAGTAAAGTAAGGAGAAGCACAAGAGGGTAGAGGGCCCTGCTCGTAAGAGCTTACATTCTAAAGGTGAGGGGCAGACAAACAGGTGTGACACAGATGGGATAAACAGGGAGGAAGGAGCATGTTGCAGCAAGTTAGAATGGGAGCTGGAAGGCTTTGATGAAGTAGTGGGTCTGAGAGCCCATTTGAAGGATTGTAAAGAGGAGGAGAGTCTGATAGGGAGAGGAAGAGTGTTCCAAAGGTGGGGAGCAGCACGGGTAAAGTCTTGGAGGTGGGAGTGGGAGGAAGTAATCAGTTGGCATGAGAGGCGGCGTGCATTTGTTGAGCGAAGAGGGCGGACAGGAGAGTGAAGGGAGAGGAGATCAGAGATGTAAATGGGAGAGGAATGGGTGAGGGCTTTGTAAGTGAGTGTGAGAACCTTAAATTGGGTTCTAAAAGGGAAGGAGAGCCAGTGTAGGACATGTAGGAGGGGGGAGGCAGATGTAGAGCATTTGGATAGGAAGGTGAGTCAAGCAGCAGCATTGAGGACAGACTGGATAGGAGAGAGATGGGAGCTGGGGAGGCCAGATAGGAGAAGGTTACAGTAGTCCAATCTGGATATGACCAGTGCGTGTATGAGGGTTTTGGTGGCATCCTGGGTGAGAAAGGATCTAATCTTGGAAATATTTTTGAGATGGAAATGACAGGACTGTGAGAGGTTCTGGATATGTGGTTTGTAGGAGAGGGAGGAGTCCAGGATAACTCCAAGACAGCGCACTTTGGGGCTAGAGTAGATAGTTGTGCCATCAATTGTTAAAGAAATAGTGGGAAGTGAGGTTAGGTGGGAGGGTGGGAAAATGATCAGCTCAGTCTTAGACATATTAAGTAACTTGATGGTGTAAAAAAAATTGAGCAATTAAAAGAATGGATCATTAAACATAATGGCTCTACATCGTACATCGGAGTGCAAGTGGAATTGCGCAAGGATCTCATGGATATCTGCATGCTGCACAAGTGCCAATTAAATTAATCTGCGCAAATGGACATATTTGGCTAGTACGGTACCTGGTTGGCTACCATGTGAATACACAGAACTGTTCCATCTCGTGGGCATGTATGCCGGCTTCTGTGCCAGATTGTAGCACGTGAATGGACATTGGACGCCTGCTTCTGACAGATCTTTTGCAAACCAGCATGGGGTGGGTGGCAATCCAGATGTTAATGATGATGTTTGCGGCAGTGGCGTAACTATAAATTTTGCTCCCCCCTGCCAATAAAGTTTCTGGCGCCTGCACACTCTCAAAATAAATGCCCCAAAGTAGATGTTTTTCTGCGCGCATCTCTGACACACTCACTCCCGAAAAAGGTATGTGGTTTCAGTATAGCCCCTTCCACATTATGCCACACCGAAATGCCCTTATAACAATTCATGCCACACTGTAATATTTCTATAACACATTATGACACACCATAGTGCTCCTATAACACATTATGCCACACTGTAGTGCCCCTTACAACACATGAGGGCACACTGTAATGCCCCTTATAGCACACAGTAATGCCCCTTATAACACATTATGCCACACAGTAATGCCCAATTTACCTGCCCATGCTAGGCATTGCTGACTCCACACTGCCACCATCAAGGCTGTCTCTGCCATTGCTGCACTGACTGAATCTAACTTGATCCAGCAGATGCGCAGGCTCCTTACATCAAGGGTGACATCATTACTGATCACTTCAGAGGCCAGCATTCACAGTTGCAGTGGAGTAGCAATGGCCTCGGGACTCCCAATCCACTGTAGGGTCTGCGGGGGCCATTGTTATGCCACTGGTTTGCGGCTGCAGATGTAAAAACAGTGGGTGGGATACATTGTAGTACCTACAATGGCTGCATGTTGTGTGGTGCGCACGGCCCACACCCATTTTAATGCTTACTTCTCCGGAGTCCCACATCAGCCCTGTAATATTAGCACAAATCACCAGGAAAATGGCCACCGCGCATGCATAGTAGAGAAGTTTCCATGAACATTGCAAGGCCGCCATGTTACCGAAGACCTGCACATGCACAGTAGATTGTCACAAAGCCAGAGTCTATTGCACTGCAGAGAGGAGGGGGCCCACACAGAGGCTGTACATGAGCCCTCTCCTTTGTTTTACCGCCCCTGGTGGGATAGGTGTCCACAGGCAAATGCATGGGTATTTATTATACATGAGCGGATTCTCACATTAGAATAAGGAAGTAAGTGGTGAAAGGTATGAGTACTTGTAGATATGCGAGAGAGGGAGATAGAGGAGCTGAGTTACCACACTTTATTACTTGAAATATTAAATTGATGAATAAGGCATCCATAACTGTATTGCAATTAAAATACAATATATATAACAGCTTACTACTAACTTCTACTAAAAATAAAGATACAGACATGGACTTCTTTGGTTAAATGGTCATAACTCGCTTTTATTGAAGGTATGACCCCGAATTTTAGGTTAATTATTTTATTTAATTTATTGGGATGTTACAAACACTCAGCTCCAGCCATATAATCTTTGCCAATATTAGGGAGCGACTGATACGCCCCCTCCCCCGTGGCCATTGTAAACTGAGCTGTGAAGTCTCACCACCCCTATAATGCATAGCATGAGCATGTCTGCAGAGATAGATGCCCAAAGTCATCCCACAGAGGTAGGCCATACTACGACCCTTCAAAGGATATGTGCTCCATAGCGACTGCATAATGGGCATTACTACTGGGGGCTCTGCATAATGGTCATACCTTCAATAAAAGCGAGTTATGACCATTTAACCAAAGCAGTCCCTGTCCGTATCCTTATCTCAGCCCAATAAATAAACAAATGGCCCACAAGCCACACTTGCTCAAAAGACACGGACATAGAGGGGAATTCAATATGAAACGTAAACTTCGCTGTCGAAGTTTACGTTTCATATCGGAGCTTTTACCTGGGATAAAGTATCGGGCGCGCTTCCGCTTATCCCCGTATTCAATATGAAACTAACGAAAACGGGAGCCTGCGAAGTGGGATTTGTGTAAAGTTATGAAATTTTCCTTAAAAAAATTGGAGTACCCCCCTCAAGTTGTAAAAACATGGGGCATCACTATGGGTACCCCCGTTTTAGCCTGCAAATGAAAGTCGGGGATTTAAATAGCCGCAGCAGGTGCTTTTTTCCCGACAAGTGATGCAGAAGAGCACTTAGGTTATTTTTTCATTTTTTTAAGTGGTCCCATCAAATTTGGGGTACATGAAAATGGGTACTAGGCCTAGCATATTTTTATGTCCCTAAAGTAAGTTTTTAAAAATTCTGCAACTATGCACCTGCCACTAATAGCCTATTCTAGAATACACCTGCCGCTAATTATCTATTCTAGAATACACCTGCCGCTAATAGCCTATTCTAGAATACACCTGCCGCATACTTGCAGAATAGCCCTGAACCTATTTCCCTATTGTTAAACACTTTTTTCCCATTTTTTTTTTCACTCCAATTTTTTTATTAATTTTTTGAGTTGTCCCTATTTTTTTTTTTTTTTTTGACACAGTTATTTTTAAAATGTCATTCCCAGGGGTGCAGGCTATTTTTTTAAGCCTGCACCCCATAACCCCAATTCTGCACTTTTTTTCGCCACCTATTCAGTGGTGAAAAGTTATCCCTGTTTTTTTTCAAAGACTTTTCGAACCTGCGAAAAGTCTTTAAAATTGAATACAGTGTAAAACTAAAACCTGCGATAATGACATCATAGGTGCGATATTAACGCAAAAACTGAGTTTTCGAACCCATATTGAATTCCCATAATAGCTGTAAAAGAACAAAGAGAATTACAATGTTAGTAAAAGAACATTATAATAAAAGGATAGAGTGGTAAACAAGAAGGAGAATGTTAGTAGCAATGCCCAGGCGAAGTATAAATTCTAAAAAACCTCCTGTGAGCCATGTATAATAATTCAATTGAATTACTGCCCTTTTCTGGAGGAAAAATTAAGAAATCCCTTCACACCCTCAAGTTTTGAATGCTAGCCATTCAAAACTAGCGGGTAAACAATGTTTCTGGGTAGGAAAAACACAACTTAAAGCTTATCATATCTAACATACGACTTAAAGGTGGACAACTTCCATCTACCAATCGCTTGAATGGCAAATGGAGGCATCCTGCTGGCTGCTGCACGAGTAGCTGCATAAATACGAAGAGTGAGTACCGTATTGCACAACATCCAAACCCAGCTGACCCAAACAGCGCTTAAACACAGCAGCAAAATGAGTTAGCATTCAATAACCATTGCGGGCCAACTGACGGACGCAGACCCGCATATAAACCAGCCAAGCGCAAAGGGCAAATCTCAGTAAGAAGAAAACCCAATGCCCGTGGCCTAACTGATCAGTTTTAGAATGGGGAATTTTGCACAGGATAGCCCTGGCCTGGAGTACCACATGCTTAAATAATAGCCCGGAATCAGCAGACCTCTTACTAGATGCTCACTGATCTGAAACACACCAAAAAAAGCCTGCGCAAACGCTAATTGGAACAAAAAAGATTAAAAGTCAGAAGAAGTAATCAACAAAACCACCCCTACCAGATGCTGCATCAGTACCAGATCAATTGGCCGGCGAGAATCACCCACCATGGAACTTTCTTTAGCCCAACCCTTAAGGGCCTTAGACAGCAAAAAAGACCTTTTTGGGGTCATATTTAAACACAGAAAGCAAAAAGAACTAACACCTAGGCGCTTAGTAAACAAATCCAGATAATTAAAGGTATATACATCCCTTTTCAAAAATGAAGTCTTTATTTCTTATTTTCTCTTCTTGTCCTCTTCTTTCCTTTTATTTGAACTGGAGTTTGATGTTAAATAACCTCTTCCTCAACGTAAGTTGACATGTGGAGAGATATATCCAGATATCAATCTTCAAATATATATTGGTCACAATTTAACAAAAAGAAACCCTTGTGACACAATAGTGTACCCCACTCAAAGCAGAGAGAAGGTGTGTATTCCTCAAAACGTTTCTTTAATAGGTACCATCACCCAAAGATTCCACAGAGAACGACAAGGAGAAAATCCTGCATACCGTAACTCACATTCAAACAGGTAGAAACACCACATATAAAGGTTTCTTTGATGGATAGTTATAGCAGGCGTACCCAAACTCACAATCAGAATAGTGGTTATGTATTCGTAGCAGTTTCTTTTTATTCTTATTCCCCTTCTTCCTTTTCTTTTAATAATGTATTCTCCAAATAATGTAATGGATAAGTACCATATCAAAAAAATTTATTCGTCAATATAGACTCCAATACCGCACAGTACATAACATGAAACATCAAAATAAAATAATAAATTAAAAACATATAAATAAAAGTAAAGGATCTCCCTTGTGGGTAATGTCACGATAAAAAGTTATAAGTAAATATTCACAAAAGTGTTATCACCACAGCTTATGCAGACATACCTCAACACAGGTGATCATGAAAAAATGGGTCACACTTCCTAATCGACGCGCGTTTCAGCTCATGCAGGAGCCTTTGTCAAGACATATGGGATAGTGTGATAGACTGGTATTTAAACTACCTCCCACCAATCACTGCAATCCACAGGACCAACCCTCTCAAACCTATCCAATCAATATGTGCCGAACTCACATGTATGGTAACCACGGAGGCCACATAAGCCGGAAATAGCTGTGGAATGGTCTCGCTATGAAACCGAAGGAGTCCTCCGCATCTCCCGACGGGCGGATGTGACATTCCGGCAGCCACTGGAAACTGTATTTGCGTGTCATCTAACCAGCCGCCGGAAACTATGTTTGCGTTTCACCTGACAAAAACCCGTGGAACGCAAAAGGCTCAATTCAATACTCAAATTGTATCAATTTCAAGCCCAGGAATAGCGCATGATTGGTAGTTTACAAATCACTAAGACATAAGATAGTATTGACATAAATTGTTAATGTCACATATCACCTGACTTTACACAATAAAATACATATAGCAAACATAATATAATGTATCTAAAACACTTATAACCAAAACTCTTTTCTAAGGGGACAAAGACATACACAAATGCATCAATCTCTGTCCTCCATAACGAAACTTCATGTGAGACAATTGTAATGAAGTGTTCCGATCTTGGTTTTTCAGTTTTTTCTTTTTCAAATAGTCCCAGGTGATATAAAATCTTCATAAAATCCCATAAAAAACAGGAAAACAAAAACACATTAGCAACCATATTATAAAAAATATGAAGGACAAACCAAAAACTACAGAAACCATTTTAACTCAAAATCTTTGTTTAGCCCCCAAGGTATAAGTGTCTTCAATGAAAAAATGCACTTCATTTCAGCCTTTGCTAACATTGTGGCTGTATCTCCTGATCTCTAATTGCCCTTATGGCTTTCAACCCATAAAAACCATTTTAGGACACTTTTAATGCTTTAGTCTCAGAAGATCTAGAAAAATTGAATATCAAAAGGCAAAATAACAACAAAATACAAAAGAAGAGTTGTAATTTAACAGTAAAAGAAAGAGCAGCCCTTAAAGATTTAAGAGATAATACAAACCTTATTGTGAAACCCGCCGATAAAGGTGGAGGAGTGGTGGTTCTAAATATTGAGGATTATGAGGGAGAGGTTTACAGACAATTACATGATATAAAAACTTATAAAAATTACGGGGAGATCCCACAAAAGCTACTTGTAGTAAACTGAAAATTCTGATAGATAAATATGAGCATAAAGGCACTCTTACTCACAAAGAAGCATTGTTTATTATTAATGATAAACCCATTACACCGGTGATTTATGTATTGCCAAAGGTGCACAAAAGTTTATGTAATCCACCGGGACGACCAATTATCTCCGGTGTAGATTCTATCTCCTCAAACCTGTCTGAATTTATTGACTATTATCTACAGCCTCTAGTAGTCCGCAATAAATCACACTTAAGAGATACAAAGGATTTCTTATTATCTTTGGAAAAAATCCAATGAGAGAATGATAACATCAGATGTAAGCTCCATGTATACGATCATCAGTCACGATTTGGGGATTGCAGCCACTAAATATTTTCTAAGCACTTCCGATTTATCAAAGGACTTGCAATGTTTTCTCTTGGATGGGATTAATTTTATTTTAACAAATAATTTTTTTCTATTTAAGGATGAGTATTTTCTGCAGAAGACAGGTACCGCGATGGGCACCAAGTTCGCCCCGAGCTATGCCAACCTCTTCATGGGCATGTGAGAGGAGGAAGCCGTGTGGGGTGTTGGCGAGCTTGGGGCGGGCTTGGTGTCCTATCGCAGGTATATAGATGACATATTTTTTGTTTTTAGGGGAGATAGATCAAGTCTCGATAATTTTTGTAATCATCTAAATAATAATGATAGGAACATCCTTTTAACTTTTGAAATTAGTCAAATAAGTCTAAATTTTTTGGATATTACAGTCTACATAAAGGATGGTCGAATGGAAACCAAAAATTATGTAAAACCAACAGATTCAGGGACTTATATTAATATGACTAGTTGCACCATAACAACTGGCTTGATTCAATTCCATCAGGCCAGTTGAAAATGTTACGGAGAAATTGTTCAGATCCACAAGTCTTTCACAGCCAAGCTGAAGAAATGAAAGCTAGATTTAAGGCATGTGGATATAAGGAAGATAGAATAAATGAATCCTTGGATAAAGTGAAGGCTTTAGAAAGGAAAGATCTTCTCCAAAATGAAAAACGTCAATCACCCTCCAAAGATAATAAGTACCAATGGGCGTTTATTACTGATTATTCCAAACAATACAGAGATATTGAAAAGATTCTTAAAAAACACTGGGGGATCCTTAAGAGAGACCCCATTTTGGGTACTATGGTACCGGTCAAACCAATATGTATTTATAGAAAAGCCCCGAATCTTAAAAACAAATTAGTAAAGAGTTTTCTTGAACCATCTAATAATAAAACAAATATTTTATCAAAAGGTTTTTTCTGATGTGGTGCCTGTTTAGGTTGTAAATCCATTAAAGGGGATGGAAGAAATAAAATAGAAGTGGTCCGGATTAATAGAAAGGATTTTCACATAAAAGATTTTGGCCCTCATTCAGACCCACTCGCAAGCGGGCGCACGTACGTTAGGCGTACGTACAAAATTATTTAAATTCAATGGCTCGCTCGTATTTTCTTTCGCATCTAAAATTCCTCCCTAAACTCAGGCGACTCCTCCTCTAACTAACGTGCGTGCGAAATAGCGAGCATACATCCCCGAAATGGCTTGAAGGGAACGCACGCACAAGTGAAACCGGAAGTGGCCTTGTCAGATGTCGATTACCTGCTCCTTTATTCTGCCTACCTCCCTCAATCGTATCATGCCAATCAATGTATCAATTAGCTTAATTGTTTTTTTTTTTTCAACACAATGCAAGAAACTTTACTCTTGTCCGTGTTTGTGTTTACCCGCAGAATACGTACGGATGGAACATTCGCTTTTATTTTTCAAAAAACATGTGAACCACAATTAAACAATTGTTCTATTGCTGTGGATCCTCGCATATTTTCCGGGGTTCATTTCTTTATTTAAATTTGCAAACGCATGTCACTGCATCAAGCCTATCATAACTCTCCAGAGATTTCTGGCCCTGTTGAACACATGACTCATACACTAACCAATAAAATTGCTCCTGTTAATTTCCAAAATACATTAGCCAATCAGAAATTTATTGCACACTTTATCAAAAATGTTTTGTATGAAAAACTCCATTGCCATCATGAGAGCCTCCGCATTCACCAGGCGCGAGCTGCTGGTGCTTACGGAGGTGATGGATCGCCGTATCACCAGCCAGCCTCCACCCATCACCAACCGGCAGAAGCGCTCCGCGTATGCGGAGGCACGGTCCCGCCTGGGGTCCTTAGGTTCACGCTGCAACATCGGGCAGCTGGAGCGCAGGTGATCAGACCTGCAACGGCGAACGCCCCGCTTGCTGGCATGCTTTCGCATGCAGATCCTGGAAAGTAAGTGTTATGTATTGTGGTTTTCATGTTTGTGTTTGTGGGGCAAACTGCGTGTGCATGTTTTCCTGTCTGTCCTATTTATTATTTGTCCTCATATCTGCGTGTGCATGTTTTCCTGTCTGTCCTATTTATTATTTGTCCTCATATCTGCGTGTGCATGTTTTCCCTCTATTTCTGTTTTTTTCATTCTACTCCTATTTGCATGTTTTTTGTTGTTGTTTTTTTTTTTTTTATTTGGGCCCCGGATTTGCCCAGAAACTAACCTCAATTTGTTTGACATATTTTAGGAGGACAGCCAAGACTACGCCGTCACCGTCCGGCCAGACGGCGTTCCCGGCCACTATCCCCAACCCCCAGCCAACACTCCACCCCAAATATTTCCCCTATACCCCACTCCTCCCCAGCCTTCCAAGACCCTCTCCCGGAACTGTCGGGCCTCCTTCCCCTCAGTCCCACTTCCCCCTCTCCTCCACCCACCCCTCTTCCAATTACCCCCTCCCCGGAGTCCGTCATTACCCCTCCCCGTTCTTTGGGGAATGAAGGCTCCTCCGAGGAAGAACATGGAGGGACTTCCGGAGCTCCCGTTTTGGCTCCCGGTATGTTTTTCTTTCACATTTTTTTTAACCACAAACTGTTTGTATGTAATCATGTGTCGTGCCTTTATTCGTGCTTGTTTGGTTTACTTTTGGTGATTTAGCAGTTTGCCTTTACCTCTTCCTGCTGATTTCAACATACACATATCACACCTGTGGGAATTTGTACATAGGCCTTGTATTTTTGGCAGCACCCCCTTTTTGTTTTTTTTTTGTTTTTTAGGTTTAGGAGTGATTTCGTTGTGTTTTTGTTTTTTTAATGTGGATTCCCTATTGTTTTATTAATCCACACACTTTTCTCACCCACAGAGGAACAGAGGCGTCGACAAGAGGTGGACGAATGTGTTGGCCAGATGCGCCAACATGTCATTGGCATTCTTGTGGGCCTTGACCGGCTGTCTGGCATCCTTCGCCAGTAGTTTTTTTTGTTTATTTTCGTTTTCTAAATACATTTTTTTGTTCTAATATACGTTCTGGCTCATTCTTTTTTTCCAAAACAAAAATAGTTTTCCCTGACATAAGTAGACTGTTCCTGCAAGGATTTCCCTTTTTTAAAAGTTAGATTGTGTTTTGTATTTGTATGTTAAACAGCCACAAGAAACCAATAACAGTAACAATGTAATTTCCCTTTTTGGGTGTAGTGTCAATTAGATATTTCGACATTTTACAGGTTCCTAGTTGGTGTGCAAGCTGCTTAGGCCAATCTTCAAAATCCAAAGGTTTGGACAGGCTTCCTTTTGGTGTGGGTTGGGAACCTGAAAACATATTTCAGTTTACATCAACTGGTGTCAGTACTGGATTACCCCTTAGTCAAATGTAAGGTGTGTTAACCTGGTTACACTTGCTGTTAACGTCCAAAAAAAGGAAGACCATTTCACTCTCCAAACATTTATTCACAACATAAATGAGAAATCAAAGTGGTCACTCCCAAAAAAAAAAAACAGTGATAATCTCAAATACAACACATACAAATAAAATATTTAAATAAAAAAAACAATCAAGAACTGGTTGACGAAGGACCATGCCAACATGATTCCACAAACATGGCGTTGCGATATGGGTTCCAGAATATATGCCCAAAATCACCAGATCCAGGTTTGGTAAGGGTAGCAGGAAGTAGTGAGCGTTGGAGTGGCAAAGATTTTGTGAACAAACAGAAGATGGTGAAAAAAATAAAAATAAATTAGATGTTCGCAAACAAACACAAACACATTAGGTATAAACACTGTAGTTTTGGTCAAACTTACCTAAAAAATCTGGCCACCACATCATCGCGTATGGCCCCCCCACATACTGACCTCCGACCAACCTCGGGGGGGCCATCCTCAGGTAAGGCATCCTCTGGCTGCATTGGGACACCACTCCTTATGGCGATGTTGTGAAATATCCCACACAGGACCACAATTTTCGACACCATATCCGGCAAATACATGAGCTCGCCACCAGAGTGGTGGAGGCATCTGAATCGGCCTTTTAAAAGGCAGATACAGCGCTCCACCACTTGCCTGGTGGCTGTAAGTGCGGAATTATACTCACTTTGTGGGCCTGGTGTGGGAGCCAAATAAGGAGTGAGCAGCCAGGACATGCAAGGGTATCCACTGTCTCCTGTGAAAAATAAGAGACAACATCAGGAACACTGTGTATCAAGCTTAACATTGTTATGTACTAAAGGTCTCCACTTACCCAGAAGCCACGCATCACCAGCTTGTAGGTTGTTTAATTTGTGCCATATCCCTGATTGTTGGATGACGAAGGAGTCATGTGCACTTCCTGGTAATTTTGCATTCAGGGACAGGATCTGGAGGGAGGCATCACATACCACCATTACATTCAGGGAGTGATAGTGTTTCCTGTTTCAAAATATGGCCTCCAGCCGTGCTGGAGGCTGAAGTGGTATGTGAGTACCATCCACAACCCCTATGATGTGTGGGGAGCCAGCTATTTGGTAAAAATTGGCCTTGGCCACACTAAGGGCACCCATATCCAAAGGCATTTGAATAAAATGATGGAGGTGCTTGAAAAGTGCCTCCATCACTGCCCTCAGGATCCGGGAAAAGGAGGATTGGGAGATGCCCGCCACTATTCCCAACGTTGTTTGAAACGATCCTGAGGCACAGAAATGTAACACCGCCATAAATTGCGTCAGTGGTGGTATTGCTGTTGGACAGTCAATTTGCCGCTCAAGATCACTTTCTATTAATGAGAGAGTGTCTATGATGATTTTGGGAGGTAGACGGTAGCGTCTTAAAACCTCATCATCGGGCATTCCAAAAAGGGTGACACGTGTTCGAAATATCTGGGGCCTTGCATGCCTACGATGCCTACGCCTGGGATGAGATTGAGGTTGGTCGGCTTCCGGGAGCATGGCCAGAACAATCCGCCCCAGATCAACCTGAAATTCAAAGATTTCAAAGTAAGGCTTTTGACCCACCCCAAAACTATATTAAAACAACTTAGCTTGATGATACCATCCATTGCTGCTTACATGCCGGGGTATTGTCATGATACGTCCAAACTGAAAATAAACACCAAAATTACTTGACACATTTCACTCTGGGCATTTTTGTTTAAAAATTTTGTGCTAGACCAAAGTTAAAATATGCCAAACACCCATTTAGCAAAACCGCAAAGCGACATTTAACACAGTACATCAAAACGGGTCGAAATGTTGGCTCAAAAAGCGAAAGATAAACCACCAAAAAGTTAGAATGATTATTAAGCTGTTTAAAATGCGCTAATTAGTTCGCTAATACAAGTCACAAGAGTAACTACTAAAAATGCGCTAATTAGTTCGCTAATACAAGTCACAAGAGTAACTACTAAAAATGCGCTAATTAGTTCGCTAATACAAGATAAAAAATGGACTTACCAAGAGCAAATATCTAAGATGCAAAATCAAAAGGTCTTTGGGGTCGAAAATAAACAAAATCTAAAATAGAAAAAATTAGGGATCCAAAAATTACAAAATATACGAAACACAATGAAACAACAACTGAACAAAAGTTAGACTTCACAAAACTTACCAAATCAAGAAACGAGGTCCCAAAAATATAAACCAACAAAGATAACGGAAAAAAAAACGCAAATCTAACCAACAAACGAATCTCCAACCGCCAACTCCTTTCTACGCAATCAATAAACTCCAGCCAAGATAACCTCCAACAATCCAAAAACGCCACCTCGACTTGAGACACACCAAGCCATAAATAGTGTTTCGTTTCCCGCACAAATTAAGGAGGGATCATAGGGCCGCACAATCAATGATGCGGCCGCAAAATAAGGACGCATGTATAAATACGTCACGAAAACACATTCAAATTCTGGTGTATTTCTTGTTTGGACCTCAGACATGGCGACAGACCAGGGAAAAAATGGCCAAGAGTCAGGCGGTAAGTCTTTCATGCATTTTCTATCAACGATTAATTTGAAACATAAGATTAGGCAAGTTGTGATTTTGTGAATTCTGTAAATTTACACAAATAGGTGAGGAGGATGACATGGAAGAGGCTGCTGGGCCCAGTATTCCGGCCAAAGCGGGCAAAAAAAAAAGGCAGCCACATTTCACAAGAAAGGAGGTGAAGGTTTTGATCCAGAAGTGTGTGGACATCCTGCCACAGGCAGACAGGAATATGAGTCTAAGCCAGAAGTGGAGAATGTGGGAAGAGGTAGCCGTTGCTGTCAATAGAGTTGGTGATTATGTCCGTCTAGCCCGGGATGTCAAACGGCGGTAAGTAAACCCTTGCCCCCCCTAAAAACAAACCCCATTTTAAACCAAAGGATAATGGCTTCCATTTTTCCCCACAGATGGGGCGACTTCAAATATCGCCTAAAGCAAAAACTCGCGGACAGGGCTAGGCATGCAAGGGGGACAGGTGGGGGTCCCACCCCTGTGTCATTGGAGTTGACGGATTTAGAAGAGCTGGCACAGGGGTGTGTGCAGCCTGTGGAGGTGTTTGGCGTGTCCAACATGGATACGGACATGCCAGACTTTGCGGCTCCTCATGTTGGCCCAGGTAAGTATTGTGATGTCACCAACTCTGAAATGCTATTGTGCCAATATGTAGATTCTAATGTGACTCTTTTCTCATTTTTCCAACAGAGACACAGGCGGATGAGTCTGCTCCAGAGGGAAGCCTTGGCCGCAGAATTTCTGCTGGCTCTGCAGGGGAGGAACCAGTACATCCGGCTGAGGACCCTGCAGAAGCCAGTCCAGGGCGTGCCCCCTCGCAGGCAGTGGGCCTCCTCACAGAACTCAATTTAAAATCGGATTTCCATACGGAGATTCTGCAGAGGATGGACGCCAGTCTGATACGGGTGGCTGAGGCCCTTGAGCAAAATGCTGCAACGTGACCATTGGTCAGGCCCTGGCGGAAAATACCAGGGCCAACATCCGCATCGCCGATGCCCTGGAGCAGCTCGTTCGCCAGCACATGGTGGAGCCGACCTCCTTTCCTGCCGGAACATCAGGATCCTCCACCTCTGGCACAACATCAGCCAATCCTCCAAATGTGCCTAGCCCTGTGCCTAGTCCAGAGGCCACAACATCTGCCTCTGGACAGGCCAGCCCGATGGCATCCCGGACCCGGTCTGGCGCCCACCCTCCCCCATCCAAACGGGCGAAAAAACGGTGACAGCAATGGCGACTTTTCCCACACTCCTTCTGTGCTTGGCTCATATTCCTTTCTGGTCAAAACTTCCCTCTCCTTTCTTGTGAAATGTTTTTAATTTATTTTTGTACGTTTATGTTAGCAGTTATTGATTATTTATTTTTGATAAAAAGTATCTTTGCCAGAAAAAAACAAAACAAAATATTAGGCCAATTGGTTTGTGTTTAACCAATAAATTTATGTTCAAAATCTGACATTGTATTGTGACATTATTGTACAAATGGGTTACATTTAATCCTGGCCCTAAAGGCAAAAAAGGACACCAAAAACCATTTCATTTTTTAAAGAAAAAAGGCCTCTTGAAGGAACGTTTAAAAAATCACATAACGATGCAAATTCCACATTAATAAAAAAAAGGGGAGCTAATTAAAACATGATGACATTATTGTCACAATAGGCCATAAACAACAAATTGAGGCCAAAAAAAACCCCAAAAAATGTACGCCAATTGATTGTGTAATCCTGACATTAGCAGGTATGATTTCCACCTGCGTACGGTTTTGTGCTATCCCAATAAACTGCTTTCCAAACACATACCAAGCCGGTTTTCAATACAACACTAATTGCTTTTGTGACCACCCGCGATTAATCGCTGCAACATCATGGAGTCCCGGGACGGAGGAGAAGGCCATCGCCAATGTGGTCGAGTAATCCAGACCCTAAACTGTGCGAGCATTTTGAAGGGAAAGAGGATGTTCCAGTGACGTATGTGACGGTCCGAACACATTTGACGTTCGCATCTGCTAATGTATGTACGCCCCAAAAACGCCTCGCCACGCCTGCGTTTTTCCATCTCCACCCCCGTCAACACCCAAAAACACCCTGTTCTGTCAATGACATTTGACATGTCACTTCCTGTACGCTATTTTAGGAATGACAGAAAAAAAGCTCGCAATCTGCCGTACGCACATGCGCAGTGTAACACCGACGCATGCGCGGTTAGTCATCATCGGAACGCAACGAGCGTACTGTTGGTAACGTGCGGCTCTGAATGAGGGCCTTTGTAACCTGTAATAGCAAAAATTTGGTATATGGGATTGAATGTAAGTGTAACAAATTTTATATTGGTCGTACCTCACGACCATTAAAAGTTAGATTAAGTGAGCATTTACGAAACATAAAGAAAGGTATGGAGACTCACGCTCTGTCAATGCACTTTAAAGAATTCCATGGATGTTCCCCGGCTGATATAATTGGTTTTTTGGGTTGAAAGCCATAAGGGGCAATTTGAGATCAGGGGATACAGCCACAATGTTAGCAAAAGCTGAAATGAAGTGCATTTTTTCATTGAAGACACTTATACCTTTGGGGCTAAACAAAGATTTTGAGTTAAAATGGTTTCTGTAGTTTTTGGTTTGTCCTTCAGATTTTTTAATAATATGGTTGCTAATGTGTTTTTGTTTTCCTGTTTTTATGGGATTTTATGAAGATTTTATATCACCTGGGACTATTTGAAAAAGAGAAAACTGAAAAACCAAGATCGGAACACTTCATTACAATTGTCTCACATGAAGTTTCATTATGGAGGACAGAGATTGATGCATTTGTGTATGTCTTTGTCCCCTTAGAAAAGAGTTTTGGTTATAAGTGTTTTAGATACATTATATTATGTTTGCTATATGTATTTTGTTGTGTAAAGTCCGGTGATATGTGACATTAACAATTTATGTCAATACTATCTTATGTCTTAGTGATTTGTAAACCACCAATCATGCGCTATTCCTGGGCTTGAAATTGATACAATTTGAGTATTGAATTGAGCCTTTTGCGTTCCACGGGTTTTTGTCAGGTGAAACGCAAACATAGTTTCCGGCGGCTGGTTAGATGACACGCAAATACAGTTTCCGGCGGCTGCTGGAATGTCACTTCCGCCTGTAGGGTGATGCGGAGGGCTCCATCGGTTTCATAGCGAGACCATTCCCCAGCTATTTCCGGCTTATGTGGCCTCCGTGGTTACCATACATGTGAGTTCGGCACATATTGATTGGATAGGTTTGAGAGGGTTGGTCCTGTGGATTGCAGTGATTGGTGGGAGGTAGTTTAAATAGCAGTCTATCACACTATCCCATATGTCTTGACAAAGGCTCCTGCACGAGCTGAAACGCGCGTCGACTAGGAAGTGTGACCCATTTTTTCATGATCCCCTGTGTTGAGGTATGTCTGCATAAGCTGTGGTGATAACACTTTTGTGAATATTTACTTATAACTTTTTATCGTGACATTACCCACAAGGGAGATCCTTTACTTTTATTTATATGTTTTTAATTTATTATTTTATTTTGATGTTTCATGTTATGTACTGTGCGGTATTGGAGTCTATATTGACGAATACATTTTTTTGATATGGTCCATTACATTATTTGAAGAAGGGGAATAAGAATAAAAAGAAACTGCTACGAATACATAACCACTATTCTGATTGTGAGTTTGGGTATGCCTGCTATAACTATCCATCAAAGAAACCTTTATATGTGGTGTTTCTACCTGTTTAAATGTGAGTTACGGTATGCAGGATTTTCTCCTTGTCGTTCTCTGTGGAATCTTTGGGTGATGGTACCAATTAAAGAAACCTTTTGACGAATACACACCTTCTCTCTGCTGTGAGTGGGGTACGCTATTGTGTCACGAGGGTTTCTTTTTGTTAAATTGTGACCAATATATATTTGAAGATTGATATCTGGATATATCTCTCCACATATCAACTTACGTTGAGCAAGAGGCTATTTAAAGAGGACAAGAAGAGAAAATAAGAAATAAAGACTTCATTTTTGAAAAGGGATGTATATACCTTTAATTATCTGGATTTGTTTACTAAGCACCTAGGTGTTAGTTCTTTTTGCTTTCTGTGTTTAAATATTATATTCTCGGGTGTGGTGACATCTATCTGTATTGAGAACATTATTGGATGCGGTGCGCAGACTAGGTTGAAACCTTTTTAATTCTTGTAAACTTTTTGGGGTCATGACTGCCATGAAGGCAAGAGAAAAAAGCAATACCCGCAAGGGCAGAAGCCATGGCCGCCTTCGGTGTGTACATAGCGGCTAAATAATCGGTGAGTTTCAGACCACTGGGGTGATTATATGGTACCTGGTATACATAGAGAAGATCAAAGATACCTTTTGATGTACGTATTTTATTTAGCCATGGTGAGTCTGGATATACAGACAAACATTTGAGAGAAAAAAGGAACTTTCTATGTTGATAAATCACAGTTTCTCTTTGATTTGTTAAAATATATAGGAAACCTACTGTAGAGGAAATCAAGAGGCACAAAGGATGTTTAATCACTGGACACCACAGCAGGGGTACCTGGAACTGTCACTGGGGGAAGCGCTGGGGCAGGAGGAGAAGGAGGTAAAGGGGGAGGGGTGGAGCAAACCACACTGGGAGAAGGCACTGGTGGGAGCAGGGCAGGAACCTGTGGGGGGAAAAATGCTGTGACCAAGATGGGGTGGGAGGCAAAAAAAACAAAAAAGCGGGTGGAGGCTAATGAGGGAAACGGTAAGACTGAGAAAAAGAGTGGTGCCAGTAAGGAAAAAGGGCCCCCACAGAAGAATAAAAGGAAGAAGGGGAACCTTGGCCAGAAAAAGGAGGAAAAACAGATGGTTGGGAAACCATTGGAAAAACTGGGGAGGACCAGGCAGGGAGGGAAGGAGCAGAGGAAAAAACAGGGAAAGCAGGATGGGCTGATGTGAAGGGAAAAGGGGGGGAGGGAGGAAACAGGCTGGGGGTGAAGGCTGTAAGACAATGGAGGGGGGGATAGGCGGTGGGAGCTGCCCCCCAATGGAAAATGTGGGGAGCTGGATGAAGGAATCCCTAGCAAGGAAACAAAAAGGGGCTGCACCCTAATATGAAGGGGCCAGTGTGCAAATTGGTGGTCGCTACCCCTGCAGGGGGGGGGTTCAAACCAGTCAGTGAACCAAGCCCCCCGCACGTTGATGCAGCACTGCGGGGGGACATCCAGTGGAAGAGGACTTCAGGAGGCTGAGTACTGGCCTGGGCGTGGGAGGCGGTGTAGGACTGGGGCCGCCTGTGGCCACCAAAAGTGATGCCACACCCAAGCGGGCATGCTGGGGAATTGCCGGGATGAGCGGTGACCCCACAGGAGAGGGTGACCGCTCGACTGGGGAAGGAGAGGACCCAGAAAAAGGCCGTGGGGAACTAGCGGTGGAGGGCATGGCCAAGCCCCAGGCCAAAGTTAAGACTCTGGGGTGGTACACTAGGGAAGGGAGGCTGATGCGGCGCAGGGCAGAGGCAGGAGGTGGACATGAGGAATCCATAATATTATGGGGTTAGGGGTGGAGCATTTAGGGTGGGCATGCAACAGGGGGTGGAGCAATGAAAGGGTGAAGGGGTGAGGTAAGACCTGAGTAGAAACAATGAAAGGTGGGGGAGGGGAGGTGTGTAAGGAGCAGAAAAAGAGTGGATAAAATAGAAAAAGGGGAAACAAAGAGAAGCAAAGGGGAATAGAAAAAAACAGGAACACACAGACAGGGAGAATGCAAGTAATAAATGTCACCGGATACTGTACAAAGGATGGCTCTAAGGGACAAACACCATCCAGAAAATAAGTTGCTGGGCGTACACCAGCCTTATAAAGTTTACCAAGCCACACCCACGAGCTCCCATATGGTCAGAAACCAACCAACCAAGATAAACCCCCAAAACTACTCTACCTAGAAACTGCTGACCCAATTCCAGCCAATTACAAAAAACTAAGGACTCTTATATAGTCTTAAGCTTATTCAGCTCTCATCTCATCTTAGCTCTACACATCATTTTGGACCTGATTGGGACTCGCACCTAGAAGCACACACAGCACATTGACAGTCACCTCTCTGCAACCTTATGCAACAGCTACTACAGACTCCTTACCTTGTGCACATACAGTACTTTCACCCAACTGCGCAAGCTGTGAGACGTCCAGTTTTAGCGACCGTGCACACTTTAATGCCATTTGGAACATCCTTCTACAACCACCATCGGCTACGTCATGGAAACTTGCAGGAGCTGTGTATGTCAGCGTCCTCCCTTGTTTGTGGCTGTGCATCTGAGAACTCAGCTGCTTGCAATGACACACTTGCAAAAAACCCATAATACGGCCCTGAATAGTCCATTATTGTGTGCACTAATAGCCGCCGGCCAGTCACCGCGCAGGAACTATCATCACATTTCCACCATAGTTTTGATATCGTCTCTCTCGAATGCAACGGTGCCTTTGGGCGGAAAGTACACCCTGCGTAACGCATGTGCTGTGGGGGCTTTGAGAATTTTTTGCGTGTGTGCATTTGTAAATGATCGATCCCCTAAATGAACATCAGCACTGCATGTGTCTCTGAGCCAGCCCTGTTACAGCATAAGTAGCTAATACTATTATTGTACAGTCAGTAATGTATTATGCTATAAGGAAGCAGGAAATACCATAAACGCTGCATATTTGACGAAGCCACCGGGCAGGTAATTGAAGTTTAGGATGTGACTGAGGTCAGCGATAGAGACACCTTAAAAAGTAAAAGTGACATCTGAAATATATTATTTTTTTTGTTATAAATTCTTTATTTTCCAATAGATTTTCAATATACATATACAATATACAATATACATATACAATATACATATACAATATACAATATACATATACAATATCGGAACAGAAAAAGAGAAATACTGAAAAGGCAAAAGTCGTTCAACATAAAAACAAAAGACACCAGTACGACATCTAATTTGTATATAGCTATTAAAGAAAAATAATACAGTCAAAAACACAATAACATAGTACAAGACAAACACAGCAGGGACACACAAGGGAAAACTGAAAGTGGGGGATGGGGGAATATAAGGGATGATATAGGGCATAACGCAGATATCCTATATATAGTAACAGGAGAAGTATGTGGCCATTCAAGGTCTAGTTGGCAAATGCTTAACCAAAGCTACATATTATAGATTATATCCTATCAGAGCAGATACTTATACTTGATCCCGGGGTACCAGATTCTTGTAGGAGGAGGCAGATATAAAGTCCATCCAACTAAACCATAGTGTTACATAATCAGAATGCTTTTCGGGAGTCGAGTAAAAAAATTCCGTCCATTGACATAAAGAAATCTATGCGTTGGAACCATTCCCAGGGTGAGGGAGGTACAGAAGAGCGCCAACGTACTGGGATCTCCGCGCTGGCTGCATTATTTAGATGTTTAAGTAAAGATTTTTTATATTTAGAAATGGGAACATCTGAGTGATAAAGCCAGAGAGAAGACTTTCCTGGGGAAAATTTATGTAGTGTAACCGGGCAATGATCCCACCTCGATAGTACTTTATATTGTGTTCCCACAACTTCCAAGCTTGAGGAACAGGTACTAGCAGTCTGATACACTTTCTCCCAAATAATCTATATACCACTAGAATAAAATTCCCGTTCCCATACATCTTGGAATGCCGGACTATCCGGTAGATGGGACGTCATAAATATTTGATATATGCCGGAAATGACATGAACAGGAGCATTAGGATGAAAACACATATATTTATAAAGGGTTATATTTACTAAAGGTCGATTTTAATTGATCACACATTTACTAATACTTAAAAAACAAAATCATAAGTTGTCAGTAAATGTATTATTTAGCCCCAGAAACACATCGATTTTGATTGATTTTAAATTAATTAAAATCGAACTATGTACCCCATAGTTTCAAAAGGAGTCATGTCTCTATTTTCCTACCTATCTATACACTCTAAAAATGTCACTATTTAGCGTTATGAGTCGCACAAGAAATAATTGCTTTCAGACTTTGATTGTGGTTCCAAAGCACAAAAAGATATTATTCACCAAAAAGCAGATGGTTACACTCTGTGATCTACATACAATTAGCGCAAACAAATTATACATTCACAAGGTACAGTCGTTACATACGCATGTGCTCTGGATCCAGATCCCGGCATCAAAGATGAAACCTCCGTCAACAGCAAAGAAAGGATGACTGATATCTAGTTTCAGAGGGCCTGCATATATACCCTTACAGAGATAGGCAATACAATAGAACAGATTGGCATGATTCCATTGGTTCTTCTTCCTGGTTCTTCTGTTACAGTTCATATGTCAGTTCGTATGGTCACAGTCCAGCCTCCAACAGCTCTTTGTGTCCATTTTCCCACTGTATAACAAATCTAAACTGGCTGCATTACAGGATACATTTCATGGCCTAATTCTCTATGATCCATAATTTGCTGACACATGTTGCGATTTCTTCACAGATGGAATCGGAAAGACACAGTGGTTTAGAATAACACCAAACATGGTCTGCTTATCATGCACTAAACCTTAGATATCAAATAACATGTATTTCACAACATTACTGGTAATGAATAAAACCTTAAATATTAACCTTAAAGCAAGGGAACCTTTTTATGTAAGTGTACAGAGTGTAATTATTGGGATATTAAGCAAAGACGCTAGTTAGCGTTGTGCGTCTACGTGTTTGTGAAATACACCGTGGTACGTGTTTTGCAGAGTTGATCTATTATATGTTTATATCAATGTATGCATTTATATAATGGGGACTTTTAACAATGTTCTATTGCGTGGGAATCGCATGACGCTAAATAATAGCATCACTGTATGTACTTATGTGTGAGAGTCGCTAAAATGGCGCTGGGCTGCCATTTACAAAATGGCGTCTTGATGCCATTCACAAAATGGTGCTATCACACTCTGATTTTACAATTAATTTTTAGGCTTACACTATGGCATATTATGTAATGTTATATTATGGGATGGCACAAGGTGATTCTTAAACCATCAATAATGTGTCTCTAGGAGGGGACATAAAACTACCCTTAAACGCACACCGTAGATCTTGGGAGATCATGGGAAAGATGTGGGGATGCACCAATCCTATAAAGGAAGTCTTGAAGGGGATAGGGACTTACATTATTTAAAATGTTTAAAACTAACATTTCATAATACATTTCATGCATGACCAATTCTATACATCATCTGATGGTACATTCTAGTTCAGGGTTGTAATTCAGTCCTACATTTACCTCAGTATTCATATTGTTACTTCTAACCACCATCATAATCTCATTCCTTCGATTTACCTTATCTTTACATTCTCCACATTTCAACACAGTAGGAACACACCTGACACATACGCCAATTACTAAGATGACAACCAATATAAGGATCAGGAGTTTACCTATACTAGCAACCATTTCCTGGACCCAGCCTCCTAGACCAGAGAACCATTTCACTGGGTTCAACCAAGAAACCCAGTTTTCTACCTTCTCCTCTACTTCAGCTACTGAAGAATTATGGTTCTTCTGAAATTCCCATTTCAGATGCAGAATTTCATCCATCTTGCGGTCTATCACCTCCTTTAATGTACCCTGAGCGATCCTGGTGGGATCCATTGTGGCTAAAACTTGAAAGCCAATTGTTTCACTAATCAATTGTGTGGCTTTATGTACATCACCAGGTGTCATATTTCTTTTGTCTCTGTGTTCGTACTGTGTGTGAAGATATGCTGATGGTGTGTTTTTATGAATACCAAGCATTTGACCATGTGTAAGGGTCATAACCTCTGGGAGTACTCTTCCCAGATAACCCAAACCTTTGGAACTCGGAGAGAGCCACTTGTATGCTTTCCTTCCACATATAAAATATACATGTTCGGGGAGAACATAAGGGATAGAGGGCCTGATTCAGACCCGCTCACGAGCGCTATGCGCTCGCAAGCAGATTGATGGTAGCCCAGTGCGCATGCACATGACAGAGCCAGCTCTGGCGAGACCCGGATATCGATGGGCAATCCGTTGCTCTGGGTCTCGTACCAAATGGGCCATGCTGTCGATGTTGAGTGACAGCACGCGCCCTTTGGTGGGCGGGCTGGGGGCGTGGCTGCCCAGACAGAGGCATTCCCATGGGAACGCCTACCGTCTGGGGCCGGCCCCACTGACATCACAAGTGATGTCAGTGGGAGTGCTTTCGGCTCTGTTAGAGCCGAAAGCACTCTGGGGCTTGCGGCAATGAGACCCTACCACAAGGGTCTCGTCGCAAGCCCGATGGTTGCGATGGTCTTGACCATCGCGACCTTCATCATGGCCGCACGCTATAGCTGTGGGTGGTCACCCACAGCTATGCGAGCGGCCAGGAGGCAGTTCTGAAAAAAAAAAAGCCCGGCCCTGATTCAGAGTGAGCGCTCTGTCAGAGCGTCCGGCTCTGAATCAGGGCCAGAGTGCATCATGATCATCCAACACATTTCCCTAGCAAATGTTCCTATTTCAGGTTCTCCCATCTGGTTAACACACGTTTCTGGTTGTATAACCCTGGCACAGTACCCTTCTGGTACTCTGCCAACCATTTCTTTGATGTTACTTAATGTATACCGATACCGGAACTGTCTCCCATTTAACCTAATTGTGCATAACAGTTCAAAATTCATAGGCTCATGATCAGCTCTTAGTGAGAAGGTCATCATCTGGTTATTCCCAGTCACCTCCCAACTTCCGGGTTTATTGGAGTTGGTGATGTTCAAACATAAAAGTGATTTATCTACTTGGTACTGGTGCAGTTTAAAATGAGATGGTTTGGTGTTTAGAAATTTTCCATCCAGCGTCTTCCCTTGTTGCAGTTCTAAAACCTCAGAGACATTTAATGGAAATGGCACTAACCCTACATTATGCTGTGCCTCGTGCACATGAGAACACACCCAGCAGTCAGTATGGTTTAAAACTTTGCCCACCATAGTATGATAATCCTCTAAAGGATACCCACCCCAATACTGGTTATACTTAGGTTGGCACTGCTGGATGCAATTCTCATCAACTACGGACCCACAAAACTCACACATATAATAATCCTCAGACGACAGACCTTCACACTGTCTCCAAGTTTCCACAATAGCAGATCTCTTAACAATTACTGTACTGGGTTTGGTTAGATACCCTGGTTGGTTTTGCACTCCTTCTCCTGACTCCACTCCATTGATATTACCATCAGCTCCCCTCTCCATCCTCTGACCTCCGTCACAGAAATGAGATATCCCAAGACAAACTAAAATGAGAAAAACCCAGGAAGAAAGACTCTCCATAATCACAGCCCGCCACTCCATTGCTGGAATAGTGGTCTTTATATTTCTCTTACTCGGGTGTTCCACTGCAGTCACCAACTCTCCCGGAACAGGTTCGCAATCGACAGGTCCACGTTATGTGCCTCGATTCCGCCTTGTATCTCCTTCTGGTGATTGACCTTCTTACACTGAGTGGAATGGACCCAGGTATCTCTCTCCGCCACTTTCAATGAAGTTGTACTCGACAACAACACCTGCTACGGACCTTCCCACCGATCTGTCAAACAACCTGAATGCAAGAAATTTCTGATCATAGCAAATTCTCCAGGTTCAACATCATGACAGTTTGTTTCAGGCATATCATGTGACAATAATTTCAGTTTCTGCTGTTGCTGTTTTAACTGTTTACTCATTGTTATAAGATACCTTACAGTTACCTCGTTGTTACTTTTCAAATCCTGCTGTGGGCTTATAATCAAATGAGGTTGTCTACCAAACAGTATTTCAAAGGGGGACAGATTGAGAGGAGGTCTAGGAGTTGTCCTGATACTGTGAAGGACAAGTGGTAGTGCTTCTGGCCAACCCAGTCCAGTTTCTGCCATGATTTTACTTAATTTGTTTTTAATAGTCCCGTTCATCCTCTCCACCTTGGCATTGGCTTGCAGTCGGTAGGGGGTATGAAGGCTACTATTAATACCCATCAACTTACACATGTTTTGGAAGACATCACCTGTGAAATGAGTACCCCTATCACTTTCAATAATTCTAGGGATACCGTCTCTGCATACAAACTCCTGAACTATTTTCTTAGCAGTAAACGCAGCAGTATTAGTGGCAGCTGGGTAAGCCTCAACCCAATTAGAAAACATATCAGTGCACACTAATACATACTTGAGATTCCTGCAGGGTGGTAATTGGATGATATAAATTTTTATTACCCGAAAAGGTCCGTCAGTCGGAGGAGTGTGGGATGGTTCAATAGGGATCATTTTCCCAATGTTTTTCCTCAAGCAGGTCAGACAGGACATTGCTCTCTTTTCCGATTGAGAAGAAAAACACGGTGCACACCAGTAAGCTCTCACCAACTTGCACATACTTTGCTTTCCCAAGTGAGTCAGACCATGCGCTGCCTCAGCCAGGCTTGGGTAGTATGCCTTGGGGGCCACTGGCTTACCTTATCCATCTCTCCAGAGTCCAGAAGACTATTGCCCACATCCCTTGGACCTCCAGACTGCCTTTTCCTGGATGAAACACAAATTTTGCATCTCAATTAACTTCTGCATGTCAATCGTTTGGAACATCATTTGGTTAATTAGCATAACCCTGCTGCCCATTTGGCAGCTTTGTCTGCCCTGTTGTTGCCCAGTGACACCGGGTCATTCTCACATGTATGGGCTTTACACTTAATTACCGTCACTGTCTCAGGCAATTGGATCGCTGTCAGTAGTCCGTTTATATGCCTGGAATGTGCGATTGGTGTGCCTGCTGCTGTCATAAAATTTCTCAGACGCCATAGAGCACCAAAATCATGTACCACCCCAAAGGCGTACCTAGAGTCAGTGTAGATATTAGCAGATTTACCTTCTGCTAACTCACATGCTCTCCTTAATGCCACCAGCTCTGCCACTTGGGCCGAATGAGATGGATCTAAATGTTTGGCCTCTATGATGTCTTCGTCATTTACAACAGCATACCTGTACATAACTCTCCAGTGTCAATTTGTCTATGACAACTCCCATCCGTGTAAAATGTCACATGTACATTTTCTAAAGGTGTATCCCGTATGTCAGGTTTTGCAGTAAAGGTCTGATTCAAATATTCCATACAATCATGTGCATCAATATACATGCAGAACTCACCTTCTGCCAGCGACTCACCTCTCTCCACCCTTTGTGCATCCTGTTGCACATATGGTAAATACGTTTCTGGATTTAATGTACTGCACCGTTTGATGGTGATGTTTGCAGGTGTTATTAGGGCTAGCTCCCATTTTGTGAACCTAGCTGAGGAGACATGTCTGGTTGGATACAGCATGGGGAGTATAGACAATCATATCATGGCCTAATACTACATCCTCACTCATACTGACCAATAGAGCAGTTGCTGCTACACTTCTTAAACACGTTGGGAGTGATCTTGCCACAGTGTCCAATTGTGCACTGTAGTATGCTACAAGCCTACTGGCATCACCATGTTTTTGTGTGAGGACACCTGCTGCACAACCATTAGCTTCCATACAATACAAATCAAAAGGTTTTTCATAATCAGGTATTCCCAATGCAGTTGCTCTTGTCAGACTATCCTTAAGGTAAAGGAAAGCCTGCTCTGTTTCCTCTGTGTGTATGACATGATTGGGCTTTGAGGAAGAGACTAAGGCCCTCATTCAGAGGTGCTCGCAAAATGCGAGCGCTCACTCTGAATGTGGGCGGCCACTTGCCTTTTGAAGTGCGGCCTCCTGGTTGCTAGCTAAGCTGTAGGTTACCACCCACAGCTTTAGCGACCGGCCAGGTTGATGGTCATGATGGTCAAGACCATCACGACCATCGGGGCTTGTAACAAGACCTTGAGGTTGGGTCTCGGCAACCGCAAGCCCCAGGGAGCTTCCTGCTCTGATCGAGCAGGAATCTCCCCACTGACATTACTGCTGATCCTTAAGGAACACCTCCATTTGTGAAACCATCCCCCCTACCTGCCTACTAAACGGGGCGAGCTGTCGATCAACATCGACAGCCGCCCCGTTGGTAGCGAGCCCCGTAGCGAGAGAATTTCTCTCCTGCTTCAGGGCTTGCGCACTTGCAGTGCAGCCGCTGTGCGTACGCAGGGCCTAAACATCAACCCACTTGCGAGCGCTCAGCACTTGCGAGCGAGTCTGAATGAGGTCCTAAGTCCTGTAATGGCAAGGTCAAACTAGAAAAACCTGGGATCCACATTCTGCTGTATCCACACATTCCCAAGAAGGTATGGATTTGCTGTTGGTTCTGTGGCAGTATCATGGTCTGTCATTTGTCAGGTGTTGTAGCCCCTGGGTTAGGCAATGTCCCAAGTATTTAACCATGGACTGGCATGGCTGTAGTTTGTCCTTAGCAACCTTATGTCCTGTTTGCGAGAGATGGAGCAACAAAAGTTTAGTATCATTTAAACATAACATAAATGAATCAGAACATAACAATAAATCGTCCACATATTGTATTAGAACAGATCCATTGGCAGGTTGAAAAGATTGTAAACAGTCGTGTAAGGCCTGGGAGAAGATACTGGGGCTGTCTATGAAGCCCTGGGGCAATCGTGTCCATGTGTGTTGTATACCCCTGTATGTAAAAGCAAATTGGTACTGACAGTCAGGATGAAGAGGTACAGAGAAGAAAGCAGAACAGAGGTCAATGACAGAAAAATGGGTTGCATTTGGTGGCATCTGCATAAGAATGACAGCTGGATTTGGCACTATGGGAAATTGTCTCTCTACTACCTTATTAACTCCTCTTAGGTCTTGTACCAGCCTATAACCCCTCCCACCACTTTTCTTCACATGAAAGATGGGACTGTTGGCTATGCTCACTGTACAGGCTAAAATTCCCTGTTGTAATAACTGCTCAATTATGGGCTAAACCCCTATCTCTACTTCCTGTTTTAATGGGTACTGGGGATTTTTTGGAGCTTGCCTACCGCTTTTTAGATTTACCATTATGGGAGCTACATTTGCCATTAATCCAGTCTCCTGTCCATCCTTGGTCCAAAGTGAATCTGGATTTTGGGATAACATTTGATCTACCTGAGATGTATTTTTACCTGAACCAGTAGAGTGATACATTAACCTTTGGGGAGTGTCCAATATATCCCTCACCTCGTGTGTCACTCTCTCTGGGATATCTAAGAATATACCATCAGGGGTACAATATATGATGCATCCCATCTTACATAACAAATCCCTTCCCAGTAAATTAGTAGGAGCCGCTGCTGCCAGGAGAAAAGAATGCCTGGTATGCAATGGCCTGATAGTAACCTGGTACTGGTACTGTCTTGCTGGTCACCTGTAAATTAGCTGGAGATTTTATCACTGATCTGGTCACCCCTGTGTTTACAAGAAAAGGATGTTTAGTACCAGCTATATCAACCATCATCACCGGTTCTTCCCTAGTACGTCCAGTTAACCTGATTATCTGTAGACTACAGGTATGACCTGACCCCTAGCGTTGACTCTCACTCTCCAATACAGCATTTAAGGTCACAATTGGAGCTGGTGACTGTGGGAAATTTCCTGCATTCTGTGTATATCCCTTATGTGGATATCCAGGTACTCCCTGGTTAGGGGGTCCTACCTTCTTCACCTTACAGTTCCTACTTACATGTCCCACTTGGTTGCAGTTACAGCACCTTCGTGAGTGGGGTGGGTGAAAAGGTTGCTGTGGGGTTTGAGCGGTAGAGAAAGATTGTGGGTGCGGATAGGGATTGTGGCTGTGGATAGTATGGGGTTTGTGATTGTGTGTGATAAGTGGGGTAGGGCTGTGTTTGTGGCTGAAAATGATTTGTGAGGGCGTTTAGCTGTGCAGGTGTATATGTGTCTGGTAGCTGTGATGTTACAGTCATTCCTTCTAGAGCTTGAATACTAACAGCCATTAGCTTCTCGCTCTGGGTCTCTCTCTTTTTGAGGATGTTTTTATCATGTTGAAAAGCGGACTCCCTGAGTCTACAGTAACTCCCCTCCAGCCAGGTAGAGAGGTCTGGACTCAGGTCTTTAGATTGTCTTTAAGACCATCCATAAGTACTGTGATGACCATTTCCCTATAATGGGTGCTATCTTTAATATCCTCTATACCAGTGTACTGAGTGATAGCCTGCAGAGCTCGGGTACAATAATCCTCTGCAGATTCACTCTCTTTTTGTTTTATGGTGAAAATTTTACTCCAGTTAACTTCTACTGGAAAATATACACCCAATTGAGTTGTTATGCAGGTAATGTTAACTTGGTTATCCTCGCCTGTTAAGGGTTAATGGTTAATGTATCACTCTTCCCTCCAATATGCAATCCATGATAAACTTTTTCACTTTTTCACGTCGGTATTGTGTGGAAGACACGCCCCTAACACCACTCGCCAATCTTTATTGGTTGGCTCCTGAGCATTACCCACATTTTTCAAAAATCTTTGCCATTTTTCTAATTCCTTCTTAGGGTCAGGGAAATCATTCATTATGGAATTTAGCTCAAGTCTTGTCCAAGGACAATGTATCACTACATCCCTTGTGGGCACTACACCATTCGCATCCGGATTCCCATTGGTAACAGTTATTGTCTGGATGGGATGGAGACCAGCCACACTGTTACCTTTGTTACCTGGCTGGGGATTCAGTATATTACTGCTACGTATAGGGTTAACAACTTCCTCTATGGGTGATGAAGATGGGGCCACCCCCCGTACTCATTGTGATGGAGCATTTAACATTTGTACGGCATGGGAAATGGCAGACATAACAACAGGTTCATCATCTGTATCATAAACATTCTCCTTATACTTACTCAAGAGAGGGTACAGGTTACATGTTACATTTTTATGAGTTATTACATCGACTGTACCTCCACCATCATCCGCATAGGGCGGTGGTGGTGCGCGTGAACCACTGACATTACCTTCCACAACGCTACCTTGCTGTGCGTGCGCACTATTTTGAGGCTGTTTAGCGCTGCATGCACACTGTCCTGCATCATGCTCACAACGCTAGTTTGCATCGCGTGCACACCCTTAAGCCATGTATCCCCCTCGTGCTGCCACAACTTTAAACAATCGTTATAGAAAACAAAGGTTGCCTAAACATGAGTGAAATAAGAATCCTGGGGGTTTTGCTGATTGGCTGTCTTGACAGCCTTGTTACTAGGCAAATTAAATGGTTAGGGGTCAGGTGGTTTTGTTAGCTGGCCAATGCCTGGAATTGTGGGTGTGCCTGTGATTATCAGTATAAAAGAGGTGATTGGCATTTGATCTGCCTCTTTGGTTATTTCTGGAGTACAGCTAAGTGTCACACCCTGCGTTCCTTGGTTCTACCCCTTTGTCACTAGGATTCATCCATTGCATTTACCTCCCTGTAATATCAACCCTGCTCACCATGTCCCGTCCCAAGAGGTCTGCCCCCCTTCCCAGCCGGCTAGCTGAGTTCTCCCACCCACTCAGGGCTGCCCCTGCCAGCTCTCCTGCGCGCCCACTCTCCCCCCCATCTGGCCTCCAAGTTTCTCCCTCCCAGCGCACCCTTGCCTGCCCTCCTGGTTCCCCTGTCTCTCTCAATGTAGCGAGCAGGAGCGCGCCTGCTTCCCCTGCCAGCAGCTCCCTTCTCCCGCTGGTCGCAGCTCCGGCTCCCGCATGTCCCACCCTTTCAGAGCTGGCTTCCCCCGACGGGTTGCCTCTGCCCCATCAGGACGAGGCTGCGGCTCCTGCTGTCCCTGCTCCTCCAGCGCCTGCTTTCCACGCTGAGCCCTTCCTTCCACACTATGCCGCGAAAGCGGCTGCAGCAAGCCCCGCCCCTTCAGCGCCCTATCCCACCATCCCCATGGCCCCCTGGACCCATTTGTGCGGCGGGTCCGGCGGCTATTTTAGCCACAGTGGCCATTTTGGGTCCCACTTCAGTGGTGGGATCCAGCCCCTATTTTCAAGCTCCTGCCAGCTTTGCCTCCACACAGGGCAGCAGGCTGCGTGCCCTGCCTAATATTATTGCCCCCCCCCCTGTTTTCAGTACCCCTCTTTCTCAGCCAATTCCCTGGTTGTCAGGTTCCTATCCTCCCAGTTACTTAGTTGGCTCACATCTTCCCCCCTCTGCTTCCTTTTCTTCCTGGGCTCATCCTTCTTGGAGCGCTGGCTCTGCTCCGCCCATCATCTCTTCTGTTTCCTCTGCCCTCCATTTTTCTGTTTATCCCCCATATGTTTCACCTTCTTTCCCCTCTGGCTATCCTTATTGGCAACCCCCCCCTTCTCCCTGGCACTCCTTACCTCCCCCTGCTCCAGTCATGCAACACTCTGTTTCCAGCAACTTTTCTCACCTACCTCTGGTGCCCATGCCCCCCATTGCCACCTTTGCTGGTACTGCACCCCCTTTTTCCACTCCTTCTATACCTTCTTCCTCTATCGCTGCCCCCCCTTTTCCTACCCCCCATTCTCCAACCTGTTTCCTCCCAGCCCCCCACTTCTTCCGTTGTCCCCCCTTCTACTCCCCCCCCGGTCACTGTTCCACCAGTTATTTTTACGGTTCCTCACGCTGATGTTCCAGTTTCAGATCTGTCGGCACCATCGATCATTCCGGATCTCGTGGGGGCTGCCGCGGTTCCTGTTCCTGTGCGTGTAGAGGTGGACACGAGGCGGCTCCGGTGGACCCTCCGCATTTCAGGAAATGCGGTTCCACATACAGGTGCTGGTGAGTTTGACACATCTTCGTCTTCTTCTTTTTCTGCATCATCCTCTCATTCGTCTGGTTCCCCGGGGTGCCCGGGCAAGATTGCTAGATTAGTGGCATGGCGTTTGGCTAAGAAGACTCAGGGTAAGAATAAGACAGGTGAGGCCTCCGTCCATGTTGAGCCACCGCCTGGAGCGGATTCTGTGCATTGCGCGAATACTGCGGTTCTCCGGGGGTTGCGCAAAAGCGTTAGAGAGCGAATCCGTAGGGGTAAGTTTGTTGATTTCTTCACCCTCATGGATGAGATGACACACATCTAGGCAGCAGGACTTTTTCACTACTTCTCTGAAGTCCATTGGAATTTCCACATAGCAGCATCTCACTTACCACAGGACTACAAACTTTGTGTGACATCAAGCACACCAATAGATGTGATTACTGGCAACCTTTATCCACAAAGATCACCTTCTTCAGTCATCTGGCTGTGTGCATTGGGACCAGCACACAACGAATTATCCATAGGTGTATTCTCACTGTGGAATCCGGAGCATCTTGGAATGACTTAGCTGTGGTATGGTAACCATTTAATACTGTTCCATTTTGGATGATTGGATTGACTGTATCCTGCATATACTCTTTGATCCATTTATGGTAGAGTATCCTTATAACTGGGAAAAGAACTAACCTTTGAACGGGACTTATTCTCTAAATTTGATCTGGTGCATCCCAGCTTGTGCCTAATTAGGGTGTTTCTATTTTACAAGCTCTAGTGAGACATGCATGTCAATTTATTATTGATTTTTCTGCCTATGCTCAATCAAACATTTATGGTTTAATGTACCATTTAGTAGGATTGTTTGAATATATTTTTCAGTTTTATTTATTATTAAATGTGTTTTTTAACTTATACTTAGCGCTGCATTTTTGTTTTCTATATTCATGTAATTAGGAGACTAACTACCTCCTTTTGCAGCTGCTTGGATTAAACTGCTCCTGATAGCACCTTTTATTTAATTTATTCTTTGCGATAGCTCCAAGACGGCTAGTTAAAGCTAGGTCACCCATTTGTTTGCCGGATCTTACTAAGTGGTTAGCTCGTTATCCTGATAGAGAGGCTGCTGCCTTTCTGTTGGATGGTTTTAAATTTGGCTTCGGTTTACCTATTTCCGGCCCTCTGCACATTAATGCGCCCCGCAATTTACGTTCCGACCGGGAATTCCCTCAGGTGTTGCGATCTAAGGTGGATTCTGAGGTTTTGCTGGGTAGGATGGAGGGTCCTTTCCCTTCTCCTCCCTTGCTGAATCTTTGCATCTCGCCTTTGGGGGTGGTCCCTAAGAAGGCGCCCGGGAAGTTTCGGCTTATTCAACATTTATCCTACCCCCATGGTAATTCGGTTAATGATGCTATACCCGATTCGGCTTGCAGTGTGGTTTATCAGTCCTTTGACGATGCCTTGGGTTTAGTTCATAGTTTTGGTGTGGGCGCTTTGCTGGCGAAGTTAGATGTTGAGTCCGCATTTCGCTTGTTACCATTACATTCAGACGCAATGCAGTATATGGGTTTTAGACTTGGGGGCAATTTCTTTGTAGATAAATGTCTGCCCATGGGCTGTGCAGTCTCCTGTGCCTATTTTGAGAAGTTCAGTTCATTTTTACATTGGTGCATAGTAGCGGGCACTGGTCATGTCGGTGTTGCACATTACCTTGACGATTTTCTCTTTATAGGTACAGGTGGGAGCGAGGTTTGTACGGATCTCCTATTTTCCACCACAGCTTTGTTTAGAGTTTTGGTTGCGCATGACAAGACAGAGGGGTCCTTCATCTTGTCTTTCTTACCTGGGTATTGAGATTAACACGATGGCTGGTTGTTGTCGTTTGCCGCACGACAAGGTTCAAAAATTGCTCTATCAGATTGCGTCTTGTTTAGGAACAGATAGCGTAAAATTGCGCGTGGTTCAATCTTTGTTGGGGTCATTTAATTTTGCCTGTCGCATAATTCCCATGGGTAGGGTTATTTGCAGAAAGTTGGAGAGGTCCACGGCCGGGGTGAGCCAGCCGCATCACTACGTTCGTTTGTCTTCTGAGATTAAGGAGGATCTCCGAACCTGGTCTAGTTTTCTGGTTCATTTTAACGGTGAACGCATTTGGCCTGCTGCTCCAGTGTCGAATGCCACTTTGCAGCTTTTCACCGATGCGGCTGGGTCCTCCGGTTTTGGGGCCTTTTTCAACGGGGAGTGGTGCGCAGCGTCCTGGCCTCCTGATTGGCGTTTAGAGGGTCTTACTAGTAATTTGCTTTTGTTGTAACTTTTCCCCATTATAGTTGCAGTCGAGCTATGGAAGGAGCGTTTGGCCAGCCAACATGTAGTTTTCTGGTGTGACAATCTAGGCGTAGTTCAGGCCATCAACAATCAGCGTTCCTCCTCTCCCCCGGCATTTGGTTTTGCGTTGCTTAGAGTCCAACATTAGGTTCCGCGCGTGCCACGTCCCGGGGGTACATAATGCGATCGCCGATGCATTGTCCCGATTTCAATTCTCCCGTTTCCGTTTGCTGGCGCCGGCAGCTTATGCAGTTGGGTTACCTTGCCCTCCTTTTGTATGGCAGATTATCAGGTCGGAATAGAGGGCCTGGCACAGAGGTCGCTGGCTCCAGCAACTCGGAGGGCTTATGCTGCATCGTGGCAGGATTGGCAGGCTTTCTGTTCACAAAGCCCTCAGCCGGGTAAGTCTTCCTCGGAGTTGATGTCTAGGTTTGTGTGGGGACATTACCAGCAAGGTCGTTCCAAGGCTTCCATGACTTTGGCTCTGGCGGGGAATTCCTTCTTCAGTAAATTAAAAAGTTTACCAGATCCCACCAAATCATTCATCCTTTTAAAGCCCTTAAAGGCTGGGCCAAGGAGTTTCCCGCCAGGGCTGACTCCCGCAGGCCTATCAATCTCCATCTCCTTGTTCGCTTGCTGGGTGTGATGGATAGTGTGGCTTCTGATTCTTTCGGGGCTTCGTTATTCCGATTAGCTATTGCAATCGCATTTATTGGGGCTTTTAGGGTCAGTGAGATTGTAGCTTCCAGCAAGTCCTCGGTGTCCTCAGGGTTCATGATGGGAGATATCGTGTTCCAGGAGTCATCCATTTTGTGTAAACTGTGGTTTTCCAAGACGGATCAGTTAGGCCGGGGCAGGTGGGTTACTTTGCATAAACAGGATGACGCTTCGGTTTGCCCGGTGCATCTTGCCGCTTTATATATGGCGGGTCATCCAGCAGGTGATGCCCAATGGCTGGTGCACTCAAATCTGTCCCCTCTCTCTAAATTTCAATTCGCTGCTGTTCTTCGGTGTAGCTTAGTGGCGTTAGGCTTAGATGGTGCTAGTTACGGGACTCATGCTTTCAGGATCGTTGCCACCACTAGTGCAGCGGTAGCAGGAGCGTCCGGCAGTGATATTCAAAAGATCGGGAGGTGGAGTTCCTCTACATATAAGACGTATGTTCGCTGCGATAAGCTGTAGGTGCGCTCCTGCAACAACCCGAATACGTTGTTTACCGTCCAGTTAATGAATGGTTAGCATTTGATAAGTGGGGGCGTGAAGGAAGGTTTTTTAGTTTTTCTCCTTCACTCGGGTTACCTGTTTCCCCCATTGCTAGTTTAGTTGCTGTGTGTTAATTTTGTTGTGTGCAGTTTGGTTTTGGTGCGGTGGCTCATGGTTAGGGTGTTCTTTCCTTACAGGGGAAGATTTTGGAGAAGAGCAGGTTTGGCTTGTCGGCCATTCCTATATTTATTGGGCTGAACGGCATGGTTTGGCTAGACAGGCCAGTGAATTGTTGGGTGGCAGGCATGTTCACTGGATAGGTGTGCGTGGCTTGCTTTATGCATCTGTGTGAGATTTGTTGGTGGAGTCTGCAGCGAAATGGGGTGTACCTGATTGGTTGGTCCTGCATGTTGGTGGGAATGATCTGTGCAAATTGAAAGGTTTGGAGTTGTCTTTTCAGCTGAGAGAATTGGTTGATGCAGTTCGCTTGTTGTGGCCGAATGTGCGCATTGTATGGTCTGAAATATTGCCGCTGCTGGTTTGGTGTGGTGAGCGGGATCACAAGTCTTTGGATAGGGCTAGATGTAAGGTCAACAGAGCTTTGAATAAACATGTCTTGTCATTTGGTGGCTTGGTAGTTCGGATTTACCTAGATTTTTTCGCCCAGACGGGGTTCATTTTACTAATTTGGGTTTAGGTTTGTTTATTAAGGAATTGCTTGCCTTTTTGGATTAGTGGTCTTTTCCTTTGGTGGCGGGCCAGTCTCAATTTGAGGCTGGCTTTGGCGGGAGAACGCTGCATCTCAGTGGCTTTATTGTGACGCAAGAGAGCATTGTGAGGGTGCTGGACCTCGATGTAACATGACGAGTCTGTCCTTCTCGTACGAGGGGACCCGAGCGCTTTTGTACGGAAGCACTCGGAGTAGACTGGCCCAGGAGGGAGGCGAGACCTTCATGGCGTAAGTATGTCTTTAGGGGGAATGTTTTAGTCGTTCCCCGTTTAAGTCAGTTTGAAAGCTAGAACTGAGTATGCAGCGTCTCCTGGCCACCATGGTTAGGTGAATTAATTAATTAATTCAGAAATAAAAGCTGTGACCTTTTATCCAAGCTGTTATGGTGTCCGTCTCTTTCTTTATTAGATAAGTTAAGTGCTTAGGTAATTAAGGTTGGTTAAGGTATTTAATTAGCAATAAGCCAATGGAGATCTTATACTTTATATTTTTAATTATAGAGTGCACCATACAGATGCTATCTCGGACATTGTTCAATGCCTCCTTATCAAAGCTGCCAAATCTGGGAAATGGGTTCACACTCTTCCTCATCATTTTAAACCATACATCACAGTACCTAGTTGCATAAGCACCGTACCTGGTATGCATAATATGCCGTGCCGACCCAAGCGGCGCTTCCAAATGCAGCACATAATCTAACATCTCTACCGTTTGCTTGGCTCCCATCTTGGGAAAATGACACTAAACTTTTCAATAGAGATTTAAATCGGTGAAAGAATGTCAAGGCTACTTTCACTTACCTGTGGACGATATTAACAGGATGCGCCCACACACCTATGGAAGAATAACCAGGCTGCTTCCACGCACCTAAGCCCTTTTTGAGTACTTTCCACTGCTAGCATGAGGGCATTCCAATAACACCTACCCTTTTCAGTGATTTGTCCACCCTCTGCTCAGTTCACAATCACAATTTACCATAACTGTGCGGCTCAATCACAATGCCCAATAACCCTAACTGATCACTGAATACTGCAATCACACTGAGAGCCGATACCTAACACAAAACAACAACTACACCTGGAGTGTATATAGACTTCGGTTTATACTACCAAGCCACTAGGCCGACACCAGGTACCTAGCACCTAAGGGTCCTACGATACCCCTAGCTAGGGAACATGTTACCCCTACCAACACACATTCACTGTTACACACCCTTTTCCTGCGCAGAAAAATTAATGTTTTCACAGATTATGGCAACACCGACTAAGATATTTACAACAATGTTATCACGCGATCAATATCACAATGCAATCTCAACGGCTTTGTTTAAACTTGCGGCAGCAATACAGGAAGTACGTATACGCTATTGTGCAACTAGTCACATACACAATAATGCAACCACTACACAAAACGTATTATTACCCTTACGCTATTGTGTGACTTCCCCTTTTAACATGAAATTCTATCAAAGAAGGAAAACAAACTTTTTCCTTCCTTGTCCCTGTATTCTAATCAGTGCACCTTAAACTCACACAATAATGGTTAGCGGCCTCTCAGCAACAAAGTGGTAGCAGGTATTCGAAGGCAGAATGCATTCTTTCCTACCTATGGCGCCTCCACCCTTTTGCTGAGAGATCGATAACCGTGTGTTACCGTGTGACCGGTAGCGTGAATTCACTCTGTGAGACCCCAACAATCGATTCCTACCTATCTATACACTCTAAAAATGTCGCTATTTAGAAATAATTGCTTTCAGACTTTGATTGTGGTTCCAAAGCACAAAAAGATATTATTCACCAAAAAGCAGATGGTTACATGCTGTGATCTAAATACAATTAGTGCAAACAAATTATACAGTCACAAGGTACAGTCGTTACATACGCATGCGCTCTGAATCCAGATCCCGGCATCAAAGATGAAACCTCCATCAACAGCAAAGAAAGGATGACTGGGATCTAGTTTCAGAGAGCCCACATATATACCCTTAGAGAGATAGGCAATACAATAGAACAGGTTGGCATGATTCCATTCCTGGTTCTTCTGTTACAGTACAGTTCATATGTCAGTTCGTATGGTCACAGTCCAGCCTCCAACAGCTCTTTGTGTCCATTTTCCCGCTGCATAACAAATCTAAACTGGCTGCATTACAGAGTACATTTTAATGCCTAACTCTCTATGATCCATAATTTGCAGACACATGTTGCGATTTTTTCACCGATGGAACCGGTAATCTGCAAAGACACAGTGGTTTAGAATGACACCAAACACGGTCTGCTTATCATGCACTAAACCTTAGATATCAAATAACATGTATTTCACAACATTACTGGTAATGAATAAAACCTTAAATATTAACCTTAATGCTAGGGAACCTTTTTATGTAAGTGTGCAGAGTGTAAGTATTGGAATATTAAACAAAGACGCTAGTTAGCGTTGTGCGTCTACGTGTTTGTAAAGTACACCGTGGTACATGTTTTGCAGGGTTGATCATATTATATGTTTATATCAATGTATGCATTTATATAATGGGGACTTTTAACAATGTTCTATTGCGTGGGAATCGCACAACGCTAAATAATATCATCGCTGTTTGTACTTATGTGTGAGATTCACTAAAATGGCGCTGGGCGGCCATTCACAAAATGGCGTCTTGTTGCCATTCGCAAAATGGCATCGTGCAGATTTAAATTTTTAACAGATTCTGTCTCAGCCAATTATCCAGCTTCAACATTAGCAATACAAAAAGATGGTTATACACACAGGTGCAAATGAACATAAAAATAATAATAATAAAAAAATAATAATAAAAAAGTCTCTCATATATTTCTCCTTTAATCCGTTATTCTTGAATTTAATGCTTTCTATTGATGCAGTTCAAGTCCCATATTTCTCCAGAATACATATAGAGGGGAGACAAAAAAGGAGAGAAGAAAATCGCAATATAGTGTAGAATTTAATAAAATAGATAAAAATCCAAACAGAGTATTTTCTAGAATGGTTTTTCCAACAAGCAAACAAACAATAGTGCGAAAAGGCGCTTCATGGGATCACCCAGAGTAAAACAATATCCAAAAAAATAAAAGATTGGAACCATACCGTGTGTGGCACCAGATTGTTGCTTCAAGAGGATCTCCGGATGACCGCCCTTGTCCCTTTTTAGCATCTGGTATGGCCGGCCAGACACAGTTCCAGGTTTCCAATAATTCAGAGCAGATAAATCCCAGCTTCCAACGCATTTCGAGTAACAAGTACTCTTCCTCAAGGCTGTATGGGATTATCTGCTATTTATAGGTCCCTTGACCCGGAAGTAAAACACTACTTCCTCTTTTTTATCCATATCCACTCATTAATAAAGAAATCAATTATTCCCAAAAAATGTGTAAAAAGGCTGTAAGCCTAAAAGTGCCAATTTCCATCTAATAATCAAATTCATCTCCCCGCCTAAGGAGTTAACCTACAGTACCTCGTGGCTGCGGGGATAACGGCCCCGATAGTAAACATTACAACTTCCAGTGATTACCGGAAGCTGTCACACTGCAATTCTCTTCAATGGGGGACTGAGGCGGCGAATTCTGACACCAATCCCACCTCTTCTGCACGTGACCATCTCCACAGTACCTCATGGCTACGGGGATCACGGCCCAATTGGTAAACATTACTCCGAGCTCCAGAGATGCACAACCAAGGTCCCCTGGCAAGGTTTTCTGGCCACGGAGGAGCAGCTCTTTGGAGCTCCCTGAACCCACTTAGCTGGCTGTTTTATGCAGCCTTCCCTCTACCTTCTCATGCCACTTTCAGCCCATGGAGAGCTCCAGATCACCCTAGACTTCCAGGGATCAAGGTAAGTGCATTTTAAACCACTTTATATTATTATAAGGGCACAGTCGTGCCCTTATATTAAGGCTGCATATAAAAAACGGATTTCTCCATAGAGAATTCCAAAGGGGGGGACAGGGCGTTTAAGGGGCTACACCACAAAAGTTATAGGATGTACGGATCTGAAATTTGGCATGGCCACGTAGAACTGTCACTGGGTGCTGCATGCCAAATTTCAGGGTAGGGGTGGAATTTAGACTTGGGGTTTATTTTATTAGGTAGATACTGTGCCAGGGTACGTGCTTTTGGGGTTCAGGTAAATTAGAACGTTGCAATTTTTAAACTATTACCTCAAGAATGCTCCATTATACAGATAGGACTTTTCAACATGTTGCGCAGCCGCAGTAGGAGCATCCAGCAGGTGTAGTCAATGTGGCTTCACTTGGGTGGACAAAGATGGCCATCATTTGTGGGTGATAGTGGGCAATGGTAGCAGCGGCGGGGACACTGATGCGGCAGCGGTAGGGACAAAAGCAACGGCGGGGACATCAGCGGCGGCGGGTCGCGGGTGTCGGCAGTGGCGTGAGGGGGCATGGATAGTGGCAGTGGGTTGCGGATGTCAGCAGAGTGTCCGGTGGGGGCGGAGGGTGTGGTGGCGGGGAGGGTCCGGCTGCAGTGAGGGCGTTGGTGACGGGCCTGGATTCAAGAGGATCCAGTCCCCACCAGCTATTCTGCCGAATACAGCAGCAGCATCCATTTAAAAAATGGTGCCTTAGTGCCATCTTTGAAATTCAAAGATGGCCGCCACAAGCCAATCACGGCTCACGGCAGCCATCATTGAATTTCAAAAATGGCGCTGAGGTTCCGTTTTTGAAATGGGTGCCGCTGCCGTACTCAGCAGAATGGCTGGTGGGAACTGGATCCTCTTGAATCCAGGCCTGCCACCGACACCTGAACAGGTGCTGCCGACGATGACGTCAAAGATGGCCACTGCAAGCCAATCATGACTTGTGACATCATTGGAGGCGGCGGCACCTGAAGAGGACCACAGAAGCCCTGGGGAGTTGGCAGGCACCCCCCAGGTAAAGACGCCAGAAGCCCTGGTGGGTGGGCGCCCGCCAGGCGAAGTCGATGAAGCCCTGGTGGGTTGGCGCCTGCCATGCAAAGATGTCGAAACCCTCGCGGTTTGGCTCCTGCCAGGCAAAGATGCCATAAGTCCTAGAGGGCAGCAGCCATGAAAAAGAGCTGATGCAGGCTGCCGCCCACTAGGTGAAGATGTCAAAGCCCTGGTGGGTTGGCGCCCGCCAGGCAAAGACGCCGGAAGTCCTAGTGGGAAGCAGCCACGAAAAAGAGCTGATGCCGGCTGCCGCCCACTAGGTGAAGACGTCGAAGCCCTGGTGAGGTTGGTGCCTGCCAGGCGAATACACCAAAGCCCTGGTGGGTTGGCATCCTCTTTGCAAAGACACTGAAGCCCTGGTGGGTTGGCGTCCACCAGGCGAAGTTGCCGATGCCCTGGTGGGTTGGCGTCCACCAGGCAAATAGGCCTAAGCCCTGGGGTGGTGGTGGCCACGCTAAAGAGCTTAAAGGCTGCTGTCCCCCAGGTGAAGACCTGTAAAATAAAATATTAAAATATTAAAGTGTGTTGTGTTATTTTAATATTTTTTTTACAGGTGGACTACAGGTGGCAGTGGGCCCTAATGTACAACATGCTGGTACTTGTGGTTTTCCAAGTACCAGCATGCAGGGAGGCGTGCTGGGACCTATAATTCACCTGCAACAGAAAATATTCTTTAAAATGCACCACATCACACAATCAACCTGGCACCCACCACCCAGGGGTGCTTGGGATAACCCGGGCTATCAGCCTAGGCCTGGGGTGCCCTGAGGAGGGGGACCCCTTTATTGGGGTTCTTGGGGATACCCGGCCTGGACTGACTAGCGGTCAGGGGTGATGCTGCGGCTGGGGGGGACTGGTGAAAGGGCTCCCCTGGCTGAGGCATCAGCCCCCCATTAAAAATAGTCTGGTGCTGGTCCTGGGAAATACAGGGGGACCCTACTCATTTTTCCCCCTGTATTTCCAGAATCAAGACCGGATCAGAGCCCAGTGCTGGTTGCACAACTTACGGGGGACTCCTACATCATTTGTCCCCCATATTTTGGCAACCAGGGCTGGTTCTGACTAGCCCAGTGCTGGTTGTAGTTAAATACGGGGGACCCCTATGTCATTTGTCCCCTGCGTTTAGCACAACCAGGACTGGCTGCCATTGTTTAAATAAAAAAAACTAAAAAAATGGCGTGGCCCCACCCCCAAAAATATAACCAGTCCCAGGTTTTTGGAGCCCAAGAAATGGTTATAACTAGATGGTTCGATTAGTCTTTCACCGCTACCCGAATGACAGCTCCGCTGCGGGATTTCAGTACAGATATCCTGGTGCGGAGTGCTCATTGGCTGAGAGAGGTGTGCCTTCCACCTCTTAGCCAATGAGCGGTTCTCACCATTGAATTCAATGGTGAGAAATGAGCGTGCTCTTTTCAAAAATGGCGCCTCAGCGCCATTTTAGAAAATTCAGAGATGGCCGCTACGAGCCAAACACGGCTCTCTACGTCATCGCCCTACCCCCTCAGCTAGCTTAAATAGAGCCAGCGTGCCCCGTCCATACAGTCCGTGGTCCGGGAGCTGGAGAGAAGACCAGCTGAAGACAGAAGACGTCGGGAAGCCCTGGATGGGCGATGGCCATGTAAAAGAGCTTAAAGGCCGTCGCCCTCCAGGTCAAAGTCCAGCATAATAAAATATATTTAAAAACGGTGTCTGTTTGTTTTATTTTAATATTTCTTTTGCAGGGGTACTATAGTTGCCAGCAGGCCGTTCATGTCCCACCTGCTGGTACTTGTGATTCTCCCAAGTACCAGCATGCGGGGGAGGTTTGCTGGGACCTGTAGTACTACTGCAAAAGACAATATTTATATTTTCTTATGTCTCAAACTACACATAATTAACCCGGCACCCACCACCCAGGGGTGCTGGGGATAGCCCTGGGCTATCAGCCTGGGCCTGGGGTGCCCTGTGGAGGGGGACCCCTTTATTGGGGGGTTCCCAACTCCCCAGAGATATCCGGCCTGGGCTAACTAGCGCTCAGGGGTGATTCTGCGGCTGGGGGGGCCTAGTGAAAGAGCTCCACTGGCTGTGGCATCACCCCCCCCCCTGCTAGACAGAGTCCGGTGCTGGTTTTGGAAAATACAGGGGGAGCCCTAGGCATGTTTTCCCCATGTATTTCCAGAACCATGACCGGCTCAGAGCCCTGTGGTGGTTGCACCAAATACGGGGGACCCCTACGTCATTTGTCTCCTGTATTTTGGCAACCAGAACAGGTTCTGAAAAGCTTGGTGTTGGTTGTGCTTAATACAGGGGGCCCCTACATCGTTTGTCCCCTGTATTTAGCACAACCAGTACTGGGGCTCCAAAGCCCGAGGCTGGTTGTTTTCTGGGGGGCAGGGCCACAACATTTTTTTTTATTGAAAACAGAAGCAGGCATCATGGATCTACCAGATCTGAGCCTGCATTCTGTGTGCTGCTACCTAACCCGGGTGCTAGCGCCTGCACCACCACCATCCGCACTGCTACACGCACCGCCACCGCTAAAGCCCACTACTGTCCCTCCACGCATAGGAGGAGGTGAGTATGAAATATTTTATTACATGTACACCATTGGATTACCTACTGGAGAAGAGGACAGATTGACTTCAGGGATACTAGGTGAGTATGTGAGATAGTGTGTGCATGTATGTTTTAATAAAATTATACTTTTCTACAGTGTGTGTTGTGTTTTTTTGTATTGCTTTTGTTGTGGAACTACAGCTACCCAATGTGGTTCTCCAAGTACCAGCATGCGGAAAAGACAATATTTATATTTTTTTATGCACTCTGCTGGTTGTGCCAAATACGGGGGACCCCTATGTAATTTTTCCCCTGTATTTTGGAAACTAGAACTGGTCCTGAAAAGCCTGGTGCTGGTTGTGCTTAATACGGGTGACCCTATGTCGTTTGTCCCCTGTATTTAGCACAACCAGTACTGGGGCTCCAAAGCACAGTGCTGGTTGTCTTCTAGGGGGCGGGGCTATGCTTTTTTATTCTTTTACACATTCAATATATAACATAGATGTATAGATCTCACTGCTGCATTCATCCATCTGTGACTTTTTTATTTCATTTTCTCAGGTGCATACACACTACCAATGGGCCCTCTGTTGCCCACTCATGCCCCCTTTGCACTGCACCACTGGCACTGTTCTGCACCACCGCTGCTGCCGCTACCTCACACGCCTACAGCCATCTCGCACTCTACACCTCCCAAACCAACCTCCTGTGTGCTGTCCCCTCTTACACCTGTGTTAGTGTACCATTTTGTTGCCCTTCTCCCCTGCAGGTGGCCCAGTTTGCTCATCCAAACCCTGAAGATAAATATTAAAAAAGCTATGAAATTCCATAGACAAAACACCTTATGGTTTCATATGTCCCATTAAGGCTGCTTAGACATGATCTGAAAATTCACAAAACCTATTGATTTTCTGCCACTCAAAGGGCCTGATTCACAGCAGCTCGTAAGCGGCTGCTCGTTCGCTCCGAGCGATGTTCGCACATCTGCGCATGCGTATGGGTCGTAATGTGCATGCACCAACCAGTCATTGCGGTCGGAAATCGTGCGCTTGGAAAACAGTGAGGGCCTGCTAATTTGAGTGACAGAATGAGGCGTTTGTGGGTGGTAACAGGGGAAGGTGCTTGAAAACGGGGAGTGGAGATCCGAACGCAGGCGTGCCAAATGGTCAAAACGGGCATTTAATGGGTGTGAATAATTAATAAAGCAGCGTCATCGACCACGTCACTTGGTTGTCTTTTAGCCTGAACTGCTCGCAGTGATAGAGGTAGGAAAATCCTACCACAAGAATAGCGAGCAGTTCAGATGCCTTTTGATGTACTCGATTAATCTAATAAATAGTGGAGATGATGTAAGATGCGAGCGGCCAAGGGGCGTCTTTACAAAATAGCGAGCGCATGTTTTGGATGCTCGCTCAGACATAGAGGCATCAACAGACCGCAAAGAGCGAGCGCTCAATTTAAATAGCCGGCACCTTTTTCAGAACGAGCATCCGCAAATAGCGTCCAGCTCTGAATGAGGTCCAAAGTTCAAAAAGCAATCAAATTACGATCTTTAAGGCTGGCGCCTTAATGGACGTGTTCATTGCGCAATACAGATATGGTATGCCATCATACTCTGTGGTTATCGGCAGATTCAGCACTCTCACAGAATGAGATTGCTGTCACTCACAAAATGGTGGAGCTGCTAATTCACATTGGAATACACACCTGCAGTCTATGCAACTGAGGTTTGAGCAGTTATGTGGCTCCCACATCCCAATCAGTGCACTCAATCTTCCCATTTGATCACCAAAACAATCTCACTGGCTTCCAACATCCTTCTCACTGCATGCACTTATCTCATTTAGAATACACCTTCAGCTCCCTTATTTTTAAAAATATCATACTCTGTCTATGCATGTACACTTTCTTCCCCTATATGCCTCCATGCTGCTATATATTCCCCAATCCCTACTGCTGTGTGGTCTCCCAACTGTGATAGTCTGTGTTCCCTCATCTGCACCAATGTTTTCCCCAGCTGCACTGCCCTGCATCCGTGCCTTCTCCACAGCCATGTTGCTGTCTTTCTCTCATCTGTGGCACTCTTTCTTCCTCCATCTGCACTACTCTGATCCCCCCAACCATGCAACTCTGTCTCCCCCCACCACCCGCACCACTCTGTCTTCCTCCGCATCCACACCAATCTGTCTTCCCCAATCCCTACTATTGTGTGTTCTCCTATTTGTGCTAGTCTGTATTCTCTTATCAGCACCAATCTGTCTTTACCCATATGCACTACTCTGTCTTCCCATGTCCATGCCACTCTCTTCCCCATCTACGTTGCTGTCCTCCCAAACCATGCAACTCTGTCTCCTGCCAGCACCCACACCACTCTGTCTTCCTCCCCATCCACACCAATCTGTCTTCGCCCATCCCTACTGCCATGTGGTCTCCAAACTATGGTAGTTTGTGTTCTCTCATCCGCACCAATCTGTCTATCTTTCTCCATCTGCACCGCCCTGCATCTGTGCCACTCTGTATCCTCCTGCACCACTGCCTTCCCCTAAGCCACGCCGTTGTCTTCCTTTCCTCTGTGGCACTCTTTCTTCCTCCATCTGCACCAGTCTGTCCCCCCCAACTGTGCAACTCAGTCTCCTCCCCCCACCTGCACTACTCTGTCTTCCTACCCATCCACACTAATCTGTCTTCACCAATCCCTACTGGTGTGTGTTCTCCTATTTGTGCTAGTCTGTATTCCCTTATCCACACCATTATGTCTTTACCCATATGCACTACTCTGTCTTCCCAAGTCCGTGCCACATCCACGTCGCTGGCCCCCCCAACCATGCCACTCTGTTTCCCCCCATCCGCACCACTGTTTTCCACCCATCTGCATTACTTTGGCTACCCCCCCTGTACTGCATAACCTTCCCTCCTCTACACACCTTTGTGTTTCACCTATCCATGCTACTGTGTCTCATCCCCCCATCCACACCACTTTTATCCCATCTGCACAGCTCTATTTTCTGCTTTGACCTCAGTTGCATAGACTGCATGTGTGTATTCCAATGAGCACAAAATTCTGTGAATTAGCAGCTCCACCATTTTGTGAGTGACAGCAACCTCATTCTGTGAGAGTGCTGAATCTGCCATTAACCACAGGGTGTGATGACATACCATATCTGTATTGCTCAAGGAACACATCCATTAAGGCGTTAGTCTTAATGATCGTAATTTCATTGCTTTTTGAAGTTTGAGTGGCAGAAAATCAATAGGTTTTGTGAATTTTCAGATTATGTCAAAGCAGCCTTAATGTGACATATGAAACCATAAGGTTTTTTGTCTATGGAATATATATATATATATATATATATATATATATATATATATACACACACACACATTTGGTATGCCTGGCTGCAATGGCTGCTTCGCCGTGGCCATCTGAGGAGAAGGTCCAGGGCTGTGGTACATTAAGCAGGTACAATGCACTTTCTTTTTAAACACCTTATGGCTATCACCAGTAATACACTTTACACATGGCACCTAGCACCAATCACATTACAATGGGTACCTAGCACCAGTAGTATTTCGAATACAGCTGCTTCCGGGCTCCTCCAGCGGCTGTGACAGGTGGCCGCGGCTCTCCTAAGAGCTTGCACATGCGCCGCCCTTTTGTAGATTTAAAGGGAAAGGTGCGCCAAATGTTAATCGTGTTTGGAGCGTGTCAACTACGTTTATTCTCCTGCACTTCATCCAGTGTTCACCAGCACCAGTATAGGGGAACCTAACCTGAGGGCCGCAACCTGTGTGTTGGATGCAGCCAAGTCCATAACTTCTTGCGAGGGTCCCTGGTGAATACCACCGGCACATTAGGCTCCGCACCTCAGCCATAGGTCTAGCCAATTCCCTAATATGGGCCACATCCACGATCCGTCCGAGAGTTGTGACAATCTACACAAAACCACATCGTATGGTCCTTCTTGGGAACCGATGGAACGGAGGTGGCTCAGGGACTGTTGGAGCTTGTAATGATGCCTAGCGCTAACATCTCCTGTACCTCATTGTAGATAACCGCCTGTGCCTCTGGTGAGAGCTGATATGCAGGTTGCCGAATCGGCCTATGCTCTATGTGGTGTGTAAGCAAGGAAGTCAGACCAGGCTTCCTACTGAAGTGAGCCTCAGAGGATCAAAACACTCACTTAAGCAGCTCCCTCTAAGTTCCTTGCTCCAACTTATTTCCTCTATACCACCCTCACCTCTGGCATCCTTGAAGAGGTCAGGAATTGGATAATTTCCTGATTCCTCCATTGGTATGCAGCATATGGCAGTTACCGACTTCAACATATTCACATGGTAGGTATACTGAATCCTACCATTGCTATCAAATGATACCACATAGGTGATGTCACTTAGGCATTTTGAAACCATGTATGGCCCCAACCAGGCAGCCTGGAGCTTGTTTTGGCATGTGGGCACCAAAACCAGCACCTTCTGCCCTACTTCAAAGACCCAGGGATGTGTGCCTTGGTCATACCAAGTTTTCTGCTTGATCTATGCTTTCGCAAGATTCACTTGTGGAAGCCCCATAAAATTCTCTAACCAATCTCTTCAACACATACTCCACCACTGATGCATCCTGGTGAGTCAGCTCCCCTTACCAAGACTCACAGAACAGGTCTAGGGGTTCACAGACTCTGCGGCCATATAGTACCTCAAAGGGCAAGAAACCAGTACGACAGGTATTGCTCCCAGTCTCCCCCCTCCAAAGTCACAAATACCCATAGCATCTGCTTTAGAGATCAATTGAATCTCTCGCACAGTCCATTTGCTTGGGGGTGATAGGAGGCGGTATGGAGTTGCTCACTCCGCACCTTGCCCAGAGACACTGGACCAAATCGCTCATAACCTGCATTCCTTCATTGGTTAAGATGTCACTGGGAAACCCTACTCTGCTAAATATGCCTAGCAGTGCATCCACTACCTTTTCTACAGTGATGACGGACATATATACAGCCTTGGTATACAGGGTGGTGTAATCCACAATGGTGAGGATGTATTTCTTCCCTGATCTACTGGGTTCCCAGACTATTGGCAATGACCTAAGGGGAGCATGAGCACTGGGGCATCCAAGCTGCTGGCACACGTCACAGGACTTACAGTAGACCCAGACATCAACTGACATTCCAGGCCAGAAAAGGTGTGGTGTCAGGCAATTCAGTGTTTGGTCCCTCCCCTGGTGTCCAGCCAAAGGGATTTTATGCACCACTGACATCACTGGTGCTCGAAAGCTCCTGGGAACCAACAGTTGAACCGGCCTATCCCCTTCTACCCTGCCTACCTGGTACAGTAACCCTTTCCACCAAGTCACACTCCTCACCCCATCCCAGATTGGCCACTGGTGCCTCATGCCTTCCAGGGATTGGTTGGAGAGCTAGCCTCCCTAAACTCCTGCCTGCAGCCCTCACCTTCTTCTAAGTTGGGACACTCTACAGGGGGGTATAGGTTGGGACTAGGGTCAGTCTGGATGGGGTAAGTCAGAGGGAGGTCATTGTGGTCACTCATACTCACCCCCAGAGTTGGCAAACCACTAGGGACAGGAGCATCACTGGGCACCTCCACAGGATGCAACGAGCTGAAATTAATATCCTCTGCATTGCTAGGGGATGTAGGCATACCAGAGGCAAAAGGCATGCTGGGTAGATGTAAAGATCTAGCCACTTTGGTCTTTTCTTCTGGGTTGGTTGGTGCTGTGGTTGGCAGTTTTGTAGATGCTGTGGACTTTTCCTCTGGGATGGGCTGTGTTGGGTTAGATGAGGACTGTAGTCAGGCAGCTTGACTCCAGGTGATGGCATTAGCGTAGGCAGTAACAATTCCCACCAAGTTCATTCATCATTACTACATCAGTTGGGAGGCCATCCATGACAGCAACATCTCTCAACTGTTGGCCAGCTCCCCAGTCAAGTTAGACTCTCATCATGGGTACCTCTCACTCCAGGTGGCCTTTTGGCCATGCAGGTGACTATCTCTGCAGAGCCTGCCTGCTGCTCACCACACTCCATAGGACTGACTAGAGAGGAAACAGTCTCTTTGGGCTCCCCTCCTGGGGTTAGAGAAGCAAGCCAGGCTCCAGCACTTGGATTTGGGGCATGAGTCTGGTGTGCTTGTGGTATGGGACACTTCATCCTTAGATGTCTGATTTTCCCACAGCTGTAGCACTTCTTGTCCAATCAGGGTCACAGTGGTCTCTGATGATTTGCAGGGACAGGATGAGGTGGTTGCTGGCCAAGAGCATCCGGGTTGGTGAATGCTTTCTTTGGGGGGTGATGAGCAGAAGAGGGGTGTTGTACACTTTTTTGGGGTTGGCTGCTGGTCAGGTGCTTCTGCCCTTGTGGCCGAATTGCCACATACTTGTCAGCTAACTGGGATGCCTTCTTCATCCTGGGTGGCTCCCGGTCTAGCACTCACTCCTTCACATCTGGGGTAGACCTGCAATAGAACTGCTCTCAGCACATAAGGTCAACCAGTGTGTCCCAGGTAGTTGCACCACATTACTTCACCCACTTCACCTTGTATTGCCTCAGCTGGGTGGTGAACTGATCGTGGGTGCTGGTAGGGTTCTTGGGCAAGTCCAGGAAATTTTTCCTATAAGACTTAGGAGTGAGTAAATATTGCTGTAGGAGTGCCCTTATGACTTTGTCAGTCCTCTGTGGCCACTCCTCGATAAGCCTCCAGTGTCTCTCCATGCAGAGTGAGTACTAAGGTGTAAATTTACTAAGCTGCCGATTTCTATTCGATGCCATCTGAGATCAATCTTGGATGATATCATCTGTTTTAACAGGGTACTGAATTTACTAAGCTGCCAATTTGGTCTCATTCGTGTTGTTCAATTGTGTAATCAATCGATATCATTCATATTTTTCATTCGTATTTAGAGTTTGATTTTGACAAACTCGAATGAACAGATGCACAGATGGATCATGGAGATCCATGATGCATTCATCCGTGTGTAAAGAAATACACACAGATGCACAGTGAGATCCATCTGTACTTCTGTGTTTAAAAAAAAGAAAACCTGTGTAAAAATATGAAAAAAAATGTTGTGACCCCCCCCCCCAAAAAAAAAAGAACAACCAGCAGAGGGCTTTGGGGACCCAGTACTGGTTGTGCTAAATATAGGGTTCAAATGACGTAGGGACCCCTGTATTAAGCACAACCAGCACCAGGCTATTCAGAACCAGCCCTGGTTGCCAAAATACAGGTGACAAACAACATAGGGGTCCCATATACTCCATTTAATGTGCTTTATTGCACATCTGAGGGAAAGGAGATGCCCTCAGTCTGGATTAGCACCCCTACCTTATTGGTTTAAAAGCATGGAGTCTGGTAATGAATATGCACACTGTATTAGGCACAATTCTAGGTAAGTCCTACAAGTTATATACTGTAGTGCAACTTTGGTTCATTTTTGGGGCATGGGTCTGCCTGGATTGCTTTGGTTGATCTGTTTCAGGGCAGCGCATTATAACACATTTTTCTTTTAAAACACATTTTAACCCTTCACTGTGTGTTTATTATACATGTACCTCACTTTTTTATTTTCATTCTTTATATGCAGCTGTGGCTGCTCTTAACTATCTCTTTTACACTGCACTTTTCTTACTATGGTGGTGCCCTGGGGCAGCTTAGCTGGGCTAGTTTGGGGGGTCCTGTGCTCTGCATTTGAATCCTAGTATGTTAGGGATCTGCCCTAAAGAGGTTACCTGGATATGGTGGGTAGGCCCATAACCTTGGCCAAGATTATGCTAAAAACCTCTATTGATTGCACAATTTTATTGCATTTATATATTATCAATAATTTGGAGTTGTGCACCTGAGATTTGTCTGTTTTCGTCCCCTATATTTAATGCAACCAGCACTGGGCTCTGATCTGGTCCTGGTTCTGGAAATGCAGGGGACAAAAAGCATAGGGTTCCCCTGTAATTTCCATAACCAGCACCAAAAGTTTTATAGTGGGTTAATGCCACAGCCAGGTTAACCGTTTCACCTGGTACCCTGGCCAAAGCATTACCCCTAACCCAAAACAAAACAAAGTAGGTGAACCAGCGTTGAAGGGGTTAAACCCCATTGTTTCCTCACAAAAGACAATGCAGAGTAGGATCTGCTCAAATTTTCTGCTCACATATGGAACAACCAAACTTACATGGTAGTTCTTTCCCGTATGCTCATCTAGGTATTTTTTCTAGCCGAATAAAGATGATAACTTTTGTATGGTAAGTATAAAGATGAAACTTACATTAGCGTTTTATCCTGCATACACATCAAGGTATCTTTCAGCAAAGGAATCCTCCCAGTGATAAAAGAGATAGATCTGGTCCCAAACGGAGAGGCAAAAATAACTCCTTTTAATAAACAAAGTTAAAAACAGAAACACTCCAACACAGGATACACGAGTCCCAGCTGTTCACCAAGCTGCAGTCGTCAGGAGCGGGGGGTGAGTCTGCCTCAGACAGCGATCGTGTCCCCGTGTGGATGAGTCCAGAATGTAGGTATGAAGGTTATCACCTTGGTAGCTTCAATGCGTTTCGATGGTCCACCCCTCTTTATCAAAAAGTGCCATCATCTCTACAAAGGTGAGCTTAAATGCTTGGTTTCCTCCAGTCACATGTTAATTGCTGCTGGACATGAATCACTTGTCAAAGACATATACACATTTAAAAAATACAGAAAAAGATCCAAATCAGATACGTTAAAATATGTTACACATAGTAACTGTAAAATTGGCAACAATCCTGCCATAGTAATACATAAGAATCAAAATATATAATAATATAATTAGATAATTTAATATAATAATATAATATATAAAATATATATTATAATATATAATATATATTATATAATATATGATATAATATTAGATAATATAATTGCAGAGGTTAGAAGGAGAAATTGCAGCAATATCAGGAATTACAAAACTAAACCTTAATCCAGACGACTTAATTCTCCAGGCGGACACTAGAAAGAGAAAGCTGTTGGGCAGAAAGGAATGAGGAAAAAGCTGATGTGGCAGGAACATAGCAAACTACATTTAAAGTCAAGACACTCAAGAAGAAAAAACAGATTAATATGCCCCTGTGCCTGACATCCACAGTGCTCCATAGGTCACCAGTTACCAACAATAGGGCAATTTGGACAGAATGTCTCTTTTCACAGCATCAATGATTTCATCTAAGAATAAGAATAAAACAAAGGCATCTTTCAGTGATGTGTGACAGTATTTATTCTGGACTCCAGCCGAGCCAACTGCTCCATAAATAGCTGCCACAACGTTTTCCTCCATTCCAGGTCACAATGGCGCACATAACTTTAGCGCTCACTTTCCTATACCTGTGCTTGGTTAGGTTTGGACAGTTGTCCGAATGTTATATCGACACCGGCAATGGAGGCATATGGGGAGACTGGGGTCCGGTTGAGTGGTGTCCATCTGGTTGTAAAGTCAAAGGATTCGCTCTGCAGGTAAGTCAATGGATGATGTCCACTTTGCTGGGAAGACGAGGGAAGAGTGTGGTGGGGATGGGTCTGTAAGAGAAGATAGAGACAATTATGCAGAGGACAAAATTGTGCAGCAATAGGAACAATTGTCTTAAAACACTGACTTGTAAATTGTGGTGTACACATGAACATGTAATAGACATGTAACAGACATTAGCTTCTAAAGGGGTTGGGTTCAGGATACTTGTACTCGGGATCTCGGCAGTCTAGAGGGTGGTGGGCTTTTCACAGGCTAGGTGAGAAGACTTTGATTCTGAGCTGTATCTATTAGATCGCTGAATCAGTCCCTAAGGGGTCTATTTACTAAGCTGTATTAGGAGACAAAGTGAGGTACCAACCAATCAGCTCCTAACTGCCATGTCACAGGCTGTGTTTAAAAAAATGACAGTTGGGAGCTGACTGGCTGGTACCTCATCACCTTTCACTTTGTCTCCTAACACCGCTTAGTAAATAGACCCCTATGCCTTTTTCAAACCTGATATTCACGGAACCATACAGTGCCTTTTTTTCCAGATCATCTGACTGGAGCACAGGTGTGTTCAATGACTAATACAATAGCTCTACAGCTGGTACTAGTTATTCCTGATTATACCTTGAAAACATTCAGTGTGAACGCGAGATTGTGAAACACTGGTTGTGAATTAAGCTCGGTACACACTATACAATTATTGGGCTGGTTTGCCAATAATCAGTGATCGGCCTTTATTGTATAGTGTGTATGAACTACGGGTTTGGTATGTAGAGAACCCACCACAACCAAATTTAGGGGCTCCAAGTCAAAACGAGTCCCGGTTTTGGTTCTGTAGTCAGTTCGGAACTCGGTCAAACAGGTCAAAAATACGTAATTTTAGCAGTTTTTAAATAAAAAAAAAAAACAGATCCAAAACCAAAACACGAAGATGAGTCTGAATGCAAACCAAAACACAGGGGTCGGCGCACATTTCTAGTATGAACGATTGTTTCAGCGTTTCACCGATAATATAGTTAGAAAACATCCACATTTCCTTCCTTCCATTGTCTTATCTGTCGGTCAAGACCGAAAATCTCTGCCTCAATGGCCAGGGCAATTAAATGAGGATAACCCACCTTGTCTTCTCAGCATTTATTTGCTTCAGTAAATTTGCAATCGTCCTTCCTTGTCGTCAGGATGTATTCTACAGTAGTGGCTCACTTTTCCTGTCATTATGCTAAGGCCACTGGCGGTTTTTACCTAGGGGCAGGGATTGCCTAGCAGTGGCAATGACATCTCATTGGAAGGTGTTTTCTCCCTCAGGGACTGCCAGTCTGGACTGCAATAGCAACACACCCCTCAGAACACACACATATATATGTATCTCGGCCATATTACACCTGCGCTAAACGTTTCTTATCTGTAAATACTGATCTAAAAATAACGACACCGGACAACGAGAGTTGGGATCACATTAGAGTCAAATTCGTTTTTACATCATCCAATTAAGATTTATTCATGATTTTTTCTTGAATGATTAAGCTAAAGTTAGTATGGTGGTGGGCAACTGAAAGAGCTCACAAATTACAACAAGAATGTGCATGCAAATCATTTGCTGGTGTCCAACTCTGTGTAAAAGGTACGCCCGGGCGGGCTGGGTCATTTCCCGGCAGGGACTTAGGAGTCTATTTACTAAGCAGTGTTAGGAGACAGAGTGAAAAGTGATAAGGTGCCAGCCAATCAGCTCCCAATTGTCATTCTTCAAACACAGCCTGCGAGATGACAGTTAGGAGCTGATTGGCTGGTACCTTATCACTTTTCACTCTGTCTCCTAACACTGCTTAGTAAATAGACCCCTAAAGCAGAGAGCACCCATCTAATACATTTAAATGATCAACTAATAACGTCTGTTCTTCCCGCCACAACACAAACAACCACTCAAACCGATGGGAAGGGGGAGGGGGGGGATTTCCAGAAGAACCAGTCACTGGCACTAATATCAAACACGCCCCTAGACACATTATAGGTAATCACCAAAGCATTGCAAAACACAATCCTGTAAAAGGGGTTAACATAACAATTGAAGGGCTGCTGCAACTGCAAACTTGGCGTTTAAACTGCCTCACGCATAATAAATATGCACTACTTCTCTGGTTGCTCACTCCCTGCTGCCATACCTCCGTTACAGCTACTGGTCCTTCCTGTGAATCCCTCTGGCTAGCAGCTCTACCCTGTTATTTGTGACAATATGCAGGTGTCGTGCTAAACTCCTTTGAGTATTGTACGTGTATCAGTTTTTAAACTTTTTTTCAATTTTTTTGTACTAAATGTATCTCATTGCTATTTTTTATTAGGTTCAAGAAAACCAGGGACCGGGTGATGATACTGCTGTGAAAGGAATCCGTTTATTTTGCTTTGACCAAGATGGCACTTTTGAAGCTACTATCCAGTCCACTGAGTCCGAGTGAGTGAAGAGCAGCTTTATCTTACAGCTAGGCAGACACTTCCAATTCATAAAATTGTAATATTTGAACTAGCCGGGTGCTACAAAGGGTTGTGCTTTCCAAATAGCAGCTGCAAGTGGTAGGAGACAGTCCTTCTCCAAAAACAATAAGAAAGTGTAAATAATAACATCGGTATGGGGGCAAATCACAGATAATACTTCATGTAAAAACGTATATTTATATCCTTACTGTACAAAAGAGACATACATTCATATGTAAAAGATGTACTGATCACATAGCAGACCCCAATTGACCCCCAAATGCATCATGTAATTGGACCAATTTCTGTGGTTGTGAAGATGTTAATAATCAAAGTCCATTCCTGGATATATCTTAATGTAATTGGCAGCTGACACAATTTTGTAGGGAGAACTGTCCGGTTATTATGGTAAATTACCACGCCAGGTCGGTGAATCCGGGGTTCTTTAGCAGGTACTGGTCCATGCAGAGTAGTTATAGATGGTTATTAGTTACAAGTAGATGACAAGTTTACAAAAAATCCACAACAGGTCCACGTAGGCCCTGTGCCGGATCGTTAGAAAGCACCTACTAGTCGCCCACGGCTCACCTTCTATTTATTATCTTCTAGAAGGTGCTAGATGAATTATAAGTAGATTCTGATTGGTTGCTACTTTATAGGCAACTTCCCCTTCTTTAAAATCCCACTTTAGTAAATGCACCCTCTGTGTGCGCTGTCCGCCAGTGCATTTGTTTACCTACTGTGACACAGACAGGAAAGGGGTCCCTCTCCTGGGGTAGATGGACTCCCTCTTTACACACACACAGCAGCCGGAGAAACAGGACACAAGTCTGGGATTCTCGTACAAACTGGTCAGCGCCAGTCTTTATTGTACCAAACGCATAAACAAAATAAAATATAAACAAAACCCTAGCCCGTCTGGGCTCTAACTAGACAGTAGGGTCCCTCTCCACAGAACACTAAAAACATTACTTACCGAATTGTGTTAACAGTGTCTCAGAGCGAGCTATCCTGCGGGCCTGCTCTCCCAGGCGTGAGACACTCAGCTACAAACAAACCCAGCTTATATTTGCCACTTCCAGGTGCAAGCCCTAATGAGCCTGTTACCAGGATGAAAGGCCCAAAACCTGGAGTGGCCTGTGGATGGAACCCTCCCTCTCCTCACATCCACACCCCCAGGACCCATTCCGGCTTTTCACCAAAGCCAACATTTCTAGTCTGTTTTTACAAACAGACTTCTCCTGGGGGTCTTAAACCACATAGGACAGGAATTTGGGACACACATAGAAGCCATCCAGCACTTCTCCGGTGCTTCTATCACACCACATATAAAAGCGCTGTGTCTCTCAGTGTCAGCTCAGCTGCGAATTAAAGTTGATAAAAATATGTTTTTTTTCTATTGTTTGTACTACGTCTGTGCGCTGTTCCGAGTGTGGCTTTCTTCACGTACATATAAGCGATATGACTGCACGCGCGGTGTCAACTAGGCAGCAAATTTAAAAAGTTGACAAATTATTTTTTCATGTATTGCTTGTGCTGTCCCCAGTGTGTTTTTGTTCACGTACATACAAGCGCTGTGTCTCCATGCAGTGTGCGCTGAGTGTTGGTGCCCAGTTATTTTTAATTGTCATTTATAAAAATCTAAATCTAAATTTTATTGTGTGTATTATCCCTCATACGCAGACTCTCTGGTGCTCATAAGTGTACTACAGGGGTGTGCTACCCAATTAGGAGGGGGGGAGTAGTATGGCCAGCAGGTCAGTCTCTTACTTATTTAAAGTATACAATAGGCTGATTTGGAGTTAGCTACAGCTATTAAGTTTCTTGGCTTCTCTTTCAACCCTTGTGAGGAATCCTTGGCTACTGACATTGTAATCTTTTATGGCGCGTGGCAAGGAAAGGTCATCCGGTCACAGATATTGGTGGCTTCGCGGTGGGATAATCCCAGGTGGCTTTTCAGTTACCCAATTGGAGAAGCCAAGATAGCCAGGAGAGGAGTAACTGCAGTTCAGGAGAACGCCCAGGATGGCTGACTACAGCAAAATGTCCAAGGACGAACTCAAAATGGTGTGCCAAAAAAAGGGTATAGAAATCCCATACAGAGCAACCAAAAGCAAATTAATGGAGATGCTCATTAGCTGGGAGGAGTCGAACCAGACGGCATTGGTAAGCGTGAGTGAGAGGGAGAGAAGTTCAGAAATGTATGTGGGAGAGGATTTGGTGAGGGCTTTGTAGGCAAGTGTAAGAACCTTGAATTGGCATCTGAAGGGGAAGTTGAGCCAGTGTAGGGCTTGAAGGAGAGGGGAAGCAGATGTAGAATGTCTGAAGAGGAAGATGAGCCGAGCAGCAGCATTGAGAACTGATTGTAGTGGAGAGAGGTGAAAGACTGGGAGGCCAGCTAGGAGAAGGTTAGAGAAGTCCAATCTGGAGATGACCAGTGAGTGTATGAGAGTTTTAGTGGCATCCTGGGTGAGGAAGGGTCCAATCCTGGAGATATATTTTAGGTGGAAATGGCAGGACTGTGAGAGGTTCTGAATGTGTTGTGTAAATGAGAGGGAAGAGTCTAGGATAACTCCAAGACAGCGCACTTTGGGGCTAGAGGAGATAGTTGTGGCATCAATAGATAAGGAAATTGTGGGAAGGGAGGTAGTGGAAGAGGGTGGAAAGATGATCAGCTCAGTCTTAGACATGTTAAGTTTAAGAAAGTGCAGGGACATCCATGAGGAAACAGCAGAGAGACAGTTGGAGATATGGGTAAGGAGCGAGGGGGAGAGCTCGTGGGTGGAAAGGAAAATTCAGGTATCATCAGCATAGATATGATATTGGAGTTCAAAGGAGTTTATGAGTTCACCTAAAGAGGATGTATATAGGGAGAAAAGGAGAGGTCCAAGAACAGAACCTTGGGGAACTCTTACTGTTAGTGGAAGTGGGGGGGAGAGGAGTCAAGAGAGGACACAGAGAAGGAACGATCAGAGAGATAGGAGGAAAACCAGGAGAGGGCAGTGCCACATAAACCAAGAGAGTGAAGGATTTGCAGGAGGAGAGTGTGGTCTACAGTGTCAAATGCAGCAGAGAGGACAAGGAGAATGAGCAGTGTTATGGCCCTTGGATTTGGCAGCAAGGAGGTCATTGCTGACTTTTGTGAGGGCAGTTTCAGTGGAGTGGAGAGAATGGAAGCCAGACTGAAATGAGTCAAGGAGGGAGTGGGAGGAAAGAAAGGTGGTAAGGCGGTTCTAAACAATATGCTCAAGGAGTTTGGAAGCAAAAGGGAGAAGAGAGATGGGTCGGTAATTTGAAGGTATGTTAGGATAAAGGGTATGTTCAAATGCAGAAGGGGACAGTGTCAGATTATAGGGAGACAAAAGTCCAGGAATGATGATGTTCGTCCATGCAAGATGACGTTTTGCCTCTTTCTGAGTTCCGTTTTTTTGGAGGGAAAAATCCGAACTCCACGTGCAAACTCGAACCTATCCGAGCCTGCACATCCCTTGTAAATACCAGGTCAAGTGAGTGCCCACTCACATGGGAGGGTGATGAGGTCCACAGGATAGAGAGATAGCGTTCGTGGGGGAAATTTGAATAAGATTATTTGGGTTACTGTAACATGGATGTTAGATAAATTTGGGGGACCGATATGAATAGAGTTTAGTGATGGTGCGGGCACCTGAGCTAGAAAGGGAACCTGTAGTAGGTGGACAGGGAGGGAGATGTGGATGGCAGTGGGGTGAAGTGACAGGGAGAGGATTGTAGGAGGAGGGTTTGGTGGTGGGGTAGTAATACAGAGGGGGGGTAGAACAGGAAGATAGTGGAGTAATGGGAGAGGAAGGAAGAGTAGGCAGACAGAGGAGGGGGGAGAAGGGGAGGAGGAGGTGGAAGAGATAAGGGGAAAAGGATAAAGGTGGAAGCAGGGGGCAGAACTGAGGATAAGGTAGAGACTGAGTGAAGGAGGGAGTTGAGTAACACTTGTCATGGTATTTATAAGTAAACTAGAGGAATACAATTTGTAAATGTAAAAGAAATCTGAGTGTAAGAGATTTGTAGAAATGCAAGTGAAACAACAGTGATGGTAAATATGTATGCTTGTTATTGAGAGGATTAAAAGTGGGGATTTAGGGCCTGATTCAGAGCCGCTCGTAAGCGGCCACTCGTTCGTTCCGACCGACGTTCGCACAACTGCGCATGCGTACGGATTTTAATACGCATGCGTGAACCAGTCAGTGCGGCCAAAAATTGTGTGCTCGCTAAATAGCGAATGCCTACTATTTTGAGTGACAGAATGAGGCGTTTGTGGGTGGTAACAGGGGAAGGAGCTTGAAAACGTGGAGATCCGAACGCAGGCGTGCTTAAAGGTCAAAACTGGCGTTTTAAGGGTGTGCATAATTAACAAAGCAGCGTCATCGACCACGTCACTTGGTTGTTTTATAGTTAGATCTGCTCGCATGATTGTGGTAGGAAAAACCAACCACAAGAATAGCGAGCAGTTCATACGCCGTCCGATGTCCTCGATTAATCTAATAAATAGCGGAAATGACGTATGATGCGAGCGGCCAGGGGGCGTTTTTTTCAAAATTACGTTCGCATGTTTTGTTCGCTCGTTCAGACATAGAGGCGTGAACAGACCGCAAAGAGCGAACGGTTAATTTAAATTGCCAGCCCCTTTTTCTGGACGAGCGAGCGCAAATAGCGTCCGGCTCTGCATCAGGCCCTTAATGTGTGCAGAATTTGAATAATAACGCAGATCGTAAGCAGATAGAGGATGTGAGGTTAGGCAGGAGAGCTAAGATACAGGAGAGTGTTTCAAAGAGGAAAGATGTAAACTGACATGAGGACAAGTATGATAAGCATTGAGATGTAAGTGCGAATCCGAAGGCCAGCAGTATTCACAGCAATCGAAGTGTTGTGTTCTTGCCATGATTGTGCAGGGAATCCAGTTGTAACTGTCCTGAATCTTTAGACCGTTGAGGTTTGATGTTTGTTGGATCTTAGAGTTTCCTCCTTCTGTTTAACCAGGGTTTAACGCAGGTCTAACGCTAGTTTGTGCACTTAAAAATGCTGCACTTTGAAAACCTGCACCATCCAGCAAGCTATCCAGCTAGTTACTGACACTTATACAGAGATGCAGGAAAGTGTGGACACTAATTAATTAACCCCCCCCCATTGGCCAGCCAAAAGAAAGCTAACAATAAAAATGGATTAAGTAAACAAGCAACACATACCAAATATCAAGGGCTAGAAATAAATAAAGCCTTCACATTGGTCAATAGGCTGGAGAGAATCCTTATAACAAATTAACTATTACAAATCATAAATCATTAGAAACAATAGCATAAGGATTCAGTGAAGAAAAAGCTAGTTACCTATAAGTCTAATTAATAAAACAGGCACAGGAGGAAGAATGATATTCTGCAGTCAAAATCAGTTTTTGCACTTAAAAAAGCCTGCACCATCCGAATGTGGCATACAAGTGGGCAACACCGGCCGGGGTACCCCGAGAATCATTGCCGACTGCTGTACCCAAATCAGGACGCTAAAGTTTGCCAAATTTGTAGACAGTGCTGGGGACATTGATGGATACTTGCAAGTATTTCAAATGACTTGCAGACTCCACGAGTCAGACACTTAGGGGTAAATTTACTCAGCTTGAATGACATCGAATGTGGCAAAAACGACCGTTAAATGCATATTCTGAATTTACCAGATGCTAAAATCAGCCGATTTTGCTACGTTCGATGTCTAAAACTCAGTCGAGAACATCTGAAAATCAGACGATAACATGTTTTCATACAAATAGACCATGGATTCAACTTGGCAGCCTTTTGCTATAGACATCAATAGGACTTTAAATGTTACTAAGGCTTCGTATTTGATATAACGGCCGAAACATAGTGCAAATCGTCCACTAAAGACGCCAAATAGAAATCTCAACTAGAATACCTTTTTCAATTCAAGTTTCACATCTCAACCTACTCAACCATCACTGACAACTCAATTCTGTGGCCAATAAACGGGGATTAAGCACATGAACGATGTTCTGGCCAACACAGATGCACAGAAGGATCAGTGAGATCTGTCTGTGCTTCTGTGTTTAACAAAATGAAAACCTGTGAAAAAAAACGCATGCCCCCTCCCAAAAGAACAACCAGTACTGGGCTTTGGAGACCCAGTACCGGTTGTCCTAAATACAGGGGACAAGCAATGTAGGGGTCCCATGTATTTACTGCAACCAGCACTGGGCTCTGATCCGGTCTTGATTCTGGAAATATAAGGTACAAATAGTGTAGGGGTTCCCTGTAAGTTCCATAACCAGCACCAAACTTTTTCTAGCTGGGGGGGTAATATCACAGCCAGGCCAATAAAGGGGTCCTCTTCTTCAAGGCACCCCAGGACTGGGCTGATAGCCCGGGGCTATCCCCGGCACCCCTGGAGCGGTTGGTATTGGGTTGATTATATAAAGTGTGATGCGATTGAAAGATTTGAAAATAGTATCTTTTGCATTGGAACTGCAGGTGACAACAAGTCTCCCCCGCATACTGGTATTTGGAGAACCACAAGTACCAGCATGCGGGGTATTATGGATCCTCTGGTACCTGTAGTTCCACTGCAAAAGAAATACTTAAAAAACAACAGAACACACACATAGTGAAAGTAAATATTTATTAAAACATGGAATACAGATTTTGAAGCTCTCACCCTTAAAAAAATAAACAGAGCTAACAGAAATGACAATTAATCAGTTTATTAAAATAGATAATTTCATAATATCCGACATATTAAAAACCAGTTCTATATATAGCATTCAAGTCTTTCTCTGATAGTCATATTGATATACTGTATATACAATGATCCGATTATTTAATAACAATTGTATTCATATATAAAATATATCAAAAAGGAAAAAAAAGAAAAAATGATGGGGGCACTAAGCAGAAATTGTGTCAAAATTGTTGATAAATAAATTACAAGCAAACCTGTAGACCCGTTGCTACCAATGAGGAGCTGACCCTCATATAAACAATACGAAAAAGAGGCAGAAAATGGAAGCGCAGTCACTTGCAGAACTGTATCAATAGAGTAAATATCAACTTAAAAAAGTTGTATAAAAATGTCAATAAATGTAATAAAGCTATATATGGAGATGAGATCATATAAATAGACATATAGACATGTAAAAAAATAAAGATAAATCAAAACAATCTCAAAAGGTCAGTAGGAAGTAGCAGAGGCGTCATATACCTTGGTGACACCTGGTGCGGACGCTCCGAATCCTGCTGTGCACTGCAGACGCACATTCCTGGAAGGGGGTGTGGCTTCACGAGAAGGGGCGTGACCTTGCAAACAAAGCCACGCCCCTTATGTGTGGTGATCTTGGGGGAGTTACCGCCTCCCGTTCTCAGCACACAGCGGGCTTCCCCAGCACTCCTGCAGCTGCTGGGGCAGCCCACAGTCTCTCCCTGCCTCTCTCCTCATCCTGGCGTCACGGTGACACCATCCGACGGGGTGACCCCAAAATAGCAGAGCATAGCTATTTTGGTGTCACCCCCTTCGGATGGTGTCACCCAGTGTGGCCTGCACCCCCCGCTCCCCCCTTATGATGCCAGTGGGAAGTAGCTGCTTAAGTCACTTGCAATAATCAGCAAGAGTAACAGTCTCTTAATAATTACTGTAGCAGAATGATAAACAATCTTGAATAAGATATAATTATCATTTAGGTTGGTATTGGAGAGTCTTGAATCAATGTAACAGTTCCAATTGGACTAATAAAATGCATTAATCCCAGAAACTCTCTGAAAACAAGCTGATAGTTAAAAGTACCTACAGTAGGAACAGTCCAAACTCTTGTTCTCTATGAATGGCCCACAGAACACCACTATGATTTCACCTTTAAAATATTCAGCATCACAATAGTCAGATGTAACAGCCACAGGTCTCGACACAATGGTGTTATAGAGACCTAGGCCCATATTCAATTTGGAGCAAAAAGCCCAAGGCCGGACTTTTCGCCGTCATCTGAGGTTTTGCCAGCAAAAAAGTACAGTTCGCGTCCCGCGTATATCCCAGTACTCAATTGCAGATGTGCGAAAACGGGACCCGACGAAATTGAAATTGGTGAAAAGTTCTGTCAGTTTTGGGGAAATCAACCTAAGACCCCCCAAAAGATGCTCTGACATGGGGGTTCACTATGGGTAACCCCGATTAGCCCTGGTGAAGGTATTTGGGGTCATTAAATGGTCTCAATAGGCGCTATTTAGCGTCTTTGGTGACAGGGGTGAAGAATAGTGTTTAGCAATTTATCATCAAATTTGGGGTACATGAAAATGGGTGCAAGTGTGGAAAGCCGTGCTGGGATAAAGTGTCTGATCCCAGCTTCAGCAGAGCTGCAGGGGTAGGCAGAAGGGATGTGTCCTCCGTGGGACACATCGGTTGCCGGCACTGGGACAGTGATATCCGCAGCGTTGGTGCAGATGTCGCGGGTACCTGGTGAAGGTACCGCCTGGTCCCCTCCACCAGTGCTGGCGGCACAATGGCATTGGGAGAAGCTTGGCTCCGGGCACAAGCCTGGCAGCCAAGAACTGGCGGCGGGTGTTTGGCTCTGGCTGTGAGTCAAACATGGCTCGCGTGCCAGCAGCCAACAGGAAGAAGACATGGGTCATAGCCCCGCCCACTCATAGTATCTTGTATTAGACGCCGCTGAGCTGGAAATGGCAGTTCGGCGGCGGAGTGGGAGGAGGGAAAACCTCCCGAAGATCAGAAGAAAGTGTCAGAGTTCAGCCGGGGATCGGCCATCCCTTACCATCCCGCTGGCTTCCTCTGACTTCCCGGGCAGTCGGGCGGCTCATGCGGCGACGTGGGAGGTGCTGAGCATTCTCCCTGATGCTGTGTCCCGGGCGGCCTGGTGCACGGGGATCGGAGTCCCTGTCATGGGTGCCACCATGACACTTCCTGCTCTGACTGCTTTTCCTCTCCTGACAGTCTGGCCGGTCAGCTGATGCTGTGGCCCAATCAGTGGGCTTCCAGGGGTATATTTCCAGCTCCTGTGTAGCAGGTAGTTGCCTGAACAACCATTGTCGCTGCTAGTGTTACTAGTGGTCTCTCGTTCCAGGTTCTCTTGCTTCCAGTGATCTATTCCTGTGTACAGCTATATCGTCCATCTCATCAGTGCTTTACCACCTCAGCCTGTGTGCAGCTATATTGTCAGTGCGTTATCACCTCACCTGTGTGCAGTATACCTCTACCCACCTCGTTACTGGACTCTGTGGTCTCTACCTTCGTGTTACAGTATTGCACCGTGGTGCACTCTTTCTGACCGGCAACCCGGTAGAGTGTGTCCGCAGTGCACACTTCCTTGTACCTCAAGTACAGTCTCCCTACGTGCCCCTTACTGGCACAGACCCTTTGGGCCATGAGTGTTCGTTTCTCCTTTTTCCCACAGGCTTTGGTCACCTAGTCAAAGGACCGCGACCGCGACCTGCTTACGAGGTGCAGCTCAAGCCCATATCCCGATTGGTGGGGTCACTGGCGAACACCATCTCGTGGGTTAGATTCCGCACCTTTGACTAGGTCTCACCAACGACCAAGACCCGTGGATGCGGAGGTCGTACATTCAGGCCCATCACCTCCGTTTCCTCCCGCAGCCTCTGGCCTCAGCTTCCAGAAAACCGCCTCCAAGCGTGACAGTTTGTTCAGGCCCAATGGAAGCTACGGGCTCCCCAGGTACTGGGAATCTCCAGGAGCTAACGGCTCGCATGGATAACCAGGAGGCGGCACAGCAACATGTGGCCCAGTACCTACTGGAATTATCTGGTCAGCTCCTGTCTATTCAGAACACTCTGGCTACTATGTCTCATGCTCCACCTTCTGTCGCTCCTACGGTTTCTCCGGTATTACCTTCGGGGGTCGTTCCTCAAAAATCCCGTTTGCACTTGGCTACTCCCGAGAGGTTCGATGGTACGCCCCAACGATTTCATGGTTTCATAAACCAGTGTGAGATCCAGTTCGAATGCCTTCCCCAGAATTTCCCTACCTCCCGGTCTAACCGGAGCAGCTCTGGATTTGGCAGATCCCCTTGTGGGAACGAGCAGATTCACTCGTATCTAGATATGAAGAGTTCGTGGCAGCTTTCAAAAGGATCTTCGATGAACCCGGGAAATCCGTCTCTGCTTCTTCAGATTTGCTTCGCGTTCGTCAGGGTACCCGGTCCGTCGGGCAATATGTGGTATAATTTCAAACCCTGGTGTCCGAACTAAAATGGAACGAGGAAGCACTGAAGGCAGCCTTCCTACATGGCTTATCTGAGAGGATGAAGGATGAATTGGCATCTAGGGATTTACCTCCCACCTTCTCGGATGTTATATCCCTCTGTATAAAGATTGACCTTCACCATAGAGAGCGGTGGGGAAATAGGGAGCATGGAGATACTGCCCCTCCTTCCTTCCTTAGCAGTGAGGAGCCGATGCAAATTAACAGATCCCGGTTAAGTACCGCCGAACGGAACCGGCGTTTTCAAAATAAATTGTGCTTATATTGTGCTGCTCCAGAGCACATATTAAGGAACTGTCCTATATTAGCAGGAAACGCGAAACCCTAATTGATGTTGGGAGCATGCAATTGGGGGTTATTTCTGACTCCTCCCAAATAAATGACAGTTTATTGCCTGTGTCGCTTTCCTACCGGTCCAGGACAAGGATGGTTAAAGCCCTTGTGGATTCTGGGGCTGCCGGCAGTTTCATTTCTAAGTCACTGGTTCAGACCCTAGGCATCCGGTGGTTCCATTGCCAAACAGGTTACTGTTCTCAGGTGTAGATGGCAAAACCTTGTTAGGAAGATCTATTTCCTCTAAAACCCTGCCAGTGTTCCTCCAGATTGGATGTCTGCACCAGGAGACAATTGAATTTTTTGTTCTTCCCGACTCAGCCTATGAACTAGTTTTAGGCCTCCCCTGGCTACAAAAGCACAACCCTACATTTGAGTGGTCCAGTATGCAGATTTTATAGTGGGGTCCAAGTTGTTTCCATGGATGTCTCGTCCAAGTACTCCCTGTCCGCACTAATATGGTGTCCTCCAGTGGAAATATAAGCTTCCCCTCGTCTGACAAGCCCAAGTGTTCTTCTGTTCCCGGTCTACCAGCAGCTTATCAAGATTTTGCCGATGTATTCTGCGAACAGGCTGCGGATAAACTTCCACCTCATCGTTCCTGGTACTGTGGTATTGAGCTCCTGCCAGGGAAGAACCCTCCTCGGGGTCGAACCTACCCATTATCAGTTCCTGAAACAGCCGCTATGGCGGCATATATAAAAGAAAATCTAGCTAAGGGGTTTATCCGGCCCTCCACTTCTCCAGCAGGGGCAGGGGTTTTTTTTGTTAGCAAGAAGGCAGGCATCGGCCTTGTATTGACTACCGTGGTCTCAACCAGATTACTGTAAAGAATCGATATCCTCTGCCTCTGATTCCGGAGCTTTTTGATAAAGTTCACGGGGCCTCTTTGTTCACCAAACTTGATCTGCGGGGTGCGTATAATTTAATTCATATTAAAGCTGGAGATGAGTGGAAGACCGCTTTTAACACCAGAGACGGCCACTTCAAATATCCCGTAATGCCCTTCGGACTCTGCAACACCCCAGCGATATTTCAAGGTTACGTGAACGAGATTTTCCGGGATGTTCTCTACAGTTTTGTTATAGTCTGTTTGGATGATATTCTAATTTCTTCCAAGAATTTGCAGGATCATTGCCAGCATGTCCGCGAAGTCTTGTCCCGCCTCCGGAAGCATCACCTTTATGGAAAAATATCCAAGTGCCTTTTCGAACAAACCGCGGTACCCTTCCTAGGGCACATAATTTCTGGAAAGACCCTCCGGATGGATCCGGAGAAGTTAAAAGCCATTTCTGACTGGCCGTTACCCAAATCCTTGAAGGCTACTCAACGCTTCTTGGGTTTTTCAAATTATTACCGGCGGTTTATACCAACCCCAATTGGACAAACCATTCACAGTTGAGGTAGATGCTTCTTCAGTAGGGGTAGGGGCAGTACTGTCTCAAATCTCAACTGATGGAAAGTACCATCCCTGTGGGTATTTTTCTCGTAAGTTTTCCATTGCCGAAAAGAACTACGGAGTTGGTGACCAGAAACTACTAGCTATGCGGTTAGCTTTAATGGAATGGCGGCATTTGTTGGAAGGAGCCAACTTTCCAGTTACGGTGATCACGGATCATAAAAACTTAATCTACCTCCAAACGGCTCACCGTCTAAATGCTAGACAGGCCCGTTGGTCCTTGTTCTTTTCAAGATTTAATTTAAAACTTCAATTTCATCCTGGCAGTCTAAACAGAAAAGCTGACGCCCTCTCACGGTCTTTCTTGTCCAGCACTCAGGAAGAGGATCATCAACGTTCCCGACCAATTTTAGATCCTGTAGTCTTCGCCTCCACTCAGATTTGACTCCTCCCCCAGGGAAAATTTTCGTGACCCCAGAACTACGGGGAAAATTACTAACTTGGGCTCATAGCTCTCTGTTTGCTGGCCATTCTGGCATCCTCAAGACTTACAAGTTTCTTCAGCGTTCCTATTGGTGGCCCACAATGAAAGGGGATATTCGAGAATTTATTCTTTCATGTGTAAAATGCGCTCAGCATAAGACTCCTCGCAAGAAGGCAGCAGGTCTCCTGCGACCCCTGTCCATTCCTAATATGCCTTGGACCCATATATCCATGGATTTCATCTCTGAACTACCATGCTCCCAAGGATACAACACCATATGGGTAGTCGTGGATCACTTTTCTAAGATGGCACACTTTATTCCATTAATGGGTCTCCCTTCTGCTCCGCAGTTGGCAAGAGTCTTTATTAAGGAAATATTTAGGTTGCATGGACTTCCTAAAGAGATCATTTCTGACCGCGGAGTTCAATTCGTAGCTAAATTTTGGAGAGCCTTATGTAGCACTTGTGGAACCAAGTTAAAATTTTCTTCAGCCTACCATCCACAAACTAATGGGCAAACCAAAAGAGTTAATCAAGAGCTGGAGACTTTCATAAGACTCTTCGTTTCCTCCTCACAAGATAACTGGCTGGATCTATTACCTTGGGCAGAATTTTCACATAACTTCAAATATCACACTTCCTCCAAAGCCACTTCTTTTTTTACGGTGTTTGGGAGACATCCTCGAGTCCCAGATTTTCAAAATTTGCTTACTGTAGAGGTTCCTGCAGTTTCTAAATTGGTAGAGTCCTTCGCGACCATTTGGAGGAGGGTTCATTCTTCTCTGAAGCAGTCGTCTAAGAACTACAAAAAATTTGCGGATAGACGACGTGTTGCTGTCCCACTGCTGAGAGTTGGAGATAAAGTCTGGGTATCCTCCAGGAACATCCGTTTGAGAGTACCTAGTATGAAGCTAGCTCCGCGCTTCATTGGTCCTTACCGTGTTCGCAAGGTCATCAACCTGGTCGCGTATAAGTTGGAACTCCCTCCTCAACTAAGAATATCCAAGACCTTTCATATTTCTTTACTGCGTCCTCTAGTGCTGAATCGTTTTCAAACTTCTGCTCCCAAGTTACCTCAAGTGCAAACTTCTCAAGGTACAGAGTTCGAGGTAGGGAGGATTTTGGACTCTAGATTTACCCAATCTAAAAAACTCCAATATCTCATTGACTGGAAAGTGTACGGTCCGGAAGAAAGGGCATGGATCAGGGCCACAGACGTTCACGCGCCTCAAATGATTCGAGCCTTCCATACTAGATTTCCTGGTAAACCTGGTGGGTGTCCGGTGTCCACCCTGAAAGGGGGGGTACTGTCAGAGTTCAGCCGGGGATCGGCCATCCCTTACCGTCCCGCCAGCTTCCTCTGACTTCCCGGGCAGTCGGGCGGCTCGTGCGGCGACGTGGGAGGTGCTGAGCATTCTCCCTGATGCTGTGTCCCGGGCGGCCTGGTGCATGGGGATCGGAGTCCCTGTCATGGGCGCCGCCATGACACTTCCTGCTCTGACTGCTTTTCCTCCCTTGACAGTCTGGCTGGTCAGCTGACGCTGTGGACCAATCAGTGGGCTTCCAGGGGTATATTTCCGGCTCCTGTGTAGCAGGTAGTTGCCTGAACAACCATTGTCGCTGCTAGTGTTAATAGTGGTCTCTCGTTCCAGGTTCCCTTGCTTCCAGTGATCTATTCCTGTGTACAGCTATATCATTCATCTCACCAGTGCTTTACCATCTCAGCCTGTGTGCAGCTATATCATTCATCTCACCAGTGCTTTACCACCTCAGCCTGTGTGCAGCTATATCATTCATCTCACCAGTGCTTTACCACCTCAGCCTGTGTGCAGCTATATTGTCAGTGCTTTACCACCTCAGCCTGTGTGCAGCTTTATCATTCATCTCACCAGTGCTTTACCACCTCAGCCTGTGTGCAGCTATATCATCCATCTCACCAGTGCTTTACCATCTCAGCCTGTGTGCAGCTATATCATTCATCTCACCAGTGCTTTACCATCTCAGCCTGTGTGCAGCTATATCATCCATCTCATCAGTGCTTTACCACCTCAGCCTGTGTGCAGCTATATCATTCATCTCACCAGTGCTTTACCACCTCAGCCTGTGTGCAGCTATATCATTCATCTCACCAGTGCTTTACCACCTCAGCCTGTGTGCAGCTATATCATTCATCTCACCAGTGCTTTACCACCTCAGCCTGTGTGCAGCTATATCATTCATCTCACCAGTGCTTTACCAGCTCAGCCTGTGTGCAGCTATATCATTCATCTCACCAGTGCTTTACCATCTCAGCCTGTGTGCAGCTATATCATTCATCTCACCAGTGCTTTACCACCTCAGCCTGTGTGTAGCTATATGGTCAGTGCGTTATCACCTCACCTGTGTGCAGTATACCTCTACCCACCTCGTTACTGGACTCTGTGGTCTCTACCTACGTGTTACAGTATTGCACCGTGGTGCACTCTTTCTGACCGGCAACCCGGTAGAGTGTGTCCGCAGTGCACACTTCCTTGTACCTCAAGTACAGTCTCCCTACGTGCCCCTTACTGGCACAGACCCTTTGGGCCATGAGTGTTCGTTTCTCCTTTTTCCCGCAGGCTTTGGTCACCTAGTCAAAGGACCGCGACCTGCTTCCGAGGTGCAGCTCAAGCCCATATCCCGATTGGTGGGGTCACTGGCGAACACCATCTCGTGGGTTAGATTCCGCACCTATGACTAGGTCTCGCCAACGACCAAGACACGTGGATGCGGAGGTCGTACATTCAGGCCCCTCGCCTCCGTTTCCTCCCGCAGCCTCTGGCCTAAGCTTCCAGAAAACCGCCTCCCAGCGTGACAGAAAGAAGGCCAGGCAAGAGTTCTGGCGGCCGCAGAAGAGGCCAGAAGACACCGTGATCAAGAAGGAAGACAGGCGGCGCCGGCTGGAAGAAGTAAAGAAGAGGCGGCGCTGCTGGCCAGTACGGGCCAGCGGTGGAAGACTGCGGCTGAGGACCAGAGAGGACTGCGGGGAAGGAAAGTAAAAGAGCTAACGAAGCTTCCCCCCACAGTCTCTTCCAACGGAGCAGGTACGCCCTCCGTGAGGCCTACCATATACCCCCTCCCTAGACAACCAGGGTTGTCGGGCACTAGGCCAGTGGGGGCACTGTCGGGCACTAGGCCCGTGGGCATATAGGTGGGCACAAGGCACGGGCTACATAGGTGTAGGTGACCAGGGTACTAGGCCCAGGTCACTATTGAATAAAGTAGTTGGGCACTAGGCCTGTGGCCTACTCATATCATCTCCTTTCTCCTAGGTCATCGTGTCCGTGTTCTGTTTGGGAATTCCAGGACCATCTGTTCAACATACGGCCTGAAGGTGAGACTACGCAAGGTAAGGAACGGAAGTACACCTGTACGGCAGCAGGCACGGCACCGCACAAGCATATTTTAAAGTTGCTAAAGTAAAGCATTAAAAAATGCCAAAAGCACATCTTCAGCAAGCACCTGCAATCCAAACACCTCCCCGATACTAACAGACACCACCAAAAGCTTTTTCGCTAGTTCTTGATTTTGTACCCCCACTTTGATTTTTTTCTACCATTTTTTCAAAGTGCTTTTTTAGGGTGTATTTAGTGTTTCTTTTTAGCGTTTTTTTATGCAAATAACGTCAAGGGTGGGGTGTAAAAAGGGTTTAGGGGGTTTGCTGCAATTTTGCACCCCAAAACCCCGATTCTGCACTTTTTTCCACCTGGTATTCATAGGCGAAACTTTTCTGCTGCTTACAATGCGCAAACTTTTCGCACCGGCGAAAAGTTTGACAAATTGAATATGGGGATAAATGGAATCGGCAAAAATGACGTCATCTGCGAAAAAGTTTCGCCAAAAATGGCTTTTTGCTCCAAATTGAATACGGTCTTAGTACTCACAATGTCTGTCAATACGTGGCTTCTGCCAGGGCCGGATTAAGGCCCACATGGGCCTGCAGCTGAAAATGTTCAAAGGCCTATACTGAGAAGGGGAAGAGCTGTGATCGGTGCTGTGTGAGTGTGTTCAGAGTCACCTTGGTGTGTACACCCCCTGCACTATGAACACTAACTACATAGAAATAGAAAATTTGCATTTATTTTTTTTTGGAGGGGGGGAGCGGACTAGAAAAACTATTTAAATACTTAAAATTTATGGCCAGTTGGGCAGCTGTCATGTTGATGGGCCTGTTTTTATGTGGAGGCCTGGAGCTGGAGCTCCATCCGCCCCATTGTTAATCTGGCCCTGGCTTCTGCATTAGTTGAAAAATCCAAATTACTCAGACTGGTGATACTCCAGAAGGCTCTATTCATCCAAGTGAGTGCTGTGAGGTCTCCAAAGGTGATCGGACCCCTGGAACAGAATGCACCCGGACCAATGAAGTGGGTCCGGTGTATAGGTGAAACCGACATGGGAGCAGGGTTAAGTTTACCTTAGCGGGTGGGCTGTATACAGCAATTAAGCAGTGCAGATGGGCAGTGGAGGTTCCGGCATGAATGTGGAGCTGCTGGAGGGAAGACAGATATTTGGAAATACGTGCACCTCAGCAGGTGGACCGTATACAGTGGTGAGCGGTGCAAGGTGGCGCTGAAGGTAGGAATAGTGTGGAAAGTTCCTCTGATGTCACTGGAGGTGGGTCCTAACGCGTTTCTCAGCAATAAGCTGTTTCCTCAAAGCTGTATTCCCCTGTTGCTAGGTTCCTTCCTTAAAAGACCACTTGTGATAAAGTGTGAAATTATTTCCAGCTCTTTTTAAGAGCTTGTCAATAAATGCATCATACGATACACTTTGTTTATGAGAATCGTGTATATTCCATGTGCTTGGGTCAACAGCCAGCAGGTGAAGGGGTAATATATACAATATTAACAATCACTAATGAATAATCTAGCTTTTTTTGTAAAATATGTTAGTAAAATACAAAACAAAAAGAAAAGAAAATAACCTAAAAGCTTCAGAAGATTGTTAATAGACAGAAATATTTGCACATCACATAGGGATCATTAGTCCTTATACCCCTTACAGGTTTTAGTATAAGCAATGTTAGTAAGATAAGTTTCTTTGTTAGTATGCTTCTTTCATCCAACTTGGTTATGTAGCCAATGTTATATGCACAATGATAGTAGAGTTAATATATCCTTATAGGGTGTATTGTATAGTGCACATATAAATAGTCACTTACATCACCTGGATATTTAGTAGGGATGAGCGAGTTTAAATTTCCGAAATGTGAACCCCCCTATCCGAGCCAGGAATGGAGTCTGACTCGAGTTTTCCCGCCAGACTCGGTTCCCGGAACGAGGCAAAACGTCACCATTCCGCTGTCGGATTCTCACGGGTTTTGGATTCTATAAAGGTCCCATGATCACCGACATTTTTCATTCCTGCTGTGGAGTGTGCGTGCAGAGGGAGGGAGCTGGGAGCTGTTGGCTACTGTACTGTTGTGTAATAATAATAAACTTAGTACTACATATATATATATATATATATAAGGATCCAATCGGTCCGGCACTCCCGTATCCCGTGGTATATAATGGCCTGCGTGCCCTCCTCAAAGTAAAACAATAAGGTGCAAAGGGAATGAGCGGCACTGCAGGACTTATAACATAAGCAAAATTTTAATGCCAACGTTTCAGGGCTTCACGCCCCTTTATCAAGGTTACATACCGCCCATTCCCTTTGCACCTTTTATATATATATATATATATATATATATATAAAAAGTAGGGATGTGCAGGCTCGGTTTTACTCGGATTTACTCAGTTCTTATCGCCACTTTACCGCAAATTCGGATTTATTATATTGGCTATCCAAAACACATGAAAAGTGATAGCCAATAAAATGCCGTTTAAAGATCCGAGTAAATCCGAGTAAAACCGAACCCGCTCACCCCTAATAAAAAGTATGGTGGTCAGTCACAACAGCTTACTGACATTGCACAGGTGCTTGTAAAGGGCGGGGTTTACACTGAACTACAGACAAAAAAGGGATTTTCCCTCCAGCACACTGCAACAATATCAACAAAAATACTTGAATCCTACATAATAATAGAGATTCAGAGGTATTAGTTACATACATTTGCAAATACATGAATAAGCGCCGGGCCAACGTCAAGGCTCCTCTATACTGGCATCCCTAACATTATGGGGTTCACGTGCAAGGTGCAGGGAACCCCAAAAGAATCTAGCCAAGGACCATCCCCAGGGCATCACACGAAAAAGGAAAAAAAGGTGATAGTGAAGTATAAAGTATAGATGTGTAAAGATAAATCAATAAGTGTTCATATAATGAGAAAGAGTTAAAATGACATAAATAATATACAAACAAATAGAAAGGTGATGAAAAAATATCTATGTGAATTAAGTGGTGATGCAATGAAAAAGGCCCAGCCAGAGCAACCCCGGGGGGCTCACGCCCAAACGCTCACCCCAAAATAATTGTTGCTACCTAATAGTAGCACCCACCCTGGGTCATATAATTACAATTAATGAACTGTATAATAACAGCAGATATATAAGCCGAGAGCTGACTCACCTAGGAGGTACCCCAGAAACCTCCACATGGCACTATACGGACCAGCACATCCTCCCAATGCTGGCTCCCTTCATGCCGCTCAGAACTGCAAACAAAAAGTGTGGTGGTCACTCACATCAGCTTAATGACTTATATATATATATATATATATATATATATATATACATTACATATTGAGCTGGCTGGCTACTGTGAAGAGGGAGGGAGCTGTTGCTGACGCTAACCATAGGGGCTGGCTGGCTACTGTTGTCCATATACATAGAGGCTGACTGGCTACTGTTGTCCATATAGGGACTGGCTGTTGTCCTGTTCATAGGGGCTGGCTGGCTTTATTGCTGTGTTCAGGTGGTGCTTGTCCTTCAGGGGTCCTCTCCACCTACCACCAGTGTTAATTTTTTTTTTCTCTGTGTGTGTGCCATGTTAGCCACACCTCTCATTGGTGTAGGTGGGTGCGCAGGGGTGCTGTGCTCCTGTCTGTCAAGGGGCTGCTGCCCAAAAATAAAAATAATTTTTACAAGGGCTGCCCTGTGTGGTGTAGGGATACGTTTACCTTCATCGAACTAATTTTTACAGGGGCTGTCCTGTGTGGTATACGCTGCCCTTCATCATCAAACTTATTTTTACAGGGGTTATCCTGTGTGGTGTACGCTGCCCTATATCAAACTAATTTTTACAGGGGTTATTCACTCCATAAAAATAATGCACTCCATAAAAATAATGGAGGACAAAAATTTGGAGGACAAAATAGGGAAAGATCAAGAACCACTTCCTCCTAGTGCTGAACCTGCTGACACTAGTCATAACATAGTCAATGAAATGCCATCAATGTCGTCTGCCAAGGCCGATACCCAATGTCATAGTAGAGGGCATCTAAAGTCCAAAAAGCCAAAGTTCAATAAAATGACCTAAAAAAATAAATGTCAATCATCTGAGGATAAATGTAAACTTGCCAATATGCCATTTACGACACGGAGTGGCAAGGAATGGCTAATGACTAGTGGTTCAGCTTCACATGACGATGGAAGCCCTCCTCCTCCTGCTAGAAAAATGAAAAGATTTAAGCAGGCAAAAGCACAGCAAAGAACTGTATGTTCTAAGAAGATATCACAAATCCCCAAGGAGAGTCCAAGTGTGGTGGCGGTTGCGATGCCTGACCTTCCCAGCACTGGACGGGAAGAGGTGGCTCCTTCCACCATTTGCACGCCCTCTGCAAGTGCTGAAAGGAGCACCCACAGTCCACTTGCTGATATGCAAATTGAAGATGTCACTGTTGAAGTACAACAGGATGAGGATACTGGTGTAGCTGGCGCTGAGGAGGAAGTTGGCGAGGAGGATTCTGATGGTGATGTGGTTTGTTTAAATCAGGCTCCGGGGGAGACAGTTGTTGTCCGTGGGATGAAAAAGCCCATCACGGTCATGCCTGGGCAGAAGACCAAACATTCCACCTCTTTGGTCTGGCAATATTTCTATCCAAATCCGGACAACAACTGTCTTGCCATATGTACCATATGTAAAGGTGAAATAAGTAGGGGTAGGGACGTCAACCACCTAGGAACATCCTCCCTTATACGGCACCTGCAGCGCGTACATAAAAAGTTACTGTCAAGTTCAGAAACTTTGGCTAAGACCGTAAGCAGTCCAGGGACACCTAAATCCCGTTGTCCTGTTGTATCCAAGCGCCTGCAAACAACACCGTCAACTCCCTCCTCGTCAATTTCCTCCTCATTCAGGATCGGAAGTAGTCCTGCAGGCTATGTCACTGACGTGACTGACTCCTCTCCTATCCGGGATGCTGCTGTTGCTGCTGGGAGTCATTCATCACCCCAGAGAGGAAGTTGGAACACCACTACTTATTTTACTAAGAAATTGACCCTCCAACAGTCCTTAGCGAGGAGGATGTAGTACGACAGTAGTCATCCTGCTGCAATGCTGAAATGAAGGGTTTGTTAAAGTGTGCATGTCCTGTTTATACAACATAAGGGTGGGTGGACAATTCCATCTTGAACCTTTTTTTCTTTGCATTATGTACTGCAGTGCCACGTGTTTGTGCCGCCCACTTGTTTCACTTAGCATAGTCATCCAGCTACCTTGGTGCAACCTTTTGGCCTAAAATAATATTGTGAGGTGGGAGGTCTTCAGAATAGACTGGAAATGAGTGGAAATTAATGTTATTGAGGTTAATAATAGCATATGAACAAAAAAAAAAAATTCTGTGATTTTAGCTGTTTTTATGCTTTTTTAAAAAAAAAAAATACAGATCTAAAACCAAAACCAAAACCCAAAACCCAGAGAGGTGATTTTGGCAAAACCAATCCAGATCCAAAAACACGAACAAGGGTCCAGATCCAAAACCAAAACACGAAAAGTGGGTGGTGCACACCCCTAATATTTAGCAATGGGAATTTCCTTTGATGCAGCCAATATTCCTTTCCTTCAGGTGAACAGCTTCTATAGCAAATCCTCTTTCTGTTTATTTAATTTAGCATGCATGTCTATGGCACAATTAGTCCAGCAACCTTTTAAAGGTTTTTCAGTGAACCATATCTTTTACCAAAATTTAGCATGAAGAGTCCAGAGCAATTATTAAGCACAGGTAATTAGCTTTGTTTTACCTTGTGCTGCTAATTACTCCTATTCACATAGTATAGTGACAGATCAGACTTAGACAGGAAAAGATTATAGATGCTTCTCCTCTGAATGCAAATGTATTTTCAGTGATGCTGGACAAATGCTTAGCGGCTATACACTCACACTCACTGTCTCACATACTCCCCTATTTATCCCTGTAGCCATTTCTCGCCCTCTTCTCCAGAAGTAATCCATGGGTGGCTGTAAATATAAATATATACTCACCTCTTCCTATGCATGGATCACGTCCTCTTCATTCCTAAGTAGGCATCTATAGTGCTTGGCAAAATAACAAACCAAAAATTTGTGGACCAACGGATATTAGTACTGTCCTCTAAGGACAGTACTACCGAAATGACCTCTACACCGCAGGATTTCACTATAGAAATCCTTGTGCTCAGTGCTCATTGGCCCAAGCCTCGGGTGCCCTGATGTCAGTGGTGCACGAAATCCCTTTGACTGGACACCAAGGGAGGGACTGAACACTGAATTTCCTGACACCACACTTTTTATGGCCTGGAATGTCAGATGATGTCTGGGTCTACTGTAAGTCCTGTGATGTGTGCCAGTGGCTTGGATGCCCCTGTTCTCGAGCTCCCCTTGGGTCCTTGCCAATAGTCAGGGAACCTTGCCAATGAGTAGCTGTGGACTTAATAGGTCCACTCCATGTGCCTAGTAAATCGGAGAAGAGATACATCCTCACCGTTGTGGATTACGCCACTCAGTATCCTAAGGCTGTAGCTCAGTCCGCCATCACTGCAGAAAAGGTTGTGGATGCAAATTATTGGTTTGTTTGGACCCCCCACAAAACAAGCTGCCAATGCGCAGTGGACATTGGTGGCAATGATCCCATACACAAACTGGCTTTACAATACATTAGATTAGATGTAGTCATCGTCATCCCCTTCAGTGTGTGCATCCTCCTCTGCTTCACACAATATGAATTTGTCCCCGCAGGAATCCACCATTACAGGCGCTTCTGTATTTTTTGGACTTATGTGCTGGTAAAGGTCTTCCTCGTGGAATTTGTAATTCCTTTTGATGAACATCATCTTTTCCACATTTTGGGGAAGTGACCTCCTACGACGATCACTGACAAGGTTCCTGGCTGCGCTGAAAACTCTTTGAGAGTACACACTGTATGGTGGGCAACTTAAGTACAGCAAAGCCAGTTTGTGTAAGGGTATACAATCGGGAAACCAGCTGCCTTAATACCAACAGCCAGCTTCCCGACTGTCATATCCAGGCGAGGGTGAAATGCCGGGTGTCTAGATGTAGACGCCTGACATTTCCCCGATGCCGGGAGACCAGCGCCTGGCATCACGATCGAAGGGATGCCGGGCGCCGCGAGCAGACAGCCGTAGGGGGGAAGGTTAGGTTTTATTGTACCCAGGGGGGACTTAGGGTTAGGCACCCCCCGGAGAGGGTTAGGGTTAGGCTAGGGGGAGGGAGGGTTAGGGTTAGGCACCCATGGGGGGGACTTAGGGTTAGGCAGCGGGGAAGGGAGGTTAGGGTTAGGCACTTAGAGGGAGGGCTAAGGGTTAGGCACTTGGGGGAGGTTAGGGTTAGGCACCCCTAAGGAGGGTAAGGGTTAGGGGATTAGCTTAGATTAGTTTATACTTACCTTAGCGATGATTGGGATTTCCAGCACTGTCAGGCTTCCGCTGCTGGACTCTGCTCATCTGTCAGCCAGGCGCTGCTGGGAATCGAACCACCAGCCATGCGGCCGGCGGTATTTCATACTGATTCCTGTGTAAGGGACTCAAAATTGCCTCTTTTTCCTGCCAGTAGTGAAAAAGACTGAATGACATGCCTATTTGGATGCTATCTCTAAAATAATCATCCACCATTCCCTGAATGGAGACCGCATCAGTCAAAGTCATGGTAGATATGTCACTCCTTGTAGCCAGTTCTTTCCGACCCAACCAGATGTCAAAGGCAGAGGAGTAGTGTGTAGCCAGGGCACCCAGCTACACACGGGTGCCCTCCTCAAGTGTTACAGGGAGGAGGCGGGCCCATATGGGATTAAAGTGAAGAGAAGTAAAAATAAAAATTAGGGACAGCCTCCTATAGTGGTGCCCATATGCAATACCCCCTGTAGTAGTGCCCATATGCAATGCCCCCTGTTGTGGTGCCCATATGCAGTGCCTCCTGTAGTTGTGCCCTTTAAAGTAGACCCTCTGTAGTTCTGACCCTTAAAGTAGTGGCCCCCTATACTGTGTCACCTGTAGTAGTGCCAAAATGCATTTCCTCCCTGTAGTGGTGCCCATATGGAATGCCCCCTGTTGTGGTCCCCATATGCAGTGGCCCCTGCAGTGGTTCCCATATGCAGTGCCCCCTTTAGTAGTGCCCATATGCAATGCCACTTGTAGTGGTGCCCATATGCAATGCCCCCATTGTGGTGCCCATATGCAGTGCCACCTGTAGTTGTGCCCTTTAAAGTAGTGTCCCTGTAGTTCTGCCTTCCCATACTGTGTCCCCTGTAGTAGTGCCCATATGCAGTGCCCCCTGTAGTGGTGCCCATATGTAATGCCCCCTGTTGTGGTGCCCATATGCAGTACCCTATGTGGTGGTGCCCATATTCATTGCCCCCTGTAGTGGTGCCCTTATGCAGTGCCCCCTGTATAGGTGCCCATATGCAGTGCCCCCAGTAGTTGTGTCCCTTAAAGTAGTGCCCCTGTAGTCCTGTCCTCACCTGTAGTTCTGCCCCCTCCCTCCCATCCCCAATACTTACCTGATCCATCGTGGCTGTCGATCTAACTAGATTCAGCAGGCGTGGCCACGCAGGCTCCTCAGCGTGCGGGTGATATCATGATGTCACCCGCGCACTGCATCACTGGGAGCGCTGGCCTCTGTAGCGATCGTAGGCTTCCTTAGCTTCCGATCGTTTCATAAGCCAGCGCTCACAGGGGGTCATTCAGACCAACTCGCGAGCGGCAGTACGCTCGCAAGTGGGTCAATGTTCCCCACTGCGAATGCGCACGACGGAGGGAGCTTCGTCGTGCGCATGCGCGAGACCCGGGGAGCGACGGGCTTTCCATCACTCCGGGTCTCGCACCAAAGGGGGTGTGCTGTCGATGTTGATTGACAGCACGCCCCCTTTGGTGGGCGTGCCGGGGGCATGGCGGCCAGACGGAGGCGTTCCCATGGGAACGCCTACCATCTGAAGCCGGCCCCACTGACATCACTAGTGATGTCAGTGGGAGTGATTTTGGCTCTGATAGAGCCAAAATCACTCTAGGGCTTGTGGCAGGGAGACCCTACCGCAGGGTCTCCGTCGCAAGTCCGACCATCTTGTTTGGACGCTCGTATATGCTGTGGGTGGTGACCCACAGCTATACGAGCGTCCAGGAGGCCGCTCCATTTTCATGGAGGAGGGCCCTGATTCAGAGCGAGATCTCTGGTCAGAGCGTCCGGCTCTGAATCAGGCCCACAGTTCAATGTTGGCACCCGGTAGGCTGTCAGCTTAGACAGCTTCCAGGTACACAGCGCACGGTGCCTCCGGACACTTTCGGCGCCTGGAGCTTGTGCTCCACTGGAGCCGCCCTCCCTATGCACCTGGTCAAAGGTAAAATGAAAATTTGGCTGCGCTATTACAACACCAATGTCAATTCTTACATAGTTTAAATAAACGTTCATTTATTTCAAATAAGCAGGATGTGCATGTAGAAATGTATATGCACAATACACATCAGAACAATCACAATAAATTAAATAAAAATTATATAACTATGGAAATAAAAAATTGAATACAAAAGATAAAAATTTGGAAGATTAAGATAAAAACATAATCATAAGTTTTTTTTTTAGAAAAGCCTATATATGAAAAGATGCATTAAAAGTAGGGGTGAGCGGGTTCGGTTTTACTCGAATTTACTCGGATCTTTTTATTGGCTATCGCCTATCATCTGTTTTGGATAGCCAATAAAATCAATCCGAATTTCGGTAAAGTGGCGATAAGAACCGAGTAAATCCGAGTAAAACCGAGCCTGCACATCCCTAATTAAAAGCTTATATTATAAATGATCCATTTTGGTTAGTTGGAACCAATGCAACTGTTTTATTTGCGCATAAAGGGCCTGATTCAGACCCACTCGCGAGCGGCTGTCCGCTCGCAAGTGGGTCGATGTTATGCACTGAGCATGCGCACGACGGAGGGAGCTCCGTCGTGCGCATGCGCCAGACGCGACGAGCGAAGGAAAGTCCTTCGCTCGTTGTGTCCGATCAAAGGGGGCGTGCTGTCAATGTTGATTGACAGCACGCCCCCTTTGGTGGGCGTGCCGGGGCGTGCCTCCCTGACGGGGGCGTTCCCACGGGAAGGCCTCCCGTCAGAAGCCGGCCCACTGACATCACTAGTGATGTCAGTGGGAGTGATTTTGGCTCTGATAGAGCCAAAATCACTCCGGAGCTTGCGGTTGAAAACCTCAACCGCAGGCTCCGGCTCGCAATTTCGATGGTCGCGATGGTCTCGACCATTGCGGCCATCAAAAAGCACGCTCGTATAGCCTGTGGGTGGTGACCCACAGCTATACGAGCGTCCAGGAGGACGCTCCATGAAAATGGAGCCCGGCCCTCATTCAGAGCGTGCGCTCTGCTCAGAGCGTACGGCTCTGAATGAGGGCCAAAGTCACTGGATTTGTGCATAAAGTCAGAGTCACTGGATATGTGAAAATCAATTGGATTCAAATCCAAGATATTTAGTCAATGATTGTATAGTGTAGCTTTTTGATAGCTATAGCTGATATGATATTCGTTTATGCCGGCATTATAAAAAAATATATTTTTGTGTATATGAAAAAAGGGAGCTCACCCACTTCATGAAAACAGTGCGGCATCAGCGGAGTGACTCTCCTTTCAGTTGGATTCCAGCCAAAAAGGCTGTAAACAAGTACGTATGTAAATAGGAACTGTCTATTAGTTCTTCCTTTGTAAGTATGCTGTCTTCTGCGTCCCCAGATCACCACGATCTCACCGTGGGACCTCTGCTTGTGTAGTATAGGAATAGGCAGCAGGTCAGATTTAGGAAGTGAAAATGCTTTGGCTGGCTCTCCTGGAGTCCTGCATCTCAGTAACATACAAAGCGTGTGCGGTGGGAAGCCGTTCTGTTCCCAGCACCCTGATAGAAGCAGGTTCAGCTCGTATTCTAGTCAATTGACCCTGAATTTGCTCAACGCGTTTCCGTGTGTTCCCACACTTTCGTCAGGAGCCAAGCAGAAGTCATTAGGTTTTACTGACTGATCTGCATCACCACCAGCAGTGGGTCTCTTAGGAAAATTTTGTTTTTCCTGGCAGCTGTAGAAAATGAAGGAGGAGATGCTGCCTTGTCACGTTCCACTTGAGCTGACCATTTTTTCACCACCAGCTCTTTGCATGTTTTCAGATTTAAGTCCATCAGAAAGAAAGGCACAAGGTATGACTTAAACCTTGGATCAAGTATAGTTGCCAAAATATAGTGATCTGATTTCAAGAGATTGACGACCCTTGGATCCTGTTGAATTGAATGAAGGGCTTGATCTACAAGACCGACATACTTAGTGGAATCACTCCGTTTCAGCTCCTACTTCAGTTTCTCCAGCTGTGTCACAGACACTTAAGACTCCTGGGCAGAGTCAGGCTTACTAGGTAGTATGAACTGGAACGCCTCCGTTTTTGAAACCACCCCTCCCCCGGCCTGCCTACAAAATGGGCGAGCTGTCGATCAACATCGACAGCCGCCCCTTTTGTAGAGAGCTTCAGAGCTGCTGCACATGCGCAGGGCTAACCATCGACCCTGTTGCGAGCTCATCGGCGCTTGTGACCGGGTCTGAATGAGACCCAAAGTCTCAACAGCACTTTAGATCTTAACATGCAGAACAGATGCAGGGGTATGCCCCTGTGAGAAACAAAGTTCTTAGCGGTACAGTAAAGTGATATGGGGAAACCCCAAGTCTGACACGAGGCTAGGGCCTCAGAATGGAATAGAGGAAAATAACAGGGTTGAGCCCTATAGCGTGATGGAAGTCCAGAACAGGGTTGAGCCCTGAGACGAAATGAAGATCCAGACAAGGGTTGATCCCTGCAATGTGACAAAGGTCGGGAACAGGGCTGAGCCCTGCGATGTACTGATGATCTGGAGCAGAGTTGAGCCCTGCAATGCACTGAAGATCCAGAACAGGGTTGAGCCCTGTGATGTACTGAAGGTCCGGAGCAGGGTTGAGCCCTGTGATGTCCTGAACATCCGGAACAGGGTTGAGACCTGCAATGTACTGAAGGTCCAGAGCAGAGTTGAGCCCTGCAGAGGAATGGGGTTCCAATAAAGGTAGACTGTAACTGTGCAGTTGACAACTGTAGCAAAGGTAACCCCAGTGTCTGTAGGAGTCAATAATAACCAGTAAAGCACATCGGGTAGTGTAGAATGAAGTCGTAGCATACAATAGGCACAGCGGGGATCTGGCAGGAGTCCAATAAAGACCTGAAAGTAATGTTGCCCAGACAATGAGCCATGGTTAGTAACAGGCTTTATACTAGAGGTCTGTGATCCATAGGAAGTTCAGAACATGTGACCCAAACAGAATCAGGTGTGGAATAACAGGCAATCAAGGAATTCAACAACCCGACAACACCTGGGAAACAGATGATCACTTTAACACTCTGTACACTGGATGTGATGAACGCCAGCAACCAGGATAGATCCTCCAACGACCACAATGGAACTTCGGCAAGTGTAGTTTATCTTTATGTATTGAAATAGTCAAAGTCCTGACAAGCTGCTTTTGCAAAAGTCTAATTAGGGGAATGACCTGACTCAAGCTGACAGTGTCTAAACTAAGAAAATCAATGGGGAAGGGGAGAGGGAGGAAGAACACCGCACTGAACTCAAGTGTAATTGTATGTGTAAAGGCGTATATAATGCAGGCTATAACCACCTCTAAAAAGCATGAAGTTATAATAAACCGATAATAATAAGAGTTTTGGTGCTACACAGAGTAAATATATGGGAATCAGAAAAAAAAGGGTGTCAGTCCTAGGACTTCTACCCAAGAACTCTAGCAGGGTGCACTCTAATAGCCAGAGTCACATTGAATAAAACATAACCTTTAATACTTGAATAAATTTAGTATAAAAAGACTAACATAGATACCACAAATATGTGACAAACAATTGTCTGGTTGTATTAACTTAAATGTGGTAGGCGAAATATAAAATAAACATATATAGACAATACAACATTAAACATGTATAACAATGATAAAAAACACCAGGTCAAAAGATGTAAAAAAATTCCATCTGATACAAAAATACCACACAATAAGTTTGTATTGTGCCTTATAGAGATCGTGGTAGAGAAATGAAACAGAAAAGTAGGGGTATAAGATCCAATACTAGGCTCTGCTGCTCCTTTCACACTAAATAGTGGAGGAAGCGGAGTGAGAGATCTGCTAGTCTGGCAACTTCTAGGGAAATAATATAGTCAACAGTGGTTCTCGTCATCAACCCCTATGATGTACATCACAGCCTAAGTGTGACAACACCTATCACTGTCAGGTATGTGACACTGGATGGCCATGTCGAAACTAGATACTGTATGAGGGTGTAATATCAGATGATGGGTGATCTATAGAAAATAGATACTGTATGAGTGTGTAATATCAGATGATGGGTGATCTATAGAAAATAGATACTGTATGAGTGTGTAATATCAGATGATGGGTGATCTATAGAAAATAGATACTGTATGAGTGTGCAATATCAGATGATGGGTGATCTATAGAAAATAGATACTGTATGAGTGTGCAATATCAGGTGATGGGTGATCTATAGAAAATAGATACTGTATGAGAGTGTAATATCAGGTGATGGGTGATCTATAGAAAATAGATACTGTATGAGTGTGCAATATCAGGTGATGGGTGATCTATAGAAAATAGATACTGTATGAGAGTGTAATATCAGGTGATGGGTGATCTATAGAAAATAGATACTGTATGAGTGTGCAATATCAGGTGATGGGTGATCTATAGATAATAGATACTGTATGAGGGTGTAATATCAGGTGATGGGTGATCTATAGATAATAGATACTGTATGAGGGTGTAATATCAGATGATGGGTGATCTATAGATAATAGATACTGTATGAGGGTGTAATATCAGTTGATCATTGAAGGCATGTAAAAAAATGCCATAATATGAAGTCATAGTCATGCCCGCCAAGAGCAGCGGCGGGCCCGGGTAACAGGGGGGCATGGTCTAATCATGGGAGGCATGGCCATGCCCCCTTCAAAAAAAAGGCCCCTCAGCCCAGCGCAAAGCCAGGGAGGGCATGATCAGTGTGATCGCTCCTCCCCACAGGCATAGGAGACTGCTCTGGGTGCTGCTCAGCAACCACGAGCAGTGTCCCACTGCAGCTCAGCACACGCTGTGTGCTGGGCTGCTGTGAAGGAGGGAGGTGGTATTGGACCGGGGCCCCCGGTAGGCCCCTCAGGAAGCCAGGCCTGGGTAATTTGTACCCACTCCCCCCCTCTCAGCGCCCCTGGTCATAGTGTAATCACTCATTGCACCTTATATATAACCCTATAAATTGAACAATAGAACCTGGCCATATGGCTAATTAGATAAGCAGAGATAACCGCACACTAAAGCGGCTGCGTACAGATGGCCACACTCACATGGAGAAAACTGCACCTGCTATAGGCTAGTGCTAATATTGATGGTGAGACCATTGGTACGCTGATGGTAATACGGCGTCTATAGATGCTACAAGCTGGGCGTCTCAGTCCTTGCATATTCGGACGCTCACCGGTACAGAGGCGCAACCACGGCAAAAGATGTAGCTGCAGAATCAGGTCCAAAGTGTTCCATAGCTTCCATCACACAAACCAGAAGTTGGCCTCTTCCAACCCTCAATGTCTTTATCTTCTTGTCTCCACAGATGGGGCACGTGGGGTGACACATTCATATGTTCCAATGGCCTTATTGAGTCATTTAAAATCAAAGTGGAGGCGGATCAGGGTGATGGAGATGACACGGCTCTCAACAACATCATGGTGAAGTGCTCCGATGGTGAAACTCTGGAGGATCCCGGAAGCCCTTGGGGAACATATGGAAGTTGGAGCCTTCCTTGCAAGCTCGGGATCTGTGGGATGAAAACCAAGGTGCAGCCACCTCAGGGAAGTGGAGATGACACCGCCATTAACGATGTGCAGATGCATTGCTGTTATGAGTGATGAACCTGCCTATTCCATTCTCCTCATCTCTGCACACCATGGATGAGTTCAGGCTCATACCAGTTACTACAGTGTGTGGATAGGTGGGTTGATGTTATGGGATGTTCCGGATGTACACAGCTAAATAAAAGCCTTAACACTAAATAGTACAAGGGTGTTTCAGAATACGTTTTTGAATGAAAAAAATAACTGTTCTATCTATGTGATTACATAATGATTATAGAAGCGAGCAGGGAAATAAATGGAAAATGCTGCAACATATTAAGTAACTCGATGGTGTAAACAAATATTGAGCAATTAAAAGAATGGATTAATCATAATGGCTCTGATTCTGTGTCGGAGCACAAGTGGAAATGCGCAAGGATCTCATGGATATCTGCATGCTGCACGTGTGCCAAATAGTCATCTGCGCACATGGACATATTTCGCTAGTGCGGTACCTGGTTGGCTACCATGTGAATGCACGGAACGTTCCACCTCGTGGGCTCCCGTGATGGCTTGTAGCATACGGATGGACATTGCACGCCTGTTTCTGACAGATCTTTTGCAAATCAGAACGGGGGGGTGGCAATCCAGATGTTATTGATAATGTTTGCGGCAGTGGCATAACTATACATTTTGCTCCCCTCTGGCAAAAAAGTTTCGGGCGCCCGCACACTCAATAAAAACCCCTCAAAGAATAAATTTTTCTGCACGCGCCTCTGACATGCTCACTCCTGAAAAAGGTGTGTGGTTTCATGATACAGAAATGCCCCTTAAACATATGCCACACTAAGTAATGCCCTTATAATACATTATGCCACACCGTAATGCAGCTATAACACATTATGACACACCGTAGTGCTCCTATAATACATTATGCCACACTAAGTAATGCCCCTTATAACACATTATGCCACATCGTAATGCCCCTTATAACAACTCATGCTACACCGTATTGCCGCTATAACACATTATGACACACCGTAGTGCTCTTATAACACATTATGCCACACCACAGTGCCCCTTACAATACATGAGGGCACAACGTGATGCCCCTTATAACACATTATACCATACAGTAATGCCCTTTATAACACATTATGCCACACTGAGTAATGCACATAACATCCCATCCTGAAAGATCTACCTCACCAACCTTCTCTCCGCTCCAGCCAGTCTGTCACCTCAGCTCAAGACATGTTGCACTGTGTCTATGTCTGTGTATAACCCATAAACTCTGTGTGTATCAGGTTAGTGCCCATAATACAATGCCCCCTGTAGTAAAGCTCATTATGCAATGCCCCCTGTAGTAGTGCCCATTACGCAGTGCTTTATGTAGTAGTACCCAAATGCAATGCCACTGCAGTAGTGCCCCTTATACTGTACCCCCTGTAGTAGTGCCCCTTATACAGTGGCCGCTCTAATAGTGTCCCTTATGCAATGCCCCTGTAGCTGTGCCCATTAAGCAGTGGTTCCCTTTATGCAGTGCTTCCTATACTAGTGACCATTATGCAGTGCTTCCTGTAGTAGTGACCATTATGCAGTGCCCCCTTTAGTAGTGCCCATTATGCAGTGCTTGCTGTAGTAGTGCCCATTATGCAGTTGGTCCTGTAGTAGTGCCCATTATACAGTGCCTCCTGTAGTAGTGCCCATTATGCAGTTGGTCCTGTAGTAGTGCCCATAGTGCAGTGCCCCCTGTACTAGTTCCCATTATGCAGTGCTTTATGTAGTAGTGCTCATTATGCAGTTGGTCCTGTAGTAGTGCCCATTATGCAGTTGGTCCTGTAGTAGTGCCCATTATGCAGTGCTTTATGTAGTAGTGGCCATTATGCAATGCCCCCTGTAGTAGTGCCCATTATGCATTTCCCCCTGTAGTAGTGCCCATTTATGCAGTTGGTCCTGTAGTAGTGCCCATTATGCATTTCCCCCTGTAGTAGTGCCCATTTATGCAGTTGGTCCTGTAGTAGTGCCCATTATACAGTGTCCCCTTTAGTAGTGCCCATTATGCAGTTGGTCCTGTAGTAGTGCCCATTATACAGTGTCCCCTTTACTAGTGCCCATTATGCAGTGCCTCCTGTAGTAATGCCCATAAAGCAGTTGGTCCTTTAGTAGTGCCCATTTTGCAGTGCACCCTATAGTAGTGCCCATTATGCAGTGCCCCTGTAGAATTGAAAATTAAGCAGTGCCACCTATAGTAGTGACCATTATGCAGTGCTTCCAGTAGTAGTGCCCATTATGCAATGCCCCTGTAGTAGGGCCCATTATGCAGTGCCCCTGTAGTAGTGCCCATTATGCAATGCCCCTGTAGTAGGGCCCATTATGCAATGCCCCTGTAGTAGTGCCCTTAATGCTGTGCCCCCTGTAGTAGTGACCATTATGCAGTGCCCCTGTAGTAGTGCCCATTATGCAGTGCCCCCTGTAGTAGTAACCATTATGCAGTGCCCCTGTAGTAGTGCCCATTATGCAGTGCCCCCTGTAGTAGTGTCCATTATGCAGTTCCCCCTGTAGTAGTGCCCATTATGCAGTGCCCCCTGTAGTAGTGTCCATTATGCAGTTCCCCCTGTAGTAGTGCCCATTATGCAGTGCTACAAATAGAAGAAAGTAGTCCATATAATGAAATGCACTAATTGTTAATATAGATAATCAAATATTAACACATAACCTTTATTAGATATGCATTTAAATTAGGGATGTGCAGGCTCGGATAGGTTCGAGTTTGCACGTGGAGTTCGGATTTTTCCCTCCAAAAAAACGGAACTCAGAACGAGGCTAAACGTCATCTTACATGGACGAACATCATCATTCCTGGTCTTTTGTCCAGGAATGATGATGTTCGTCCATGTAAGATGACGTTTTGCCTCGTTCTGAGTTCCGTTTTTTTGGAGGGAAAAATCCGAACTCCACGTGCAAACTCGAACCTATCCGAGCCTGCACATCCCTAATTTAAATAGACAATAAATAAAATCAGAGAAGTAAAATGATAGAAAAGTGCTGAAAGTTAAAATATACGGCTGTAGTATTCTGTGTATGCCTTCAATCAGCAGGAGAGCTGTATGTGTATATTGTGACTACTCAGTTACTGTTTCAATTTAAGCACCAGATAGAACTGTCTGATTCATGAAAGGAGATTCTAGGCTTATGCTATAATGTAACAAATCGCTCTATTGCAGAGGGCTGAAATTCACTTATCCCTATAACCAGTCTATGATTTATGAATAGAGAATCATTGTTCTGCAAGAAAAAGAAACTTCAAAGGGACATAAGAAAATGTTCTATAAATCTCAAAGGGACTATCAATATATCATTATTGCTGTGTCTATACTACATATGGTAACTGTCACTGATTATTTAGGCATGAAAGCTTTTTATCTCCCCAAATAGTACTTCTGCATCTAGTGTGATATGCAATTGTCTTATCACTGATCCAGTGCAGTGTAAGCTATTGTCTAGGCATACAGCTGCCACAGCCGCGGTCCGCTGTTCTCTCCTACTACTACCGGCTTTTCAGTGCAGTAGTAATGCACATTTATATTATCACTAATCCGGTGCAGTGTAAACTAATCACCTAAACATACAGCAGCCACAAAACACTGGACATGCCCAATCTCATCTGATCTTGGAAGCTATGCAGTGTTGGGCCTGGTTAGTACTTGGATGGGTGACAACCTGGGAATGCCAGGTGCTGTAGGTAAAGAGGGCCTGATTCAGACCCGCTCGCAAGCGGGCCGATGGTGGCCCAGTGCGCATGCACATGCGTACCAAAGGGGGCGTGCTGTCGATGTTGAGTGACAGCACGTCCCTTTTGGTGGGCGAGCCGGGGGGATGGCTGCCCGAACAGAGGTGTTCCCATGTGAACGCCTACCCTCTGGGGCCGGCCCCACTAACATCATGAGTGATGTCAGCGGGAGAGATTTTGGCTCTGTGAGAGCCGAAATCTTTCTAGGGCTTGCGGCAATGAGACCCTACCACAAAGGTCTCGTCGCAAGCCCGATGGTCGCGATGGTCTTGACCATCGCGACCATCTTCCTGGCCGCTCGCTATAGCTGTGGGTGGTCACACACAGCTATGCGAGCGGCAAGGAGGCCGTTCTAAAAAAAAATAGCCCGGCCCTGATTCAGAGCGAGCGCTGTCAGAGCGTCCGGCTCTGAATCAGGGCCAGAAGGCATACACAGAATACTACAGCCGTATATTTTCATCACTTTTCTATCATTTTACTTCGCTGATTTTATTTATTGTCTATTTAAATGCTTATCTAATAAATGTAATGTTTTAATATTTGATTATCTATATTAACAATGAGTGCATTTCATTATATGGACTACTTTCTTCTATTTGTTGTATATTCCATTTACAGTCCAGAGATAGCACCCCTCATAATTGTCTTGAAAATTAATTAGATTCAGTATTTAAGGGAGTTATGTAATATAGATATGATATATTGATATCTTTGGTGCAACCTATATTGTCTTATGTGTATTAATTAATCATTATGCAGTGCTACCATTAATAGTGTCCATTATGCAGTGCTACCATTAGTAGTGTCCATTATGCAGTGCTACCATTAGTAGTGTCCATTATGCAGTGCTACCATTAGTAGTGCCCATTATGCAGTGCTACCATTAGTAGTGTCCATTATGCAGTGCTACCATTAGTAGTGTCCATTATGCAGTGCTACCATTAGTAGTGTCCATTATGCAGTGCTACCATTAGTAGTGTCCATTATGCAGTGCTACCATTAGTAGTGTCCATTATGCAGTGCTACCATTAGTAGTGCCCATTATGCAGTGCTACCATTAGTAGTGTCCATTATGCAGTGCTACCATTAGTAGTGTCCATTATGCAGTGCTACCATTAGTAGTGTCCATTATGCAGTGCTACCATTAGTAGTGTCCATTATGCAGTGCTACCATTAGTAGTGCCCATTATGCAGTGCCCCCTGTAGTAGTGACCATTATGCAGTGCCCCCTGTAGTAGTGCCCATTATGCAGTGACCCCTGTAGTAGTGACCATTATGCAGTGCTTCCGGTAGTAGTGCCCATAATGCAATGCCCCCTATAGCAGTGCCCGTTATGCAGTGTCTCCTGTAGTAATGCCCATTATGCAATGCCTACTGTAGTAGGGTCCACTATGCAGTGCTTCCTATAGTAGTGACATTTATGCAATGCTTCCTGTAGTAGCCCATATTATTCCATGTTTCCTGTAGTAGTGCCCATTATGCAGTGCCCCTATAGCAGTGCCCATTATGCAGTGCCCCTATAGTAGTGCCCATTATGCAGTGCCCCTATAGTAGTGCCCATTATGCAGTGCTTCCTGTAGTAGTGCCCATTATGCAGTGCCCCCTGTAGTAGTGAACATTATGCAGTGCCCCCTGTAGTATGCAGTGCTACCATTAGTAGTGTCCATTATGCAGTGCTACCATTAGTAGTATCCATTATGCAGTGCTACCATTAGTAGTATCCATTATGCAGTGCTACCATTAGTAGTGCCCATTATGCAGTGCTACCATTAGTAGTGTCCATTATGCAGTGCTACCATTAGTAGTGTCCATTATGCAGTGCTACCATTAGTAGTGCCCATTATGCAGTGCTACCATTAGTAGTGTCCATTATGCAGTGCTACCATTAGTAGTGTCCATTATGCAGTGCTACCATTAGTAGTGTCCATTATGCAGTGCTACCATTAGTAGTGCCCATTATGCAGTGCTACCATTAGTAGTGTCCATTATGCAGTGCTACCATTAGTAGTGTCCATTATGCAGTGCTACCATTAGTAGTGCCCATTATGCAGTGCTACCATTAGTAGTGTCCATTATGCAGTGCTACCATTAGTAGTGTCCATTATGCAGTGCTACCATTAGTAGTGTCCATTATGCAGTGCTACCATTAGTAGTGCCCATTATGCAGTGCCCCCTGTAGTAGTGACCATTATGCAGTGCCCCCTGTAGTAGTGCCCATTATGCAGTGACCCCTGTAGTAGTGACCATTATGCAGTGCTTCCGGTAGTAGTGCCCATAATGCAATGCCCCCTATAGCAGTGCCCGTTATGCAGTGTCTCCTGTAGTAATGCCCATTATGCAATGCCTACTGTAGTAGGGTCCACTATGCAGTGCTTCCTATAGTAGTGACATTTATGCAATGCTTCCTGTAGTAGCCCATATTATTCCATGTTTCCTGTAGTAGTGCCCATTATGCAGTGCCCCTATAGCAGTGCCCATTATGCAGTGCCCCTATAGTAGTGCCCATTATGCAGTGCCCCTATAGTAGTGTCCATTATGCAGTGCTTCCTGTAGTAGTGCCCATTATGCAGTGCCCCCTGTAGTAGTGAACATTATGCAGTGCCCCCTTATAGTAGTGACCATTATGCAGTTATTCCTGTAGTATTGCCCATAATGCAGTGCTTCCAGTAGTAGTGCCCATAATGCAGTGCTTCCAGTAGTAGTGCCCATAATGCAGTGCTTCCAGTAGTAATGCCCATAATGCAGTGCTTCCAGTAGTAATGCCCATAATGCAGTGCTTCCAGTAGTAATGCCCATTATGCAGTGCTTCCAGTAGTAATGCCCATTATGCAGTGCCCCTTATAGTAGTGACCATTATGCAGTTATTCGTGTAGTAGTATCTATTATGCAAAGGTTCCTGTAGTAGTGCCCATTATGCAGTGTTCAGTGGCAAACGCAGGATTTTGAAAGGGGGTTTCCAAATATTTGGTTACAGACCCAATGACAAAAACGTCTAACCAGAATAAACCTGCAACATACACCTACCATCGCCCATGCATGCAGCCTAACATAGTCGATATCGACCATGTTAACCTGTTTACTGTAGGGACCAGCGATCAACAGTAGTGGGGGGGGGGGTTACTGCATGTGCTGTATGATGCTCGATCCAGCACATGCAGAATGGTCAGACAACGATCTTCTGATCGTTGTCTGAGACAAGCAACGATACCCCCAGCATTAATAGTGCACAATCAAAATAACCCCTCTCCCATAGCTTGCACACTACACAATATGACACAGACAGATACACATAAACACACACATTGACAGAGACAGAAACACACACACAGATACACACACACCGCAGCGCTCACCTAAAAAGCATGAATGCAGAGTCAAAATACATACAGCAGTGATAATATTTATTAGATTATGCCAGCTCAGCTGTCTGCTGTATGTTAGTCCAGGGGGTGGGGAATGGGAGGATAATAATTGGCATAATTTATTAAATATTATCCTCCCCCCCTGGACTAACATACAGCAGACAGCTGAGCTGGCATAATGTAATAAAAAATTATCCTCCCCCCCACCGCAAATACATAGTCGAAATGCAATGGTATCATATTAATACATATTATTCCCCTGCCCTGCCACCCGCCCCTCCCCCACCCCATACACACAAAGCAGAATGGCACAATTTAAGAATTCACCCGCCGCCGCCGGACGCAAGACTCCTGGCATAGAGCAGTGAGTCATATAGTATTATCCCCCCGGGCGGCACCCGGCCACCTACGTCAATAGTTCTTGCGGCTCACCTCCACAACTACACAGCGCTGGCAGTGTCCCGGCAGCAACAGCGCTCTGATGATCTGCCTGGCCTATGGGAACTGACTGGGAGGGGCTTGCGCGCTGCCGCTCACCCTACAGCCAGCCCAGGCAGTCTCAGCGTGCATGCAAAAATATATATATATATATTTATTTTGTTCAGCTCTGCTCACTGGGTCGGGCAGGGGGGGTTTCTAGGTACTCGGAAACCCCCCCTGCGTGCGCAGGCGGAGTTTCCTGTAGTAATGCCCATTATGCAGTGCTTCCTGTAGTAATGCCCATTATGCAATGCCCCTTATAGTAGTGACCATTATGCAGTTATACCTGTAGTATTGCCCATTATGTACTGCCTCCTGTAGTAGTGCCCATTATGTAGTGCCTCCTGTAGTAGTGGCCATTATGCAGTTCCCCCTGTAACAGTGCCCATTATGCAGTGCCCCCTGTAATAGTGCCCATTATGCAGTGCCCCCTGTAGTAGTGCCCATTATGCAGTTCCGCCTGTAATAGTGCCCATTATGCAGTGCCCCCTGTAATAGTGCCCATTATGCAGTTCCCCCTGTAATAGTGCCCATTATGCAGTGCCCCCTGTAGTTTTGCCTATTATGCAGGTCCCCCTGTAGTTTTGCCCATTATGCAGGTCCCCCAGTAGTAGAGCCCATTACGCAGTTCCCCCTGCAGTTTTGCCCATTATGTAGTGCCTCCTGTAGTAGTGCCCATTATGCAGTTCCCCCTGTAGGAGTGCCCATTATGCAGTGCCCCCTGTAGTAGTGCCCATTATGCAGTTCCCCCTGTAGTAGTGCCCATTATGCAGTGGCCCCTGTAGGAGTGCCCATTATGCAGTTCCCCCTGTAGTAGTGCCCATTATGCAGTGCCCCCTGTAGTAGTGCCCATTATGCAGTTCCCCCTGTAGGAGTGCCCATTATGCAGTGCCCCCTGTAGTAGTGCCCATTATGCAGTTCCCCCTGTAGTAGTGTCCATTATGCAGTTCCCCCTGTAGTTTTGCCCATTATGTAGTGCCTCCTGTAGTAGTGCCCATTATGCAGTTCCCCATGTAGGAGTGTCCATTATGCAGTTCCCCCTGTAGTTTTGCCCATTATGTAGTGCTTCCAGTAGTAGTGGCCATTATGCAGTGCCCCCTGTAGTAGTGCCCATTATGCAGTTCCCCCTGTAGTTTTGCCCATTATGTAGTGCCTCCTGTAGTAGTGCCCATTATGCAGTTCCCCCTGTAGGAGTCCCCATTATGCAGTGCACCCTGTAGTAGTGCCCATTATGCAGTTCCCCCTGTAGTAGTGCCCATTATGCAGTTCCCCCTGTAGTTTTGCCCATTATGTAGTGCCTCCTGTAGTAGTGCCCATTATGCAGTTCCCCCTATAGTAGTGCCCATTATGTAGTGCCTCCTGTAGAAGTGCCCATTATGTAGTGCTTCCAGTAGTAGTAGCCATTATGCAGTGCCCCCTGTAGTAGTGCCCATTATGCAGTTCCCCCTGTAGTTTTGCCCGTTATGTAGTGCCTCCTGTAGTAGTGCCCATTAAGCAGTGCCCCCCGTAGTAGTGCCCATTATGCAGTGTCCCCTGTAGTGGTGCCTAGTATGCAGTGCTCCCGGTAGTAGTGCCCATTATGCAGTGCCTCCTGTAGTAGTGCCCATTATGCAGTGCCCCCTGTAGTAGTGCCCATTATGCAGTGCCCCCTGTAGTAGTGCCCATTATGCAGTGCCCCCTGTAGTAGTGGCCATTATGCAGTACCCCCTGTAGTAGTGCCCATTATGCAGTTCCCCCTGTAGTTTTGCCCATTATGTAGTGCCTCCTGTAGAAGTGCCCATTATGCAGTGCCCCCTGTAGTAGTGCCCATTATGCAGTGCCTCCTGTAGTAGTGCCCATTATGCAGTGCCCCCTGTAGTAGTACCCATTATGCAGTGCCCCCTGTAGTAGTGCCCGTTATGCAGTGCTCCCGGTAGTAGTGCCCATTATGCAGTGCCCCCTGTAGTAGTGCCCATTATGCAGTGCCCCCTGTAGTAGTGCCCATTATGCAGTGCCCCCTGTAGTACTGCCCATTATGCAGTGCCCCCTGTAGTAGTGCCCATTATGCAGTGCCCCCTGTATTAGTGCCCATTATGCAGTGCTCCCTGTAGTTTTGCCCATTATGTAGTGCCTCCTGTAGTAGTGCCCATTATGCAGTGCCCCTGTAGTAGTGACCATTATGCAGTGCCCCCTGTAGTAGTAACCATTATGCAGAGCCCCTTATAGTAGTAACCATTATGCAGTGACCCCTGTAGTAGTGACCATTATGCAGTGCCCCCTGTAGTAATAACCATTATGCAGTGTCCCTGTAGTAGTGACCATTATGCAGTGCCCCCTGTAGTAGTGCCCATTATGCAGTTCCCCCTGTAGTAGTGCTCATTATGCAGTGCCCCCTGTAGTTGTGCCCATTATGCAGTGCTCCCTGTAGTAGTGCCCATTATGCAGTGCCCCCTGTAGTAGTGCCCATTATGCAGTGCCCCCTGTAGTTGTGCCCATATGCAGTACCACCTTTTTTGTGCCCATTATGCAGTGACCACTGTAGTAGTGCCCATCATGCAATGCTTCCTGTAGTAGTGCCCACTGTGCATTGTTTTCTGTAGTAGTGCCCTTTATGCAATACCCCCTGTAGTAGTGCCCATTATGCAATGCTTCCTGTAGTAATGCCCCTTATGCAATGCCGCTTATAGTTGTGCCCATTTTGCAGTGCCCCCTGTATTGTGCCCATTATGCAATGCCACCTTTATTATGCCCTTTAGGCAGTGCCTCCTGTAGTACTGCCTCATAAGCATTTCCCTCTGAGGTAATACCCCTTATACAGTGCTACCTGTATTGTGCCCATTATGCAGTTTCTTCTGTAGCAGTGCCCATTATTCAGTTTCTTCTGTAGCAGTGCCAATTATGCAATGTCCCCTGTAGTAGAGCCCATTATGCAATGTCCCCTGTAGTAGTGCCCCTTATGCAATGTCCCCTGTAGTAGTGCCCCTTATGCAATGTCCCCTGTAGTAGAGCCCATTATGCAATGCACCCTGTAGTAGTGCCCATTATGCAGTACTTCCTGTAGCAGCCCATATTATTCCATGTTTCCTGTAGTAGTGCCCATTATGCAGTGCCCCTGTAGTAGTGCCCATTGAGCATTGACCTTGTAGTATTGCCCATTATGCAGTGCTTCCTGTTGTAGGGCCCATTATTCAATGCCCCCTGTAGTAGTGCCCATTATGCAGTAGTTCCTGTAGTAGTGCCCATTATGCTGTGTTTCCTGTAGCAGTGCCCATTATGCAGTGCCCCCTGTATTAGTGCCCATTATACAGTGCCTCCTGTAGTAGTGCCCATTATGCAGTGCCTCCTGTAGTAGTGCCCATTATGCAGTGCCTCCTGTAGTAGTGACCATTATGCAGTGCCCCCTGTAATAGTGGCCATTATGCAGTGCCCCCTGTACTAGTGCCCGTTATGCAGTTCCCCCTGTAGTAGTGCCCGTTATGCAGTTCCCCCGGTAGTAGTGCCCATTATGCAGTTCCCCCTGTAGTAGTGCCCATTATGCAGTACCCCCTGTAGAAGTGCCCATTATGCAGTTCCCCCTGTAGTAGTGCCCATTATGCAGTTCCCCCTGTAGTGTTGCCCATTATGTAGTGCCTCCTGTAGTAGTGCCCATTATGCAGTTCCCCCTATAGTAGTGCCCATTATGTAGTGCCTCCTGTAGAAGTGCCCATTATGTAGTGCTTCCAGTAGTAGTAGCCATTATGCAGTGCCCCCTGTAGTAGTGCCCATTATGCAGTTCCCCCTGTAGTTTTGCCCGTTATGTAGTGCCTCCTGTAGTAGTGCCCATTAAGCAGTGCCCCCCGTAGTAGTGCCCATTATGCAGTGTCCCCTGTAGTGGTGCCTAGTATGCAGTGCTCCCGGTAGTAGTGCCCATTATGCAGTGCCTCCTGTAGTAGTGCCCATTATGCAGTGCCCCCTGTAGTAGTGCCCATTATGCAGTGCCCCCTGTAGTAGTGCCCATTATGCAGTGCCCCCTGTAGTAGTGGCCATTATGCAGTACCCCCTGTAGTAGTGCCCATTATGCAGTTCCCCCTGTAGTTTTGCCCATTATGTAGTGCCTCCTGTAGAAGTGCCCATTATGCAGTGCCCCCTGTAGTAGTGCCCATTATGCAGTGCCTCCTGTAGTAGTGCCCATTATGCAGTGCCCCCTGTAGTAGTACCCATTATGCAGTGCCCCCTGTAGTAGTGCCCGTTATGCAGTGCTCCCGGTAGTAGTGCCCATTATGCAGTGCCCCCTGTAGTAGTGCCCATTATGCAGTGCCCCCTGTAGTAGTGCCCATTATGCAGTGCCCCCTGTAGTACTGCCCATTATGCAGTGCCCCCTGTAGTAGTGCCCATTATGCAGTGCCCCCTGTATTAGTGCCCATTATGCAGTGCTCCCTGTAGTTTTGCCCATTATGTAGTGCCTCCTGTAGTAGTGCCCATTATGCAGTGCCCCTGTAGTAGTGACCATTATGCAGTGCCCCCTGTAGTAGTAACCATTATGCAGAGCCCCTTATAGTAGTAACCATTATGCAGTGACCCCTGTAGTAGTGACCATTATGCAGTGCCCCCTGTAGTAGTGCCCATTATGCAGTTCCCCCTGTAGTAGTGCTCATTATGCAGTGCCCCCTGTAGTTGTGCCCATTATGCAGTGCTCCCTGTAGTAGTGCCCATTATGCAGTGCCCCCTGTAGTAGTGCCCATTATGCAGTGCCCCCTGTAGTTGTGCCCATATGCAGTACCACCTTTTTTGTGCCCATTATGCAGTGACCACTGTAGTAGTGCCCATCATGCAATGCTTCCTGTAGTAGTGCCCACTGTGCATTGTTTTCTGTAGTAGTGCCCTTTATGCAATACCCCCTGTAGTAGTGCCCATTATGCAATGCTTCCTGTAGTAATGCCCCTTATGCAATGCCGCTTATAGTTGTGCCCATTTTGCAGTGCCCCCTGTATTGTGCCCATTATGCAATGCCACCTTTATTATGCCCTTTAGGCAGTGCCTCCTGTAGTACTGCCTCATAAGCATTTCCCTCTGAGGTAATACCCCTTATACAGTGCTACCTGTATTGTGCCCATTATGCAGTTTCTTCTGTAGCAGTGCCCATTATTCAGTTTCTTCTGTAGCAGTGCCAATTATGCAATGTCCCCTGTAGTAGAGCCCATTATGCAATGTCCCCTGTAGTAGTGCCCCTTATGCAATGTCCCCTGTAGTAGTGCCCCTTATGCAATGTCCCCTGTAGTAGAGCCCATTATGCAATGCACCCTGTAGTAGTGCCCATTATGCAGTACTTCCTGTAGTAGCCCATATTATTCCATGTTTCCTGTAGTAGTGCCCATTATGCAGTGCCCCTGTAGTAGTGCCCATTGAGCATTGACCTTGTAGTATTGCCCATTATGCAGTGCTTCCTGTTGTAGGGCCCATTATTCAATGCCCCCTGTAGTAGTGCCCATTATGCAGTAGTTCCTGTAGTAGTGCCCATTATGCTGTGTTTCCTGTAGCAGTGCCCATTATGCAGTGCCCCCTGTATTAGTGCCCATTATACAGTGCCTCCTGTAGTAGTGCCCATTATGCAGTGCCTCCTGTAGTAGTGCCCATTATGCAGTGCCTCCTGTAGTAGTGACCATTATGCAGTGCCCCCTGTAATAGTGGCCATTATGCAGTGCCCCCTGTACTAGTGCCCGTTATGCAGTTCCCCCTGTAGTAGTCCCCGTTATGCAGTTCCCCCGGTAGTAGTGCCCATTATGCAGTTCCCCCTGTAGTAGTGCCCATTATGCAGTACCCCCTGTAGAAGTGCCCATTATGCAGTTCCCCCTGTAGTAGTGCCCATTATGCAGTTCCCCCTGTAGTGTTGCCCATTATGTAGTGCCTCCTGTAGTAGTGCCCATTATGCAGTTCCCCCTGTAGTAGTGCCCATTATGCAGTGCCCCCTGTAGTAGTGCCCATTATGCAGTTCCCCCTGTAGTAGTGCCCATTATGCAGTTCCCCCTGTAGTAGTGCCCATTATGTACTGCCTCCTGTAGTAGTGCCCATTATGTAGTGCTTCCAGTAGTAGTGGCCATTATGCAGTGCCCCCTGTAGTAGTGCCCATTATGCAGTTCCCCCTGTAGTTTTGCCCATTATGTAGTGCCTCCTGTAGTAGTGCCCATTATGCAGTGCCCCCCGTAGTAGTGCCCATTATGCAGTGTCCCCTGTAGTAGTGCCCATTTTGCAGTGCCTCCTGTAGTAGTGCCCATTATGCAGTGCCCCCTGTAGTAGTGCCCATTATGCAGTGCCCCCTGTAGTTTTGCCCATTATGCAGTGCCTCCTGTAGTAGTGCCCATTATGCAGTGCCCCCTGTAGTAGTGCCCATCATGCAGTGCCCCCTGTAGTAGTGCCCATTATGCAGTGCTCCCGGTAGTAGTGCCCATTATGCAGTGCCTCCTGTAGTAGTGCCCATTATGCAGTGCCCCCCGTAGTGGTGCCCATTATGCAGTGCCCCCTGTAGTAGTGCCAATTATGCAGTGCTCCCGGTAGTAGTGCCCATTATGCAGTGCCTCCTGTAGTAGTGCCCATTATGCAGTGCCCCCTGTAGTAGTGCCCATTATGTAGTGCCTCCTGTAGTAGTGCCCGTTATGTAGTGCTTCCAGTAGCAGTTGCCATTATGCAGTGCCCCCTGTAGTAGTGCCCATTATGCAGTTCCCCCTGTAGTGTTGCCCATTATGTAGTGCCTCCTGTAGTAGTGCCCTTTATGCAGTGCCCCCGTAGTAGTGCCCATTATGCAGTGCCCCCTGGAGTAGTGCCCATTATGCAGTGCTCCCGTAGTAGTGCCCATTATGCAGTGCCCCCTGTAGTAGTGCCCATTATGCAGTTCCCCCTGTAGGAGTGTCCATTATGCAGTTCCCCCTGTAGTTTTGCCCATTATGTAGTGCTTCCAGTAGTAGTGGCCATTATGCAGTGCCCCCTGTAGTAGTGCCCATTATGCAGTTCCCCCTGTAGTTTTGCCCATTATGTAGTGCCTCCTGTTGTAGTGCCCATTATGCAGTTCCCCCTGTAGGAGTCCCCATTATGCAGTGCACCCTGTAGTAGTGCCCATTATGCAGTTCCCCCTGTAGTAGTGCCCATTATGCAGTTCCCCCTGTAGTTTTGCCCATTATGTAGTGCCTCCTGTAGTAGTGCCCATTATGCAGTTCCCCCTATAGTAGTGCCCATTATGTAGTGCCTCCTGTAGAAGTGCCCATTATGTAGTGCTTCCAGTAGTAGTAGCCATTATGCAGTGCCCCCTGTAGTAGTGCCCATTATGCAGTTCCCCCTGTAGTTTTGCCCGTTATGTAGTGCCTCCTGTAGTAGTGCCCATTAAGCAGTGCCCCCCGTAGTAGTGCCCATTATGCAGTGTCCCCTGTAGTGGTGCCTAGTATGCAGTGCTCCCGGTAGTAGTGCCCATTATGCAGTGCCTCCTGTAGTAGTGCCCATTATGCAGTGCCCCCTGTAGTAGTGCCCATTATGCAGTGCCCCCTGTAGTAGTGCCCATTATGCAGTGCCCCCTGTAGTAGTGGCCATTATGCAGTACCCCCTGTAGTAGTGCCCATTATGCAGTTCCCCCTGTAGTTTTGCCCATTATGTAGTGCCCCCTGTAGTAGTACCCATTATGCAGTGCCCCCTGTAGTAGTGCCCATTATGCAGTGCTCCCGGTAGTAGTGCCCATTATGCAGTGCCCCCTGTAGTAGTGCCCATTATGCAGTGCCCCCTGTAGTAGTGCCCATTATGCAGTGCCCCCTGTAGTACTGCCCATTATGCAGTGCCCCCTGTAGTAGTGCCCATTATGCAGTGCCCCCTGTATTAGTGCCCATTATGCAGTGCTCCCTGTAGTTTTGCCCATTATGTAGTGCCTCCTGTAGTAGTGCCCATTATGCAGTGCCCCTGTAGTAGTGACCATTATGCAGTGCCCCCTGTAGTAGTAACCATTATGCAGAGCCCCTTATAGTAGTAACCATTATGCAGTGACCCCTGTAGTAGTGACCATTATGCAGTGCCCCCTGTAGTAATAACCATTATGCAGTGTCCCTGTAGTAGTGACCATTATGCAGTGCTCCCTGTAGTAGTGCCCATTATGCAGTTCCCCCTGTAGTAGTGCTCATTATGCAGTGCCCCCTGTAGTTGTGCCCATTATGCAGTGCTCCCTGTAGTAGTGCCCATTATGCAGTGCCCCCTGTAGTAGTGCCCATTATGCAGTGCCCCCTGTAGTTGTGCCCATATGCAGTACCACCTTTTTTGTGCCCATTATGCAGTGACCACTGTAGTAGTGCCCATCATGCAATGCTTCCTGTAGTAGTGCCCACTGTGCATTGTTTTCTGTAGTAGTGCCCTTTATGCAATACCCCCTGTAGTAGTGCCCATTATGCAATGCTTCCTGTAGTAATGCCCCTTATGCAATGCTGCTTATAGTTGTGCCCATTTTGCAGTGCCCCCTGTATTGTGCCCATTATGCAATGCCACCTTTATTATGCCCTTTAGGCAGTGCCTCCTGTAGTACTGCCTCATAAGCATTTCCCTCTGAGGTAATACCCCTTATACAGTGCTACCTGTATTGTGCCCATTATGCAGTTTCTTCTGTAGCAGTGCCCATTATTCAGTTTCTTCTGTAGCAGTGCCAATTATGCAATGTCCCCTGTAGTAGAGCCCATTATGCAATGTCCCCTGTAGTAGTGCCCCTTATGCAATGTCCCCTGTAGTAGTGCCCCTTATGCAATGTCCCCTGTAGTAGAGCCCATTATGCAATGCACCCTGTAGTAGTGCCCATTATGCAGTACTTCCTGTAGCAGCCCATATTATTCCATGTTTCCTGTAGTAGTGCCCATTATGCAGTGCCCCTGTAGTAGTGCCCATTGAGCATTGACCTTGTAGTATTGCCCATTATGCAGTGCTTCCTGTTGTAGGGCCCATTATTCAATGCCCCCTGTAGTAGTGCCCATTATGCAGTAGTTCCTGTAGTAGTGCCCATTATGCTGTGTTTCCTGTAGCAGTGCCCATTATGCAGTGCCCCCTGTATTAGTGCCCATTATACAGTGCCTCCTGTAGTAGTGCCCATTATGCAGTGCCTCCTGTAGTAGTGCCCATTATGCAGTGCCTCCTGTAGTAGTGACCATTATGCAGTGCCCCCTGTAATAGTGGCCATTATGCAGTGCCCCCTGTACTAGTGCCCGTTATGCAGTTCCCCCTGTAGTAGTGCCCGTTATGCAGTTCCCCCGGTAGTAGTGCCCATTATGCAGTTCCCCCTGTAGTAGTGCCCATTATGCAGTACCCCCTGTAGAAGTGCCCATTATGCAGTTCCCCCTGTAGTAGTGCCCATTATGCAGTTCCCCCTGTAGTGTTGCCCATTATGTAGTGCCTCCTGTAGTAGTGCCCATTATGCAGTTCCCCCTGTAGTAGTGCCCATTATGCAGTGCCCCCTGTAGTAGTGCCCATTATGCAGTTCCCCCTGTAGTAGTGCCCATTATGCAGTTCCCCCTGTAGTAGTGCCCATTATGTACTGCCTCCTGTAGTAGTGCCCATTATGTAGTGCTTCCAGTAGTAGTGGCCATTATGCAGTGCCCCCTGTAGTAGTGCCCATTATGCAGTTCCCCCTGTAGTTTTGCCCATTATGTAGTGCCTCCTGTAGTAGTGCCCATTATGCAGTGCCCCCCGTAGTAGTGCCCATTATGCAGTGTCCCCTGTAGTAGTGCCCATTTTGCAGTGCCTCCTGTAGTAGTGCCCATTATGCAGTGCCCCCTGTAGTAGTGCCCATTATGAAGTGCCCCCTGTAGTTTTGCCCATTATGCAGTGCCTCCTGTAGTAGTGCCCATTATGCAGTGCCCCCTGTAGTAGTGCCCATCATGCAGTGCCCCCTGGAGTAGTGCCCATTATGCAGTGCTCCCGTAGTAGTGCCCATTATGCAGTGCCCCCTGTAGTAGTGCCCATTATGTAGTGCTTCCAGTAGTAGTTGCCATTATGCAGTGCCCCCTGTAGTAGTGCCCATTATGCAGTTCCCCCTGTAGTTTTGCCCATTATGTAGTGCCTCCTGTAGTAGTGCCCTTTATGCAGTGCCCCCGTAATAGTGCCCATTATGCAGTGCCCCCTGGAGTAGTGCCCATTATGCAGTGCTCCCGGTAGTAGTGCCCATTATGCAGTGCCTCCTGTAGTAGTGCCCATTATGCAGTGCCCCCTGTAGTAGTGCCCATTATGCAGTGCCCCCTGTAGTAGTGCCCATTATGCAGTGCTCCCTGTAGTAGTGCCCATTATGCAGTGCTCCCTGTAGTAGTGCCCATTATGCAGTGCCCCCTGTAGTAGTGCCCATTATGCAGTGCTCCCGGTAGTTGTGCCCATTATGCAGTGCTCCCGGTAGTAGTGCCCATTATGCAGTGCCCCCTGTTGTAGTGCCCATTATGCAGTGCCCCCTGTAGTAGTGCCCATTATGCAGTGCCCCCTGTAGTGTTGCCCATTATGTAGTGCCTCCTGTAGTAGTGCCCATTATGCAGTGCCCCTGTAGTAGTGACCATTATGCAGTGCCCCCTGTAGTAGTGACCATTATGCAGTGCCCCTTATAGTAGTAACCATTATGCAGTGCCCCCTGTAGTAGTAACCATTATGCAGTGACCCCTGTAGTAGTGACCATTATGCAGTGCCCCCTGTAACAGTAACCATTATGCAGTGCCCCTGTAGTAGTGACCATTACGCAGTGCCCCCTGTAGTAGTAACCATTATGCAGTGCCCCTTATACTAGTTACCATTATGCAGTGCTTCCAGTAGTAGTGGCCATTATGCAATGCCCCCTTTAGTAGTGCCCATTATGCAGTGCTTGCTGTAGTAGTGCCCATTATGCAGTTCCCCCTGTAGTTTTGCCCAATATGTAGTGCCTCCTGTAGTAGTGCCCATTATGCAGTGCACCCTTTAGTAGTGCCCATTATGCAGTGCCCCCTGTAGTAGTGTCCATTATGCAGTGCTCCTGGTAGTAGTGCCCATTATGCAGTGCCTCCTGTAGTAATGCGCATTTTGCAGTGTTCTATGCAGTAGTGCCCCTTATGCAGGGCCCCTGTAGTTGTGCCCATATGCAGTGCCACCTTTTTTGTGCACATTATGCAAGGCTTCCTGTAGTAGTGCCCACTGTGCATTGTTTTCTGTAGTAGTGCCCATTATGCAATACCCCCTGTAGTCGTGCCCATTATGCAGTGCCCCTGTAGTAGTGCCCATTATGCAATGCTTCCTGTAGTAATGCCCCTTATGCAATGCCCCTTATAGTTGTGCAAGTTTTGCAGTGCCCCCTGTATTGTGCCCATTATGCAATGCCACCTTTATTATGCCCTTTAGGCAGTGCCTCCTGTAGTACTGCTTCATTAGCATTTCCCTCTGTAGTAATGCCCCTAATACAGTGCTACCTGTATTGTACCCATTATGCAGTTTCTTCTGTAGCAGTGCCCATTATTCAGTTTCTTCTGTAGCAGTGACAATCATGCAGTTGGTCCTGTAGTAGTGCCCCTTATGCAATGTCCCCTGTAGTAGAGCCCACTTTGCAGTGCTTCCTGTAGTAGTGCCCATTATGCAGTGCCCCCTGTAGTAGTGCCCATTATGCAATGCACCCTGTAGTAGTGCCCATTATGCAGTACTTCCTGTAGCAGCCCATATTATTCCATGTTTCCTGTAGTAGTGCCCATTATGCAGTGCCCCTGTAGTAGTGCCCATTGAGCATTGACCTTGTAGTATTGCCATTATGCAGTGCTTCCTGTTGTAGGGCCCATTATTCAATGCCTCCTGTAGTAGTGCCCATTATGCAGTGCTCCCTGTAGTAGTGCCCATTGTGCAGTTCCCCCTGTAGTAGTGCCCATTGTGCAGTGCCCCCTGTAGTAGTGCCCATTATGCAGTATTTCCTGTAGTACTGCCCTTTATGCTGTGTTTCCTGTAGCAGTGCCCATTATGCAGTGCCCCCTGTATTAGTGCCCATTATGCAGTGCCTCCTGTAGTAGTGCCCATTATGCAGTGCCCCCCGTAGTAGTGCCCATTATGCAGTGTCCCCTGTAGTAGTGCCCATTATGCAGTGCCTCCTGTAGTAGTGCTCATTATGCAGTGCCCCCTGTAGTAGTGCCCATTATGCAGTTCCCCCTGTAGTAGTGCCCATTATGCAGTGCCCCCTGTAGTTTTGCCCATTATGTAGTGACTTCTGTAGTTGTGCCCTTTATGCAGTGCCCCCTGTAGTAGTGCCCATTATGCAGTTCCCCCTGTAGTTTTGCCCATTATGTAGTGCCTCCTGTAGTAGTGCCCATTATGCAGTGCCCCCTGTAGTAGTGCCCATTATGCAGTGCCCCCTGTAGTAGTGCCCATTATGCAGTGCTCCCGGTAGTAGTGCCCATTATGCAGTGCGTCCTGTAGTAGTGCCCATTATGTAGTGCCTCCTGTAGTAGTGCCCATTATGCAGTTCCCCCTGTAGTAGTGCCCATTATGTAGTGCCTCCTGTAGTAGTGCCCATTATGTAGTGCTTCCAGTAGTAGTGGCCATTATGCAGTGACAACTGTAGTAGTGCCCATTATGCAGTTCCCCCTGTAGTTTTGCCCATTATGTAGTTCCTCCTGTAGTAGTGCCCATTATGCAGTGAAGCTGTAGTAGTGCCCATTGAGCATTGACCTTGTAGTATTGCCCATTATGCAGTGCTTCCTGTAGTATTGCCCATTATGCAGTGCCCACCATAGTAGTGACCATTATGCAGTGCTCCCTGTAGTAGTGCCCATTATGCAGTGCCCCCTGTAGTAGTGCCCATTATGCAGTGCCCCCTGTAGTAGTGCCCATTATGCAGTGCTCACGGTAGTAGTGCCCATTATGCAGTGCCCCCTGTAGTAGTGCCCATTATGCAGTGCCCCCTTTAGTTTTGCCCATTATGTAGTGCCCCTGTAGTAGTGCCCATTATGCAGTGCCCCCGTAGTAGTGACCATTATGCAGTGCCCCCTGTAGTAGTAACCATTATGCAGTGCCCCTTATAGTAGTAACCATTATGCAGTGCCCCCTGTAGTAGTAACCATTATGCAGTGCCCCTGTAGTAGTGACCATTATGCAGTGCCCCCTGTAGTAGTGACCATTATGCAGTGCCCCCTGTAGTAGTAACCATTTTGCAGTGCCCCTGTAGTAGTGACCATTATGCAGTGCCCCCTGTAGTAGTAACTATTATGCAGTGCCGCTTATTCTAGTTCCCATTATGCAGTGCTTCCTGTAGTAGTGGCCATTATGCAATGCCCCCTTTAGTACTGCCCATTATGCAGTGCTTGCTGTAGTAGTGCCCATTATGCAGTTCTCCCTGTGGTTTTGCCCATTATGTAGTGCCTCCTGTAGTAGTGCCCATTATGCAGTGCCCCCTGTAGTAGTGCCCATTATGCAGTGCCCCCTGTAGTAGTGCCCATTATGCAGTGCTCCTGGTATTAGTGCCCATTATGCAGTGCCTCCTGTAGTAGTGCCCATTATGCAGTGCCTCCTGTAGTATTGGCCCTTAAGCATTTTCCCCTGTATTATTAGCCTTAATGCAAAAACCCCCTGTAGTAATGCCCCTTATGCAATGTTCTATGCAGTAGTGCCACTTATGCAGGGCCCTCTGTAGTTGTGCCCATATGCAGTGCCACCTTTTTTGTGCACATTATGCAATGCTTCCTGTAGTAGTGCCCACTGTGCATTGTTTTCTGTAGTAGTGCCCATTATACAATACCCCCTGTAGTAGTGCCCATTATGCAATGCTACCTGTAGTAATGCCCCTTATGCAATGCCCCTTATAGTTGTGCACATTTTGCAGAGCCCCCTGTATTGTGCCCATTATACAATGCCACCTTTATTATGCCATTTAGGCAGTGCCTCCTGTAGTACTGCTTCATTAGCATTTCCCTCTGTAGTAATGCCCCTTATACAGTGCTACCTGTAATGTGCCCATTATTCAGTTTCTTCTGTAGCAGTGCCAATTATGCAGTTGGTCCTGTAGTAGTGCCCATTATGCAGTACTTCCTGTAGTAGTGCCCATTATTCAGTTGGTCCTGTAGTAGTGCCCATTATGCAGTGTCCCCTCTAGTAGTGCCCATTATGCAGTGAAGCTGTAGTAGTGCCCATTGAGCATTGACCTTGTAGTATTGCCCATTATGCAGTGCTTCCTGTAGTAGTGCCCATTGTGCAGTTCCCCCTGTAGTAGTGCCCATTGTGCAGTTCCCCCTGTAGTAGTGCCCATTATGCAGTATTTCCTGTAGTAGTGCCCATTATGCTGTGTTTCCTGTAGCAGTGCCCATTATGCAGTGCCCCCTGTATAAGTGCCCATTATGCAGTGCCTCCTGTAGTAGTGCCCATTATGCAGTGCCTCCTGTAGTAGTGCCCATTAAGCAGTGCCCCCTGTAATAGTGCCCATTATGCAGTGCCCCCTGTAGTAGTGCCCATTATGCAGTTCCCCCTGTAGTAGTGCCCATTATGCAGTTCCCCCTGTAGTAGTGCCCATTATGCAGTGCCCCCTGTAGTAGTGCCCATTATGCAGTTCCCCCTGTAGTAGTGCCCATTATGCAGTTCCCCCGGTAGTTTTGCCCATTATGTAGTGCCTCCTGTAGTAGTGCCCATTATGCAGTTCCCCCTGTAGTAGTGCCCATTATGCAGTGCCCCCTGTAGTAGTGCCCATTATGCAGTTCCCCCTGTAGTAGTGCCCATTATGCAGTTCCCCCTGTAGTTTTGCCCATTATGTAGTGCCTCCTGTTGTAGTGCCCATTATGCAGTTCCCCCTGTAGTAGTCCCCATTATGTAGTGCCTCCTGTAGTAGTGCCCATTATGTAGTGCTTCCAGTAGTAGTGGCCATTATGCAGTGCCCCCTGTAGTAGTGCCCATTATGCAGTTCCCCCTGTAGTTTTGCCCAGTATGTAGTGCCTCCTGTAGTAGTGCCCATTATGCAGTGCCCCCCGTAGTAGTGCCCATTATGCAGTGTCCCCTGTTGTAGTGCCCATTATGCAGTGCTCCCGGTAGTAGAGCCCATTATGCAGTGCCTCCTGTAGTAGTGCTCATTATGCAGTGCCCCCTGTAGTAGTGCCCATTATGCAGTTCCCCCTGTAGTAGTGCCCATTATGCAGTGCCCCCTGTAGTTTTGCCCATTATGTAGTAACTCCTGTAGTTGTGCCCATTATGCAGTAACCCCTGTTGTAGTGCCCATTATGCAGTTCCCCCTGTAGTTTTCCCCATTATGCAGTGCACCCTGTAGTAGTGCCCATTATGCAGTGCTCCCGGTAGTAGTGCCCATTATGCAGTGCCTCCTGTAGTAGTGCCCATTATGTAGTGCCTCCTGTAGTAGTGCCCATTATGCAGTTCCCTCTGTAGTAGTGCCCATTATGTAGTGCTTCCAGTAGTAGTGGCCATTATGCAGTGCCCCCTGTAGTAGTGCCCATTATGCAGTTCCCCCTGTAGTTTTGCCCTTTATGTAGTTCCTCCTGTAGTAGTGCCCATTATGCAGTGCCCACCAAAGTAGTGCCCATTATGCAGTGCCCCCTGTAGTAGTGCCCATTATGCAATGCTCCCGGTAGTAGTGCCCATTATGCAGTACCCCCTGTAGTAGTGCCCATTATGCAGTGCTCCCTGTAGTAGTGCCCATTATGCAGTGCCCCCTGTAGTAGTGCCCATTATGCAGTAGTCCCGGTAGTAGTGCCCATTATGCAGTGCTCACAGTAGTAGTGCCCATTATGCAGTGCCCCCTGTAGTAGTGTCCATTATGCAGTGCCCCCTGTAGTAGTGCCCATTATGCAGTGCCCCCTTTAGTTTTGCCCATTATGTAGTGCCCCTGTAGTAGTGCCCATTATGCAGTGCCCCTGTAGTAGTGACCATTATGCAGTGCACCCTGCAGTAGTAACCATTATGCAGTGCCCCTTATAGTAGTAACCATTATGCAGTGCCCCCTGTAGTAGTAACCATTATGCAGTGCCCCCTGTAGTAGTGACCATTAAGCAGTGCCCCCTGTAGTAGTGTCCATTATGCAGTGCCCCCTGTAGTAGTAACCATTATGCAGTGCCCCTGTAGTAGTGACCATTATGCAGTGCCCCCTGTAGTAGTAACCATTATGCAGTGCCCCTGTAGTAGTGACCATTATGCAGTGCCCCCTGTAGTAGTAACCATTATGCAGTGCCCCTTATACTAGTTCCCATTATGCAGTGCTTCCTGTAGTAGTGGCCATTTTGCAATGCCCCCTTTAGTACTGCCCATTATGTAGTGCCTCCAGTAGTAGTGCCCATTATGCAGTGCCCCCTGTAGTAGTGCCCATTATGCAGTGCCCCCTGTAGTAGTGCCCATTATGCAGTGCTCCTGCTGGTAGTGCCCATTATGCAGTTCTCCCTGTGGTTTTGCCCATTATGTAGTGCCTCCAGTAGTAGTGCCCATTATGCAGTGCCCCCTGTAGTAGTGCCCATTATGCTGTGCCCCCTGTAGTAGTGCCCATTATGCAGTGCTCCTGGTAGTAGTGCCCATTATGCTGTTCTCCCTGTGGTTTTGCCCATTATGTAGTGCCTCCAGTAGTAGTGCCCATTATGCAGTGCCTCCTGTAGTAATGCCCCTTATGCAGTGTTCTATGCAGTAGTGCCCCTTATGCAGGGCCCCCTGTAGTTGTGCCCATATGCAGTGCCACATTTTTTGTGCCCATTATGCAGTGACCACTGTAGTAGTGCCCATCATGCAATGCCCACTGTGCATTGTTTTCTGTAGTAGTTCCCATTATGCAGTGCCCCTGCAGTAGTGCCCATTATGCAGTGCTCCCGGTAGTAGTGCCCATTATGCAGTGCCTCTTGTAGTAGTGCCCATTATGCAGTGATCCCTGTAGTAGTGCCCATTATGCAGTGCCTCTTGTAGTAGTGCCCATTATGCAGTGACCCCTGTAGTAGTGACCATTATGCAGTGCCCCCTGTAGTAGTGACCATTATGCAGTGCCCCTTATAGTAGTAACCATTATGCAGTGCCCCCTGTAGTAGTAACCATTATGCAGAGACCCCTGTAGTAGTGACCATTATGCAGTGCCCCCTGTAACAGTAACCATTATGCAGTGCCCCTGTAGTAGTGACCATTACGCAGTGCCCCCTGTAGTAGTAACCATTATGCAGTGCCCCTTATACTAGTTACCATTATGCAGTGCTTCCAGTAGTAGTGGCCATTATGCAATGCCCCCTTTAGTAGTGCCCATTATGCAGTGCTTGCTGTAGTAGTGCCCATTATGCAGTTCCCCCTGTAGTTTTGCCCAATATGTAGTGCCTCCTGTAGTAGTGCCCATTATGCAGTGCACCCTTTAGTAGTGCCCATTATGCAGTGCCCCCTGTAGTAGTGTCCATTATGCAGTGCTCCTGGTAGTAGTGCCCATTATGCAGTGCCTCCTGTAGTAATGCGCATTTTGCAGTGTTCTATGCAGTAGTGCCCCTTATGCAGGGCCCCTGTAGTTGTGCCCATATGCAGTGCCACCTTTTTTGTGCACATTATGCAAGGCTTCCTGTAGTAGTGCCCACTGTGCATTGTTTTCTGTAGTAGTGCCCATTATGCAATACCCCCTGTAGTCGTGCCCATTATGCAGTGCCCCTGTAGTAGTGCCCATTATGCAATGCTTCCTGTAGTAATGCCCCTTATGCAATGCCCCTTATAGTTGTGCAAGTTTTGCAGTGCCCCCTGTATTGTGCCCATTATGCAATGCCACCTTTATTATGCCCTTTAGGCAGTGCCTCCTGTAGTACTGCTTCATTAGCATTTCCCTCTGTAGTAATGCCCCTAATACAGTGCTACCTGTATTGTACCCATTATGCAGTTTCTTCTGTAGCAGTGCCCATTATTCAGTTTCTTCTGTAGCAGTGACAATCATGCAGTTGGTCCTGTAGTAGTGCCCCTTATGCAATGTCCCCTGTAGTAGAGCCCACTTTGCAGTGCTTCCTGTAGTAGTGCCCATTATGCAGTGCCCCCTGTAGTAGTGCCCATTATGCAATGCACCCTGTAGTAGTGCCCATTATGCAGTACTTCCTGTAGCAGCCCATATTATTCCATGTTTCCTGTAGTAGTGCCCATTATGCAGTGCCCCTGTAGTAGTGCCCATTGAGCATTGACCTTGTAGTATTGCCATTATGCAGTGCTTCCTGTTGTAGGGCCCATTATTCAATGCCTCCTGTAGTAGTGCCCATTATGCAGTGCTCCCTGTAGTAGTGCCCATTGTGCAGTTCCCCCTGTAGTAGTGCCCATTGTGCAGTGCCCCCTGTAGTAGTGCCCATTATGCAGTATTTCCTGTAGTACTGCCCTTTATGCTGTGTTTCCTGTAGCAGTGCCCATTATGCAGTGCCCCCTGTATTAGTGCCCATTATGCAGTGCCTCCTGTAGTAGTGCCCATTATGCAGTGCCCCCCGTAGTAGTGCCCATTATGCAGTGTCCCCTGTAGTAGTGCCCATTATGCAGTGCCTCCTGTAGTAGTGCTCATTATGCAGTGCCCCCTGTAGTAGTGCCCATTATGCAGTTCCCCCTGTAGTAGTGCCCATTATGCAGTGCCCCCTGTAGTTTTGCCCATTATGTAGTGACTTCTGTAGTTGTGCCCTTTATGCAGTGCCCCCTGTAGTAGTGCCCATTATGCAGTTCCCCCTGTAGTTTTGCCCATTATGTAGTGCCTCCTGTAGTAGTGCCCATTATGCAGTGCCCCCTGTAGTAGTGCCCATTATGCAGTGCCCCCTGTAGTAGTGCCCATTATGCAGTGCTCCCGGTAGTAGTGCCCATTATGCAGTGCGTCCTGTAGTAGTGCCCATTATGTAGTGCCTCCTGTAGTAGTGCCCATTATGCAGTTCCCCCTGTAGTAGTGCCCATTATGTAGTGCCTCCTGTAGTAGTGCCCATTATGTAGTGCTTCCAGTAGTAGTGGCCATTATGCAGTGCCAACTGTAGTAGTGCCCATTATGCAGTTCCCCCTGTAGTTTTGCCCATTATGTAGTTCCTCCTGTAGTAGTGCCCATTATGCAGTGAAGCTGTAGTAGTGCCCATTGAGCATTGACCTTGTAGTATTGCCCATTATGCAGTGCTTCCTGTAGTATTGCCCATTATGCAGTGCCCACCATAGTAGTGACCATTATGCAGTGCTCCCTGTAGTAGTGCCCATTATGCAGTGCCCCCTGTAGTAGTGCCCATTATGCAGTGCCCCCTGTAGTAGTGCCCATTATGCAGTGCTCACGGTAGTAGTGCCCATTATGCAGTGCCCCCTGTAGTAGTGCCCATTATGCAGTGCCCCCTTTAGTTTTGCCCATTATGTAGTGCCCCTGTAGTAGTGCCCATTATGCAGTGCCCCCGTAGTAGTGACCATTATGCAGTGCCCCCTGTAGTAGTAACCATTATGCAGTGCCCCTTATAGTAGTAACCATTATGCAGTGCCCCCTGTAGTAGTAACCATTATGCAGTGCCCCTGTAGTAGTGACCATTATGCAGTGCCCCCTGTAGTAGTGACCATTATGCAGTGCCCCCTGTAGTAGTAACCATTTTGCAGTGCCCCTGTAGTAGTGACCATTATGCAGTGCCCCCTGTAGTAGTAACTATTATGCAGTGCCGCTTATTCTAGTTCCCATTATGCAGTGCTTCCTGTAGTAGTGGCCATTATGCAATGCCCCCTTTAGTACTGCCCATTATGCAGTGCTTGCTGTAGTAGTGCCCATTATGCAGTTCTCCCTGTGGTTTTGCCCATTATGTAGTGCCTCCTGTAGTAGTGCCCATTATGCAGTGCCCCCTGTAGTAGTGCCCATTATGCAGTGCCCCCTGTAGTAGTGCCCATTATGCAGTGCTCCTGGTATTAGTGCCCATTATGCAGTGCCTCCTGTAGTAGTGCCCATTATGCAGTGCCTCCTGTAGTATTGCCCCTTAAGCATTTTCCCCTGTATTATTAGCCTTAATGCAAAAACCCCCTGTAGTAATGCCCCTTATGCAATGTTCTATGCAGTAGTGCCCCTTATGCAGGGCCCTCTGTAGTTGTGCCCATATGCAGTGCCACCTTTTTTGTGCACATTATGCAATGCTTCCTGTAGTAGTGCCCACTGTGCATTGTTTTCTGTAGTAGTGCCCATTATACAATACCCCCTGTAGTAGTGCCCATTATGCAATGCTACCTGTAGTAATGCCCCTTATGCAATGCCCCTTATAGTTGTGCACATTTTGCAGAGCCCCCTGTATTGTGCCCATTATACAATGCCACCTTTATTATGCCATTTAGGCAGTGCCTCCTGTAGTACTGCTTCATTAGCATTTCCCTCTGTAGTAATGCCCCTTATACAGTGCTACCTGTAATGTGCCCATTATTCAGTTTCTTCTGTAGCAGTGCCAATTATGCAGTTGGTCCTGTAGTAGTGCCCATTATGCAGTACTTCCTGTAGTAGTGCCCATTATTCAGTTGGTCCTGTAGTAGTGCCCATTATGCAGTGTCCCCTCTAGTAGTGCCCATTATGCAGTGAAGCTGTAGTAGTGCCCATTGAGCATTGACCTTGTAGTATTGCCGATTATGCAGTGCTTCCTGTAGTAGTGCCCATTGTGCAGTTCCCCCTGTAGTAGTGCCCATTGTGCAGTTCCCCCTGTAGTAGTGCCCATTATGCAGTATTTCCTGTAGTAGTGCCCATTATGCTGTGTTTCCTGTAGCAGTGCCCATTATGCAGTGCCCCCTGTATAAGTGCCCATTATGCAGTGCCTCCTGTAGTAGTGCCCATTATGCAGTGCCTCCTGTAGTAGTGCCCATTAAGCAGTGCCCCCTGTAATAGTGCCCATTATGCAGTGCCCCCTGTAGTAGTGCCCATTATGCAGTTCCCCCTGTAGTAGTGCCCATTATGCAGTTCCCCCTGTAGTAGTGCCCATTATGCAGTGCCCCCTGTAGTAGTGCCCATTATGCAGTTCCCCCTGTAGTAGTGCCCATTATGCAGTTCCCCCGGTAGTTTTGCCCATTATGTAGTGCCTCCTGTAGTAGTGCCCATTATGCAGTTCCCCCTGTAGTAGTGCCCATTATGCAGTGCCCCCTGTAGTAGTGCCCATTATGCAGTTCCCCCTGTAGTAGTGCCCATTATGCAGTTCCCCCTGTAGTTTTGCCCATTATGTAGTGCCTCCTGTTGTAGTGCCCATTATGCAGTTCCCCCTGTAGTAGTCCCCATTATGTAGTGCCTCCTGTAGTAGTGCCCATTATGTAGTGCTTCCAGTAGTAGTGGCCATTATGCAGTGCCCCCTGTAGTAGTGCCCATTATGCAGTTCCCCCTGTAGTTTTGCCCATTATGTAGTGCCTCCTGTAGTAGTGCCCATTATGCAGTGCCCCCCGTAGTAGTGCCCATTATGCAGTGTCCCCTGTTGTAGTGCCCATTATGCAGTGCTCCCGGTAGTAGAGCCCATTATGCAGTGCCTCCTGTAGTAGTGCTCATTATGCAGTGCCCCCTGTAGTAGTGCCCATTATGCAGTTCCCCCTGTAGTAGTGCCCATTATGCAGTGCCCCCTGTAGTTTTGCCCATTATGTAGTAACTCCTGTAGTTGTGCCCATTATGCAGTAACCCCTGTTGTAGTGCCCATTATGCAGTTCCCCCTGTAGTTTTCCCCATTATGCAGTGCACCCTGTAGTAGTGCCCATTATGCAGTGCTCCCGGTAGTAGTGCCCATTATGCAGTGCCTCCTGTAGTAGTGCCCATTATGTAGTGCCTCCTGTAGTAGTGCCCATTATGCAGTTCCCTCTGTAGTAGTGCCCATTATGTAGTGCTTCCAGTAGTAGTGGCCATTATGCAGTGCCCCCTGTAGTAGTGCCCATTATGCAGTTCCCCCTGTAGTTTTGCCCTTTATGTAGTTCCTCCTGTAGTAGTGCCCATTATGCAGTGCCCACCATAGTAGTGCCCATTATGCAGTGCCCCCTGTAGTAGTGCCCATTATGCAATGCTCCCGGTAGTAGTGCCCATTATGCAGTACCCCCTGTAGTAGTGCCCATTATGCAGTGCTCCCTGTAGTAGTGCCCATTATGCAGTGCCCCCTGTAGTAGTGCCCATTATGCAGTAGTCCCGGTAGTAGTGCCCATTATGCAGTGCTCACAGTAGTAGTGCCCATTATGCAGTGCCCCCTGTAGTAGTGTCCATTATGCAGTGCCCCCTGTAGTAGTGCCCATTATGCAGTGCCCCCTTTAGTTTTGCCCATTATGTAGTGCCCCTGTAGTAGTGCCCATTATGCAGTGCCCCTGTAGTAGTGACCATTATGCAGTGCACCCTGCAGTAGTAACCATTATGCAGTGCCCCTTATAGTAGTAACCATTATGCAGTGCCCCCTGTAGTAGTAACCATTATGCAGTGCCCCCTGTAGTAGTGACCATTAAGCAGTGCCCCCTGTAGTAGTGTCCATTATGCAGTGCCCCCTGTAGTAGTAACCATTATGCAGTGCCCCTGTAGTAGTGACCATTATGCAGTGCCCCCTGTAGTAGTAACCATTATGCAGTGCCCCTGTAGTAGTGACCATTATGCAGTGCCCCCTGTAGTAGTAACCATTATGCAGTGCCCCTTATACTAGTTCCCATTATGCAGTGCTTCCTGTAGTAGTGGCCATTTTGCAATGCCCCCTTTAGTACTGCCCATTATGTAGTGCCTCCAGTAGTAGTGCCCATTATGCAGTGCCCCCTGTAGTAGTGCCCATTATGCAGTGCCCCCTGTAGTAGTGCCCATTATGCAGTGCTCCTGCTGGTAGTGCCCATTATGCAGTTCTCCCTGTGGTTTTGCCCATTATGTAGTGCCTCCAGTAGTAGTGGCCATTTTGTAATGCTCCCTGTAGTAGTGCCCATTATGCAGTGCCCCCTGTAGTAGTGCCCATTATGCAGTGCCCCTTGTAGTAGTGCCCATTATGCAGTTCCCCCTGTAGCAGTGCCCATTATGCAGTGCCCCTTGTAGCAGTGCCCATTATGTATTGCTCCCTGTAGCAGTGCCCATTATGCAGTGCCCCCTGTAGCAGTGCCCATTATGTAATGCTCCCTGTAGTAGTGCCCATTATGCAGTGCCCCCTGTAGTAGTGCCCATTATGCAGTGCCCCTTGTAGTAGTGCCCATTATGCAGTGCCCCCTGTAGTTGACCTGATTATGCAGTGCCCCTTGTAGTAGTGCCCATTATGCAGTGCCCCTTGTAGTAGTGCCCATTATGTAGTGCCCCTTGTAGTAGTGCCCATTATGCAGTGCCCCTTGTAGTAGTGCCCATTATGCAATGTCCCCTGTAGTAGTGCCCATTATGTAGTGCCCCTTGTAGTAGTGCCCATTATGCAGTGCCCCTTGTAGTAGTGCCCATTATGCAATGTCCCCTTGTAGTAGTGCCCATTATGCAGTGCCCCCTGTAGTTGACCTGATTATGCAGTGCCCCTTTTAGTAGTGCCCATTATGCAGTGCCCCTTGTAGTAGTGCCCATTATGCAGTGCCCCTTGTAGTAGTGCCCATTATGCAATGTCTCCTTGTAGTAGTGCCCATTATGCAGTGCCCCCTGTAGTTGACCTGATTATGCAGTGCCCCTTTTAGTAGTGCCCATTATGCAGTGCCCCTTGTAGTAGTGCCCATTATGCAGTGCCCCTTGTAGTAGTGCCCATTATGCAATGTCCCCTTGTAGTTGTGCCCATTATGCAGTGCCCCCTGTAGTTGACCTGATTATGCAGTGCCCCTTTTAGTAGTGCCCATTATGCAGTGCCCCTTGTAGTAGTGCCCATTATGCAGTGCCCCTTGTAGTAGTGCCCATTATGCAGTGCCCCTTGTAGTAGTACCCATTATGCAGTGCCCCTTGTAGTAGTGCCCATTATGCAGTGCCCCTTGTAGTAGTGCCCATTATGCAGTGCCCCTTGTAGTAGTGCCCATTATGCAGTGCTTCCACAAAACCAAATCCACTTTTTAAATTAATCTCTCTGATACGTCCATATCCTTTGAAAAACTTTTCCACAGCTGCCAATCAGGGACAGCTGCCCATGATTGGCTGCTGTTCCGCGAGCTGTGATTGGCTCGCGGCCAGCTCAATAGTAGTATTGAGCTGGCCACGAGCCAATCATAGGTCACAAAACAGCAGCCAATCAGTACCGGCTCCATAGTTCAAATACAGCAACGAAGATGGTCTTTTTCGCCACCTGCGGCCCGGTGCACTACTCGCCGCTGCCACCCTTGCCCCTTTCTCAGGTACTTCTGTTGTCCCTGTCTTGTGCCCGTACTCGAGGCCAGATAGCCTTCCCTGCACTGCCCCCCCAGTTCAGCCAGCCTGCCTTCCCCCCCCAGTTTAGCCAGCCATGCTGCCTTCCCTGCCCCTCCCCAAGTCCAGCCATCCTTCCCTAAGCCCTCTCTATCCTAGCCATCCTTCCTTCCCTGCCCAGCCCCCCAGTGCAGCCAGCCTTCCTTCCTTGCCCACCCCCTCGTGCAGCCATCCTTCCTTCCTTCCCTACACACCCCCCAGTCCAGCCAGCATTCCTTCCCTGCCCACCTCCCTAGTCCAGCAAGACATCCTTCTCTGCCCACCCTCCCAGTGCAGCCAGCCTTACTTTCCTGCCCCCCCCACCAGTGCAGCCAGAATTCCTACCATGCATACCCCACCAGTACAGCCTTCCCTGCCTACCCCACCAGTATAGCCTTCCCTGCCTACCCCACCAATTCAGCCAGCCTTCCATGCACTCCCTTCTCCCCCCCTATTAGTCCAGCCAGCCTGTCTTCCCTGTCCTGGTCCTGCCAGTTTTCCTTGTGGAACTCCTATGTCTAGCCAGCCTGCCTGTCTTCTCTGCCCTGCCTCTAGTCCAGCCGGCCTTCCTTGCCCTTTGCCCCCCTCAGACCAAGCCGGCCTTCCCTGCCCTTTGCCACCCCAATCCACTCTTCCCAGCCAAGTGCCCCCGCTTTTTTAGCCTTCCCAGCCCTGTGCCTCCAATTAATATCCAGCCTTCTCTACCCTGTGCCATCCAATCCGCCATGTTTAGCCATCCCTGATTGACATACCAATTGATGCACAACCCCCGAAGTAGCTCCACCCACATTATCCACAACTCCACCCAAGTCAGCCCTATACCCCGGGGGGCCCTGCCTATTTTGTCAGTACCAGGCCCCAAAATTTCTGATGGCAGCCTTGTTTGGGGGGTCCCACCTTTCCTGAGATCCCTTTGGCTGGGAAGACCCTGAGAAATGGTCACCCGGCTGTGGCATTACACCCCGGCTAGATTTGAGTCCAGTGCTGGTTTTTAAAATAGGGGGAACGCCACGTCATTTTTTCCCTTATTTTTAAAAACCAGGACTGGCTTTAAGAGACCAGTGCTGGTTCATAAATCACGGAGGAACCCTACACATTTTTTCACTCGTATTTTTAGAACCAGGACTGGTACAGGAGCCCGTGGCTAGTTATGCTTTAGGAGGGGGGGGGGGGGGGGACACCTGTGTAATTTTTTTAAAATTAACCCTTTATACAGTAATTAAAGGCAGAAACATGCGCAGATCATACTGATTTGTGTGTGTTTCTGCCAAACTCGCAGCTCAGGAGGTGGTCTATTTCCAACTTCTACTTTGCTAAAATTACACCATTGATTATAGTCATAATTCCCAAGTTGTATTCCTGGCTATGAAAAGTACTTGAGAGTTTGGCTGATGGTGTATTTATTTCTATTTGTGTTCTCACCCGAGTAAATTTACCCCCTAGAGCATCAATAAAAGTAATATGTTGAATTCCACGAATAGTGATAGACTAAATTAGAATTTGTGCCACTTTAGTATTCATCCAAATATATATTTTTTTTATTTTACTTTAATGTATTAATAATAAATGATATATTTTATCTTTATCTCTATGAACAATATGAAAAGTAACAATACCAAAAGAAAGAGTTTTGTTTCTTTCATTTTTGATAAATACCAAACTGGATACACAAATGGCTTTTCTGTGAGATATCCGGGGGGTCTTGGTGTTCTGAGTAAATTTGACCAAGCATAATGGAAATAAATTCTTGTGACTATGGAGTCTATGAAGTTAGCCTTGGGGGAGTGTTAAAGTGGCCGAAGATAAAGTACCAACCAATCAGCTCCTAACTGTCACTTTACAATCTGTTTGAAAAATAACTTTTAGGAGCTGATTGGTTGGTACTTTGGCCCTCATTCAGAGCCGCTTGCAAAAAGCGAGCGCTCGCACTGAATGAGGGTGGCCACTTTTTTTTTAAGCCGGCCTCCTAGCCACTCGCTAAGCTGTGGGTGACCACCCACAGCATTTGCGAGCGGCCAGGTGTTGGTCACGATGGTCACGACCATCGGGCTTGCGACGAGACCCTTATGGTAGGGTCTTGTCTGCCGCAAGCCCCAGCGAGCTTCCAGCTCTAATAGAGCAGGAAGCTCACTACTGACATCACGAGTGATGTTAGTAGGGCTGCCCACAAATGGTAGGCGTTCCTTCAGGAACGCCTCTGTTTGTCCGGCCACCCTCCCTCCCCGCCTACAAAACGGGGTGAGCTGTCGATCAACATTGACAGCCGCCCCGTTTGTAGCGAGCCCCGGAGCAAGTGAATTTCTCACTCGCTACAGGGCTTGCGCACACTGCGCGTGCGAATGCCGACCATCGACCCGCTTATGAGCGGGTCTGAATGAGAGCCTTTATCTCTGTCCACTTTATCCCTCTCCAAGGCTTAGTACATCGGCCCCTAAGTCATTTATGTAAGTGAACAGATGGGGTTGTGTGATCTACAGCTAAAAGTTGAGAGGAAAATGATTGATATTATTATAAGAACAGAATAACAGAGGGCTGCTCTAATGCTGGAGGGCGTGAAAGTCTTAGGCGGGGATGGTGTTTGTGAGGAAGTCAGTATTTTAGGGGTGTCTTTACATCTGGAGGCATTTAGTTTAGGTGGGAGGTGGTTAAGAACTAAGGAGGTCTCATTTTGCTGGACTGCGCATGCTCCGCCATCTTGTTCTGCTGACTTATTCCCACCCTCGCTACCTGAGAGCTTTGGGTTGGGGCATGCGATCCTGTACACAGGAAACAGGGCCCCGGCGTCTCAGTTACGGCAGCCATTTTGAGTGATCACAGACTGACCCAAGGAGCCGATGTTTGCCTGATCTGCATCTAATGATGTGTATGTGTGCGCAGTTGCGGACAGCTGCAAATGGCGCCAGTGGACGTTTCAGTACAAGTCCTGGCCGCTGGTGCATTAGCATATTTCCGCCCAGTGAGTTTATATATACCGTCTATATTCACTTAGTTCACCGCCATCATCAATGTTATATGGTCAGCCCTGTGAAAATCAAACACGAATGTTAAAAGTGCACTTACCATTATGCTATAGGGAAGTGGTTCTGAAACTCGGTCCTCAGGACCCAACACAGTTCATGTTTCCCAGGTCACCCAGCAGGACCACAGGTGTAATCATTACTCACTGACACATTTCCCAGGTCACCCAGCAGGACCACAGGTGTAATCATTACTCACTGACACATTTCCCAGGTCGCCCAGCAGGAGCACAGGTGTAGTCATTACTCACTGACACATTTCCCAGGTCACCCAGCAGCTGCACAGGTGTAGTCATTACTCACTGATACATTTCCCAGGTCACCCAGCAGGAGCACAGGTGTAGTCATTACTCACTGACACATTTCCCAGGTCACCCAGCAGGAGCACAGGTGTAGTCATTACTCACTGACACATTTCCAATGTCACCCAGCAGGAGCACAGGTGTAATCATTACTCACTGACACATTTCCCAGGTCACCCAGCAGGAGCAAAGGTGTAATCATTACTCACTGACACATTTCCCAGGTCAACCAGCAGCTGCACAGATGTAGTCATTACTCACTGACACATTTCCCAGGTCACCCAGCAGGTGCACAGGTGTAGTCATTACTTGTTGACACATTTCCCAGGTCACCAGCAGGAGCACAGGTGTAATCATTACTCACTGACACATTTCCCAGGTCACCCAGCAGCTGCACAGGTGTAGTCATTACTCACTGACACATTTCCCAGGTCACCCAGCAGGAACACAGGTGTAGTCATTACTCACTGACACATTTCCCAAGTCACCCAGCAGGACCACAGGTGTAATCATTACTCACTGAAACATTTCCCAGGTCACCCAACAGGAGCACAGGTGTAATCATTACTCACTGACACATTTCCCAGGTCACCCAGCAGGAGCACAGGTGTAGTCATTACTCACTGACACATTTCCCAGGTCACCCAGCAGATGCACAGGTGTAGTCATTACTCAATGACACATTTCCCAGGTCACCCAGCAGGTGCACAGGTGTAGTCATTACTCACTGACACATTTCCCAGGTCACCCAGCAAGAGCACAGGTGTAGTCATTACTCACTGACACATTTCCCAGGTCACACAGCAGCTGCACAGGTGTAGTCATTACTCAATGACACATTTAACAGGTCACCCAGTAGGTGCACAGGTGTAATCATTACTCACTGACACATTTCCCAGGTCACCCAGCAGGAGCACAGGTGTAATCATTACTCACTGACACATTTCCCAGGTCACCCAGCAGGAGCACAGGTGTAGTCATTACTCACTGACACATTTCCCAGATCACCCAGCAGGAGCACAGGTGTAGTCATTACTCACTTACACATTTCCCAGGTCACCCAGCAGGAGCACAGGTGTAATCATTACTCACTGACACATTTCCCAGGTCAACCAGCAGCTGCACAGATGTAGTCATTACTCACTGACACATTTCCCAGGTCACACAGCAGGAGCAAAGGTGTAATCATTACTCACTGACACATTTCCCAGGTCACCCAGCAGCTGCACAGGTGTAGTCATTACTCACTGACACATATCCCAGGTCACCCAGCAGGTGCACAGGTGTAGTCATTACTCACTGACACATTTCCCAGGTCACCCAGCAGGTGCACAGGTGTAGTCATTACTCACTGACACATTTCCCAGGTCACCCAGCAGGAGCACAGGTGTAATCATTACTCACTGACACATTTCCCAGGTCAACCAGCAGCTGCACAGGTGTAGTTATTACTCACTGACACATTTCCCAGGTCACACAGCAGGAGCAAAGGTGTAATCATTACTCACTGACACATTTCCCAGGTCACCCAGCAGCTGCACAGGTGTAGTTATTACTCACTGACACATATCCCAAGTCACCCAGCAGGAGCAAAGGTGTAATCATTACTCACTGACACATTTCCCAGGTCACCCAGCAGCTGCACAGGTGTAGTTATTACTCACTGACACATTTCCCAGATCACCCAGCAGGAGCACAGGTGTAGTTATTACTCACTGACACATATCCCAGGTCACCCAGCAGGTGCACAGGTGTAGTCATTACTCACTGACACATTTCCCAGGTCACCCAGCAGGTGCACAGGTGTAGTCATTACTCACTGACACATTTCCCAGGTCACCCAGCAGGTGCACAGGTGTAATCATTACTCACTGACACATTTCCCAGGTCACCCAGCAGCTGCACAGGTGTAGTTATTACTCACTGACACATATCCCAGGTCACCCAGCAGGTGCACAGGTGTAGTCATTACTCACTGACACATTTCCCAGGTCACCCAGCAGGTGCACAGGTGTAGTCATTACTCACTGACACATTTCCCAGGTCACCCAGCAGCAGCACAGGTGTAATCATTACTCACTGACACATTTCCCAGGTCACCCAGCAGCTGCACAGGTGTAGTCATTACTCACTGACACATTTCCCAGGTCACCCAGCAGTTGCACAGGTGTAGTCATTACTCACTGATACATTTCCCAGGTCACCCAGCAGGAGCACAGGTGCAGTCATTACTCACTGACACATTTCCCAGATCACCCAGCAGGAGCACAGGTGTAGTCATTACTCACTGACACATTTCCCAGGTCACCCAGCAGGAGCACAGGTGTAATCATTACTCACTGACACATTTCCCAGGTCACCCAGCAGGTGCACAGGTGTAGTCATTACTCACTGACACATTTCCCAGGTCACCCATCAGGTGCACAGGTGTAGTCATTACTCACTGACACATTTCCCAGGTCACCCAGCAGGAGCACAGGTGTAGTCATTACTCACTGACACATTTCCCAGGTCACCCAGCAGGAGCACAGGTGTAATCATTACTCACTGACACATTTCCCAGGTCACCCAGCAGGAGCAAAGGTGTAATCATTACTCACTGACACATTTCCCAGGTCAACCAGCAGCTGCACAGATGTAGTCATTACTCACTGACACATTTCCCAGGTCACCCAGCAGGTGCACAGGTGTAGTCATTACTTGTTGACACATTTCCCAGGTCACCAGCAGGAGCACAGGTGTAGTCATTACTCACTGACACATTTCCCAGGTCACCCAGCAGGTGCACAGGTGTAGTCATCACTCATTGACACATTTCCAAGGTCACCCAGCAGGAGCACAGGTGTAATCATTACTCACTGACACATTTCCCAGGTCACCCAGCAGCTGCACAGGTGTAGTCATTACTCACTGACACATTTCCCAGGTCACCCAGCAGGAGCACAGGTGTAGTCATTACTCACTGACACAGTTCCCAGGTCACCCAGCAGGTGCACAGGTGTAGTCATTACTCACTGACACATTTCCCAGGTCACCCAGCAGGAGCACAGGTGTAGTCATTACTCACAACACATTTCCCAGGTCACCCAGCAGCTGCACAGGTGTAGTCATTACTCACTGACACATTTCTCTGGTCACCCATCAGGTGCACAGGTGTAGTCATTACTCACTGATACATTTCCCAGGTCACCCAGCAGGAGCACAGGTGTAGTCATTACTCACTGACACATTTCCCAGGTCACCCAGCAGGAGCACAGGTGTAGTCATTACTCACTGACACATTTCCCAGGTCACCCAGCAGGAGCACAGGTGTAATCATTACTCACTGACACATTTCCCAGGTCACCCAGCAGGAGCACAGGTGTAATCATTACTCACTGACACATTTCCCAGGTCACCCAGCAGCTGCCACAGATGTAGTCATTACTCATTGACACATTTCCCAGGTCACCCTGCAGGTGCACAGGTGTAGTCATTACTCACTGGCACATTTCCCAGGTCACCCTGCAGGTGCACAGGTGTAGTCATTACTCACTGACACATTTCCCAGGTCACCAGCAGGAGCACAGGTGTAGTCATTACTCACTTACACATTTCCCTTGTCACCCAGCAGGAGCACAGGTGTACTCATTACTCACTGACACATTTCCCAGGTCACCCAGCAGGTGCAGAGGTGTAGTCATTACTCATTGACACATTTCCCAGGTCACCCAGCAGGAGCACAGGTGTAAACATTACTCACTGACACATTTCCCAAGTCACCCAGCAGCTGCACAGATGTAGTCATTACTCACTGACACATTTCCCAGGTCGCCCAGCAGGTGCACAGGTGTAGTCATTACTCACTGACACATTTCCCAGGTCACCCAGCAGGTGCACAGGTGTAGTCATTACTCACTGACACATTTCTCTGGTCACCCAGCAGGAGCACAGGTGTAGTCATTACTCACTGACACATTTCCCAGGTCACCCAGCAGCTGCACAGGTGTAGTCATTACTCACTGACACATTTCCCAGGTCACCCAGCAGTTGCACAGGTGTAGTCATTACTCACTGATACATTTCCCAGGTCACCCAGCAGGAGCACAGGTGCAGTCATTACTCACTGACACATTTCCCAGATCACCCAGCAGGAGCACAGGTGTAGTCATTACTCACTGTCACATTTCCCAGGTCACCCAGCAGGAGCACAGGTGTAATCATTACTCACTGACACATTTCCCAGGTCACCCAGCAGCTGCACAGGTGTAGTCATTACTCACTGACACATTTCCCAGGTCACCCATCAGGTGCACAGGTGTAGTCATTACTCACTGACACATTTCCCAGGTCACCCAGCAGGAGCACAGGTGTAGTCATTACTCACTGACACATTTCCCAGGTCACCCAGCAGGAGCACAGGTGTAATCATTACTCACTGACACATTTCCCAGGTCACCCAGCAGGAGCAAAGGTGTAATCATTACTCACTGACACATTTCCCAGGTCAACCAGCAGCTGCACAGATGTAGTCATTACTCACTGACACATTTCCCAGGTCACCCAGCAGGTGCACAGGTGTAGTCATTACTTGTTGACACATTTCCCAGGTCACCAGCAGGAGCACAGGTGTAGTCATTACTCACTGACACATTTCCCAGGTCACCCAGCAGGTGCACAGGTGTAGTCATCACTCATTGACACATTTCCAAGGTCACCCAGCAGGAGCACAGGTGTAATCATTACTCACTGACACATTTCCCAGGTCACCCAGCAGCTGCACAGGTGTAGTCATTACTCACTGACACATTTCCCAGGTCACCCAGCAGGAGCACAGGTGTAGTCATTACTCACTGACACAGTTCCCAGGTCACCCAGCAGGTGCACAGGTGTAGTCATTACTCACTGACACATTTCCCAGGTCACCCAGCAGGAGCACAGGTGTAGTCATTACTCACAACACATTTCCCAGGTCACCCAGCAGCTGCACAGGTGTAGTCATTGCTCACTGACACATTTCCCAGGTCACCCATCAGGTGCACAGGTGTAGTCATTACTCACTGATACATTTCCCAGGTCACCCAGCAGGTGCACAGGTGTAGTCATTACTCACTGACACATTTCCCAGGTCACCCAGCAGGAGCAAAGGTGTAGTCATTACTCACTGACACATTTCCCAGGTCACCCAGCAGGAGCACAGGTGTAATCATTACTCAATGACACATTTCCCAGGTCACCCAGCAGGAGCACAGGTGTAATCATTACTCACTGACACATTTCCCAGGTCACCCAGCAGCTGCCACAGATGTAGTCATTACTCATTGACACATTTCCCAGGTCACCCTGCAGGTGCACAGGTGTAGTCATTACTCACTGACACATTTCCCAGGTCACCCTGCAGGTGCACAGGTGTAGTCATTACTCACTGACACATTTCCCAGGTCACCAGCAGGAGCACAGGTGTAGTCATTACTCACTTACACATTTCCCTTGTCACCCAGCAGGAGCACAGGTGTACTCATTACTCACTGACACATTTCCCAGGTCACCCAGCAGGTGCAGAGGTGTAGTCATTACTCATTGACACATTTCCCAGGTCACCCAGCAGGAGCACAGGTGTAATCATTACTCACTGACACATTTCCCAAGTCACCCAGCAGCTGCACAGATGTAGTCATTACTCACTGACACATTTCCCAGGTCGCCCAGCAGGTGCACAGGTGTAGTCATTACTCACTGACACATTTCCCAGGTCACCCAGCAGGTGCACAGGTGTAGTCATTACTCACTGACACATTTCTCTGGTCACCCAGCAGGAGCACAGGTGTAGTCATTACTCACTGACACATTTCCCAGGTCACCCAGCAGATGCACAGGTGTAGTCATTACTCAATGACACATTTCCCAGGTCACCCAGCAGGTGCACAGGTGTAGTCATTACTCACTGACACATTTCCCAGGTCACCCAGCAGGAGCACAGGTGTAGTCATTACTCACTGACACATTTCCCAGGTCACCCAGCAGCTGCACAGGTGTAGTCATTACTCAATGACACATTTAACAGGTCACCCAGTAGGTGCACAGGTGTAATCATTACTCACTGACACATTTCCCAGGTCACCCAGCAGGAGCACAGGTGTAGTCATTACTCACTGACACATTTCCCAGGTCACCCAGCAGCTGCACAGGTGTAGTCATTACTCACTGACACATTTCACAGGTCAACCAGCAGCTGCACAGATGTAGTCATTACTCACTGACACATTTCCCAGGTCATACAGCAGGTGCACAGGTGTAGTCATTACTTGTTGACACATTTCCCAGGTCACCAGCAGGAGCACAGGTGTAGTCATTACTCACTGACACATTTCTCTGGTCACCCAGCAGGTGCACAGGTGTAGTCATCACTCATTGACACATTTCCCAGGTCACCCAGCAGGAGCACAGGTGTAATCATTACTCACTGACACATTTCCCAGGTCACCCAGCAGCTGCACAGGTGTAGTCATTACTCACTGACACATTTCCCAGGTCACCCAGCAGGAGCACAGGTGTAGTCATTACTCACTGACACATTTCCCAGGTCACCCAGCAGGTGCACAGGTGTAGTCATTACTCACTGACACATTTCCCAGGTCACCCAGCAGGAGCACAGGTGTAGTCATTACTCACAACACATTTCCCAGGTCACCCAGCAGCTGCACAGGTGTAGTCATTACTCACTGACACATTTCCCAGGTCACCCATCAGGTGCACAGGTGTAGTCATTACTCACTGATACATTTCCCAGGTCACCCAGCAGGAGCACAGGTGTAGACATTACTCACTGACACATTTCCCAGGTCACCCAGCAGGAGCACAGGTGTAGTCATTACTCACTGACACATTTCCCAGGTCACCCAGCAGGAGCACAGGTGTAATCATTACTCACTGACACATTTCCCAGGTCATCCAGCAGGAGCACAGGTGTAATCATTACTCACTGACACATTTCCCAGGTCACCCAGCAGCTGCCACAGATGTAGTCATTACTCACTGGCACATTTCCCAGGTCACCCTGCAGGTGCACAGGTGTAATCATTACTCACTGACACATTTCCCAGGTCATCCAGCAGGAGCACAGGTGTAATCATTACTCATTGACACATTTCCCAGGTCACCCTGCAGGTGCACAGGTGTAGTCATTACTCACTGGCACATTTCCCAGGTCACCCAGCAGGAGCACAGGTGTAATCATTACTCACTGACACATTTCCCAGGTCACCCAGCAGCTGCCACAGATGTAGTCATTACTCATTGACACATTTCCCAGGTCACCCAGCAGGAGCACAGGTGTAATCATTACTCACTGACACATTTCCCAAGTCACCCAGCAGCTGCACAGATGTAGTCATTACTCACTGACACATTTCCCAGGTCGCCCAGCAGGTGCACAGGTGTAGTCATTACTCACTGACACATTTCCCAGGTCACCCAGCAGGTGCACAGGTGTAGTCATTACTCACTGACACATTTCTCTGGTCACCCAGCAGGAGCACAGGTGTAGTCATTACTCACTGACACATTTCCCAGGTCACCCAGCAGATGCACAGGTGTAGTCATTACTCAATGACACATTTCCCAGGTCACCCAGCAGGTGCACAGGTGTAGTCATTACTCACTGACACATTTCCCAGGTCACCCAGCAAGAGCACAGGTGTAGTCATTACTCACTGACACATTTCCCAGGTCACCCAGCAGCTGCACAGGTGTAGTCATTACTCAATGACACATTTAACAGGTCACCCAGTAGGTGCACAGGTGTAATCATTACTCACTGACACATTTCCCAGGTCACCCAGCAGGAGCACAGGTGTAGTCATTACTCACTGACACATTTCCCAGGTCACCCAGCAGCTGCACAGGTGTAGTCATTACTCACTGACACATTTCCCAGGTCAACCAGCAGCTGCACAGATGTAGTCATTACTCACTGACACATTTCCCAGGTCATACAGCAGGTGCACAGGTGTAGTCATTACTTGTTGACACATTTCCCAGGTCACCAGCAGGAGCACAGGTGTAGTCATTACTCACTGACACATTTCTCTGGTCACCCAGCAGGTGCACAGGTGTAGTCATCACTCATTGACACATTTCCCAGGTCACCCAGCAGGAGCACAGGTGTAATCATTACTCACTGACACATTTCCCAGGTCACCCAGCAGCTGCACAGGTGTAGTCATTACTCACTGACACATTTCCCAGGTCACCCAGCAGGAGCACAGGTGTAGTCATTACTCACTGACACATTTCCCAGGTCACCCAGCAGGTGCACAGGTGTAGTCATTACTCACTGACACATTTCCCAGGTCACCCAGCAGGAGCACAGGTGTAGTCATTACTCACAACACATTTCCCAGGTCACCCAGCAGCTGCACAGGTGTAGTCATTACTCACTGACACATTTCCCAGGTCACCCATCAGGTGCACAGGTGTAGTCATTACTCACTGATACATTTCCCAGGTCACCCAGCAGGAGCACAGGTGTAGACATTACTCACTGACACATTTCCCAGGTCACCCAGCAGGAGCACAGGTGTAGTCATTACTCACTGACACATTTCCCAGGTCACCCAGCAGGAGCACAGGTGTAATCATTACTCACTGACACATTTCCCAGGTCATCCAGCAGGAGCACAGGTGTAATCATTACTCACTGACACATTTCCCAGGTCACCCAGCAGCTGCCACAGATGTAGTCATTACTCACTGGCACATTTCCCAGGTCACCCTGCAGGTGCACAGGTGTAATCATTACTCACTGACACATTTCCCAGGTCATCCAGCAGGAGCACAGGTGTAATCATTACTCATTGACACATTTCCCAGGTCACCCTGCAGGTGCACAGGTGTAGTCATTACTCACTGGCACATTTCCCAGGTCACCCTGCAGGTGCACAGGTGTAGTCATTACTCACTGACACATTTCCCAGGTCACCAGCAGGAGCACAGGTGTAGTCATTACTCACTTACACATTTCCCTTGTCACCCAGCAGGAGCACAGGTGTACTCATTACTCACTGACACATTTCCCAGGTCACCCAGCAGGTGCAGAGGTGTAGTCATTACTCATTGACACATTTCCCAGGTCACCCAGCAGGAGCACAGGTGTAAACATTACTCACTGACACATTTCCCAAGTCACCCAGCAGCTGCACAGATGTAGTCATTACTCACTGACACATTTCCCAGGTCGCCCAGCAGGTGCACAGGTGTAGTCATTACTCACTGACACATTTCCCAGGTCACCCAGCAGTTGCACAGGTGTAGTCATTACTCACTGATACATTTCCCAGGTCACCCAGCAGGAGCACAGGTGCAGTCATTACTCACTGACACATTTCCCAGATCACCCAGCAGGAGCACAGGTGTAGTCATTACTCACTGACACATTTCCCAGGTCACCCAGCAGGAGCACAGGTGTAATCATTACTCACTGACACATTTCCCAGGTCACCCAGCAGCTGCACAGGTGTAGTCATTACTCACTGACACATTTCCCAGGTCACCCATCAGGTGCACAGGTGTAGTCATTACTCACTGACACATTTCCCAGGTCACCCAGCAGGAGCACAGGTGTAGTCATTACTCACTGACACATTTCCCAGGTCACCCAGCAGGAGCACAGGTGTAATCATTACTCACTGACACATTTCCCAGGTCACCCAGCAGGAGCAAAGGTGTAATCATTACTCACTGACACATTTCCCAGGTCAACCAGCAGCTGCACAGATGTAGTCATTACTCACTGACACATTTCCCAGGTCACCCAGCAGGTGCACAGGTGTAGTCATTACTTGTTGACACATTTCCCAGGTCACCAGCAGGAGCACAGGTGTAGTCATTACTCACTGACACATTTCCCAGGTCACCCAGCAGGTGCACAGGTGTAGTCATCACTCATTGACACATTTCCCAGGTCACCCAGCAGCTGCACAGGTGTAGTCATTACTCACTGACACATTTCCCAGGTCACCCAGCAGGAGCACAGGTGTAGTCATTACTCACTGACACATTTCCCAGGTCACCCAGCAGGTGCACAGGTGTAGTCATTACTCACTGACACATTTCCCAGGTCACCCAGCAGGAGCACAGGTGTAGTCATTACTCACAACACATTTCCCAGGTCACCCAGCAGCTGCACAGGTGTAGTCATTGCTCACTGACACATTTCCCAGGTCACCCATCAGGTGCACAGGTGTAGTCATTACTCACTGATACATTTCCCAGGTCACCCAGCAGGTGCACAGGTGTAGTCATTACTCACTGACACATTTCCCAGGTCACCCAGCAGGAGCACAGGTGTAGTCATTACTCACTGACACATTTCCCAGGTCACCCAGCAGGAGCACAGGTGTAATCATTACTCACTGACACATTTCCCAGGTCACCCAGCAGGAGCACAGGTGTAATCATTACTCACTGACACATTTCCCAGGTCACCCAGCAGCTGCCACAGATGTAGTCATTACTCATTGACACATTTCCCAGGTCACCCTGCAGGTGCACAGGTGTAGTCATTACTCACTGACACATTTCCCAGGTCACCCTGCAGGTGCACAGGTGTAGTCATTACTCACTGACACATTTCCCAGGTCACCAGCAGGAGCACAGGTGTAGTCATTACTCACTTACACATTTCCCTTGTCACCCAGCAGGAGCACAGGTGTACTCATTACTCACTGACACATTTCCCAGGTCACCCAGCAGGTGCAGAGGTGTAATCATTACTCACTGACACATTTCCCAGGTCACCCAGCATGAGCACAGGTGTAATCATTACTCACTGACACATTTCCCAAGTCACCCAGCAGCTGCACAGATGTAGTCATTACTCACTGACACATTTCCCAGGTCACCCAGCAGGTGCACAGGTGTAGTCATTACTCACTGACACATTTCCCAGGTCACCCAGCAGGTGCACAGGTGTAGTCATTACTCACTGACACATTTCTCTGGTCACCCAGCAGGAGCACAGGTGTAGTCATTACTCACTGACACATTTCCCAGGTCACCCAGCAGCTGCACAGGTGTAGTCATTACTCACTTACACATTTCCCAGGTCGCCCAGCAGGTGCACAGGTGTAGTCATTACTCACTGACACATTTCCCAGGTCACCCAGCAGGTGCACAGGTGTAGTCATTACTCACTGACACATTTCTCTGGTCACCCAGCAGGAGCACAGGTGTAGTCATTACTCACTGACACATTTCCCAGGTCACCCAGCAGCTGCACAGGTGTAGTCATTACTCACTGACACATTTCCCAGGTCACCCAGCAGTTGCACAGGTGTAGTCATAACTCACTGATACATTTCCCAGGTCACCCAGCAGGAGCACAGGTGCAGTCATTACTCACTGACACATTTCCCAGATCACCCAGCAGGAGCACTGGTGTAGTCATTACTCACTGACACATTTCCCAGGTCACCCAGCAGGAGCACAGGTGTAATCATTACTCACTGACACATTTCCCAGGTCACCCAGCAGCTGCACAGGTGTAGTCATTACTCACTGACACATTTCCCAGGTCACCCATCAGGTGCACAGGTGTAGTCATTACTCACTGATACATTTCCCAGGTCACCCAGCAGGAGCACAGGTGTAGTCATTACTCACTGACACATTTCCCAGATCACCCAGCAGGAGCACAGGTGTAGTCATTACTCACTGACACATTTCCCAGGTCACCCAGCAGCTGCACAGGTGTAGTCATTACTCACTGACACATTTCCCAGGTCACCCAGCAGGAGCACAGGTGTAGTCATTACTCACTGACACATTTCTCTGGTCACCCAGCAGGAGCACAGGTGTAGTCATTACTCACTGACACATTTCCCAGGTCACCCAGCAGGTGCAGAGGTGTAATCATTACTCACTGACACATTTCCCAGGTCACCCAGCAGGAGCACAGGTGTAGTCATTACTCACTGACACATTTCCCAGGTCACCCAGCAGCTGCACAGGTGTAGTCATTACTCACTGACACATTTCCCAGGTCACCCAGCAGGAGCACAGGTGTAGTCATTACTCACTGACACATTTCCCAGGTCACCCAGCAGGAGCACAGGTGTAATCATTACTCACTGACACATTTCCCAGGTCACCCAGCAGGAGCACAGGTGTATTCATTACTCACTGACACATTTCCCAGGTCACCCAGCAGCTGCACAGATGTAGTCATTACTCACTGACACATTTCCCAGGTCACCCAGCAGCTGCACAGATGTAGTCATTACTCACTGACACATTTCCCAGGTCACCCAGCAGCAGCACAGGTGTAGTCATTACTCACTGACACATTTCCCAGGTCACCCAGCAGGAGCACAGGTGTAATCATTACTCACTGACACATTTCCCAGGTCACCCAGCAGGTGCACAGATGTACTCATTGCTCACTGACACATTTGAAAAGATCCACAGGTGGAGCTAATTAGTTCACTTGTGAGGAGACCTGGAAAACATGCACTGTTTGGGGTCCTGGGGACCGAGTTTGAGAACCTGTGCTATAGGGTGAATGTACCTCATTGAGTGCTCTCTAACATGAACCTGACATTGGTAAATGAATTGAGACATGGAAATGATCAGATCAGTGGTTATGCAAAGTCATTTATTATTGAATGATTATGTAACTACATGGACGGAACAGTTACTAAAACAATGTTATGCGACTGTGACTACTTTCTGGATATTATTCATTACTGACATTAGAAACACCCCAGGAATTGCAGTGTATATATATATATATTATAGCAAGCAGCCAATCCAAATTCTATATGAATTGCAGACTTCCTGCTCACCCACCCATGAAATGTAGTTGTAACAAGGACAGGATAGACAACTGTGCGAAGTGTATTATTACTCATTGCAGCAATGCATCACTACATCATTAAGGGCGCTGTCATCTGCTGGTCCCTGCAGCTTCTCCACCTTAGTACTGATGCCACAGACACCGGCCCTGCAGAGATTGCTCCATGATCCGTAGGTTCCCCACTGGCCTCCATTGGCCTCCAGCTGTTCCCCTGTGGAGCACTTAATCCTGATGCTATTGAGAGCAGTGTCGTCTCTGCCCAGCTTATGTGGTTCCACTTTTATTTGATATGACACAACGTAGCCACTCCGACATTTGACCATTGGACCCCAGCTGCCCCATCTGTAGGGAAGAGCAGATACACGTGATCAGTGTTTGGCAGGTAAAGTGCAGGAACAGTGCATGTTAGTGGTAAATTGTAATACAATAGAGAGTCTTATTCAGCTGCGTATGCAAGTGCCATCGCAGCTGCGATCTGTCACGGAAAAAATATGCTAATGACTCGCTCGCCATCCAGTGCATAGAGACGCCCGCTTCCAGCATCTCACTTCCGCCGCTCACGCACAAAACCAGGAACATCGGAGATATCAAACACAGATCAGGCGGCCATCAGCCGTGTGAGTAAGTCTAAGCTGCCGCAGACGCAGCCGGTCACTAGACACACACAGGGGCGTAGAGAGCCCTGCCGGGCAGAGGTGAAGAGGGGTCGTGGCCTAATCGCAGGAGGCGTGGCCACCTCTCATTGAGCTAAGAAAATAAAAATAAACAACACTATTGCAGAGGCGCTGCGCGCTGGGGAGGGGGCGCTGTGAGCCCCTGAGCCCGGTGCAAAGCCAGGGGGGACGCGATGAGTGTGATCGCTCCCCCTCACAGGCATAGGAGACTGCTGCGGCTGCTGGATGCCCAGAAAACAGTGTTTAAACGGTCCCGACACACCTGCGTTACTTTAGTCAGCTCCTCCTTTACTTCTCCTAAATCCTGACTACCTGTTACTCACTTTGTGCCAGTGTAATCCCCATAGGATCACTGCACGTCCACAGTGTGGCCTACAGCATGCGGAACGGCTCAAAATCGCTCAATCTGCGTTAGCACTGGCATTCTCAGACCGTTCTCAATCAGGCTCATAGCGTAGAATAAGAGAGGTAAAGCACAATAAAGTTGCCAAACAATGACCCTATAAGGGCACTAGTACAGGAGCTCGGGGAGGGAACACCCATACCATAGGCTATCACATAGAGAACAGCCAATTGCAGTACAGTAATAGGGTGGGGTGGGGGTAATTCCGATGTTTGCCAGCAGCCATATTAGAAGAGACAAATATCAGGTGCACAACTCCAAATTATTAATAATATATAAATGCAATACAATTTTGCAATCAATAGAGGTTTTTAGCATAATCTTGGCCAAGGTTATGGGCCTACCCACCATATCCAGGTAACCTCTGTAGGGTAGGTCCCTAACATACTACGATTCAAATCCAGAGCGCAGGACACCGCCAAGCTAGCCCAGCTAAGCCACACCAGGGCACCGCCATAGTAAGAAAAGTGCAGTGTGAAAGAGATAGTTAGGAGCAGCTGCTGCTGCATATAAAGAATGAAAATAAAAAGTGAGGTACATATATAATAAACAAACAGTGAAGGGTTAAAATGTGTTATAAAAGAAAAATTTGCTATAATGCGGTGCCCTGAAACAGATCAACAAAGGCAATCCAGTGGGACCCACGCCCCAAAAATGAACCAAAGTTGCACTACAGTATATAAAACTTGTAGGACTTACCTAGAATTGTGCCTATTACTAGTGTGCATATTCATTACAAGACTCCATGCTTTTAAACCAATAAGGTAGGGGTGCTAATCCAGACTGAGGGCGTCTCCTTTCCCTCAGGTGTGCAATAAAGCACATTAAATAGAGTATATGGGAAAGATTTCTGGACTGCACACCCTGAATATATATATAATGGGAGGTGCTACCTGATGAGACAAATTGCAGGCACAAAAACAGACAAATCTCAGGTGCAATTTTGCAAAATTGTATTGCATTTATATATTATTAATAATTTGGAGATGTGCACCTGAGATTTGTCTGTTTTTGTGCCTGCAATTTGTCTCATCAGGTAGCACCTCCCATTATATATATATTCAGGGTGTGCCGTCCAGAAATCTTTCCCATATGCCATTTTAGAATAATCTGACAAAGGTATAGAATGATCCTGCACAGGAAAAAATTATATTGTGTGTATAAAGACCAACTTAGTACTTAATTGACATGTCGTCCACACAGACCAGTTGGGGGTGCTCCCAGGAATGAAGTATAACTACTATTTCTCAACAAAACTACCCCTAGCAGATGCTAAGGCAAACAAGTGCCTGAGTGTATGTGCTGGATGCAAGTCTCCTGAGTGCTGACGGGTGATCAAGGCCACGGGGGAAAACACATGTCCTGTACCCCTAGTCCCAGGGACTCACCATGAGGGAAAACACGTGTCCTGTACCCCTGGTCCCAGGGACTCGCCATGAGGGAAAACGCGTGTCCTGTACCCCCAGTCCCAGGGACTCGCCATGAGGGGAAAAGCATGTCCTGTACCCCCAGTCCCAGGGACTCGCCATGAGGGAAAATGCGTGTCCCGTACCCCCCGTCCCAGGGACTCGCCATGAGGGAAAATGCGTGTCCTGTATCCCCTTTCCCAGGGACTCACCATGAGGGAAAACGCATGTCCTGTACCCCCGGTCCCAGGGACTCGCCATAAGGAAAAATGCGTGTCCTGTACCCCCAGTCCCAGGGACTCGCCATGAGGTAAAAAGCGTGTCCTGTACCCCCGGTACCAGGGACTCGCCATGAGGGAAAACGGATGTCCTGTACCCCCGGTCCCAGGGACTCGCCATGAGGGATAATGCGAGTCCTGTACCCCCCGGTCCCAGGGACTCGCCATGAGGGAAAACGCATGTCCTGTACCCCCGGTCCCAGGGACTCGCCATGAGGGAATATGCGTGTCCTGTACCCCCCGGTCCCAGGGACTCGCCATGAGGGAAAACTCGTGTCCTGTACCCCTGGTCCCAGGGACTCACCATGAGGGAAAACACATGTCCTGTACCCTCAGTCCCTGGGACTCGCCATGAGGGAAAATGCGTGTCCTGTACCCCCGGTCCCAGGGACTCACCATGAGGGAAAACGCATGTCCTGTACCCCCGGTCCCAGGGACTCGCCATGATGGAAAACTCGTGTCCTGTACCCCTGGTCCCAGGGACTCACCATGAGGGAAAACACGTGTCCCGTACCCCCAGTCCCAGGGATTCGCCATGAGGGAAAATGCGTGTCCTGTATCCCCGGTCCCAGGGACTCACCATGAGGGAAAACGCATGTCCTGTAGCCCCGGTCCCAGGGACTCGCCATAAGGAAAAATGCGTGTCCTGTACCCCCAGTCCCAGGGACTCGCCATGAGGTAAAAAGCGTGTCCTGTATCCCCGGTACCAGGGACTCGCCATGAGGGAAACCGCATGTCCTGTACCCACGGTCCCAGGGACTCGCCATGAGGGATAATGCGAGTCCTGTACCCCCCCGTTCCCAGGGACTCGCCATGAGGGAAAATGCATGTCCTGTACCCCCGGTCCCAGGGACTCGCCATGAGGGAATATGCGTGTCCTGTACCCCCCGGTCCCAGGGACTCGCCGTGAGGGAAAACTCGTGTCCTGTACCCCTGGTCCCAGGGACTCACCATGAGGGAAAACACATGTCCTGTACCCTCAGTCCCTGGGACTCGCCATGAGGGAAAATGCGTGTCCTGTACCCCCGGTCCCAGGGACTCACCATGAGGGAAAACGCATGTCCTGTACCCCCGGCCCCAGGGACTCGCCATGATGGAAAATGCGTGTCCTGTACCCCTGGTCCCAGGGACTCGCCATGAGGGAATATGCGTGTCCTGTACCCCCCGGTCCCAGGGACTCGCCATGAGGGAAAACGAGTGTCCTGTACCCTTGGTCCCAGGTACTCGCCATGAGGGAAAACGCGTGTCCTATACCCCCAGTCCCAGGGACTCGCCATGAGGGAAAACGCATGTCCTGTACCCCTGGTCCCAGGGACTCACCATGAGGGAAAACACGTGTCCTGTACCCTCAGTCCCTGGGACTCGCCATGAGGGAAAATGCGTGTCCTGTACCCCCGGTCCCAGGGACTCACCATGAGGGAAAAAGCATGTCCTGTACCCCCGGTCCCAGGGACTCGCCATGATGGAAAATGCGTGTCCTGTACCATCGGTCCCAGGGACTCGCCACAAGGGAATATGCGTGTCCTGTACCCCCAGTCCCAGGGACTCACCATGAGGGAAAACGCATGTCCTGTACCCCCGGTCCCAGGGACTCGCCATGAGGGAAAATGCGTGTCCTGTACCCCCGGTCCCAGGGACTCGCCATGAGGGAAAACACGTGTCCTGTACCCCCGGTCCCAGGGACTCTCCACAAGGGGAAAGGCGAGTCCTGTACCCCTGGTCCCAGGGACTCGCCATGAGGGAAAACATGTGTCCTAAATGCCCGGTCCCAGGGACTCACGAGGGAAAACGCATGTCCTGTACCCCTGGTCCCTGGGACTCGCCATGAGGGAAAATGTGTGTCCTGTACCCCCGGTCCCAGGGACTCACCATGAGGGAAAACGCATGTCCTGTTCCCCCGGTCCCAGGGACTCGCCATGATGGAAAATGCGTGTCCTGTACCCCCGGTCCCAGGGACTCGCCACGAGGGAATATGCGTGTCCTGTACCCCCAGTCCCAGGGACTCACCATGAGGGAAAACGCGTGTCCTGTATCCCCGGTCCCAGGGACTCGCCATGAGGGAAAATGCGTGTCCTGTACCCCCGGTCCCAGGGACTCGCCATGAGGGAAAACACGTGTCCTGTACCCCCGGTCCCAGGGACTCGCCACAAGGGAAAAGGCGAGTACTGTACCCCTGGTCCCAGGGACTCGCCATGAGGGAAAACATGTGTCCTATACGCCAGGTCCCAGGGACTCACCATGAGGGAAAACGCATGTCCTGTACCCCTGGTCCCAGGGACTTGCCATGAGGGAAAACGCATGTCCTGTACACCCCGGAACCCAGGGACTCGCCATGAGAGAAAACGAGTGTCCTGTACCCTTAGTCCCAGGGACTCGCCATTAGGGACAACACGTGTCCTATACCCCCGGTCCCAGGGACTCGCCATGAGGGAAAACGCATGTCCTGTACCCCCGGTCCCAGGGACTCACCATGAGGGAAAACGCGTGTCCTGTACCCCCAGCCCAAGGGACTCGCCATGAGGGAAAATGCGTGTCCTGTACCCCCAGTCCAAGGAACTCACCATGAGGGAAAACGCATGTCCTGTACCCCCGGTCCCAGGGACTCGCCATGAGGGAAAATGTGTGTCCTGTACCCCCGGTCCCAGGTTCTCGCCACGAGGGAAAAGGCGAGACCTGTACCCCTGGTCCCAGAGACTCGCCATGAGGGAAAACGAGTGTGCTATAGCCCCGGTCCCAGGGACTCACCATGAGGGAAAACGCATGTCCTGTACCCCAGGTCCCAGGGACTCGCTATGAGGGAAAACGCGTGTCCTGTACCCCTGGTCACAGGGACTCGCCATGAGGGAAAAAGCATGTCCTGTACCACCGGTCCCAGGGACTTGCCATGAGGGAAAATGCATGTACTGTACCCCTGGTCCCAGGGACTCGCCATGAGGGAAAACGCATGTCCTGTACCCCCCGGTCCCAGGGACTCGCCATGAGGGAAAATGAGTGTCCTGTACCCTTGGTCCCAGGGACTCGCCATAAGGGAAAACGCATGACCTATAACCCCGGTCCCAGGGACTCGCCATGAGGGAAAATGCATGTCCTGTACCCCTGGTCCCAAGGACTCACCAAGAGGGAAAATGCGTGTCCTGTACCCCCGGTCCCAGGGACTCGCCACGAGGGTAATGGCGAGTCCTGTACCCCTGGTCCCAGAGACTCGCCATGAGGGAAAATGAGTGTCCTATACCCCCGGTCCCAGGAACTCACCATGAGGGAAAACGCATGTCCTGTACCCCAGGTCCCAGGGACTCACCATGAGGGAAAACGCGTGTCCTGTATCCCTGGTCCCAGGGACTCGCCATGAGGGAAAAATCATGTCCTGTACCCCCCGGTCCCAGGGACTCGCCATGAGGGAAAACGAGTGTCCTGTACCCTTGGTCCCATGGACTCACCATTAGGGAAAATGCGTGTCCTATACCCCCGGTCCCAGGTACTCGCCATGAGGGATAACGCATGTCCTGTACCCCTGGTCACAGGGACTCACCATGAGGGAAAATGTGTGTCCTGTACCCCCGGTCCCAGGGACTCGCCACGAGGGAAAAGGCGAGTCCTGTACCCCTGGTCCCAGAGACTTGCCATTAGGGAAAACGAGTGTCCTATACCCCCGGTCCCAGGGACTCACCATGAGGGAAAACGCGTGTCCTGTACCCCTGGTCCCAGGGACTTGCCGTGAGGGAAAATTCATGTCCTGTACCCCCCGGTCCCAGGGACTCACCATGAGGGAAAACGCATGTCCTGTACCCCCAGTCCCAGGGACTCACCATGAGGGAAAATGCGTGTCCTGTACCCCCAGTCCAAGGGACTCACCATGAGGGAAAACGCATGTCCTGTACCCCCGTCCCAGGGACTCGCCATGAGGGAAAATGTGTGTCCTGTACCCCCGGTCCCAGGGACTCGCCACGAGGGAAAAGGCGAGACCTGTACCCCTGGTCACAGAGACTCGCCATGAGGGAAAAGGAGTGTCCTATAGCCCCGGTCCCAGGGACTCACCATGAGGGAAAACGCATGTCCTGTGCCCCAGGTCCCAGGGACTCGCTATGAGGGAAAATGCGTGTCCTGTACCCCCGGTCCCAGGGACTTGCCATGAGGGAAAACGCATGTCCTGTGCCCCCCGGTCCCAGGGACTCGCCATGAGGGAAAATGAGTGTCCTGTACCCTTGGTCCCAGGGACTCGCCATGAGGGAAAACGCATGTCCTGTACCCCTGGTCCCGAGGACTCACCATGAGGGAAAATGCGTGTCCTGTACCCCCGGTCCCAGGGACTCGCCATGAGGGAAAATGTGTGTCCTGTACCCCCAGTCCCAGGGACTCGCCACGAGGGAAAAGGCGAGTCCTGTACCCCTGGTCCCAGAGACTCGCCATGAGGGAAAACGAGTGTCCTATACCCCCGGTCCCAGTGACTCGCCATGAGGGAAAACGCATGTCCTGTACCCCTGGTCACAGGGACTCACCATGAGGGAAAATGTGTGTCCTGTACCCCCGGTCCCAGGGACTCGCCACGAGGGAAAAGGCGAGTCCTGTACCCCTGGTCCCAGAGACTCGCCATGAGGGAAAACGAGTGTCCTATACCCCCGGTCCCAGGGACTCACCATGAGGGAAAACGCATGTCCTGTACCCCTGGTCCCAGGGACTTGCCATGAGGGAAAATTCATGTCCTGTACCCCCCAGTCCCTGGGACTCGCCATGAGGGAAAATGAGTGTCCTGTTCCCTTGGTCCCAGGGACTCGCCATGAATTAAAACGCGTGTCCTATACCCCCAGTCCCAGGGACTCGCGATGAGAGAAAACGCATGTCCTGTACCCCTGGTCCCAGGGACTCACCATGAGGGAAAACTCGTGTCCTGTACCCCTGGTCCCAGGGACTCACCATGAGGGAAAAAACGTGTCCTGTACCCCCGGTCCCAGGGACTCACCATGAGGGAAAACGCGTGTCCTGTACCCTCAGTCCCAGGGACTCGCCATGAGGGAAAATGCGTGTCCTGTACCCCCGGTCCCAGGGACACACCATGAGGGAAAATGCATGTCCTGTACCCCAGGTCCCAGGGACTCACCATGAGGGAAAATGCATGTCCTGTACCCCTGGTCCCAGGGACTCGCCACGAGGGAATATGCGTGTCCTGTACCCCCAGTCCCAGGGACTCACCATGAGGGAAAATGCGTGTCCTGTACCCCTGGTCCCAGGGACTTGCCATGAGGGAAAACATGTGTCCTGTACCCCCAGTCCCAGGGACTCGCCACAAGGGAAAAGGCGAGTCCTATACCCCTGGTCCCAGGGACTCGCCATGAGGGAAAACATGTGTCCTATACCACCGGTCCCAGGGACTCACCATGAGGGAAAACGCATGTCCTGTACCCCTGGTCCAAGGGACTCGCCATCAGGGAAAACGCGTGTCCTGTACCCCTGGTCCCAGGGACTTGCCATGAGGGAAAACGCATGTCCTGTACCCCCGGTCCCAGGGACTTGCCATGAGGGAAAATGCATGTCCTGGACCCCTGGTCCCAGGGACTCGCCATGAGGGAAAACGCATGTCCTGTACCCCCAGTCCCAGGGACTCACCATGAGGGAAAATGCTTGTCCTGTACCCCCGGTCCCAGGGACTCGCCATGAGGGAAAATTTGTGTCCTGTACCCCCGGTCCCAGGGACTCGCCACGAGGGAAAAGGCTAGTCCTGTACCCCTGGTTCCAGAGACTCGCCATGAGGGAAAACGAGTGTCCTATACCCCCGGTCCCAGGGACTCACCATGAGGGAAAACGCATGTCCTGTACCCCTGGTCCCAGGGACTTGCCATGAGGGAAAACGCGTGTCCTGTTCCCCTGGTCACAGGGACTCGCCATGAGGGAAAAAGCGTGTCCTGTACCCCCGGTCCCAGGCACTCGCCATGAGGGAAAATGAGTGTCCTGTACCCTTGGTCCCAGGGACTTGCCATGAGGGAAAACGCGTGTCCTGTTCCCCTGGTCACAGGGACTCGCCATGAGGGAAAAAGCGTGTCCTGTACCCCCGGTCCCAGGGACTTGCCATGAGGGAAAATGCATGTCCTGCACCCCTGGTCCCAGGGACTCGCCATGAGGGAAAACGCATGTCCTGTACCCCCCGGTCCCAGGCACTCGCCATGAGGGAAAATGAGTGTCCTGTACCCTTGGTCCCAGGGACTCGCCATGAGGGAAAACGCATGTACTATACCCCCGGTCCCAGGGTCTCGCCATGAGGGAAAATGCATGTCCTGTACCCCTGGTCCCAAGGACTCACCATGTGGGAAAATGCGTGTCCTGTACCCCCGGTCCCAGGGACTCGCCACGAGGGAAAAGGCGTGTCCTGTACCACTGGTCCCAGAGACTCGCAATGAGGGAAAACGAGTGTCCTATACCTCCGGTCCCAGGGACTCACCATGAGGGAAAACGCATGTCCTGTACCCCAGGTCCCAGGGACTCGCCATGAGGGAAAACGCATGTCCTGTACGCCTGGTCACAGGGACTCACCATGAGGGAAAATGCGTGTCCTGTACCCCCGGTCCCAGGTACTTGCCATGAGGGAAAACGCGTGTCCTGCACCCCAGGTCACAGGGACTTGCCATGAGGGAAAATGCATGTCCTGTACCCCTGGCCCCAGGGACTCGCCATGAGGGAAAACGCATGTCCTGTACCCCCCGGGCCCAGGGACTCGCCATGAGGGAAAACGCTTGTCCTGTACCCCCAGTCCCAGGGACTAGCCATGAGGAAAATGCGTCTCCTGTACCCCCGGTCCCAGGGACTCACCATGAGGGAAAGCGCATGTCCTGTACCCCCGGTCCCAGGGACTCACCATGAGGGAAAACGTGTGTCCTGTACCCCCGGTCCCATGGATTCGCCACGAGGGAAAACGCGTGTCCTGTACCCCCGGTCCCAGGGACTCGCCATGAGGGAAAATGTGTGTCCTGTACCCCCAGTCCCAGGGACTCGCCAAGAGGGAAAATGCGAGTCCTGTACCCCTGGTCCCAGGGACTCACCATGAGGGAAAACGCGTGTCCTATACCCCTGGTCCCAGGGACTCACCATGAGGGAAAATGCATTTCCTGTACCCCTGGTCCCAGGGACTCGCCATCAGGGAAAATGCGTGTCCTGTACCCCTGGTCCCAGGGACTTGCCATGAGGGAAAACGCATGTCCTGTACCCCCGGTCCCAGGGACTTGCCATGAGGGAAAATGCATGTCCTGTACCCCCAGTCCCAGGGACTCACCATGAGGCAAAACGCATGTCCTGTACCCCCCGGTCCCAGGCACTCGCCATGAGGGAAAATGAGTGTCCTGTACCCTTGGTCCCAGGGACTCGCCATGAGGCAAAACGCATGTACTATACCCCCGGTCCCAGGGACTCGCCATGAGGGAAAACGCATGTCCTGTACCCCTTTTCCCAAGGACTCACCATGAGGGAAAATGCGTGTCCTGTACCCCCGGTCCCAGGGACTCGCCATGATGGAAAATGTGTGTCCTGTACCCCCGGTCCCAGGGACTCGCCAAGAGGGAAAAGGCGTGTCCTGTATCCCTGGTCCCAGAGACTCGCCATGAGGGAAAACGAGTGTCCTATACCCCCGGTCCCAGGGACTCACCATGAGGGATAACGCATGTCCTGTACCCCAGGTCCCAGGGACTTGCCATGAGGGAAAACGCGTGTCCTGTTCCCCTGGTCCCAGGGACTTGCCATGAGGGAAAACGCGTGTCCTGTACCCCTGGTCCCAGGGACTCGCCATCAGGGAAAACGCGTATCCTGTACCCCCAGTCCCAGGGACTCGCTGCTAGGCAGCAATAAGGAGACTTTGCAACTATTTGATACTGGATATGACACCTAAATTGGGGATTGATGTATGCTCTAATGTGTACTATTAAGAGCAGCTGTTTGATACTGGATACCGGGGTATTTCTGTGCTGCTATAATACATAATATCTGCTCAGATATGAAAATAATGATATATAACTAGCTGTGTTCCAGTAATTGATGATGGCAATATATGTTATCGTGAAATACATAAAAAGTTTAATGCTCTTGTCATGTGATCGATATTAGGTAAATATATTAGACAGGTTTCTGTTGGACACCGGAGCTATATATGGGCCTGGTATACAAGTCTCCTAGGCTGTAGGTCACATTTAGGTGTTGATTGAAATTGAAATTTTCGCCATAATATAAATATACTGCCGATTACTACTTTCATTTGTTTGTAATTGTCTCTAATTTAAACTTAGCGGGGCAGACTCCTGATTCATTTAGAGGCTTATTACCCCTTTATTTTAATAAGAGGTTAATACAGATATGTTTTAATCCTTACACAATATCTTGTCTGCAAGGAACTAGTTTAAAATATTCTATTGTTTAATGAGTGTCCCCAACAAAAGGAATTCCTGATATTAGAATAATCTGCGGCTGGGTCTCTAACTCAGACGCAGATTTTATGCATATAGAAACCTTTGTGGAATGGAAGTCTCAGCGTAGCGGGCATGGTAATCTTAGTACATACAGATAGATACGCCTGCGCGTTACTCACTTGGACACGGTGGACTGGATAGTAACTTCCTTAGAATTAGCGACATGAAAGCAATGCAAACGGACTCCGTTAACACCGGTGTCATCGCCAGCTCCTTGAGGTTGTTCCACCTAATAAGAGAAATGCAGGACTATATTAGTATAATACAGTGAGATAAGTGCTACCGGCACCGGACTACACCGGCAGGCATGGACCTCTAGAGAAGAAGGATATTACCGCAGTTATGTGCATAGCTGAGACACCCTACTCCTGAATGAATTTGCGGTTCATTTCACCAACAAGCCAGTGACTTACCTAGTAGTGTTAGGCACATCCTTCATTAGCAAGGGGAAACTGCGGGAAGCCGATGGACGGAATGCCGACCGCCGGCTTCCCGACTGTACAATCCCGGCAAGGGTTAAATGACAGGTGTCAAAATCCCGATGCCTGTTATTTTCCCTAAAATGGGAGACCGACACCCGGCTTACCGATCGAAGGTAAGCCGGGCGATGGGTGCGGACAGCCGTGGGGGGGGAGGGTTAGGTTTAGGGTTCCCGGGGGGAACTTAGGGTTAGACACCCCCCCGGGAACCCTGTGTATGATCGCTGAGTATCATGATGAAAAGGGATTGTCATACCAATGGGGGGAGGGGGGGGGGAATTTAGAAACTGATGGGGATAGACAGTGGGCTCTGCTTAGGATGCCAAAATGACTGTGACCGTGATACAGAACACGCCATCAATCCGCAGCGGGCACCTTGATGGTAAATTGATACATTAAGCTCCATCATGACACATTTAGGAGAAAAAACAAAAACATTCTCGTACGGCGGCAGAGATAAAGATATAGGAGGGAGATATATACCGAGCCTGATCTGTCTGCTGTTATGGTCCATACTGGGCTCCAAGGAATTCCCAACTGGGTTTTGGTTTTGGCTCCTAGCAGGAAGTCTGGGCTGTATAGTAACACGGATCACACTACAAATACTCTTTATGTGCAATATATTAGCTTCTGACACGTTTATGGCTGTCACCAGTAGCTCATACTGTACATTTATTTCTTCCATCAATTAGAGGAGAGAAGCATTCGCCCACTGGAATGTTTTTCGCCTCATTCGCCTGTTTGGACGCGAAGTTTTTGCGTACTTTCACAATGCGCACTTCCGCTTTTCGCCCTATTCAATTGCAAAACAGGCAAAAACGCATATGTGCAAATGCCGCAAATGGAGAAACTAGCGAAAGGGGCCGCATATTTTGGGGAAATCAGTCTGTACCCCATAAAAAGCCTCACTGACCCTGTAAATCAATATAGAAGTGTATTATTAACCCTAATAAAAGTATTTTGGGTTCTTAAAGTCAAAGTGCTGTTATATGCGTATTTGCATATGTGTGGAAAAATTATATAAAGTAATTTCTTTTTTGAAAAATAATTGCTGTAGTTAAATTGGGGGTACATTTAAATGGGTGCTAGTATATTTTTGTGTCTATAAAGTGCAGATTAAAACATTTTTAAAAATACATCTGGTGCAGCCACCTGCAATCCTAAAAACACCTGTCCCATCCATACAGCACCCCAAAGCACCTGTCCCATCCATACAGCCCCCCAAATACCTGACCCATCCATACAGCCCCCCAAAGTACCTGGCCCATCCATACAGCACCCCAAAACACCTGTCCCATCCATACAGCACCCCAAAACACCTGTCCCATCCATACAGTACCCCAAAACACCTGTCCCATCCATACAGCCCCCCAAAGTACCTGGCCCAGTACTTTAGACCCATTCTCCAAAACTTTTAAAAAATTTTGCATCAAAAATTACATGTCATTATTAGGGGGGATTAAGCTAATGTTATATTTTTTTGCCTAATTAGTCATTAGGGGGGGTCCAAAGGGTTTTAAGCCAAGATCCCACTTTTTAGCCAAAAATAGGGATTTTGCACATCTTTTCTCCTGCCTCGGGGGTGGTGAAAACTTTTCGTCTGTTTCTGCCTATGCAGTTTTCGTACCTGTGAAAACATCCGGGAATTTAATAGCGCGATACACTGGGATGTGGTGAAAAGCTCCCATCGGTGAATGTTTTTCGCCGATCGCGACTTTTTGAGTCTAATTATACCGGCCCTTAGGCCCGTATTCAATTAGCCACGAAAAATCGAAATCTGCTAAAAATTATCGTTGATAACGTCATTTTGCCAGGCGGAAACTTTTCGGGAAACCACTCAGCACCCTTGGGACAGCCCCCCAAAAGATAACTGCATCAAAAAATCCCTTTAAAAAAAAGTGGGGAACACCCCAAAAAGCACTTTGAAAATGGGGGCGAAAAAGTACAAAGTGGGGGTACAAACTTAAAATGTAGCAAAATAGACTTTTGTGGGGTCTGCAAGTATGGGTGAGGTGTGTTTTTGATTGCAGGTGTTTGCTGAAGGTGCGTATTTTATGTTTTTTGAAACTTCACTTTAGCTACTTTAAACCATGCTTGCACCCATTTTCAAGTACCCCAAATTTGACAGGACAACTTATTTTCTCCCCAAAAAACTGCTTACTGCTATTATTCACCACTTGTGTAAAGACGCTAATTAGAAGCTAATGACATATCTTAAGTACCCGAAATACCTTTATTAGGACTATTCGGGGGCATCTACATTGAACCCCAATGTTAGTGCATGTTTTCGGGGGTGTCAGGCTGCTTTCCCCAATTCTGACAGCACTTTCGCCTGGTTCACATTCGCCGGGTTGTGTTTTTGCGTCCTTTGGAAGTGGCGAATAGCGGGGGCACGCACGAAAAGTTTTCTCGGCAAAAACACACGATGTAGGCGAAAAGTTGGGCAGGCGAAAAAGTATCGCGAGTGCGAAACTAATTGACTACGGGCCTTAGTCTCTGTACCACTGTGTTGCACCTATTGCTGCCCATCAATGTGGTCTCCTTCCCCCTTCCCACAACTCTTCCTCCCAGTCCTCCCAGCAAACTGGACGTACAGTATCGCATTGACTTACCTTCAGAGAGACCCCTTTGACTATATAGCCATAGGGACATTTGTCAACTGGTCCCCAGGTACCCCATTTTCCGCCATTATCGGTGCTGATAAAACTGTATGCTACGGAGCAAAGACACAGCAGAGCGAGGGCTGAGAGGGCGTGCGCCATTGTCAGCCAGAGGTAAGCTCCTCCAGGCTCTGAACGATGAGACTATATATAGGGCAACTGCGGCTTGGCTGGAATAATAACACCGTCGTTGCTAAGCAAAGTATGTAATCAGTTACACGACGTTATCTTAGGCTGCAATTCACATTTAATTGCGCACTTTGTTCAGACTCTACTGTGTAAGCAAAGTAATACCCAAAATAACAAGACAGCGCAAAATAAATAAGGGAGAGGAAAAATTCTTTAAGAAGGTGGAACAGGAAACATGACGCCTTCTATAAAAATCACAAGTTTATAAAAAAAAATTATATTTATTTCATATACAGTACAGTACAGTACAGTATGTTGTTTTTAGCTGTCACTCACTAGGTGCAGCCTCAATATAATATGATAAATATCCACTTAGGTGCTGTTACAGTTCCCACATTATGGGGAATCCAATTAGGTGCGAATTGTGAGTAGCGAGTTTGTTTTTATTATTATTATTATTATTATTATAATTTATTTATATGGCGCCACAAGTGTTCCGCAGCGCCTTACACAGTACATAAACAAATAAGTTGACCAGTTACTTACAGAGCAATACAATACAGGACAAGGAACATGGATAATATACATTGCTACATTAGCGACCATAACACCCAGATAAGCAACAAAGCAAAGCAGACAAGTGTTAGGTGCCCTAGTGGGGAGTAAGAAGTAGATGAAAGTAAGGAGAAGCACAAGAGGGTAGAGGGCCCTGCTCGTAAGAGCTTACATTCTAAAGGGGAGGGGCAGACAAACAGGTGTGACACAGATGGGGTAAGCAGGGTGGAAGGAGCATGTAGCAGCAAGTTAAGAAGAGAGCTGGAAGGCTTTGATGGAGTAGTGGGGTCTTGAGAGCCCGTTTGAAGGATTGTAGAGAGGTGGAGAGTCTGATAGGAAGAGGAAGACTTAGTTTGCATCAATACGTGCTCCCGAGAATTCTCCAATCCAATTAAAAATGCCTATTCGCACTAAAATGGCTCATTTCGTTAGCAGGACCGTATAGAAGGCTGTTTGCAGCCATTAGGAAGGTGCTGTATGTTTTTAAATGGTGTCAAATGGCTGATTTGTGTTTTTTATAAAAAATGCAAGAATATTATAAAAAAACTAACTTTTTTCATTTAATCTCAAATGAATTAAAATGCAAAGAAAAGCAGGAAAATTTTAGATTTTGCGGTACTTTGAGGGCACCTTGAAAAGTGGAAAAAAAATATCAAAAAAACAATTAGCTTCCAATTAAAAAAATATCGTAATTAAATCTGGGGTGCTTAAATTAACGAAAAAGTTGATTTTGGGGTAATTTGAGGACAATTTTTTTTTTTACCCCCAAAAATGACATGTAATTATTGGACTAATTAGGCTAATTGGAAACTGCCAATTGCCTGATTAGTCATTAGGGGGGGGGCATCCAAGGGGTTCAGCACAGTGTGGCCACAGTGGCCCACGGGTGGTCAAATCAGGAGGTTGGGGAACCCCGCCTCTGCAGCTATGCGGCGGTGCCAGACCCCGGAGTCTGAATGCATGCTGCATGCATGCACACGGCATCCATTCAGTGTCGGGAGAGGGCTGGGGGAAGCCCAGCTAGTGAGGCTCCTCCCAGCCTGATGTTATTTGGAGGCTTGCCATACGGGCACGCCTCCAAATAGTGTCACTTAGGGGGTGCACTGTAGAGAGCCAGCACAGGGTGCTCTGACCCCTGGATTGGATTGCAAAATGGATTCGCTGTGCAAATTCGAAGAGAAAATAGCAATTCGCACCTAATTGGATTGACCCCTTAGGGGGGTATTTATTAAAGCTTGAAGAGAGATACAATTGTGTGAGATAAAGCACCAATCAATCTGCTTCTAACTTACATTTTATAGACTCTGTTTGAAAAATGACAGTTAGGAGCTGATTGGTTGGTATTTTATCACTCACATTTTTATCTCTCTCCGAGCTTTGATAAATACCTTAAACCCACTGAAGACAATTGTGTCGGAGCTCTGCTCGGTTAGCTGTATGTTACCGCAGAATCTATCTTACCCATCGCACTGTATATAAAGTTAACAATTGGAGGACTAATGTGTCTAATGCTTTGCCGAGCAGTTTTGCATTGTGAAGGCTGGATTTGGCAATGTGCCTTCTCTTTCATGTCTCCCGTGGCTTATAGGGCTTGTGACTAACGCCTTTTTGCCTCTTTCTCAAACATGTCTTAATGTTGTTCACAAATCAGAGACCTACGTAGAACGGGAAGCAATTTTTTAACAAAGATGTATAAAAAATTAATTTTTTGCAGTAGCTTAGTTGTTTGTATAGCTATTTTTTATTTTACCCCAATGAATACAGCTTCATGCTGAACATGCCAAGGACTGGTTGGTACTACGGCAGAAGGACCCCATGCTGCTGGTTTCCATGCATTAGTGTTACCAGCCCTGGTTGGCATAGCCTTGTGCCGGCAATGGCAGTTTCAGGTGGACACCACATTGGTCCCTGCCTCATCAGTAACATATTTGAGCCATTGGACCAACTGATAGGCGAAGATGGATCTACAGAGTAGTTGACCTTTAGGCATACTTATAATGGGTGCAGGGTGTGTGGTGCAGGCAGATCTCTGGGTCCAGGGGGGCCTCGTATCCCACACCTTGCACCCAGATTATTCTTACCTTATAGTCGGCGAGCATGTCCTTCCTCCTCCTCTGTAGAGCCATCTTCAACAGTGACATCATCGGAAAGATGGCGCTTTGTAGTGAAAGCAAAAACTTTTATACTGTCCCAGAGCCTTTGCCAGGGGCATTTCTAGAGAGGAGGGGGCCCATGTGCAGTCTCCGAAATGGGCCCCCTCCTCTAGTCCGGCGGCCGGCAGCGCACTGAGCTGTGCGCAGCCAGCACCGGAGTTATTGACTCTGGGCACTAGAATGCGCCAGAGTCTATAGAGTATGCGCAGGTCACCGGGAAAATGGCCACGGTGGGCAATTTCCTTGTACTGCGCATGCGCAAACGACGGGACAATGGCAGCGGCGGCCATTTTCCAGTCGTTTTTACACCACCGGACTCCTGCGCCGAGGTGGGTCTCCGAAGAGGTAAGTAATACTATGGGTGCAGGGTGTGCAGTGTGGGGCCCATGTGCCCCGCACACCCTGCACCCATTATAGATACGCTCCTGCCCTTTGCTCTCTTATGTGCATACGCCATCTTCTTGGATATTACAGGAGAAGGGATCTGCTTGCTGACACAAAGTGATATGTGGGACTGTAAGTGTGTGTGGGGGGGGGCACTGCACACGGTCTCCCTCTCAGGAATTAATATGCCCCTGAGGGGATCCCTACAGTGTCCACTTGAAATCTGAATAGAATTTTGGTCACACTCTTGGTAACTATTTGGGTAGGTGGATTTTCCAGCTCTGAGATATAACCGGTCTTGTTGCAAACTAAATGTGCTGCCCAACAGATCTCTACTATGTTTAGGGGAAGGCAAAGATGTGTGAGTGCAAGATCTGGCCAGTGAGTTAGTGGAATATTAAGAGCAGGGTTGCCTACCCTCTCGATTCGGGCGGGAGCCTCCCGATAAATGGGTGCAGCTCCCGCCCCCCCGGAAAAGCAGGCAAGCCTCCTGCCTGCCGCCGATCTCCGATTCGCGTCATATTGGCCCCGCCCCCTGCTTCACAATACCTGTTTTTTCGGCATTGTGTAGCGGGGGCGTGGCCAAAATTATGCGATCGCGTGGCCCCGCCCCTTGTCACACCCGCAAACAGCCCTCAGCCCACCCGACCACGCCCCCTTTTGCCGGCCACGCCCCCTGTTCTGCTGATCTGGCTGCTCCCTCCCCGAAGGAGCAGCCAGATAGTCGGCAAGTATGATTAAGAGCTGAATCTTTTTGGCTAAACTAAAGACCTTCTTGGGCTGAATCAATGGTATTTCCAGAAAATATGCATGAAATACCCCAAGTTTGATTGGCTGGGAAACAATCTACCAGGAATAAGGTAAAGTTTATTAAGAATTTAAGCTTCATCTCTGAGGGATTTAGGCATTTGTTCAAAGAGTAGGACTGGCCCATCAGGGTACCAGGCAAATACCTGGTGGGCCTCAATACCTGAAAGCCCCACCCCCTTCCCTAGGGGATCTGGGCCAAGAATATGCACTGCTCCCTCCCTCTCTGAAAACCGTCCATTGCAGCATCCCAACGTAACATAGTTACTTATAACATCTTCATACACGGCCCCATCCACACAGACACCCGGTTCACTAATAGTCATCATCCTCACTAGGTAATCGTTCCAAAAGGTGTGCTCTCCTATTACTGGTATGTTGGAATTGGTATAAAGTCATAGATTAATCATAATAAGTGGATCGTGTGGGTCATTCATATTGAACCTCTGTCTCTGTGTTTTCACACAGATTAGCGTCTGAGTGGCACACAGCAGTTGCATGCTGGGCCAGTGTGAGTACACAAGGTAGCCCTGTATTGTACTTTTGTGGCATTAGTGATGTAGTGCTTTTTTTGTTTTTAAGTCTCTGGCAGGACTCTTGGCGCAGCTAAGTTTCAAAATCCATGTTACGCCCAATTGTGCTAATTTGGGGTAAGTTGTATGTGGACATCTGTACCAGGGATGTGCAGTCAGAGTAGGCAGGGACTGGCATACTCCTGAGATTTGCTATAGATAGAATAATACAAAGAAGATACTTATAACTTAAAAACATCTTCTTTGTTTATTGTAATATTTTTTATAGTTAGCACTCACCAGCTTTGTGGGGGTCCCTGGGGGACTGCAGGGAGATGAGAGGTGAGGCAGCAACAGCTCAGCCTCCCTTCTATATAATCAGACATTGCTTACAGAGCTTGGGGTGGAGCCACACCACAGGCAGTAAGCTGCACAGAAAGAGAGCTAATAGAGGCATGCCTCTGTGTATGGGGGGGGCCTGCCTTGAGCACTGATGGACACCTTGGATGTGTCATGTGACCAGGAAGTGCACTGCAGGGTTTAGAGATCAGAGCTCAGCTCAATCAGCAGCAGCAAGAGAAGACACAGTGAAGCAGGTAGGAGAATCAATGGACACTGAAGCTTAGTGTAGTGAGGAGAGAGTTACAGTGAATAGGGGGTGATACAGGCTCCCAGCACTCAGACCCATCTCCATGTGTGCCTCCCCAGCCATTCACCTCACCACACGTCACTGATCTGTAGCGGGTCTATCTTTAATGTTTGAGACTTGTGCAATGCCGACTCGCAGCTATGTTCTGCACAAATGTGTACATTCTGATGAATTCTCTATCTCACATGGCGGCGTTAATTATGCCAGTATGCAAGTACAAAAACACAAAAGACAGCTCTCCCGGTAAGACCGATCCTTTTATAATTAGGGATTACTATGACCCAGAAGTCCTTCTGACATCCTTCTGCACATGCACAGAAGGACACACACCGCAGGGGTGGTGCGGCGCATGCACCACAGAGGGTGCTAATCTCTTTGTGATTTGAAGCCCAAACGCTTCTATAGGGTAATGCCCTCTTCATATGGCGTTACCCACCACATCCAAGCCCTGGGATGCATTGCATTCTGGGTCTTGGTGCAGATGAGAACTACAGTCAAGCCCATAAAAACAGCATTTTCGGGGGTTTGACCGCATTTTTTGCTTTGCTAAACCTACACTTATTATGTTATCACTATTAGAGATTACAATAAGTCCTGGAGACAACCAGGTACCGGTAAATATATTGCCTCCCATAGTAAAGGGGGGAGGGGGTGATGCTGTAGGTAAAGTTTTGGTCAAGATCAATCCTGATAATGTAATAAGTAATATGATTGATGACAATGACTATACCGTCTCTCCTGTGGTCCTTTTGCCTTCATACAGACTGCACCAGTATGGCCTGGAAGGTGACAGCCTTAGCACTGGCCATACCAACAAGCAGCAACAAAGCATTTAGTTTAGAAATGAATATAAGCCCATAAATTATAGATTATTATATTTCTTGGAACTAAGGCCCTCATTCAGAGCCGCTCGTTAACAGCAGTACGCTCGTTGCGTTCCGATGTTGAGAAACCGCGCATGCATCGGTGTAACACTGCGCATGTGCGTACGGCAGATTGCGAGCTTTTTTTCACTCGTTCGGCAAATTGCGAACAGGAAGTGACATGTCAAATGTGATTGACAGAACAGGCCATTTTTGGGAGGTGACGGGGGTGGAGATGGAAAAACGCAGGCGTGGCGAGGCGTTTTTGGGGCGTACATAAATTAGCTCATGCGAACATCCAATGTGTTCGTACCAACTCATACGTCACTGGCTGATCCTCTTTCCGTTCAAACTGCTCGCACAGCTTAGGGTCTGGATTACTCGACCACAATGGCGATGGCTTTGTCCTTTTGCCCGGGCCTCCACGATGTTTCATCGATTTATCACGGCTTGTCAGATAAACAATCAACTTTGGATTGAAAACCAGCTTGTTTTTTTTTTTTTGTTTCACTTTGTAATAGCACAAAACCGTACGCAGCTGAAAATCTCGGCTGCTCATTTCAGGATTACACAATCAATTAGCGTTTTTTGGTAGTAATGTATTTTACAATTTGGTCAGTATTTTTGCATTTTGTAACAAGATTGTATTCATCTTTGTGTGTATTGAAACCTTTTGCCTTTTTTTGTTTTTTTTTTCTAAAACATTTATTCCAAAGTGTTTTTTAAAGTAACAGTTTGTTTTAACCCTTGATTTTTTGCAAGTCCCAAACTCCGATTTCGTTTTTACCTTGTGGGCCAGAATTAACTATAAAACAATTGTCAATTAATGTCACAATACAGTTGAGAACAATTTGTATGTTTTATTTGCAAAACACATTTTTAAACAAATCATGTGCATTGTCCTGTACATTTTTGGGCTCCTTGTTACCCACTAATATTGGACACATATTTCTGGATTCAATGATATTTTTGGCACAGAAAAGAAAAAAAAATTAAAAACAATTCACAAGAAAGGAGAGGGAAGTTTTGGCCAGAAAGGAATATGGGGCAAGCACAGAAGGTGTGTGGGCAAAGTAGCCAGTGCTGTCATCGTTTTTTTCCCCGTTTGGCTGGGGTAGGGTGGGCGCCAGACCGGGTCCGGGATGTCCTCTGGCTGGCCTGTCCAGAGGCGAATGTTGTGGCCTCTGGACTAGGCACATTTGGAGGAATAAAGATTATACAAAAAACCCACAAGCACTGACAAGAAGCAGCTGGTAAAGAGGGTGTCAACCTCTGATAATATCCACAAATAAAATACAAAATTACCAGCGCTATATAGTGAACATAAAAAATAGATAATAACTAATGATGAAAGTGGATGGTTAAATAAAAATCACATATTTATTATCATCAATTAAAATATATAAATCACCGCAGGTGAAACAATAGACGATATAGCAATATATGGTTAATATGACCTATAGCTCATGGATTATAGTCCTGGATATGAACAAATCCATATTGAGTGGACTAGAACTTTCCTTTGAGGCAACAAAGATTTACCGGATCCAAGTAGGATAGATGTAACACAATCCCTGGGCAGCGTAATTTGCACAGAATGGGTTAATGTGTACTGCACCTTCTCACAGATGATACGTCCCTTAGCAGCGTTATAGTTGCATATGAATGGGTTCTTAATGAAAAGTCCAGATCTCCGTTATTCCTGCCGATTCCAAGGAAATAAAAGGCTCTTATGTCCACAAGGTAAATAGCAGCAAACTCCCAGAGCTTGGTCAGCATATACAGATGGCGCTCAACGCGTTTTGCCGGATATATTATCGCCCAGCTTCCTCAGGAGCATATGATTGAATGAGCCTCCGTGGCTTGTATATATACCTGGTCTAATCTAATAGATTGTAAACACCTGTGTACAATTACATTGAATATGCAAAAACAAGAAAAAACCATCCACTTTATAGTAAAAAAACCTTAGTTACTTCTGGGCAATCCTATTATATCTCGTAACATCTGGCCGTAGGGAGTCTGAACCAGATGGATCAGAGGCTTTAACACCTGCAGCTCCCAGTGCTCTGACCACACGGAACCAACATCTAACATTGGACCTTGTCCACATAAAGATCAGAGTGCCACTGCCTGCAAGGGGGATTGCCCAGGACTGGCTTCTGCAGGGTCCTCAGCCGGATGTACTGGTTCCTCCCCTGCAGAGCCAGCAGAAATTCGGCGGCCAAGGCTCCCCTCTGGAGCAGACTCATCCGCCTGTGTCTCTGTGAGAAAAAAGAGAAAAGAGGAACATTACAATCTACATATTGTCACAATAACATTTCAGAGTTGGTTACATCACAACATTTACCTGGGACAACATGAGGAGCCGCAAAGTCTGGCATGTCCGTATCCATATTGGACACGCCAAACACCTCCACATCCTGCACACACCCCTGTGCCAGCTCTTCCAAATCATTAAACTCCAATGACACAGGGGTGGGACCCCCACCTGTCCCCCTTGCATGCCTAGCCCTGTCCGCCATTTTTTGTTTCAGGCGATATTTGAAGTCTTGCCATCTGTGGGTGAAAAAGTAACCATTATTCCTGCATTTTTTCTTTTTTTGGTTTTAGGCGGGTCAAGTTTTTACTTACCGCCGTTTGACATCCCGGGCTAGACGGACATAATCACCCACCCAATTGACAGCACTGGCTATCTCCTCCCACATTTTCCACTTCTGGCTAGCACTCATATTCCTGTCTGCCTGTGGCAGGATGTCCACACACTTCTGAACCAAAACCTCCATCTCCTTTCTTGTGAATTGTGGCTGCCTTTTCTTTTTCCCTGCTTTGGCCGGAATACTGGGCCCAGCAGCCTCTTCCATGTCATCCTCCTCACCTATTTTTTAAAACATTGAGAAATTGTAGCGTGCAAACTTTCACTATATTATGTTTCAAAATAATCCTTGTTTGGAAATGCCTGAAAAACTTACCGACCGCCTCTTGGCCATTGTTTGGCTGGTCTGTATCCATTTCTTAGAGCAAAACAAGAAATACACCAGACCGTTTTTTTTGGGTCGTGACATATTTATACATGCGTCCTTATTTTTCGTCCGCATCATTGATTGTGCGTTCCTATGATCCCTCCTTAATTTGAGCGGGAAAAGAAACACTATTTATGGCTTTGGCCGTCTCGAGTCTAGGTGGTGGGTGTTGGTTGTTGGAGGTTACGTTGGTCGGAGTGGATTGTTGGTGGGAATTGGATTTGGCGGTGTTTGGCGTTTTTTTTGTGCGTTTTTTTGGAGTTTATCTTTCCGTTCGCTTGTTTTGGTGTGGTTCTTTTATTTGTCGTGTCTTTTTTTGGTAAGTTTTTGGCCTTCTTCCTTTTGTTCAATTTGGCTATCCTTCTTTTGTTTAAATTTTGTTATCTAATTTTTTTTCAATTATCCTTTGGTAGGTTTCTTTTGGCTCTGCCCCAACGACCTTTTTCTCCGGTGACTTATATATCCTGTATTGGTAAGTTTGGATTTTCACTTGTTTATTAAATGTTCTTGTTATTTTTTTCGCTACTTTGGTTCACCTTCCAGTTTTTCCCTTTGGTTTTGTGATTCCTAAATGTCTGAACTAATTAGCGCATTTTTGCCTGCTTCTTTTCTGTATTGTAATTGCGAACTAATTAGCGCATTTTTGCCTGCTTCTTTTCTGTATTGTAATTGCGAACTAATTAGCGCATTTTTGCCTGCTTCTTTTCTGTATAGTAATTGCAAACTAATTAGCGCATTTTTGCCTGCTTCTTTTCTGTATTGTAATTGCGAACTAATTAGCGCATTTTTGCCTGCTTCTTTTCTGTAGTTAAATTGGTTGAGATTTACCGTTAGCAATCTTGTATTTTTTTGGGGTCTAAAATTGTGGAAGTCTGCGCACTGTCGTTTTGCTCTTTGGAGAAATGTGTGTTTTTCCCCTATGTTTTGTATTTTACCCCATTTTGATTCCTAAATGGCCACCCCAAATTTTTCCATTGTTCGCTTTCAAATTTTTTTAGGCTTGGTAAATCATGACAATACCCGGGCATGTAAGCATCATTGGATTGTATCATAAAGATAAGGTTTTTTTTTATTTTTTGGGGGCAAACAAACCTTACATTCAATTTTTGCCATTTCAGGTTGATCTTGGTCGGATTGTTGTGGCCATGCTCCCGGTAGCCGACCAACCTCAATCTCGTCCCAGGCATAGGCATCGTAGGCATGCAAGGCCCCAGATATATTGAACACGTGTCACCCTTTTTGGAATGCCCGATGATGAGGTGTTAAGATGCTACCGTCTTCCGCCCCAAATCATCATAGACACTCTCTCATTAATAGAGAGTGATCTTGAGTGGCAAATTGACAGTCCTACAGCAATACCACCACTTACGCAATTTATGGCGGTGTTACATTTCTGTGCCTCAGGATCCTTTCAAACCACGGTGGGAATAGTTGCGGGAATCTCCCAATCCTCCTTTTCCAGGATCCTGAGGGCAGTGATGGAGGCCCTTTTCAAGCACCTCCATCATTTTATTAAAATGCCTTTGAATATGGGTGCCCTTAGTGTGGCCAAGGCCAATTTTTACCAAATAGCTGGCTTCCCACACATCATAGGGGTTGTGGATGGTACTCACATACCACTGCAGCCTCCAGTACGGCAAACACTATCACTCCCTGAATGTAATGGTGGTATGTGATGCCTCCCTCCAGATCCTGTTCCTGAATGCAAAGTTACCCGGGAGTGCACATGACTCATTCATCATCCGGCAATCAGGGATATGGCAAAAATTAGACAACCTACAAGCTGGTGATGCATGGCTTCTGGGTAAGTGGAGACCTTTAGTACATAACAATGTTAAGCTTGATACACAGTGATCCTGATGTTGTCACTTCTTTTTCACAGGAGACAGTGGCTACCCTTGCACGCCCTGGCTGCTCACTCCTTATTTGGCTCCCACACCAGGGCCACAAAGTGATTTTGATTCCGCACTTACAGCCACCAGGCAAGTGGTGGAGCGCTGTATCGGCCTTTTAAAAGGCCGATTCAGATGCCTCCACCGCTCTGGTGGCGAGCTCATGTATTTGCCGGATATGGTTTCGAAAGTTGTGGTCCTGTGTTGGATATTTCACAACATCGCCATAAGAAGTGGTGTCCCAATGCAGCCAGAGGATGCCTTGCCTGAGGATGACCCCCCCGAGGTTGGTCGGAGGTCAGTATGTGGGGGGGCCATACGCGATGATGTGGTGGCCAGATATTTTAGGTAATTATTGGCACAAAAGAAGTTCTTTGACACAATGTGGTAAGGATTTTTGGAGACCATCTAATTAATTTGTTTATTATTTCCCATCTTCTGTTTGATTTCATAATCTTTTGGACTGAAACGATGACTACTTCCTGCTACCCAAAACAAACCTTCATGGGGACACATTGGATATATATTCTGGACCCAATATTGCAATGCCACATTTGTGGAATCATGTTGGCATGCTCATTCGTCAACCAGTTCTTGATTTTTCTTTAATTTTTTCATATGGTGTTTGATGGTTTTTACATTTTGTTATCACTGTGTGTATTGTTTGTGAGCCAACACTTTGGTTTTTTATTTATGTGGTGAATACATTTTTTGAGTTTGTAATTTCCTAAATTTTCTTGAACATTACATGCAAGTGTAACCAGGTTCACCCACGTTAAAATTGCTTAAGGGTTAATCCTGTAATGTCGCAATTTGCACAATATTTAACTATGCTTTCTGGTCCAAACCAACACCAAAAGGTATTATGTACAATCAGTATGCTTTGGAATCTCGGTCTAAGCAGGTTGCCCCCAAAATTGGAACATGTAAAATGTACTAATTGAAAAAATGTAAAACAAAAAAATTCCCCAAGCCGATTGTTACTGTTAGCTGTTTCATGTGCCTGTTTCCTAAAAATCTACAACACACAATCTTAGTGACATTAGTTGCAAATACTTGCTGCAAGAGTCTACTTATGTCAGTGTAAACAATCTAAGATTTGGAGACAAGGAATGAGACTGAACTCTAACTTTAACTTTTTTATTAGGAAAAATAATTTGGGTATAAAATAAAAAATTATGGACGCAGGATCCCAGCCATACGGTCAAGGACCACCAGCAGGCCGATCACGTGGCCCCGCATCACTTGGACGCACCCGGCTAGGTCCGCCAATCGCCTCTGGTCCTCTGTGGGTTAGAAAATTGTGGGGCTTAATACATAATTTAAGAATCACCCAAAAAAAACACAAGCAAAACAGAGCTATCAAAAAATTACAATAGTGTGACCAAAAGCACATTTATCCAAAAAAACAGAAGGCCCAAAAAATGGACACAAAAAAACCCCCCAAAAAAACCCCAAAAAAACCAGACAGACAAGTTTGACTGTTTTGCCATGTGGGATATGTGTATGGCGAAATCAGCAGTAAAAGGTAAAGACAAACAGAGATATAACAAAACTTTTGTCAAACCAAAAAAAGGAAAAGCCACAGACACAGGATTAGATCAACACATTTTAAACCACAAAAAAGGATAAAAGGGAAACATACCGTTCAGAATGACGGCTGGCCCAGAACCAACTCCCTCGTCCTCCTTGAAGGTGGGCAAATTTCCCAACGAGGTGGGAGGGGTGGTGACCGATTCCGGCGAGGGGGTAGTCACGAGAGGGGTGGTTTGAGGGGAGGGGGAATTGGGATGGAGGGGATGTAGCACAGAGGGATGTGCGACAGGGTCTGGGCAGGCTGGGGTGGAGGGGGAATTTAGGGTATTTTGGGGAGAGGATGTTTGGCTGGGGGTTGGGGAGAGGGGCCGAGTGCGCCGTCTTTGACGGCGATGACGCCGTAGTCTTTGCTCTGCCCCTAAATGATGGAAAACAAATTGAGGTTAGTTTAGAACATCACCTTGTTAAACGCTATTTGTTGAACCCCAAAAAATGAAAACATGCACATGCAGATATGAGTACAAAGAATAAACAGGCCATACATGAAAACATGCACATGCAGATATGAGTACAAAGAATAAACAGGCCATACATGAAAACATGCACATGCAGATATGAGTACAAAGAATACACAGGCCATACATGAAAACATGCACATGCAGATATGATTACAAAGAATACACAGGCCATACATGAAAACATGCACATGCAGATATGAGTACAAAGAATAAACAGGCTATACATGAAAACATGCACATGCAGATATGAGTACAAAGAATAAACAGGCCATACATGAAAACATGCACATGCAGTTATGAGTACAAAGAATAAACAGGCCATACAAGAAAACATGCACACGCAGTTAGGGCCACAAAGATAAACATGAAATACAAAGTCAAATAAACTTACTTTCCGCTATCTGCATGCGAAAGCATGCCAGCAAGCGGGGCGTCCGCCGTTGCAGGTCGGACCACCTGCGCTCCAGCTGGCCGATCTGGCGGCATGAGCCGAAGGAACGCAGGTGGCCACGTACCTCCGCATATGCGGAACGCTTTTCCCAATTGGTGATGGGGGGAGGCTGGCTGGTGATCCGCCTGTCCATCACCTCGGTTAATACCAGGAGCTCGCGCTTGGTGAATGCCGAGGCTCTCATGATGGCAATGGTGTATTTTTAATAAAACAATTTTAATAAAGACCAGAAAATAATTTTGATTGGCTAATGTATTTGGGTAATTAACAGGACCAATTCTATTGGTTAGTGTATGAGTCATGTGTTCGACAGGGCCACAAATCTATTGAGAGTTATGATAGGCTTAATGCAGTGACATGCGTAAGCTAATTTAAATAAAGAAATGAACCCAGTAAAATATGCGTGGGTAAAAACACAGAAAACAAATGGATAATTGCCTCAAACATGTATTTTGACAAATAAAAGCGAATGTTTAAGCCGTACGTATTCTGCGGGTAAACACAAACACGGACAAGAGTAAAGTTTATTGCATGTCAAAATAAAAATAAAAAAAACTTGTGACGAGCAATTAAGCTCATTGATATATTGATTGGCATGATACGATTGAGGGAGGTAGGCAGAATAAACGAGCAGGTAATCGGAATCTGACAGGCCCACTTCCGGTTTGTACTTGTGCGTGCATTCCCTGCAAGCCACATTGGGGATGTACGCTCGCTATTTGGCTCACTCGTTAGCTAGAGGAGGGGTCGGTAGACTTTGGGGAGGAAGTTTAGCTGCGTTCGAAATTACGAGCGAGCGCTTAAATTAACATATTTTGGTACGTACGCCGAATGTACGAACGCCCACTTGCGTCCGGGTCTGAATCAGGGCCTAAGGGCCAAATGTAATAGGGTGAGAGTTTAGAATATATGAGAGTTTAGCAGTAACCTCTGACACTTTTTAAACTCGCCCAAGGTAATAGAGTCCAAGAACATGGAAACTCGCCCAATGTAATAGAGTCCGAGAACATGGTAACTCGCCCAATGTAATAGAGTCCAAGAACATGGAAACTCACCCAATGTAATAGAGTCTGAGAACATGGAAACTCGCCCAATGTAATAAAGTCTGAGAACATGGAAACACGCCCAATGTAATTGAGTCCGAGAACATGGAAACCTCGGCAATGTAATAGAGTCCAAGAACATGGAAACTCACCCAATGTAATAGAGTCCGAGAACATGGAAACTCGCCCAATGTAATAGAGTCCAAGAACATGGAAACTCGCCCAATGTAATAGAGTCTGAGAACATGGAAACTCGCCCAATGTAATAGAGTCCGAGAACATGTAAACTCACCCAACGTAATAGAGTCTGAGAACATTGAAACTCGCCCAATATAATAGAGTCTGAGAACATTGAAACTCGCCCAGTGTAATAGAGTCCGAGAACATGGAAACTCGCCCAATGTAATAGAGTCTGAGAACATGGAAACTCGCCCAATGTTATAAAGTCCAAGAACATGGAAACTCGCCCAATGTAATAGAGTCTGAGAACATGGAAACTCACCCAATGTAATAGAGTCTGAGAACATGGAAACTTGCCCAATGTAATAGAGTCCGAGAACATGGAAACTCACCCAATGTAATAGAGTCTGAGAACATGGAAACTCGCCCAATGTTATAGAGTCCAAGAACATGGAAACTCGCCCAATGTAATAGAGTCTGAGAACATGGAAACTCACCTAATGTAATAGAGTCTGAGAACATGGAAACTCGCCCAATGTAATAGAGTCCGAGAACATGGAAACTCGCCCAATGTAATAGAGTCCGAGAACATGAAAACTCACCCAATGTAATAGAGTCCGAGAACATGGAAACTCGCCCAATGTAATAGAGTCTGAGAACATGGAAAACTCGCCCAATGTAATAGAGTCCGAGAACATGGAAACTCGCCCAATGTTATAGAGTCCAAGAACATGGAAACTCGCCCAATGTAATAGAGTCTGAGATCATGGAAAACTCGCCCAATGTAATAGAGTCCGACAACATGGAAACTCACCCAATGTTATAGAGTCCAAGAACATGGAAACTCGCCCAATGTTATAGAGTCCAAGAACATGGAAACTCACCCAATGTAATAGAGTCTGAGAACATGGAAACTCACCTAATGTAATAGAGTCTGAGAACATGGAAACTCGCCCAATGTAATAGAGTCCGAGAACATGGAAACTCGCCCAATGTAATAGAGTCCGAGAACATGAAAACTCACCCAATGTAATAGAGTCCGAGAACATGGAAACTCGCCCAATGTAATAGAGTCTGAGAACATGGAAACTCGCCCAATGTAATAGAGTCTGAGAACATGGAAACTCGCCCAGTGTAATAGAGTCCGAGACCATACAAACTTGCATGTTTTTAGACTAAAAACTCTCACGATTTAGGGGTCTATTCATAAAGATAACAAAAAATGAATTGTTACTTGTCACTATATATCGCATCGGTTCGATATATAGCTTTATTAAGCAGCAATCCATGTATACTTACCTCTCCAATGTCTTCATGCGCTGTCCAGGGGTCCGGCAATCCTGTCTTTGGCTGTGTTCCAGGGTGAGCAGCCAGGAGGCGAAGGCAGGTCCTCCCTGCAAAATGCGCCGGAGGCTCAGGTCAGGGGACGCTGCAGTGGCTGCTGGGACATGAAGGGGCAGAGCCAGCGCCGGGAGTCAGGCATTGCATGCAGAAGATAGGGATGTAAGCAACTTCCCTACCCGCTTCCTGGAAGTGTTCAGATTACGCCATCCTGAGATGGCGACATCTGAACACAAAGGAGAAGCAGAAAGCGAAGCTTTCCATCCCTTAATGAATCGCACTCACCATACTAAAGTATAATGATGTGATTCATCCACGGAGCGGGGGCGCCGCTGGAGAAGTAATGAATTTCTCCAAGGTGACCCCGCTCTGTGAACTGCACGAAGCAGAGAAAAGCCCTGTTTTCCGCAAAACAGGGCTTCTCTCTGCTCTATGAATAAACTCTCATCCAGAAGTTTTTCAATTTTAAAGATAAAACTGGACCAAGGTGAGAATATACTGCTACACTCTGACAAGTACTAACCTCTCACCCTGTTACATTTGTCCCTAAGTGTTTTTCTTTATTTTTTTCACGTAAAGCAAAGGGTTTGTTTTGTTACCGATAAGATAAGAAGCCGGGGTGTGAGCCGGGGTGTGAGCCGTGGTGTGAGAGGCTGTCACTGACACTTGTCCCAGACAATATATAGGGAAGCAGATAACAATCTGAGCCTGTCATACTTTATTATAAGAACACATTTTTCCACCTAACAGCCTTCTGACATATGGACTTTATAATTGTGCCCATTTTTTTTTGCATTCATTTAAACTTTTCCCTGCCACATATATTTCCCCTTATTTGCTACACTTCACCATTTTTCCTTAATTTGCATCAATAATAATGAAATAAATGTTATGTATAATTATCTATTCACAAAAAATTGCGCAATATTTTTTTTTTCTGGTGCCTGTGAATGTGGTTTCTATTCCCCCAACTTTAAACTGGCCAATAAAGATGTGTGTTTTACTGTATAAATAGCGGTGTGCCCCTCCAATAGGAGTACCTATGTTTCTCTTTTCCCTTGTTTGCTTTCCCTATGGAAATGACTCCTGGGAGCACCCTCTACGGTGGTAGTTACGCCATTATTCTTTTTGGGGATATGTTCCTATTGTATACACTCACATACACCCACACGCACGGTATGCAGTCGGGATGCCGACGGCCTAAATGCCGATCGTCGGCATCCCGACTGTCTAATCCCGGCAAGGGTCTAATGACAGGCATCGATATCCCTAGGGTAGGGAATTAGGTTAGCGGTATTACCTAAATTAGCAGTCGGGATCTTCAACCATGCCAGGCTTCCGCTGTCGGGATTTGAACCGCTGGCCATGCACACCCACACGCACAACCACACATACACATATATATTCCTAGGCGGCCTGACTACAAGCCCGTCACCCTCATTTCCTTCCTTTGTGATATGTGACGACTTGGGTGAGAAGAATGAGAAAGGATTCCAATGTAACACAGAAGAGCAAAAGTTATTGAAGTACTTCTTAGACCAAATAAAGAAACTACAACTACATCAGTCTGTCTGTAGTATAACAGATCTGGCATTGGATGGGTAGTTGGTTATGAGGGTGTGCTTACAGCAATATATTACATGAAAGGGATCCATTTGCTCATTAAGTACATGTCTCATGTCCTAATAGGGGCACTAACATAAGGGACCTGATACAGACCCGCTTGTAGCCGCTGGCCGCTCGCTGGGTCTGTGGGCGTTTTTTTTTTTTTATGTCTGGCCGCTCGCAAAGCTGTGGGAGGCCACCCACAGCTTGTGTGAGCGGCCAGGAGACCAACGCGATAATCGTGACCTTCGGCCTTGCGACGAGACTCTGCGGTTGGCCGCAAGGTCGAGTAGACTCCCTGCTCTAATAGAGCAGGAAGTCCACTACTGACATCAGTAGTGATGTCAGGGCCTGATTCAGAGCCGGACGCTCTGAACGAGCGGCCGCTCTGAATCAGGGCGTTTTGTTTTTTTTTTGTGCGTCCTCCTGGACGCTCGCATAGCTGTGGGTTACCACCCACAGCTTATGCGAGCATCCATGATGATGGTCGCGATGGTCAAGACCATCGCGACCATCGGGCTTGCGAAAAGACCCTGCGGTAGGGTCTCACTGCCGCAAGCCCTGGAGTGCTTTTGGCTCTATCAGAGCCAAAAGCACTCCCACTGACATCACTAGTGATGTCAGTGGGGCGGACCCAGACGGTAGGAGTTCCCATGGGAACGCCTCCGTCTGGTCAGCCACGCCCCTGGCACGCCCACCAAAGGGGGCGTGCTGTCAATGACCATCGACAGCATGCCCCCTTTGGTGCGAGACCCTTATTTGGGTCTCGCACATGCGCACGACGGAGCAGCCTCCATCGTGCACATGCGCACTTGGGCAACATCGACCCGCTTGCGAGCGCTCAGCGCTCACGAGCAGGTCTGAATCAGGCCCCCAGTTTGCCCATCCAACCAATACCAGGTGTTCCTAGGGGAACGCCTGCGTTTGTCCAGCCACCCCCCCCTACCCACCCACAAGATGGGGCGAGCTGTCACTCACCCTCGACAATTGCCCCGTCTTGTTGCTAGCCCCATAGCGGCTGAACTTCAGTCACTCAGCGGAGCTCGCGCACGCCGGACCTGGCGCATGCGCAGTGCGCAAACATTAGGCTGCTTGCGAGCGCACAGTGCTTGCGAGTGGCTCTGAATGAGCTCCAAGGTCCGTTCATAGTACTGTGTGCTTTGGGCCTGATTCAGACCCACTCACGAGCGCACAGCGCTCGCAAATGGGTCAATGGTCCCCCACTGCGCATGCAAACGCCAGATCCGGCTCCGGCGTGCGCATGCGCGAGCCCCAGCGAGCGACGGCAGCTCCGTCGCTCCGGGGCTCACTACAAGATGGGCGGCTGTCGGTATTGATTGACAGCTCACCCCGTTTTGTAGGCGGGGTGGGGGTGGCTTGCCAAACGGAGGAGTTCTTGAAGGAACGCCTGCCATTTGGGGGCGGCCCCACTGACATCACGAGTGATGTTAGTGGTGAGCTTCCGGCTCTATTAGAGCTTCCGGCAGACGAAACCCTACCACAAGGGTCTCGTCGCAAGCCCCGATGGTCGCGATGGTCGGGCTAAAGCTGTGGGTGGTCACCCACAGCTTAGCGAGCAGCCAGAAGGTCGGCTCAAAAAAATAAATCCCGCCCTGATTCAGTTATTGAGTTAAACTTTTTGATTGTCCAAATATTTTTTTTCAGAAAGAATATACAAATAAATTGTTTCAAAATCATACAATGTGATTTCCGGAATTTTTTGTTCTGATTCTGTCTCTCACAGTTGAAGTGTACCTATGATGGAAATTACAGACCTCTCTCATCTTTTAAAGTGCAACAACTTGCACAATCGGCGGATGTCCAAATACTTTTTTGCCCCACTGTAACTAGAAATTTGCAGGAAACCTGACACCTCAGTAACACAGGGAAGCTGCTGGGGAGCTAGCAGCACACTATAAGACACACAGGAAAAACAACTAAAGTCTCAGACTGAGAATTAGCATGGAAGCTAATGCAGGAATACTGGAGAACTGTGAGTAGACTGAAGCAACACTCTGAAGGAAAAACACAGAGTAACACTGGTGAGAATCACAAGTCACTGGAACAGCGAAGTTGAGCAGCAGTTTCCTGTTCCTGGAGTCAGACTTAAATACCCCTGGGTAGCTGATCATTGGATCAGAGGGTCAGCTGAGTGACCACAGGACTACCATTGGGAGAGACTAGTCAGGTGATATGGACCAACATTGCTGCGCCCATGCCCGGCACACAAGAAACCAGGACGCACACACGGAAGCCCTAGCGGAGCCCAGGGAGAATACTGAGTCACCACTCACCTCCACTCCCAGCGTCTGGACACCTAATCCCAAGGACACCAGCGCAGAGGTGAGTAGCGGCCGATCCAATCCATTTAAGAGTGTCCCTATTTTTAGGATTGTGTGACAGTGTGTGGCCCTGACGAAAATCAAAACTAAGGGAAAAACCTAATCTGGTCAAACTACACCACCATGCCAAATTTAATGGAGCTAGGTCCAAAACCCTGGCCATGCATAAAGGACAAACAGAAAGACAGATAGACATCCTTTATTGATTATTTTATATATATAAAATAAAACACCACACTAAACCTCCACCTTGCCCACCACCTACTGTCACCTTTCCTCATTCAGAAGCCCACCACATACCCACACTCTCCTTATCCCCCTGCACTAAATCAATCTCAACCCCATACTACAGCAACCCTAACAAACTCCTTCTCTCTCCTCCCAACCATGTCCCTCTCTCCTGTCTCCTCTGGAAAGCCATTTCTGTCTATAATCAACTGGTCCCTGTCCATGACAGGTTCATCTCCAACTCCTTGAATCTCCTAGCCATCACCAGATCCTGGATTTACCCATCTGACACCACTTCTACTGCAGCTATCTCCTTTGGGGGCCTCACATTCTTTCACGCTCCCTGGACTGGAGGTTGCCACAGTGTTGGGGTACTTCTATCGCCTGGTCACTCCCACCAACTCTTACCCTCTAAACTCTCCACTTCATTATTTCCATTCAATGCTTATATCAATTGCCTTTTCCAACTTCCTCGAGAAGCTGATTTTCCTCGTCCCCCTGGCCTTAACTCAAAATTCCCTGATAACTTTGCTTCCTGCTCCTAATCTTCAAATGGGCTCTCAAGACCCTTTTCTTCCTCAACGCTTTCCAGTGCTCATCCTAACCCACTACTCCATGTTCCTTCCTCACAATCCAGCCCATCTGTGTCACCTTGTTTGTCTGCCCCTCCCCTTTAGAATGTAAGCTCTCACGAGCAGGGCCCTCTTCCCTCACGTGTTTCTCCTTCCCTTACTTATTCTTTCATTGACACCAGCACCTAACACTTGGTTGCTGACACCCTGCTGATGATTTAAGTGTTATGCTGCAATGTTTATAAATCGTGTGTTTGTCCTGTATTGTTTGTTCTGTTAATAACTATTTTCTGTGTGCTCATTTGTTTATGTACTTTGTAAGGCGCTGCGGAACCCTTGTGGCGCCATATAAATAAAGGATAATAATATGTATATCCCCTATAGCATGTCGGTGATATAGGGCCTGATTCAGTGCTGCTGAATGCAGATTCTCGATTATCGGAAATCTGCACATGCGTTGGACCCATTCTGCACATGTGTACTAATCCAGCTCCTGTTACATTTGTATGGACTAAGGACCTCATTCAGAGTCGGTCGTTGCGGCTGCACGGTCGTACGCAGCCGATGTTCGCTGAACTGCGCATGCGTAAAGTTCGCAATGCGCGTGCGCAAACTGGCTGTTACGATCAGAAATTTCTCTCTCCTTGAACACAGCCAGGTCGGTAGTTTGAGTGACAGAATGAACCGTTTGTGGGTGGTAACAGGGGAAGGTGCTTGAAAATGGGGGAGTGGAGATCCGAACGCAGGCGTGCCTAATTATGCGAACGGCGTTTTATGGGAGTGCATAATTAACAAAGTAGTGTCATGGCACACGTGACATGGGAGGTTTGTACACTGACTTGATCGTAGTGCTTAAGAGAGGGTATGGTCAACCTTAAGCTCTACGACCAGCTCCGATGGTTCCCGATGGTCGCGATTAATCCTTATATACCAGGAGATGACGTGTGTTGTGATCGAGAAGGGGGCGTTATTTAGTCTTACGGCCGCTTCTTACCCTCGGTCGTTCAGCTAACGATCTCATCTTAGGAACTTGTGATAGCTTCATTTGCATATCCGGCCCCTTTCCCCTACGACCGTGCGGCCGCAACGACCGACTCTGAATGAGGTCCTAAGGGCATGATTCAGACCTCACTAGATGCATTTGCATGCAGCCAAAGTATGCAAATCCCGCGATCGCACGGCAAGGCATTAGCATGCCCATTATGTCTCAGCGTGCGATTGCGGTATGTATTTAGATGCACACCAGCCTGTCTTAAGACGCCCACTTTCCCTTAGTGATACACGTCATCTCCAGGAAGTGTATAAAACAATCGGTAACATCGAGTACCATCGGAACCGCATGCAGCACTTGTGGCTGACCATACCCTACCGCAAGCACTGCGAGTGCTTCAGTGTGTAAATCAACCATGTGATGCATATAATGATGCTGCATCTTAATTATGCACGCCTCTGAAATGGTGTTAAGATGCTCAGACACGCCTGCCAACTGTCATCTCACAGACTGTGTTTGAAAAATGACAGTTGGGAGCTGATTGGCTGCCACCTTATCACTTTCTTATCACTTTTCATTCTGTCTCCTAACACTGCTTAGTACATAGACCCCTAGGTTTGGAGGTCGCGTGGTGACGCGCCTTCGGCGCTGCAGGGCCCAGTAGCCAGGAGAGAGGAGACAGTGGCCCATGCGCTATCCTCTAACATTCCCAAATTGTCCGGTAAAGAGTTATCTTAACGGAATGGGATTGTATTGCCGGCAGTGGCTGGCCGAAGGAAGGAAATCCCGACAGAAGAGGTAAGTACAGCTAACCCTCTGCTCTCCCTCCCCTAACCCTCCTTTAGGGGTGCCTAACCCTAATACCTAACCCTAACCTCCCCTGTTAGTGCCTAAACCTAACCCCCCTCCCCGCACTCTAACCTAACCCTCCTGGGGGGTGCCTAACCCTAACCTCGCCCCAGGGATGCCGAACCCTAGATCGCCCGAGGGTGCCCTAAACCTAACCCTCCCCTTCCCCCCGTGGCTTAGAGGACGGGTGCCCGTACTTACCTCGTTCGGGCCCGCGTCGTTCTGCATTTCGGCGTCGGGATTATGACAGGCGTCGGTATCTTGATGCCTGTCATAAATCCCTAGCCGACATTCCAGCGGCCGGTCACATAACTCCATCCCATCTTAACAAGACAACCACCAAGATTAAGGCTGAAGTTACTAAGCATTGGATTTGAAATTCCAAAGATTTTGCGGCAGTTCACTGGTGGGATTTCCCCGGAATGCGATGCAGATGGCGTTACGCTATAGATGACTACGGGCTTCTCTCTGCTGAGTGCTGTGAGAGGGATCCAATCAGGCGTATGCGCAGAAGGATACCACAGGGACTCCTGGGTCATAAACCCGAAAGTCCATCATTCGCCAAGGACCGAGAGAGCTGTCCTTTGTGGTGTTCTACATGCACACCGGCATAATTAACACCACCATGCATGCGAAGGGTCGCGTCCCGAATGCAATGCGTCACGCATCCCGCCCCAAATCACCATTGATTGATTTATTTATCATTTTCTTTATCACAAGTATTGAAATCCCAGATTTACTAAGCGCCACAAAACCGCCGCAATATAACCTATAGAAACTGGAATGAAACGCCAATAACTACTTAAAACTTTGGGCCTCATTCAGCAGCAGACGTAATTCTGATGTACGGAGTTTGAGCAATTAGTAGCCATTGCGCATGTATGTGAGTCATACTGCGCACACATCGCGATTGCTTTGCGATTACGGACGCACAGAGGATCCACTCGCAAAGTGAGTGTCATGTGGTCAGTGTTTGGGGGTGGTAAAAGGGGGATGGTTAGAAAAATGAAGGCGTGTCTAAGCATTTCAGCCCCCTTTTAATGGGCGTGCATAAATTATCCATAGCGATTGCATTCGCAGCATGAGAGCTCTCTGCGTGTGAGGAGAGCCGCAATGTTTGCAGCTGGTCAGCTTGATCTGCGCCGATGGTACCAATGTTTGAGCAGGTGTGCGACATTGGACGGATATGAGAACGCAACAGTGGGCGTCTTTAGTATATATTCGCGGCTGAGATCGCCTCAGCATCCGCTGCTGAATCCGGCCCTTTATCAGCAAAGGATAGTTGTCATTTTTGTGGGGATAAGTCACCCCAGTCATAGAGCATTTTTTGGCATTGCTACGCCTGTTTCTGTGCTTTGTCTGCCAGCCCAGGTAAAGGTAGAGTGTATGCATACAAGGATGGCAGATTGCAGCGCTGACCTATGGCTGAATTGTGGAACAAACAGGAAGATGCATTATTGGCACAAACAGCAGCATTTAAAAAAAAAAAAAACTTTTCAGAACCTGCTTTATTGATAAGTAAATGGTGATGCTCTGATGTCCATTATCACTACTGAGTGTGGGGGGGGGGGGACCCGGCTCACACATCGATCTGAGAACACGAGCTCAAGCTCCAGGGGTAACACAAAAACAAATGAAAAGAAACATAACAAATATTTTGCAAAAAAATAAAAATCTTTTAGCGATATAGAAAAATTTTGAAAAAGATATATTTACTGTGCTATGTTTTTGTTACCAAAATGTAATAATCCCATTTATTTTATACAGTTATATCATGGTGGTAGAAAACTTATTGATTGTGACCTTAGATAAAGCTAGGTGTGCGGAAGGGAGATGGGACTAAAGGAAACCAACAATACTGGGAAAACAGCGACCCCTGCTGGTAGCCATCTGAAAAGGCAATATGCCTACAGCACTAGACAGTCCTAGGAGGTCTCCCATGCAAGTATTAACATAGTAACAGCATAAAGCCATATTCAATTTGAGCGGACCCGCGATACTTTTCCACCTCCCGGACTTTTCGCCTGTTTTGCATGCGGAAAAGTATCGCCCGCATATCCCTGCATTCAATTTGAAAGTACGTGAAAACGGGACCCGGTGAAACTGAAACAACAGAAAGTACTGTCAGATTTGGGGAAATCAGCCTGAAACCCCCAAAAGATGCTCTGACATGGGGGTTCCCTATGGTACCCCCCGATTTGGCTTGCTGAAGGTATTTGGTGTTTTTAAACGGGCTCAATAGCTGCTAAATAGCGTTTTTGTATACGTGGTGCAGAATAGTATTCAGGAGGGTTTTTTCCAGAAAATAACTTATCCCAGCAAATTTGGGGTCCTTGAAAATGGGGGCCAGCATATTTTAAAGTTGCTAAAGTGAAGTTAAAAAAATCATGAAAAATCCGCCTGCCGCAAGCACCGGCAATTGAATAGGCACCTGGGGCATACTTGGGGACCCCCCTGGAATCTATTTCGCTAGTTTTTAACTTTGTCCCCCAACTTTTTTTTTTGCCCCCAAAATAAAAGTGATTCTTTTTTTGGGGGTGTTCTTTTTTCAAAAAAATTTGATGCAGTTTACCTTTGGGGGACTGTCTAAAGGCTGCACAGGGTTCCCGCAACGTTGCACCCCAAAACCCCAATTCTGCACTTTTTTGCCTATTACATTGCATTGCCTTTCCGACTTTCCGCCTAGGCGGAAAGTCTTTCAAATTGAATACGGCGATACTTTTCCGCCTAGCAAAATGACATCATCGGCGAAACTTTTTCGCTGATTCCGGCTTTTCGATCCAAATTAAATACGGGCCATAGCGTCTAAGGGCCTAACTCAGCGATGGTCGCAATGCAAATGTTTTTGGAAATAGGCAACTGCGATGAACCTGCGACGGTGGTACTATTTATGATTGAGGTTTATAAGCTTATCACTATATAACTTCTATTTTTAATAGAAAACATACTGACAGCCCCACTTTATAGAGAATATTTTATATTAATGACAACTGATATACCTTTAGTTAAGGTCCAGGAAATGTCATCACTGTATATGGGAATAATTATTTATACCTAGGCTAGTAGCCTTTTATATTATACCGATGATAAAGACGGCAACCACAAGTTTTTAAAAACTATTTTATTACACGACTTCTTCACTTTTGCGCATTCTATATTTTAAACCTATTTCACCATTAGATAAGATTAAGTTTTACTGTATATCAATAAATATAATTTTATTTATGGCTCTAGTGCACCCATCGTATAACGTTTCTTTTTCTTGTTCGTGAATACATATCCCCTGAAAACACCTATTTTCGGAGGGTAACCGCAAATAATAAGTATCCCCAAAATGTATTTATAGGGGAGCGCAGTAGATATCTCCTACAGTGTATGCTGTCTGCCGCGAATAGCAGCAATAGAGAGGGGACGGTGCGAGGGGCATCAGAACAAAGGTGCGTAACGTTTCCAACACATTATTATACAATACGAAATAATTTTATTTTTTTCTGGAGGTTGCTAGCTGTCATTGGCATTCTGTCTGGTAAGGGAGGTAAGTTTAAATAAATAAAAAAAAAAATGAAAATATCTGGCCCGTACGGGGATCGAACCCGCGACCTTGGTGTTATTAGCACCACGCTCTAACCAACTGAGCTAACCGGCCAGGATGCCTTTTATGCTTTTAGTCACACATAACTATGTGAGTTCTAAGTGTGGTGGGGGAAGGGGGGAATCATTCAAAGCCCCAAAGTTTTCAAGAAAGACAGATACATATAATTGGGAACAGGGCACAAACCTTAATATCTAATACTAGCAGCTTATTAATATGAGGTAAACTTCTTAAAGCGGAATAATTTTACTTTTATTTGTAAAGGTTGCCATCTTTCATTGGATCTCTACATGGAGATATAACAAAAAAGGACCTAAACTTGACTGGTAATGGGGATTGAACTCACAACCTCACCATTACCAGCACTGCACACTAACTAACAGAGCCAACCAGCCACCTGCCGCTGGAACCCCTACATCTCATGTCAGTCACAATGTGCAGTTCCAGCTGTGATGGGGGAGGGGGAACCACGGCCCCAAAGTTTTACTGAAAGACAGTTACATAGACACTGGGAAAAGAAACCGAGGGCCTGATTCAGACCCGGTCGCAAGCGCTGAACGCTCGCAACCGGGTCGATGGGGCCCAGAGAGCATACGCACGACTCCGTTGAGCGCTTGCGCGAGACCCAGATAGCGACGGGCAAACCGTCCCTCCGGGTCTCATACCAAAGGGGGCGTGCTGTCGATGTTGACTGACAGCACGCCCCCTTTTTTTTTGACTGACAGCACGCCCCCTTTGGTGGGCGGGCTGCCCAAACGGAGGCGTTCCCATGTGAACGCCTACCGTTTGGGGCCGGCCCCACTGAAATCACAAGTGATGTCAGTGGAGAGATTCCGGCTCGAAATCTCTCTGGGGCTTGCGGCAATGAGACCCTACCACAAGGGTCTCGTCGCAAGCCCGATGGTCGCGATGGTCTTGACCATCGCGACCATCTTCCTTGCCGCTAGCTATAGCTGTGGGTGGGGACAGGAGAGGGCTGGGGGAAGCCCAACCAGTGACGGAGGGCTGGGCTTTACCCCAATGCGGGCATGCTTCCAAATAACGTCATATAGGGGCATGGCCTATGGAAATGAGGCTACGCCCCCAATTTTGGTCGCGCGTGGCGAAGCGTACTGGGCTTGCACTGGGTGCTTAGACCCCTGGAGCCGGCCCTCATGCAGGGCTACATTCGTCAGGCCATGGCACTCCAGGTGACGGCCCTGCTAGCCCATGCCTTCAGTCACCACTGCCCTCAGCATGACAAAAATGTGGGGGGGGTCATTACCTATGAGGCTACACCTCTTGTCACTAGGCCAAGCCCGTTTTTTGGGAGCATGCACATGTGCATTGCAAGACAGATGGTAGGTATGCTCCTGTAATCCAGAATCATGCCGCCATAGGGGCTTATATAATTGCCTGCGCGATGCTGGCTCTAGAGAGGTTCCGGTAAGTCCGCCTGCATTTTTAAAGCGGCAATCATTTAAAAGGCAAGATCGGGTTGGTGTTGCTTTTTAAATAACTGCCACATTCACAATACGGTCAGACTCGCCGGCTATTACATACTGTAAGATCCATGGACCGGATCCTTTATCAGGTTACTAAGGATGAGAACAGACAGAATGTGACAGCGGGAATGTGATATAGGTCTCTATGGGAGCAAATGATTTTTTTTTATTATGGAAAGAAAAAAAAAAAAGCTACTGACCCCGACGTGATTTGAACACGCAACCTTCTGATCTGGAGTCAGACGCGCTACCGTTGCGCCACGAGGTCCCATGGAGCAGTCACTATCTAATATATACTAATAACGGCGAGGTCGTGGGTTCAATCCCCGTATAGGCAGCTCTGATTCTTCTTACACACACAAAACAGTAAATGGATTTATTTTCTGTTTTGCATTTTGTGTCGGTGTGAGTCCTGTGGCACGCCCTTGTGAACACACATCTCACTAATACTCCATGTTACTTATATCATCATTATTTTTACTATAGGTTTTATCAGTGCTGAGAGTGTGCACCTGCATTTATTTTTTCTTGCATGGCACTACAAGTCTCAGCGTGGCAGCACCTCTTATTATGTTTAAAATCAGGGGGTGCAATCTGAGTCGTCATCCCCACACCTTTTGTGAGTGTGTGTATAAAGTACACCTGAAGGTGGAGACTCCTTCCGCCTGGTATTAGCCCCCTTCCACCTGCCTGTAGGTGGAAGGGGGTTCCTGCATTTGAAGTATAGGGGGCATTTTTATGGTAAGTCCTTGATAAATGATTATTATGTGCCAGTATTAGGATTGTTAGGGTCCCATCTGATGGGAGTCACCTTGACGTGGTAGATGGGCACACAATTTTTACCAAACATGCACTAAGAACCTAATTTATGCTCCAATGTATTTGTTGGGTTAATTGTTTTCACTATCAGTATTCTTAGGTCCTGATTCAGAGGTGCTCGCTATTTGCGAGCGCTTGCTCTGAATCAGGGCGGATTTTTATTTTTTTTTTAAATCCGCCTCCAGGCCGCTCGCATAGCTGTGGGTGACCACCCTTCGATCGGGATGCCAGGCGCCTGTCTCCCGGCGTCGGGGAAATGACAGGCGTCTAGATATAGACGCCCGGCATTTCACCCTCGCCGGGATATGACAGTCGGGAAGCCGGCTGTCGGTATTAAGGCAGCCGGTTTCCCGATTGTATACCGGCCTAACCCCCCCCCCCACACACACACACACACACACAGTCATTTTTAAATTAACTTTAATATCAACATAATGAATATTGACATTATGACTGTTGGCTTGTATAAAACACACTAGAATACATTTAAGTAATCAACGTCTCAGAACTTGTATTCATTATTTCGTCAGGATTAGCAAAATGACAAATACAAGTTCTGAAACATTGCTTACATAAACGGGTCAGTGTGTTTTATACAAGCCGTCCAGAGTGTCACGCACACAAACAGCTGGCTCCAGAGTGTCTCACACAAACACACACACACAAACAGCTGGCTCCAGAGCGCCCTGTGCCGGCACTGCCCCTTAACCACATGACGTCATGCTGTCGTGTAGAGGGGCCTGGGCCACCGGCACCTGGAAGTGCAACACTGCCCAGAGCATCCGGAGGAGGCTGCAAAGACTGCAGGGTGTCTGTCTGGGCAGTACTGCAGCAGTGATACTGGCTGCAGGGTGCAAGCACCCTGCTAGCCAGTAACAAAGGCCATGGGGTAGCGACAGTGCTGCAAACAGAGCCCTGTGCTCTGTGCAGCATCACCGGTCGCATACCTGCGGTTATGGCACTGTATGCAGTAAAAACACACCCACAACACAGGCCACACCCCTATGTAAATCACAGCTACACCACACTAGTCACAACCCCACATCACCAGTCACACTGCTGCAGCGCTGGTCACACCCCCTGCAGCGGCACACAATAGGCCCTTCATAAATTTCAGCTCCAGGCCCATGTGGGCATTAATCTGGCACTGGCTCTATTTGATGCTATTTTGTTACTTCCTCCAACACCCCTCCCCCCTCCATATTCCCTTGCAGTGATCCTGCGTCCTACCCAATCACCCGGCAACTGACCCTACGGAACGGTGCAGCCTGAATCATGGAAGATGCAAATCATTTATTTTAATGCAAATATTTGGACTACACTTTGCTGTGTGTGGCTGGGGGAAGAGCTGCCTTTATACCAAGATCTATACCAAGATCCAGTGTCATTATATCCAGAGACGGTGCAGCGGGCATCAGAATAAAGGTGCGTAACGTTTACCAACACATTATTATATGACAATGATCTATTCCGTCTCTGATGTTACAGCTGCACCAATATCTTATACAGACCCTCCAACATGACCCCTTCCGTCAGGTACAAAATATTCTGCTCTTCAATTTCTTACCTAATTTATGATCACATTTCCCATTAACTATTTCATATAATAGTTCCGGCAGATTATTATAGCAAAATAATCTATTTAATCTCTGATGTTACAGCTGCATCAGTGTCTTATACTGACAAGTCTTTCATATAAAGTAACTTGTCTAAGTGAATCATTTGACTTTTTCTGGAGGTTGCCAGCTGTCATTAGCCTCCTGTCTGCTAGGGGAGATGAGCTGTATTGAAAAAAATAAAACCTTATGGCCCATACGGGGATCGAACCCTCGACCTTGGCGTTATTAGCACCACGCTCTAACCAACTGAGCTAACCGGCCGATTTGTGCACCAAACTTGGGTCACAGGTCAGTAACAATGTTAGTTCTTTGTGAGGTTGGGGGAGGGGGAATCAGCCACAACCCTAATGTTTATATGAAAGATAGATACACAAATAATTTTAAACCACTCGGGAAGGGGGGACATTCTCCCATAATTTGCATTAGTAGCAGTCAGCCCTGGAACTGACTTGTGTCCTTAGCCCTGAGGAGCTGGTGGGTAGACACTTCACTGGCATAAGGTATCAAAGGGATGTAGTAAGGATCCCGACAAGCGGGATGCCATCTGCCGGAACCCCGGAATCCCGAATGCCGAGACAACACCAGCGCCGAAATCCCGACATGACTCGGGAAGCTGACGTTGGGATCCCCACAGACGGCATCCCAATCCTAAGGACACCGCGGAAAGGTGAGTGTTAGCCGCGGGGTGGGGGCTTTGGTTTAGGCGGCCCGGGGGGAGGTTAGGGTTAGGCTTCGGGCAGGGGTGGTTAGGTTCAGGCACCACCGGGGGGGTTAGGCACTAAGGGGGTAGCGTTAGGTTTAGGCACTTACCGGGAGGGTTAGGGTGCGGTGTAGGGAGGGTTAGTATTAGGGTACAGGAAAGGGAGGGTTAGGGGGTAAATAGGACAGGGGAACATTACTTACCATTCCCCTGTCGGGATTTGAACCATCAGGATGCCGCTTGTAGTGTACTGAGAGCCGGCATGCTGTCCATCAGTATTTCATACCGATTACGTATCAAGTAGTGTCAGGAAATAGTGCACAGAGGGCCTGATTCTGACCTGGTCGCAAGCGCTGAGCGCTCGCAACCGGGTCGATGGTGGCCCAGAGCCGGCTCCGTCGTGCGCATGCGCGAGACCTGGATAGCGATGGGCAATCCGTCACTCCGGGTCTCGCACCAAATGGGGCGTGCTGTCGATGTTGAGTGACAGCATACCCCCTTTGGTGAGCGGGCCGGGGGAGTGGCTGCCCAAACTGAGGCGTTCCCATGAGAACGCCTCCGTTTGGGGGCGGCCCCACTGACATCATGAGTGATGTCAGTGGAGAGATTCCGGCTCTGTTAGAGCCGAAATCTCTCTGGGGCTTGCAGCAACGAGACCCTACCACAAGGGTCTCATCGCAAGCCCGACGGTCGCGATGGTCTTGACCATCGCGACCATCATTATGGCCGCTCGCTATAGCTGTGGGTGGAAAAAAAAAAACCCAGCCCTGATTCAGAGCGAGTGCTCTGTCAAAGTGACCGGCTCTGAATCAGGGCCAGAGTGCTTAGCGGTATGAGGGCTGTTCTTGGGCACTGTCTTTGCGTTCATGTTCCAGGTCATACAACCTTGTCACAGTTATATTGTGTATAGGACATACTGTGTTCAGCGTTAGCAAAGCTTCCTATGACAATGTTTATTGTACATGGGGCATTGGCTGCTGATTCCCCATGGAGTGGATGATTTTTGCATTATAAGAAAGAGAACGGAGCAGGGTGTGAGCTGAGTGACTCTGTGCAAGTGACACGTTTTAACATCAGCTGTAATCACGCCATAGAGTAGGGGTGGGCAATGAGTGCCCACCCCCCCAGCTGTTGTAGAACTACACATCCCAGCATGTTCTGCCACAGTTTTGCTATATGGCCATGCTAAAACTGTTAGAAGGCCTGCTGGGATTTGTAGTTCAACACCTATGCCCTAGAACATGGGTTTTCAACCTTAGCCCTCCAGCTGCTGTGGAACTACACATCCCAGCATGCACTGCCACCTTTTTGATATAACAGCATGCTAAGACTATGGCAGAGCATGCTGGGATGTGTAGTTCCACAGCAGCTGGCGTGCCAAGGTTGAAGACCCCTGCCCTAGAAGATAGTAGAGAATCTTGGGATTCAGTATATTTTGGGGTGTTTTATTAGGTACATCTCATCTTCAAAAGAGAAGGGTGTGAGCTGAGTGTGTCAGGAGTATACGTGAGCTGTAATCTCTCCATAGAGTGTAGTAGGGAATTTTGGCATTTAGTATCTTTGTGGTGCTTTATCAGACACATCTCATCTTCAAAATGACGGCTGACCCCGACGTGATTTGAACACGCAACCTTCTGATCTGGAGTCAGACGCGCTACCGTTGCGCCACAAGGTCTCTTAGAAGCATCTTAATATAATATAAGCTAGTAACACCAAGGTCGTGGGTTCGATGCCCATATGGGCAGCTGGTTTCATTCTCATACCCAGTAACTGTTGTGTTTTGTGCTTTACAGTCTCTGTAGCTTTGAGTATATATATAATATGCCTGGCCAACCTGTGGCTCTCCAGCTGTTGTGAAACTACAAGTCCCAGCAAGCCTTGCCACAACTTTGCTATTAGGGAATGCTAAAACTCTGGCAAGGCATGCTGGGACTTGTAGTTTCACAACAGCTGGAGAGCCACAGGTTGGCCAGGCCTGATATATAGTCTTCATGGCTACGGATATTCCTGGGAGCCTAACAAACAGGTTCTCATCATTTTGACATTAAATTAATGTCGACATTATGTCTACATCGCTTAGAGAGCACATAGGGGCCCATATATAATTATTGTATACCTGAGGTAAAATCCCCAAAAACAGGCCACACCGCGCATAATTACCTGACGGAGGGATCCTCCGAACCCCCCACCGGCAATGGCAGCCGCGCATGTGCAGTCAGCATGAGCCCCGGCAGCTCTCCGGGCACATCGCAGGGCCGGATGTCGGATGCCGTGTCCCTGGATGTGCTGGATGATACATCCGGGGCACAAGGGTGGTAATGTCATGCCCGGATCGCATTGCAATAATACATGGAGGTGGGGGGCACATTGCAGGGTGAGGCGAGAATAACGGGTGCACATCAGTGTCAGTTAGGACGTTGGCCCCCATATTAATGATCGGTATGCTGTCATAGTGCCAGGATGTAACATGCAGGTTCCTGCAATGTCCCCGGAGACCTGCCGGCCAGTGCCGGGGCTGTTGCACAAATACGCAGCTGCCATTGCCGGGGAGGAACCTTCTGGTTAATCTGGCAGCATCGCATCCCCTGTAGAAACCTACTGTATAAGGCAGGGGCCTTCAACCTTGGCCCTCCAGCTGCTGTGGAACTACACATCCCAGCATGCACTGCCACCTTTTTGATATAACAGCATGCTAAAACTATGGCAGTGCATGCTGGGATGTGTAGTTCCACAGCAGCTGGAGGGCCAAGGTTGAAGACCCCTGGTTTAAGGGATGCGGCTGCCTGCAGGAATGGAGGGATCACAGCCGGTATCATAGACATCTGCTGTGGTCCCTCCTTCATACATCCGGGGGGGAAATGTAATATCTGTGGTTAACCCCTGAAAACGTGTGTTATCTGGGATTATACCTCACATATACAATGATAACTGGGCCCCCTAATCACACATGCAGACGGGAAGCTGGTAACTGGGGAAAGGAGATCTGAGCAGAAACCATAAGGCTGAGGAACCCAGGGGTCTAGATACTAAGCATAAGCAGTGTTAGGAGACAGAGTGAAAAGTGATAAGAAAGTGATAAGGTACCAGCCAATCAGCTCCCAACTGTCATCTCACAGGCTGTGTTTGAAAAATGACAGTTGGGAGCTGATTGGCTGGTACCTTATCACTTTCTTATCACTTTTCACTCTGTCTCCTAACACTGCTTAGTAACTAGACCCCACAGACACAGTGCGGGCCATTTATAAAGTATATTTGAGGTATAGTCCCCGAAAACATCAATTTTGGAACCCATATCCCTGCAGGTCCCGGATGATACAGCTGGCTGCTATGATTGCATTTTGCAATAAATGGGGCCCAAGTAAGAGATAAGGAAATAACACTCAGCCCTGGCTACAGCTGACAGGGGGCTTCTCATCCTCTAAACAATACATAGAGAAAATAAATGTTGCTATTACAATGTATCTATTTAGGGGTCTACTTAGTAAACTAAAAGAAAAAGTATATTAGTTGGAGAAGCCTTAAGGATTGAGTGACTGCATGTACTATAGTGAAATCAGATTTCTCTGCCTTTTCCTTTCTCCTGTCAGACCCTGCAGCCCCCATAAGCAGCGATAGTTTTGCAGAGATTATATATATATATAAAGGTGAGAGAAGCTTTGTCCAAGTCATATCATCATCTCTGGATAACTTTATACAGTCTTGCACACTTTTTACTAAAGAGACCCCTCATGATCTGATAGAGCGCCCCCACCAGGATTCTCATCTACTTGCACATTATCTGATTATGAGAGGAGGTGACCGAATTGCTCCTTCCAATTGTTACACATTCATCATCAGAGATACACACGGGAAATGAGTATACCACCTAATTACTAAATAAGCATCAGAACAAATGGCACCTAAGCTCCTGAACAGAGAACATTATCACTAGGGGAATTTACTAATTATCAGTAATTATATAGCGCTGTACAGAAAACATCAGGACACTCACATCACTTCCTGCCCCGTTGGAGCTTACAGTCTATATTCCCGAACACATACACTAGGGTTGATTTTTGCTGGGAGCCAATTAACCTACCAGTATATTTTGGGATTGAGGGAAGAGACTCACACAAGCATGGGGGGAACATACAAACTACACACAGTTATGGTGCATACACACAGGACGATCGTCAACGATAACGGTATCTTTGAACGATCTCCCGGGTGTGCTGGATGATCGATATCGATCATCCAGCACACCACCAACGACAGCCAATGACCCGCGATCAACTATCGCGGGTCCCTATAGTAACCTGATCGATATCGACCAGATTGGCCTGCATGCATGGTCGATGGACGATATCTTTATCATCCATACGTGCCAGCGCATCGCAGGTCGTTGGTGGTTGGAGGCACCGAAAAATGCACGCTATGAACGATAGCGATATGATCGACGTCGTTATCATTCATATTGTGCATTTTAATCGTACCATGTGTACGCAACATTAGGGCTGTGTTGGGAATCAAACCCAAAACCTCAGTGCTATGAGACAGCAATGCTAACCATTCCATAAACCATGCTGTCCTTCTTACTTGCTTGTCACCACAGGACAGTGGCTTAAACAAGATAAATGCAGGGATTCCTCCATGTCAGACGCACTAGCTGAATAATAACAGACTTAGGGGCCTATTCATTATCGGAGGCCTATAGACCACCGATTATTAAGTATCCAAGTAGCAGAGAGTTGTGGTGGTGGATACTTAACTACCTGGATATTTAAGCTTCCCCAAAAAGCAGCTGTCCCTGCGATCTCCAAAATAATATAAATTATTATAATGTGTTGTATTAGGGACCCATCAGATGGGGGGTCACCTTGATGTGGTAGATGATCACTCAGTTTTACCCAAACATCCACTAAGAACCTCACTTATGCTCCATGGTAGGGTTAATTTGGTTAATTGTTTTCACTATCAGTGTTCTTAGTGCTAAGCTGCATACACACACAATGATTTTGTTACCAACGATTTTATGAATGATTTTATGAACTATTTTCTGTCAGATTTTTTAAAGTGTTGTCGAAGCCGGATGGTTGGCTGAGAGCTAAATTGTAAAATTAATATCTGAAGACGCCATGTTTGCGTTCTCTGCACGACACCATCTGGCGTAGTCGATATAATATCATTGTGCACGGAGCTATTTTAGCAATGTGTACATCTGCCGTGTTACTGCACACTGTTAAAAAAAATATAAAATAAATGCGCACTGATACAAATATATGAATATATATTTTTAAAGACTTCATATATTCAGTGATGACAGATGAGTCTTGTGGACATGTTTGTGACAAATAATTAAGAATACATAAAGATACTGTGAGTGTTTGCTCCGCATACAGATACAGTGTGTCTGTGACAATTGAAGTATAACACAGACACTGATATGCTCAGAAGGAGAGTTCTGAATGTGGAAATGGTCAGACGTTTAGCTATCGTTAACAATTGTAGGCCTTGTGTCCAATGCTGATGTGGTAAAGTAGAACTAACAGTTGTGTTCTGGATAAACATAGGAGAGCCTTTTGGTAAAAAATATCAGACTGTTTGCCAAAGCTTGCTCCATCTATGAACAGGACAAACTCCATTGTTTGTCATTTTTTAGCTCAGACAGAAGTAATATTGATAGTAGCCAGTGACTGTTTGAAGCTGTATATATATATATATATATATACATAGTATATATACACTTAAACGATCGCATGTGTATCCACAATGCATGCACACATATACACAGTTGCCATTGTAAATAGAAACACACACAGCGCACCTTTTTATACTGCATGTAGACACACAACGCACACTTACATATAACCATAAATATACACGCACTCATAAAAGGTTCCTGCACATTATGGTTTATATTAAAGTCATTAATTATGATGTAAAATGCATGTATTTGATATTAATGGTATACAACATGATAGACATGGCATGTTTGGTACTAAACTGACACACTGATTATTTCCAGATATCTGAATCTATCACCGAGGGAGTCGCATCTTGCGTTCGATGGTTATGGAATATAGGAAATTATTGGTTAGAATGTATACACTGTAATGTAGTGTCTCTATCTAGTTTAAATCAATTAAAGAAAGACAATGTAATCTGGAGAATTGGGACATACCCCTAGTGAACTGTCCTATGAACTACAGCGTACTACAAAGACCAAGAGCAAGAACCAATGGAATTATGTTTGTCTGTCTACATTGTTGTTATCATGATCTGTTAGGGTATATAGCCTGTGTCCCGGTCTCGGTCAGTAGCCATTCTCATGGATGACCACAGACCTCAGGATTGATGACTGTAACTGGGACCGATGCGCTTGCGTTTGTATCGACTGTACCTTATGTATTTAATAATCCTTTGCGCTCATTGTTTAGATCAAAGCGCGTAATACTCTTTTATTGTAATAATAACTTTTTGTGCTTTGGAACCACACTCAAAGTCTGGAAAGCAATTATTTCTTGTGCAACTTGCAACGCTAATTAGCGATATTTGGGTATAAAGGTTATTAAGTATTCATAGTTAATGAACGCTTTTTTTGAGCTACAAATGATTTTTGTAACTTCCCTTAATGAAAATCGTTCAGTTGGTCAGTCAGAATGAACTACAAATTAGAAACGGGAACGCGCATGAACGATAATCGTTCATCGTTATAACTCAGAAACTGAACGATATTTTCATCGATTGAACGATAGCGATGTCGTTATAGTTAAATCGTTCAAAAAAACGTTTTCGTGTGTATGCACCTTTAGATTTAAGGCCCCCATATATCTAATGACAGGTCTCGTGATCCTGCAATCGGAAACAGCGAAAGGTGACTATCAATGTTCCGCGATCTGTCAGAGGATCGGTGAAATTCACCATTGCAAATCACTGTCATATTTTGATGGTGATTGGCAAATCATTGTGATCGGCTGCAATCATAAATTAAGAGGAAGTTCAGGAACAGAGCATTTTGTCCGTACTGGAATGGGTCAGGTAGGGAGGTATGCCACGTCACCAATATCTTATACTAGCAAGTAATTAATACGAGGTACACTTCCAAAGTGAATCATTTGACTTTTTCTGGAGGTTGCCAGCTGTCATTAGCCTCCTGCCTGCTAGGAGAGGTGAGTTGAATTTAAAAAAAAAAACCTCATGGCCCATATGGGGATGGAACCCGCGACCTTGGCATTATTAGCACCACGCTCTAACCAACTGAGCTAACCGGCCAATTTCTGCCCAATTCTTGGGTCACAGGTCAGTAACAATGTTAGTTCTTTGTGAGGTTGGGGGAGGGGGAATCAGCCACAACCCTAATGTATTTATGAAAGACAGATGCACATAATTTGGAAGGGGGCATAAACCACTCGGGAAGGGGGGACATTCTCCCATAATTTGCATTAGTAGCAGTCAGCCCTGGAACTGACTTGTGTCCTTAGCCCTGAGGAGCTGGTGGGTAGACACTTCACTGGCATAAGGTATCAACGGGATGTGGTGAGGATCCCAACAAGTGGGATGCCATCTGCCGGAAACCCGGAATCCTGAATGCTGAGACAACACCAGCGCTGAAATCCCGACATGACTCGGGATGCCGATGTCGGGATCCCGATCTTAAGGACACCGTGGAAAGGTGAGTGTTAGCCGCGGAGTATTAGGTTTAGGGGGCCCGGGGGGGAGTTATTGTTAGGCTCTGGGCAGAGGAGAGGTTAGGGTTAGGCTCCGGGCAGGGGCGGTTAGGTTTAGGCACCACCGGGGGGTTAGGGTGCGGGGTAGGGAGGGTTAGGGGGTTAAATAGGACGGGGGAACATTACTTACCATTCCCCTGTCGGGATTTGAACCATAGGGACGCTGCTGTCAATGTACTCACAGCCTGCATGCCGTCCATCAGTATTTCATACCGATTCCATATCAAACAGTGCCAGGAAATAGTGCATAGAGTGCTTAGCGGTATGAGGGCTGTTCCTGGGCACTGTCTTTGCGTTCATGTTCCAGGTCATACAACCTAGTCACAGTTATATTGTGTATAGGACATACTGTGTTCAGCGTTAGCAAAGCTTCCTATGACAATGTTTATTGTACATGGGGCATTGGCTGCTGATTCCCCATGGAGTGGATGATTTTTGTATTATAAGAAAGACGCGTTTTAATATCAGCTGTAATCATGCCATAGAGTAGGGATGGGCAATGAGTGCCCACCCCCCAGCTGTTGTAGAACTACACATCCCAGCATCCACTGCCACAGTTTTGCTATATGGCCATGCTAAAACTGTTGCAAGGCCTGCTGGGATTTGTAGTTCAACACCCATGCCCTAGAAGATAGTAGAGAATCTTGGGATTCAGTATCTTTTGGGGTGTTTTATTAGGTACATCTCATCTTCAAAAGAGAAGGGTGTGAGCTGAGTGTGTCAGGAGTAAACGTGAGCTGTAATCTCTCCATAGAGTGTAGTAGGGAATATTGGCATTTATTATCTTTGTGGTGCTTTATCAGACACATCTCATCTTCATAATGACAGCTGACCCCGACGTGATTTGAACACGCAACCTTCTGATCTGGAGTCAGACGCGCTACCGTTGCGCCACGAGGCCCCTTGGAAGCATCTTAGTATAATATAAGCTAGTAACACCAAGGTCGTGGGTTCGATTCCCATATGGGCAGCTGGTTTCATTCTCATACCCAGTAACTGTTGTGTTTTGTGCTTTACAGTCTCTGTAGCTTTGAGTATATAATATATATCAGGCCTGGCCAACCTGTGGCTCTCCAGCTGTTGTGAAACTACAAGTCCCAGCATGCCTTGCCTTGTCGGATGCCATGTCCCTGCATGTGCTGGATGATACATCCGGGGCACAAGGGTGGTAATGTCATGCCCAGATCGCATTGCAGTAATACATGGATGTGGGGGGCACATTGCAGGGTGAGGTGAGAATAACGGGTGCACATCGGTGTCAGTTAGGACGTTGGTCCACATTTATTAATGATCAGTATGCTGTCATAGCACCTGGATGTAACATGCAGGTTCCTGCAATGTCCCCGGAGAGCTGCCGGCCAGTGCCGGGGCTGTTGCACATACGCAGCTGCCAGTGCCGGGGAGGAACCCTCTACTGGCTAATTCTGCACAGTGTAGCCCATAGGCCCATAGGCTACAGCGGCTACCGCCATCTTCAGCTGCCGCGGCCGATCTCCGGAATGTATCACATTCTGGATATGGGTTAATCTGGCAGCATCGCTTCCCCTGTAGAAACCTACTGTATAAGGCAGGTGTCTTCAAGCTTGGCCCTCCAGCTGCTGTGGAACTACACATCCCAGCATGCACTGCCACCTTTTTGATATAACAGCATGCTAAAACTATTGCAGTGCATGCTGGGATGTGTAGTTCCACAGCAGCTGGAGGGCCAAGGTTGAAGACCCCTGGTTTAAGGGATGCGGCTGCCTGCAGGAATGGAGGGATCACAGCCGGTATCATAGACATCTGCTGTGGTCCCTCCTTCATACATCCGGGGGGGAAATGTAATATCTGTGGTTAACCCCTGAAAACGTGTGTTATCTGGGATTATACCTCACATATACAATGATAACTGGGCCCCCTAATCACACATGCAGACGGGAAGCTGGTAACTGGGGAAAGGAGATCTGAGCAGAAACCATAAGGCTGAGGAACCCAGGGGTCTAGATACTAAGCATAAGCAGTGTTAGGAGACAGAGTGAAAAGTGATAAGAAAGTGATAAGGTACCAGCCAATCAGCTCCCAACTGTCATCTCACAGGCTGTGTTTGAAAAATGACAGTTGGGAGCTGATTGGCTGGTACCTTATCACTTTCTTATCACTTTTCACTCTGTCTCCTAACACTGCTTAGTAACTAGACCCCACAGACACAGTGCGGGCCATTTATAAAGTATATTTGAGGTATAGTCCCCGAAAACATCAATTTTGGAACCCATATCCCTGCAGGTCCCGGATGATACAGCTGGCTGCTATGATTGCATTTTGCAATAAATGGGGCCCAAGTAAGAGATAAGGAAATAACACTCAGCCCTGGCTACAGCTGACAGGGGGCTTCTCATCCTCTAAACAATACATAGAGAAAATAAATGTTGCTATTACAATGTATCTATTTAGGGGTCTACTTAGTAAACTAAAAGAAAAAGTATATTAGTTGGAGAAATGAGTATACCACCTAATTACTAAATAAGCATCAGAACAAATGGCACCTAACCTGCTGAACAGAGAACATTATCACTAGGGGAATTTACTAATTATCAGTAATTATATAGCGCTGTACAGAAAATATCAGGACACTCACATCAGTCCCTGCCCCACTGGAGCTTACAGTCTATATTCCCGAACACATACACTAGGGTTGATTTTTGCTGGGAGCCAATTAACCTACCAGTATATTTTGGGATTGTGGGAAGAAACCCACACAAGCATGGGGAAACATACAAACTACACACAGTTATGCTGCATACACACGGGACGATCGTCAACGATAACGGTATCATTAAACGATCTCCCGGGTGTGCTGGATGATCGATATCGATCATCCAGCACACCACCAAAGACGGTCAGTGACCCGCGATCAACTATCGCGGGTCTCTATGGTAACCTGATCCATATCGACCAGGTTGGCCTGCATGCACGGTCGATGGACGATATCTTTATCATCCATACATGCCCGCGCATCGCAGGTCGTTGGAGGCACCGAAAAATGCACGCTATGAACGATAGCGATATGATCGACGTCGTTATCGTTCATATTGTGCATTTTAATCGTACCGTGTATATGCATATGCACCATTAAGGCTGTGTTGGGAATCAAACCCAAGACCTCAGTTTTATGAGACAGCAATGCTAACCATTCCATAAACCATGCTGTCCTTTTTTTTTTTTAAAGATCTGTTTATTTTGGATTTTCAAATTTCAAGTGACAGAAAAAATAGAAAATGTTACAGGCAGATATCAATAACAGTAAATAACAATGTGCAACAGTTATACAAAGGTAACATGGGAAAAGCAAACTGGTGTGTGGATTCAGACGCTAAACATACATTAGGGAAGTAGAAATATAGTCCCAGTTTGAATAATAATTGTATAACAGTACAAAAATAGCCCATAAACAATATTATAATATCCAAAGAAAAGTAAAACAATACATATGGATATCTGGATAAAAACACAAAAATAACAGCAAAAAATACAAATATTAGAAAAAAGGAGGGGGGGAGGAAGAAAGAAAGGCAGAATCAATGAAGAGAGAATACGTGGTCAATATCAGGGTGATGTACAGAGCTTGTCCCCTGAGCATTCATACTATATATAGGAACATCCAGGTTTACAATTGATCAAAAGGAAATACAATACATAAGAATTTCCTTTTCATTCAAGATAACTGTCTTAGTAAATACCATGAGGTGGTCTCAAACACCTTCAAAATCTGAGCTTGTGTAGGGGAATCGAGTGATGCAATATATGCGCCCCATTTTTTATAAAAGGATGTAACCCTTCCTTCCAGCGCAGGGAAAACTGCTTGTCTATCATAATATAGGGTCTGGAGCATAATACATGCTGTCCTTCTTACTTGCTTGTCACCACAGGACAGTGGCTTAAACAGGATAAATGCAGAGATTCCTCCATGTCATACGCACTAGCTGAATAATAACGGACTTAGGGGCCTATTCATTATCGGAGGCCTATTGACCACCGATTATTAAGTATCCAAGTAGCAGAGAGTTATGGTCCATACATACTTAAGCTTCTCCAAAATGCAGCTGTCCCTGCGATCCCCAATATAATATAAATTATTATAATGTGTTGTATTAGGGACCCATCAGATGGGGGGTCACCTTGATGTGGTAGGTGATCACTCAGTTTTACCCAAACATGCGCTAAGAACCTCACTTATGCTCCAAGGTATTTGTAGGGTTAATTGTTTTCACTATCAGTGTTCTTAGTGCTTAGATTTAAGGCCCCCATACATCTAACGACAAGTCTCGTGATCCTGCAATCGGATCAGAAACAGCGAAAGGTGGCTATCAATGTTCCGCGATCTGTCAGAGAATCTGTGAAATTCAACATTGCAAATTACGGTCATATTTTGATGGTGATCGGCAAATCATCGTGATCGGCTGCAATCATAAAGTAAGAGGACGTCCAGGAACAGAGCATTTTGTCCGTCCTGGAATGGGTCATGTTGGGAGGTATGCCGCGTCACCAATATCTTATACTAGCAAGTAATTAATACGAGGTACACTTCCAAAGTGAAATCATTTGACTATTTCTGGAGGGTGCCAGCTGTCATTAGCCTCCTGCCTGCTAGGGGAGGTGAGTTGAATTTAAAAAATACAAAAATCTTATGGCCCGTACGGGGATCGAACCCGCGACCTTGGCGTTATTAGCACCACGCTCTAACCAACTGAGCTAACCGGCCAATTTTTCCTGTAAGATTTTTGTCACAAGTCAATGTTAGGTCTAATAGTGCATACACACGGTCAGATTTGTCAGATGAACGATGAACGATTTCTGACAGTATTAAAATTAATGAAATCGTCAAAATCTGACTGCAAACACAGACGACGTCAGATATCGTTATTTGACATGCGGGAACGCGTATCGTTGGTCGATGCATGCCATACATGTTAAAGATATGAACAATTGAACGATTTTTGCAATCGTTATCATTCATATCGGACAACTAATCTGACCGTGTGTACGCACCAATACTGTGGAGGGGGAGGGGGGAGTCATTTACAGACCTAAAGTTTTCATGAAAAACAGATACATATAATTTGGGAAGGGGCATAAACCACTCAGGGGGCCACAAACTGTGCACTGGCAGCAGAGGGCCCTGGAACAGACTTGTGTACTTAGCTCTGATGAGCTGGTGGGTAGACATTGCATTGGCATAATGTATCAAATAGTGCCAGGAAATAGTGCCAAGTTGTATGAGGGCTGTTCCTGGGTAATGTCTTTGAGTTCAGTGTTAGGAGAGTGAAAAGTGATAAGGTACCAGCCAATCAGCTCCTAACTGCCATGTCACAGGCTATGTTTGAAAAATTGCAGTTAGGAGCTGATTGGCTGGTACCTTATCACTTTTCACTCTGTCTCCTAACACTGCTTAGTAAATAGACCCCCAGGTTCCAGGTCATACAACCTTTTTACAGTTATGTTGTTTATAGGACATGCTGTGTTCTGTGTTAGCAAAGCTTCCTATGAAAATGTTTATTCTACATGGGGCATTTTTCAATGCCAAAAATATGCTATTTCCATATGGAGCAGCTGAGTGCCACAGGTATTAACGTGAGCTGTAACCTCACCATAGAGTGTAGCAGAGAATATTGGTTAATATCTTTTGGCACATATCTTCAAAATAGCAGCTGACCCCAACGGGATTCAAACACACAACCTTCTGATCGGGAGTCAGACACACTACCGTCACGCCAAGAGGTCCCTTGAAGCAGTTACATGATATAAGCTAGTAACGCCAAAGCCGTGGGTTCGATTCCCATATGGGCAGCTTATTTTTTTTCATATAATAAGTACAGGCACACATCCACTAGAAAACAGGCAAAAGACTGCACGATTACGTCATTGTAATCGTGCAGTCGTTTGTCAGTCTGTGATGAGCCTGCACTGAGCGAGCAGTCGTTCAGTGCAGGCTCATCAATCATCTGCAAATATGCTGAACCTGATGTTATCGTCAGGTTGACCAGCATGTTTGCACGATGATAGATGTCTAAAAGACCAATTTTTTAAATAGTCTGCAAATGATTTTCAAACGATTTTCAAACGATTATCGAATGAACGACCGATATCAATATCGTTCAATCGCTCATTTTAATCATCTGGTGGATGGGCACCTTAACTGTATGTTGTGCTTTACAGTTTCAGTACTTTTAATTATGTATATATAGTCTCCATGGCTACAGTTATTCCTGGGAACCTATCAATCAAGTTATCATCATTTTTATATTAAATCAATGTCGACATTTCAACAATGTCGACATCATGGAGGGGAATTCAAAGGTTTTTATGGGCATTGTAACAGAGTTGGTCTCCCCCACATTTTGAGGATAGGGTTACCCTCCCTGTAGCCAGGGAGGAACAACACCCTTACCTCAATTAAGACCAACTAAGGTATAAAAACCAGGTAAGTTCACTAATACCCCTTTTACACCAGAGCTAAAACCCGGATTATTGCATTGTTAAATTGGGGTAGCTCCTTGGTGTATAAGGGGAGAGGGTTGGATCGCCGGGATGAGTAACCCGGCAATACAACCCAGGTAACTTGCAGGGTTTAACACGGGAGTAGCCCGTGAAACCCTGCAGTGTGAACGGTGCGCTCCGGGTCACGATGACCTGGAGTGCGCCGCATGCTGGCCGATTGGTCCGTGGCACATCATCTCGAAGCGTCCACTTCAACGTCGGAAAAGTCGGGTCTATGCAGACCGACTCTTGTGTGAACAGCACCGACTCGGGAATGCCCTGGGTCGGCGCCGGCTAAATTCCGGGTCTGATCCGGATTGGGACCCTGTTCCAACTCCGGGTCAGACCCGGAATTTAGGTGTAAGTGGAAATGTGAGGGAGAGGTTGCACCTTCAGCAGCTTTCTCTATGCTGGACAATCTGAACCATGACTGTGCTGTGAATACTCTGCTCGTTTGAACTGCTGTCTCCTGTAACCTGAATTATTGTTCCTGGACTGTGTTTGCCTTATGTAAGAAGCCATTGCACTGGCTCTGCCTTTTCAAGCCTGGAATAAAAAGCTTACTTGTTTGCATCATCTCAGTCTCCCATTGGTCGTCTGAACTTACCCGCTACAGGCATCTTAACTAACGGGCAGCTGTGGCAGACACATTTTTTTGAGCAGCCTTCTGAGGTGCGAGAAACAATGTGTGCATAGTCCGTAGTTTGGGCACCCAAACTAGGACTTTAGACGTCCAAACCAGGAGTTTAGCCAGTTTGAGTGTCTAAACCTGGTGCTTCTGGACGCGCTAAACACTAATGGGCGTCTAATGGAAAGACAAATGAATCGCTCTGATAGATGCCCATTAGTTATGAAGCCCAAAAATGAAATGTTTTCCACCCCTATGACTACATCGCTTAGGGTGCGTATCCACTAGCAGATAGTGGAACGACAGTACGATTACAATATTGTAATCGTACAGTTGTTCCTCATCCCCTGTAGTGCCTTCACTGAAAGATAAATAGTTCATCGCAGGCACCCTCCCTCATCCCCGAACATGGTCAGTCTCTCGTTATCGGCAGATTGATCAGTATGCTCAGGCGATGATTGATGTAGAAAACAAGCAGTGTGTGCGCGCATCGCTGGTCGTTTCCGACATTTTCATGCCCGATTTGTGAATGATTAATGAGCGATTGAATGATAACTAGGTCGTTATCGTTCAATAGCTTATTTTAATCGCCTAGCGGATACGCAGCTTTAGAGAGCACATAGTGAGGTGTGGAAAGCACATTGCAGGGTGAGGTGAGAATAACGTGCACACGGGTGTCACACATGCAGATGGCGTGATGGGTACGGGATGCCGGGACTCGAGATCCTGGCAATCAAAATCCTGATGCTGCCATCCCCCAAAACCCCGCTACTTACTTTTGGGATGCTGGCGCAGAGATTCTGACAGGTTTTGGGCTCTGGTGCCGGTATTTTAAGCGGTAGGATACTAAACGTATCCCCAGAAGGGAAGGTGGTAACTGGGGAAATTAGATCTGTGCAGAAGCCGTCAGGCTGAGAAAACCAACAGACACACAGACACTGTGACATAGGGATATAACACTCTGCACTGGCTACAACTGACAGGAAGCTTCTAATCCTCAGAGATACATAGAGACACTGAGGCCCGTATTCAATTTGAGGCGAAAAGTCCGGATCCGCGATACTTTTTCGCTGATGACGTCATTTTTGCCTGTTTTGACTTTACTCCATTTTCAATTTGAAAGGCTTTCCACCTAGGCGGAAAGTCAATGCAATGTACTAGGCAAAAAAGTTTCGCCTGTGAATGGGAGGCGGAAAAAAGTGCAGAATTGGGGTTTTGGGGTGCACCGTTGCCGGAACCCCCGTGCAGCCTTCAGACAGTCCCCCAAAGGTAGACTGTGTCAAAAAATAAAAAAAAACACTTAAGAACACCCCAAAAAATTACTTTGAAAACGGGGGCGTAAAAAAAATGTTGGGGGACAAAGTTAAATACTAGCGAACTTGCCTCTGGGGGGTTCCCCAAGTATGCCCCAGGTGTTTTTTCATTGCAGGTGCTTGCGGAAGGTACATTTTTCACAATTTTTTCAACTTCACTTTAGCAACTTTTAAATATGCTGACCCCCATTTTCAAGGACCCCAAATTTGCTGGGATAAGTTATTTTCTGGAAAAAATACTCCTGAATACTATTCTGCACCACGTATACAAAATGCTATTTAGCAGCTATTCAGCCCGTTTAAAAACACCCAATACCTTCAGCAAGCCAAATCGGGGGGTACCATAGGGAACCCCCATGTCAGAGCATCTTTTGGGGGGTGTCAGGCTGATTTCCCCAAATCTGACAGGACTTTCCTCCTGTTTAAGTTTCGCCGGGTCCCGTTTCCACCTACTTTCATATTGAATACGGGGTAAAGCGGGCATGCACGCGATGTAGGCGAAAAGTCTGGGAGGCAGAAAAGTATTGCGGGTCCGCTCTAATTGAATACGGCTCTAAATGTCACTATTACAATGTATCTATTTAAGGGGTCTACTTCGTATACTAAAAAAAAAGTATATTCTGCAGTAGTTTGAGACTCAGGGGCCTATTCTGACTATAGACTTTGCATGTAACACCTACATAAGTGACAATAAATGTAAGCGGGTCTCTGGGAACATGGCGCCTGTACTGCGAATGCGTAAATCTCCCCGGTGAATTCTGCAGCACAGACGTGGGACTGCGGAGAGGTGAGTATTATATACAGGTGCAGGGTCTTCGATGTGGGCCCTCCTGGACACCCTACATTCTTCATAAATACACCATTACCAATTGCACCGTGAGCTGTCATAGAACCATCAGGTAAACCATGTCATCGTTAATACGCATCTAGAATCATGCAACCAAGTGCTGCTTCCATTGCAATAAAGTGCTCTGGCCTGTAATACAGAGGACATACTGTATTGCATGTTAGCAAAGCTTATAATGAAAAAGGTTTTGTTTTTTTGTAGATGGGGAAGTTTGACGGCGATCACCATCCGTCATTTACTGTCTCAGTGCCCAAAAATACGCTATTTCCATATGGAGTGGATGATTTTTGCATTATAGGAAAGAGAACTGAGCAGGGTGTGAGCTGAGTGACACAATAATAACATGAGCTGTAACCTCACCATAGAGTAGGGGTGGGCAATAAGTATATTCCCCCTCCAGCTGTTGTAGAACTACACATCCCAGCATGCACTGCCACAGTTTTGCTATTTAGACATGATAAAACTGTTGCAAGTCAGTTGGGATTTGTAGTTCAACAACAGCTGGAGGCCCACCCCCTGTCATAGAGGGTAGGAGAGAATCTTGGGAGTTTGTCTCTCTTAGGGTGCTTTATCAGGTACATCTCATCTTCAAAAATGGTAACTGACCCCGACGTGATTTGAACACGCAACCTTCTGATCTGGAGTCAGACGCGCTACCGTTGCGCCACGAGGTCCCATGAAAGTTGTGCAGCATCATTTAAGCTAATGATGACAGGGTCATGGGTTCGATTCCCATATGGGCAGCTTGGCTTTTCTTGTACCCAGTAACTGTTGTGTGTTGTGCTTTGCAGTCTTTGTAGCTTTGAGTTTATATCGTCTTCATGGCTACAGCTATTCCTGGGAACCTAACAAATAGGTTCTCATCATTTTTACATTAAATCCTGGGACATTGTAAATACATATATTTTGATTTGCAAATTAACTTTTATATACTCTGCATTTGCACATGTGTGGGGCTTTTTTTAAATCTTTTCTCCTGGTGTCCATCCCTATCATTCTGCCTCCTACCTGACCCTATATGACAGTGCAGCTGGTATTGTGCTTCTCTTGATGAACATGCAAATCATTGTGTGGACTAAAATTTGGGTTACATATTACTATTCATTCTTATTTATTAGAATTATTCATTAGCATTTACTGATATAGTGCCAACTTATTATTATATTTATTATTTACTAATATAGCACCAATTTATTATTATTATTATTATTATTATTATTATTATTATTATTATTAACTGATAAAGCACATTATTATTATTATTATTATTATTATTATTATTATTATTATTATTATTATTATCTGATAAAGCACATTATTATTATTATTATTATCTGATAAAGCACATCAATATTATTATTAACTGATAAAGCACATTATTATTATTATTATTATCTGATAAAGCACATTATTATTATTATTATTATCTGATAAAGCACATCATTATTATTATTATTAACTGATAAAGCACATTATTATTATTATTATTATTATCTGATAAAGCACATCATTATTATTATTATTAACTGATAAAGCACATTATTATTATTATTATCTGATAAAGCACATTATTATTATTATTATTATTATTATTATTATTATTATTATTATCTGATAAAGCACATCATTATTATTATTATTATTATTAACTGATAAAGCACATTATTATTATTATTATCTGATAAAGCACATCATCATTATTATTATTATTATTATTATTATTATTATTAACTGATAAAGCACATTATTATTATTATTATTATTATTATCTGATAAAGCACATTATTATTATTATTATTATAATTATTATTATTATCTGACAAAGCACATTATTATTATTATTATCATTATTATTATTATCTGATAAAGCACAAAATTATTATTATTTACTGATATAGTGCCAACTTATTATTTTTATTTACTAATATAGCACCAATTAATTATTATTATTATGCAGAAAAGATGTCCCCGGAATAATAGGCGCAGGCACCATTTTCCAGAGACCCACGCATGCGCAGTAGAGGAGGGGGCCCAAACAGAGGCGGCACATGGGCCCCCACCTCTTTTAAAATGCCCCTGGGCCTGGCATCCTATGAGCCCTGTTAAGGACACTTTGTGGCTTGCCAGGAATCATGCTGAGAAAGAGAGAAGATGTAGCCGGCTATGAGGTGGTTTCCATCACAGAGAGTCCTGGGGGAGAGGAGGGTTATACATATCTCCCCTTCTCCACCTTCCCATTGATCTGTGTCAGTCTTTCAATAAAGCTTTGGGCTTGTGATTCCCCCTCCCCAACTCTCCTTCCCTTCCCCCATCACAGCTAGAGCTGAACATTGAGTCTGACTTGGAGCAAAGAGTGTCCTCTAGTTGATAGACAGCTCACTTGGTTAGTGTGTGTTTCTACTGATAGCAAGGTCGTGGGATGAAACCCCAAACAATGCTATGTCGTATTTTTTTTTTCCTTTATTATTTTTTTAATTTGGCACAAAGTAGTAATTTTTTTGCTTGTTTGTGCACTTTTGAGCATACACTCATCTTCATGGGTAAAGCTATTGCATAAAAAAAAAAATAGGCTTCCACCATTTTTAAATAAAAACCAGTGAAAATACAGGTGCAGATATTTTTTATTTACTAACAATGTCTATGTACCATACATGATCTATTTTAGGCTTTTCTCCTGGTGCGGTTTTCCATTCAACAAGCACAAAAATAAATAAATATATATATATATATATATATATATACTGTATATATATATATATATATATATATAAATATATATAAAGACACAGCAGGCTTGGCACTCATACTCCAATAGTCAACGGTGGGTGCCCTCCGCTATATAGAAAATACAGTCAACAAGCAGAGGCGGCGGCACTCTCTTAATAAATGATAATACAATCCGGTTAAGAAACCTATATAATTTTTTTATTTTATTTATTTATTTTTATTTATTTATTTTAAATTTTTTGGACCATACGTACCTACTCTCCCCAAATTGTCCAGGATGCTTCCAAATTTTGTAGCAACCCCAAGATGTCCCAAAAGTGTAAGTGATGCAATTCTATGATGATTGTGTCATTTAGGCTCATGATTCAGCATTATGGCATGAGGGGCAGGGCCTAATGACGAGAAGTGCCCCTATCAGGGGTGAGCTGCATCTCCCCTCTGGGCTTCTTCCGGAGAGAAGCAAATGTCGGCAAGTTTGATGTCGATAATGTACTGAATATATTCATTCTTTGTTGCTGTGAATAATGCTGACTTCACTTATAACACGATCTAGAGTATTTACAGTACATAGGGGAACAGTGACAAAGGTGAGTAATACTGGGACACAGCATGAGGGGGCTCTGACATTAGTGGGGTATAAAGGGACACGGCACGAGGGGGCAGCAGTTGCAGCTGCGGTTGTGACGATACGGCGTAGTCGTAGCAGTGTTCTGCACTAGCGTGCGCCGGACTCTGCCAGCCCTGAGACTCCCACTTTCAGTGTCCACGGACGTTGTGACTCCGCCGGTGCTTCTGAACAATCCACCATCGGCACCTGTACTAGCCTATGGCTGGCACAGTGTCTCCTTCTGAACTCTGGCTAAACATGGCCTCGCTCTCTGGCTGCGGCTTAGCGTTTGAGTTTATTCTCATAACAGGTGCGTGACGCCCTTTTTGGCTGACACTTTCCGGTCACCACCCAATGCACAAAGCTGCTGCATCTTTTCTAATGTCTGCAAGAGGCATCTGAAGGGAAAATACGCCCCCCTGCAGTAATTTCAGATCCGATTCCCGCGCTGAAAGCCGCAGGATTGGATGAACAGCGCCACCGTCAGTCACCATGTTTGCAGCATCGGCCATCAGAGAGAGCCTAAGCTTACTCCGAATGGACACCTCCTACCCGCCTGTGAGAAAAGTAAATCTGCACTGGAAGACACAGGCGCTGGTCTCGGCACTCCCGGAAAATGGGGCAGACACAACCTCATTTTCTGGGAACGCAGGCAGTACCGTCCCACCCCCAAATGGCCATAGCATGTCAATCATTCTGCGGCTTGGGGGCACTGCGTGCGAACTTGCAGGGCCTGTTCTGCACATCGCAGAACGACTCGTGCGCAGTCATCCCCCACCATCAGAGATGTACATAAACCATCGGGTATACATATATCTTTGAATCGAGCCCCTATAACTCACCAGAGACCCCACTCAGCCAGACACCAATATCTGTGTAAATCAGATCTATCCCTCTCCAATGGGAATGGCCCCTACTTAACGTTTTACATGCCGATAAACCCTTTATGACATCTGCTCATTCTATTTCAGATATGTCACCTGCTAATGGGTAAAGGCAGATGACCTATGTACCTATAGCTACGAGGCGCTAACAGTAATCGCCAATAACCCGTTCTGTCCTCTACACTGAATAGCAACCTGCAATATGACTTATAGAAGGAGGATCAGGGATGTGCGGGGTTAAAGTGCACCATAGCTTACCTCACCCAACCTCTCACAAGGACTTTGGATTGTTTTTCTGAACAAACTCAACAATTGCCACACGTTACATGTCAGGAAGACAGGTCAGTAACAAGGATTTCCTGACTAGTCATTTTTTAATCAGATGCAACAGATCCATTGTGAGCGATGTTTGCAGAAGATACCGCAGGCAGACCTAACTCTGTAAGTTTAAGCTGTGTTAGGCCACACACTGTGTACTGTTGTTTTAGTATCTGATTTAATTGATTATATTTTTGAAAGTAAAAAACTAAATATTTCATTGCAAACTGAGGGCCTGATTCAGAGCCAGACGCTCTGAATGAGCGCCCGCTCTGAATCAGGGCATTTTTTTTTTTAATGTTGCGGCCTCTTGGACGCTCGCATAGCTGTGGGTTACCACCCACAGCTTATGCGAGCGTCCTTGCGGTAGGGTCTCGTTGCCGCAAGCCCAAGAGTGCTTTTGGCTCTAACAGAGCCAAAATCTCTCCCACTGGCATCACTTGTGACGTCAGTGGGGCCGGCCCCAGACGGTAGGCGTTCCCATGGGAACGCCTCCGTCTGGGCAGACACGCCCCCGGCCCGCCCACCAAAGGGGGCGTGCTGCCACTCAACATCGACAGCACGCCCCCTTTATAGCGAGACCCAGAGCGACGGCTTCCCCGTCGCTATCCGGGTCTCGCGCATGCGCACGACGGGGCCGGCTCCGTCGTGCGCATGCGCACTGGGCCAACATCGGCCCGCTTGCAAGCGCATAGCGCTCGCGAGCGGGTCTGAATCAGGCCCTGAATACAAAGTTTAACCAACTGTTTTCCTGATGCGTGATGTTATCATTCCAACATGAGGAGGTTTTCCAGCTGCCATTAATCCTGTTCCCCCTGAATACCCCTTACCCCACTGGGATGAGAAATGACATGTACAGCAGCTATGAACAGTAGCAGTGAATGAACAGTAGCAGGAATCTGTGACCAGCGCGCACCCTGCAAGTATAACCTGTACTTACTTCTCCGACAGTGCCGCTGCAATCACCGGTGTAACCACATGCGCTGTAGAGAAATCGCCGGGAAAATGGCCGAGGCACTATTTTCCCGGGGGTTCTGAGCATGTTTGCCAATGAGAGGGGGGGATTGGTCATCGCACAATGGGGCCTATTTATCAATGATCGCTTTTTGCAACGCGATCAGGGCATGCCAGTAACGCCCATTATTACATTGCAAAAAGCGATCCTATCGGTCGGATGTATCATCCGGGACATGCAGGGACACGGGCTCCGAAAAGAATCCCGTCCCTGCGATGTCTCCGGAGAGCGGCCAGCCAGTGCAGGGGGTGGTGCGCATACACAGTCCCATGGATTGCACATGCACCATAGCCGGGGAGGGTTCCGGCGGATCCCTCCGCCGGCTAATAGTGCGCGGTGTAGCCCATAGGCTACAGCGGGTAATGCCGTCTTCAGATGACGTTAGCTGCGGGGGCCAATATCTGGAATGCAACTGGGGGAGTCAGGCTGCCAGCGGTAACTGAGGGATCACAGCAGGTATCGGTGGTCCCTCCTTAATACATACGGGGGAAATGGGTGTTTTTTGGGATTTTACCTCAAATACACTTTGATAAATGGGCCCCAAAGACTGAACACAGGTCCCTCATCCTCCTTCATTAACCCTCCCCTGGCGGAAAAAGTTTCTTAATTTGCTATTTAAGGAGATTTATGCATTTTCCACAGAGTAGCATTGCACAGATTTATCATATGAATCTAGTGTGTAAATAAACATTTCTATTTTATAGGTTAAAGCTGTTTATTGATGTAATGCCATTTTCAATACAACATTTGTCAATTACGGATATTCACGAAAGTGACGATGATGCTTTAATTATGGAAAAGAATAATAAAGTCAGTTTAATGAACGTACGTGGCTATAAATAGGCCTATGTGTGTATTTATTGTATTGGATTTGACAGTAGGCTAACATTATTATTTGATGTTTATCGATAGAAGTTTAATGAAATAACGACAACCAGAAAAGGAGATGGAACCTTCCTCTACCGAAGAGCTTGCAATCTAGTAATGAATGTGCTGCTGCTGCTGCTGAACCCAGTGACGAGAGCCAAAGGTTTTCGCCCAAGTGATGACCTGTACTGAATACTGCAATGACTCTAATATATTCCCTTACTAGTGCTGTATCTGTCCCTGTATTCATTGATCAGGGGGGGTAAAGGTTGCACCTTATCAGGCTCAGCGAGATTGTGACAGAGGAGAGAATGTCACAGTATCAGCACAGTCAGACCAGCCAGCATGGCGAGAGCACAGCTGGCGAGCTAAGTATGCCGCACCTGGCCCTACTGAAGGTGACTTACTCCAGAATCATGCGCTTCCTCCTGCCGCTGGCACTCATATTCCTCTTCCTGTACTTCACCTCCACAAAGCTCCGTAAGTAACTAACAATTAAAGAGCTGGAATGATAACTTGCATTGCATGGCTCTCTATGCTAGATGAAGCAATGAATGTGTGCGTGCATTTGTACGTTAGGGAATTTAGGCCCTCATTCAGAGCCGCTCGTTAGCGGCAGTACGCTCGTTCCGAGCGATGTTTGCACATCTGCGCATGCGTACGGTTTTTAGTACGCATGCGCGAACCAGTCAGTGCGGCCGAAAATCGTTTGTACGCTATATAGCGAGTGCCTGCTATTTTGAGTGACAGAATGAGGCGTATGTGGGTGGTAACAGGGGATGGTGCTTGAAAATGGGGAGTGGAGATCCGAACGCAGGCGTGCTTAAAGGTCAAAACGGGCGTTTTATGGGTGTGTATATTTAAAACAGCAGCGTCATTGACCACGTCACTGGGTTATTTTAGAGCCAGAACTGCTCGCAAATTTGTGGTAGCAAACACCAACCACAAGAATAGCGAGCAGTTCATACGCTGGTCGATGTACTCGATTAATCTAATAAATAGCGGACATGACGTAGGATGCGAGCGGCCAGGGGGCGTTTTTAACAAATAAACGAGCGTATGTTTTGCTCGCTCGTTCAGACTTAGAGGTGTGAACAGACTACAATGTGCGTACGGATCATTTGAATAGCCACCCCTTGTTTTTAAACGAACGACCGCAAATAGCGAACGGCTCTGAATGAGGGCCTTAGTCTGTAAGCTCCAATCGGCCAGGACTGTTGTGAATGACAAATACTTTCTTTACAGCGCAGCGTAACATCATGGTGGCATTTTATAGCTAAATTAACAATAATAATATCAGTGATGTTTATTTTAACGGTAACTGAGTTGTCAGGTCTGAAATATGTATTAAACCAGAGGCTACAAGATATAGCAGAACTACAAGTCTCAGCATGCTATGTCACAAAGTCCCCAATGAAGTCCCCAATGTGTCAGTCTAAGCCAGGTATGGGTTGGCAGGGCATGCTGGAACTTTTAGTTCCTCATCAGCTGGAGAGTCACAGGTCGTGGGATGGGTGGATTGAACTGGTCTGTTTGCTGTGAAAGACTGACGGGATGCATACGAATTGCCAACAGTAATACTGTCGGCCGTCATGTCGGCACTCGACGCAATCATGCCGCCGTGGCTGTAATGTTTAGGCATCATGTGACAATGCTGATATGGTAAAGAAAATGCTTTAAAATAACATTACTACTGCGTCGGCATTCTCCAGTCAACATAATGCTGTTGACAGCATTTCAGTCGACTTCGATACTACATCCCAGAGTGAAGTTTTGGGAGTTTGTTGATACCTGAGGAATGAGATTATTCAACTCCCCAGAATGTGATGTGATTCATAGGGGTTCTGGACTATAGACAGACAGTAATTAGTTAGACAGTGTCTAGATAGACACCAGATGTTAGACAGTTAATAGACAAGGATAAAAGTTTGACACAGACAAAAGTCAGACACACTAAAGTTAGACATGTAAAAAGTTTGACAGGTGCAAAAGGTCGACAGGGTCAAAAGTTCGACATGAAAATGATAGACACAAAAATGATCGACACATTTTTTTTTTAGGGTTAGGTTTAGTGTTAGGGTTAAGCACTTACTGGAGGGTTACGGTTAGTCACTTACCTCCACGGTTAGGCACCATGGGGAGGGTTAGGGTGAAGATTAGGGCTAAAAAAACAAAACAAAAATTGTCAACATTTTTTTTCTTCTTTTTTAAGATTAGGGTAATGGCACTTACTGGACGGTTAGGGTTAGGCACTTACTGGACGGTTAGGGTTAGGCACTTACTGGAGGGTTAGGCACTTACTGGACGGTTAGGGTTAGGCACTTACTGGACGGTTAGGGTTAGGCACTTACTGGACGGTTAGGCACTTACTGGACGGTTAGGGTTAGGCACTTACTGGACGGTTAGGGTTAGGCATTTACTGGAAGGTTAGGCACTTACTGGACGGTTAGGGTTAGGCACTTATGGACGGTTAGGGTTAGGCACTTACTGGAAGGTTAGGCACTTACTGGACGGTTAGGGTTAGGCACTTACTGGACGGTTAGTGTTAGGCACTTACTGGAAGGTTAGGCACTTACTGGAGGGTTAGGCACTTACTGGACAGTTAGGGTTAGGCACTTACTGGACAGTTAGGGTTAGGCACTTACTGGATGGTTAGGGTTAGGCACTTACTGGAGGGTTAGGCACTTACTGGAGGGTTAGGCACTTACTGGAGGGTTAGGCACTTACTGGACGGTTAGGCACTTACTGGAGGGTTAGGGTTAGGCACTTACTGGAGGGTTAGGGTTAGTCACTTACTGGAGGGTTAGGGTTAGTCACTTACTGGACGGTTAGGGTTAGGCACTTACTGGACGGTTAGGGTTAGGCACTTACCCAGAAGGTTATGGTTAGGCACCAGGAAGGAGGGTCAGGGTTAGGCACCAAGGGGAGGGTTGGGGTTAGGGTGAAGATAAGGACTAAAAAATATATATATACAGTATATATTTGTCTACTATTTTTGTGTCAACCATTTTCATGTCGAACTTTTGACCGTCAACCTTTTGTACCTGTCGAATTTTTACATGTCTAACTTTAATGTGTCTGACTCTTGTCTGCATCAAACTTTTTTCCCTGTCTAACTATTAACTGTCTAACATCTGGTGTCTATCTAGACATTGTCTAATTAATTACTGTCTATATCTTCTACCACGCCCAATTATGGAGGGTTCTGACCGGAGTACGCAGAGGGGTCAGAGGTGATGCAGGGGATCACTGTGGGGGGGCGGAGTATGTTGCATCATTTGCAACTCCCACAATGCCGCAATCCTCCGGATAATGAAGAGGGGGGGGGGGGTAGGGCCTAGATGATCCCGATACTCTATGAATGGGTGTGGTAAGAGATAGACAGTAATTAGTTACACAATTATCCAGTGGATTGCAGCATTGTGGAAGTTTCTAATGATGCAACATACTCCGCCCCCCCCCCACAGTGATCCCCTGCATCACCTCTGACCCCTCCGGTTATTCCGGTCAGAACCCTCCATAATTGATCCCAACAACACAGCTCCATAGGTTCCTATGTGGATTGGGAAACGGGCAAATTTATCAAGCTCAGAAAATCGCAGCATTTCGGATATTGATCCCCGATATCTAACGTCGTTTTTAGATGTCATTGGTCATTGTAACTTGTACGCTGCGGTATCGCAATGTTTTTCAGAGAGGGCTTCGGGATGGGCGTACATGCGCAGTAGCTCAGTCGGGTCCAAGCATTGGAAGTAAAGTGATGGCATCAACAATCAGTCTTCACAGGGCTAGGCTCTAATTTTTAATATTGAAAAAAAAAAAAATATATATATATAAAAAAGTGGCTCTGAATAAAAAAAATTTGATTATGTGGAAAATAACATAAACATGTAAAGTAAAAAAAAAAAAATGAACACTATATCGGGGCAGAAATGCAGTGCTTGAATAATAGTCACCACAGGCCCTCCATGCTAACGCTCCCAGCACAAAATGGGCGCCAATTAAAATCAAAGTGCCTTTGTAAAAAAAAAAAAAAGATGGCGTAGTATGATCCTATGCAATGCTACGTGTGGATGAGACAGCTCATATGTGAACCTTTTTCCTGTCGCTCACAGCAGATGCCGACCTGCACGGCTGCGTCATAGACGGCAAACAATGCGCGGAGATCCAGAATGACGTCATCGCTAAGCATGAAATGAAAGTGAGTCTTTATTACCTGTACAGATGTCCGATGCCTTCACGCACTTTAGTGTCTGGTAATAAGTCACCAAACAGCATAGGCATGAAAATGTCACTTACACGCCATGCTCTGCCTTCCCACGCTACAAATGTGTCCCCATACACTGTCTCTGAAGTCCAGGCAAATGGCCCCTCCCAGTGCGCCAGGTCCTCCACAGTGCCGAGTTTCTGTCTCTGAGCATCTTATTTGCATAGATAAACTGGGACCGACAAAACTACTTTGCTAGATTACACTGATCAATGTGATGTGCGACATTTGTACATCTGTGTGCGACTGAGTCCCAGGCGGTATTACGCAGCGGCCGCAGAGTTTTCTCACGCCATGGTCCGTTTCGCTGCATCTGTGACTTTGTAGTGCGTGTTTAATACTAATCCCTATGTGCATACCTCCCAACATTTGTCGAGGACTCGAGACTTCCGAGCGCCTCCGGCACGCATGCCAGCAAAGGGGGCGTGGCCTGATTGCACGCCCCTGGTTACATCACTAAGGGGTGTGCCCAGCGTCTCCGAGATTCCAGCATCTCCCAGGCTTCCCCCTGTACTGTGAATTGATGCTGTGCACTGAATGATACTCTCTAGTGCCCGGAGTCTACTAATGGTCTGGTGGCCGGCCAGCCGCGTCAGTCGGCTGCCGGCCACTGAGGAGAGAGGAGGGGGCCCCACCCGGGGAGTGCACACGGGCCCCCTCCTCTCTTAAGACGCCCCTGCATTGCAGTTTTAAATTTAAACCCAATACAAAATATATCTTTGCATACTACATTTACCCCATCTGCAGGGGCGCCGAAGGGGGGGGGGGGAACGGGTACCGCTCCCCCTTCCCTCTTACGTCACAGCACCCCTTTACCCAGGCCCGGCGTGGCTGTCGGCGCGCCTGCCCATCTGTCGCATAACATGGTCTTGCCATGGTGCAATGTTGCCCCTCCTGACTGCAGTTCCTCCCAGGAGTGGCAGAGTGCATGGTAGGTATAGTCAGGTAAAAGTATTTCACATAATATTATTCAGCTCAGTGACTTACAGCCTTTCATATATACTGTATATTAATGTTCCCTAATGGCTTTACCTGCACTTTAGGTATTACACATTTAGAGGTCTAGGTGCTAAGCCTTGGAGAGAGATAACGGGGTCTATTTACTATGCCTTGGATGGAGATACCGTAAACTGAACAGAGATAAAGTACCAACCAACAAGCCCCTAACTCACTTTACAGGCTGTGTTTAAAAATGACAGTTAGGAGCTGGTTGGCTGGTACTTTATCTCCGTTCACTTTATCTCCATCCAAGGCTTAGTAAATAGACCCCCAAAGTATGAACCAATCAGCTCCTAACTGCCATTTTTCAAACACAGCCTGTAAAGTGACAGTTAGGAGCTGATTGGTTGGTACTTTATCTACGTCCACTTTATCTCTCTCCAAGTCTTAGTACATAGACCCCTTTATTCTGGCTTCCACATGTTTCAAATTTCATGTCAATGATCACTGGTTGTAACTCCATTATCCCCAATGTCCCCCTCTAACAGCAGGCGGAGGGCGTGGGGTACATGAAGGAAGATGCCACCTACTTCAAGGTGGTAGAGGACTCCATGAGGAACTGCAAGGGGAAGAATTTCCAGATCGGGAAAATGCTGCAGTCGTTTCACAACTGTGTGACAGACGAGCGAGAGATCCTGCTGGAGCATTACCTCCATGGGTGGAGGGAGCTAATAAAGTGAGTCAACCCCCCCCCCTTCCCTCAGGGTGACAGGGGCACAACTAGTACTTTGTTGGGCCCCACAGAAACATTTCTGAATGGGCCCCCACCCAAATGCTTCTAGAGGGCCACATCTCCCCACAGTGCTTCTTCATGTATCATATCAGTGTCCTAGTTCATTGAATGCCCCGTAATAGTGACCTCAATTATTTCATACACCCTAATTCAAATTAAGTTATATTTTAGTGCTCCAAGTTCACATTATGCCACATTGTAGTGCCTCCAGTTCACATTATGCCACATTGTAGTGCCTCCAGTTCACATTATGCCACATTGTAGGGCCCCCAGTTCACATTATGCCACACTGTAGGGCCCCCAGTTCACATTATGCCACATTGTAGGGCCCCCAGTTCACATTATGCCACATTGTAGGGCCCCCAGTTCACATTATGCCACATTGTAGGGCCCCCAGTTCACATTATGTGACATTGTAGTGCCTCAATTTCACATTATGCCACATTGTAGTGCCCGCAGTTCACATTATGCCACATTGTAGTGCCCCCAGTTCCCATTATGCCTCATTGTAGTGCCTCCGTTCACATTATGCCACATTGTAGTGCCTCCAGTACACATTATGCCTCATTGTAGTGCCTCCAGTTCACATTATGCCACATTGTAGTGCCTCCAGTTCACATTATGCCACATTGTAGTGCCTCCAGTTCACATTATTCCACATTGTAGTTTCTCCAGTTCACATTATGCCACATTGTAGTGCCCCATTCACATTATTCCACATTGTAGTTTCTCCAGTTCACATTATGCCACATTGTAGTGCCCCCCAGTTCACATTATGCCACATTGTAGTGCCTCCCAGTTTACATTATGCCACATTGTAGAGCCTCCAGTTCACATTATGCCACTGTGTAGTGCCTCCCAGTTTACATTGCCACATTGTAGTGCCCCCAGTTTACATTGTGCCTCATTGTAGTACCCCCAGGTTACATTGTGCCACATTGCAGTGCCCCCCCCCAGTTTACATTGTGCCACATTGTAGTGCCCCCAGTTCATACTATTATATGGCGATTGGCACAGTCATATGAACAGAAGTGAGCTTTGACTCTTCTGGTTGACGCAGTAACCAATTTGAAAGGAAGGCCTATCTATTATCAAGTGGCACAAATGTTGTTCAGGTGGTGAAATTATACTGGCTGGGCAGGGCCATTGAGACAGCCACGGGGCCTGGTTACTGAAGGGGGTGTGACTAATGTCGGGAGGTGTGCTCATGCCCCCTACATGGAAAAATAATGACAAATACTATGTGCGATGTCGGAAAGTGGTGCCATTCTTAAAAGGAGGGCATTTATTGTAAATATAAACAGTAATTTAAGTAGAATAATAGAGACAATGGGCTAAAGGTCCCTCTCACTTCTCTACAGGTTCATGGACTCAATGGGCACAGTGTTCACTTTTATATCACACGAGACACTAACCAAAATCAACATCCTTCAAGGGTATCTAAATGGTAGAAATGGCAAAAGCTACAGAACGATTAGGTCCATGATAAAACATGAACTGGAAAACCGAGTGGTGGACTTCAAGGAGCCCCCATCCAACCAGGTTCCCTCCGGCTGCCGGACCCTGCTGCGCATGCATCGGGCCCTCAAGTGGTTGGAAGTTTTCCTCTACAAAGTGGGCACCAGTTCTGAACTCGACAAGACCTCGGATATATGTGCTGAGGCCTACCACAAGACCCTCGCTCACCACCATAGCTGGTTCATCCGGCAAGTGGCCGAGGTGGCTTTCTTGGCCTTACCTTCTGTGGAGGAGATGTACAAGGTGGTGTGCGTCCAAGACCATAAAGACGCTAAAGTTGTCCTCTTGACCACAGCAGAGGTCTTGGTTAGAGTCTACAACATTACGCAAGAACTATACAAAACGAACGACATGTTGGACCTTCCATGAGCACAGGCTTGGGAGGAAATACATTAGTTGGCAGCGAAGTCCTGAGGAACAGGGGATAGGAGGTTTACATAGGACCGGTTCTTGTGAGCGCTGTAGAATTTGTCCTGTATGAATGTAGCAAAGCAGTAAAGACAATGGATAATTTTGTACTATGAGGGTCTACTCTCAAGCTCCAAGTTTATTTGTATAATGGGTACGATGTGCTATGGCTGCCTGTGGAGATATCTGTAGGGTAGAAAAGTCTCTGTCATATATATAATAATGCACTTCCTTCTGTAAATGATAGGGATCACAGAAGTTCTGTAATCGTGTAATAATACAAGGCCACAGGCTAGGCCACAGTGAGTGACTTCCTGTATGCCTAACAATTTACATTAAAGGGTGCATTACTACTCAGGGGGGTATACTTACTAAAGGTTGATTTTAATCGATTATGACGGATTAAAAATGTATGAAAATCGATTATCAGCGATGTCGTGTGTCTGGGGCTAAATCACACATTGAAGAACAGACTAATTTAAAAAAAAAAAAAATTAATTTATTTAGCCAGAAACACAAGAGCAATGTTGATTGATTTTCATCAATTTTAAATTGATTAAAACTGATCTGTAGTATTTATACCCCATAGTGTCTGATTCAGCGGTGGGCTTGGACGTGGCTGCTTCATTTGTTGTAGCCACGTCTGGCTCTTTTTTGCTGATGCAGCAACCAATTCTGGGCCTGATTCAGAGGTGCTCGCAAAAAGCGAGCGCTCGCTCTGAATCAGGGCGGACGCTTTTTCTTAATTACCCGGCCTCCTGGCCGCTCGCTAAGCTGTGGGTGACCACCCACAGCTTTTGCGAGCGGCCAGGTAATGGTCGCGACCATCGGGCTTGCGACGAGACCCTTGTGGTAGCCCCAGTGAGCTTCCTGCTCTAATAGAGTAGTAGGGGGAGATGTATCATAGGCAAAAATGCGGTAAAACCCCCGAAAATGCAGTTTTCGGGGGTTTCACCGCATTCCCCGTATGTATTAAGCAGCAGAATGAGCTGCATTCTGCTGCTTCGCGTCGCTAGGTGGTGGCGTTACCCAATAGAAGCCTATGGGCTTCTTAGCGCGACGCTTGGGGCTGGGAGGGATCCGAACGGATCCCTCCCATGAGCCCCCGCGGCCCGTGCCCTTCTGCGCATGGGTGTTAAACCCGGAAGTCCCTCTGCCCGGCAGCATCGCAAAGGACAGCTCTCATCGTGAGAGCTGTTCTTTGCAATATTCTTGGTACATACCGCGGTAATTAACGGCGGTATGTACGCGAAGTCGGGGGAGATGTATCGCACCGGCGATATTGCCGTTAATACATCTCCCCCGGAAGCTCACTACTGACATAACGAGTGATATCAGTAGGCGTTTGGTCAGCCACCCCCCCCTCCCCGCCTACAAAACGGGGCGAGCTGTCGATCAACATCGACAGCCGCCCCGTTTGTAGCGAGCCCCGCAGCGAGTGAAATTCTCACGCGCTACAGGGCTTGCGCATGCACTTGCGAGCGGGTCTGAATCAGGGTCCTCTGTTCATACTGAGACGCACTTACAACATCGACCCTGCGGCACCGCCGGATCAGGGCCGTGTTTTCCTTACTGACACTGAAGCGATGACGTCAAAACTCAACAATATTAAGCAATGACATCATAACTTATTTTCTTTACAGAAATGTATACTTTTATTGTCATCCTCGTACATTATACGGTTATTATGTCATGAGAGAGAGCAAATACCCCAGAGCTGCTGTAACCATGACAACCAGACACTAGTTTCCATTTGTCTTGAACTAAAAACATAGGGGGGGAATTCAACCACCCCCACCCTGCGCCGCCTGCCGGCCCCCTTACCTGTATTTTCCTCTCCCTGTGCGGGGGGTGTGGGGGAGCGATCACCCTGTTGTGGCCACACCTCCCGCGATGACATACCTACCAACTTTTAAGAATTAAAAAGAGGAACGTTTTGACCTCACTCACACACTGCTAAACTTCCTGCCAGTATCTAGAGCTGAGGGTGCGTAAGCCGTCGCAGGGGCTTAATTATGTAATGGCATTCAAACGCACTGGCATGCCTGCGTTAATCAGACCCCATCCCCATCACCACCCACAGACGATACTTCCTGTCAATCACTCTGCCATGGGTCTGCATATACACTGCAATCGCAGTCCCGATCGCACCCTGCGACGCGTACGCCTGTGTAACAATCGGTCGATTGCATGCGTATTCGCAGTTGGGGATCCTTACTGAATCAGGCCCTTTGCCCACCTGCATGTCTTACTAGGGGTGTAGTAGGTTTTACCGCCGGACGCCCGGCAAGGGTGAAAACCCTGATCGTCAAAAGGTAAGTATCGCTAACCTAATTCTACCCCCTAACCCTCCCTTAGGGGTGCCTAACCCTAACTTCCCCAACAGCCTAACCTTAAACCTCCCCTAAGTGCCTAAACCTAACCCCCTGTTCCCCGCAGCCTAACCCTAACCTTCCCCCCGGGGAGGTGCATATCCCTAACCCCCCCTTCCCCGCAGCCTAACCCTAACCTCCCCCCCAAGAACCTAACCCTAAACCCCCCCTAAGTGCCTAAACCTAACCCTCCCTTCCGCGCAGCCTAAACCTAACTCTCCCGGGGGGGTGCCTAACCCTGACCCTCCCAGGGGGGTGCCTAAGTCCCCCCAAGAGCCCTAAAATCTAACCCCCCCCCCCCCCGCGCGGCTGTCCGCGCCCGGCTTACCTTCGTTCGGTATGCCGGGCGTCGGTCTTCCGGTGTATGGATAATGACGCCTGTCATTAGTACCACGCTGGGATTAGAGAGTCGGGAAGTCGGCGGTCGGTATTTAGACCGTCGGCTTGCTGTCTACATCCCCTTACTACACTGCCCTCCCACCTGCATGGCCCCTCTGTGTCATTCCTGTGCATCCAATACCTTCTCTCTATGCGAGCAGGAAACATATAGTGCCTTCCCCTAGTATCAGAAACACACGGAGACTTTGTCACACAGGTCACTGTTGTGCACCAGCTTTTCCCCTTCTCCTATTGGTTGCCGGCAGCGTTCTCAGCTGCAGCTCACAGTGTTGCCGTCTGCGAGGTCGTCATTATACAATAGACTGTAAATGAACGTTAATGATATAACTAATGCAGGAAGAACAAACTTCTAAAAACATTTTGCAGGTTTAGGAGTTTTTCCATCATTTCATGAAATTAATTTTTGTGTGTAAAATTCTGATACAAAATACCTCCCTGGTTATGCCAGAACCAACATGAAAACACGCTGGTCTCTAGGGGGTAAATTTACTAAAGTGAGCATTAGCAACCAATCAGATTTTAGCTATTATCTTCTAGAAGGTGCTAGTTAAATGTTAAGTAGAATCTGATTGGTTGCTATAGGCAACATCACTTTTAAAATTCACTTCTAAATCTGCAACTTTTGTACATAGGTTGTACTAATTCCTTAGACAAAAGCCACAACTTAGCATCTCTGGTACGCTGTGAGCGGCTTTGTGTGCAGCCACCGTGCAACCCGGGCGCAGTATTTAGTGAAATATACGGTACGCTCCCCGTGTCGGAGCGCTTCAGTCATGCCTGGCGTCTTGTGCCATATGGTATATGAGGACGCATCTACATCTAATTCACAGATGTACGCAAACCCGATGGTCTACGTACATCTCCCGTGGTGTGATATTGGTGCATCCACAGATCTCATTTTGCGAGATCGCACGCAGTGGTCCCCGCGTCAAGCGTGTGCAAGTGCGACATCTACGCCTGCACAGATCTCGGCGCCACCGGAGGCCCTTCATATACAGTATGTGTCCTCATATATTGAGTATCTGTATACCACATGGTAGCGTAGTGTATATATCACTGGCAGGGGGGGGGTGCGGCAGAAAGCCTGTGGCGGTGCAGGTCGGACGATTACCTTAGCCGCTCGCTCTCACCGTCAGGCCGCCGATGGTGCTCTGATCAACAGTCCTGGAACACAGGTGGAGGCTGAAACCTCTGCCCAAGGAGAATACGCACTAAACCAGGATGACCTCCACTGGGATGAGCGGAGGGTCACCATTGGCACTGCTGGCCTCAGACTGGTTACACCTACGCGCAAAGCACAACGCCCGAAAGAGGGAGGGGATAACGCACAAATACACGTTACACGACAACACCAGTTATGCTCACCAAACTTATACTGGCCCCATTGATGGATGACTGGTCCTGATCTCAGCCCCTGCAAATGAGCACAAGAAACAGCCTAAGCCCACGGCTGCAATACACTGGCCACTTTACTTAGCACGTGCCGCCCACAACAGCCCCCTGACTGCTCATTCACACATCAGGCCTAACGCTGGGTACACACTGACAGATATGTCTACAGGGCACCGCCGGGTGCGTACAGCGAATATCGACGCCGTTTACAGACCACATCCGATCTCCTGCGCAGCAGATGGCTGATAGATCGGAAAGATACTGTAAATCGGTTTTCTGTTAGTGTGTACGGGCAACCTTGCCGCAAATCAACCGTACACATGCTGCGGTGACCCGGCGGTAACTGACAGCCCAACTGCGTGGGCCATTTTCATGCCTGCCTATTTGAGCTGTCAAGCACGGCACATCGAGCAGATGAACTGGTTAGTGATCAATCGTCAGAGAGTGTGTACCCAGCTCTACTCTAGCTGCCCTAGTGAAAACAACAATACACAGACTTTGGGGTATATTTATTATTTACTAATACAGTAAAGTTTTTAGAAGTGGGGATGTTGCCCATAGCAACCAATCAGAATCTACTTAACATTTATCCAGCACCTTCTAGAAGATAATAGCTGGAATCTGATTGGTTGCTATGGGCAGAATCTCCACTATTAAAAACTCTCACTTTAGTAAATCTACCCATGTGTGGTGTACTCCCTGTACACGCTATTCCTAGACTTTCCAAACAATGCATTTACCCAATAATACAGGAACAGTTATGAAACAACTCAAACATACAGTTACAGCAGCCAAATATACAAGCAGGTACCTTACCAACAGCCTACCGAGGCTCTGACTGTGGGAGATTCAGAGGGCGGAATTCAATTGATTCCTGCCCCCATTGCGCCCGACGGAGCAATTCTATTCTTGCTCCTGTCGGGCGCGATCAGCTGCCAGCGCTACATTTCAGCTCGCAGCCCCAGGGGGATGAGAGCTGAAATGTGCGAAAAGTTACATGTTTGGGCGCCCAAACATCACATTTCGCGATCGCGCCCAGCACTTTGGTCGGGTTTAGCTGCTTTACGCGTCTAAACCCGACCACTTTGGGCGCGATCAGCACAAAAATCTGGAACAATTGCATAGCAGCCTGCGAACTCCTGTCACTTTAGACGGGAGATGCGGGCCGTGAAAACAATTGAATTCCGCCCAAAGACTTACCAACAGCCTACCTTTAATGGGGTCCTTGCAGATTCAGGCCCACCACCATTCATTCTCATGGCCCCAACAACGGCAGGGAGCCTCTGCCGCCTCCATGCCACTCTGCTGTTAGGGCAAGTGGGGACTGGATCCTCCAGTATCCAGTCCCTCTGCATACCTGGAGGTCATACCGGGTCCCGCCACATATGGCCCCAGATCCCTCCAGACCCTGCCATGTTGGGATTCCCGGGGTCCTGCACCAAGCCCCGACATCCACAATTACCAGACGGCGAGGGCAAGGGTGCACAGTAGCAGGACCAGTGCCCGGACCAGCAGGGCCATCTCCAGGGTAAGCAACGCCCTGTGCGGGACCGGGATCTGTCGCGGCTTAGCCATACCTCCTAACTGTCCTTCTTCCAGCGGGACAGTCCCATTTTTCTGGGACTGTGCCGCTGTCCCACCCGCGGGCCGCAGTGTCCCGCGGTGGGGGGGGAGTTGGGGAGAGCACAAACCGCTGCTCTGCATAGCAGAGCAGCGGGTGTGCAGGAGGAGAACAGGTGCCTGTTTCTCTTGGGCACGGACTGCCTGGGGGCTGCCCAGCATCTCGGAGAGTGCTGGGCACGCCCCCAAAGTGACGAAAACGGGGGGAAGCCATGAGGCTCCGCCCCGTTTTCTGTAGACTCCGCCCCTTTTACTCAAGTCACGCCCCCCTTTTAAATGTTGGAAGGCATGCCTTAGCCGTGTGTGACCAAAAATGGCCATGGCCTAATTGCCATAGGGCACGCCCCCTAAATGACATTATATGGGGGCGTGTCCGTATGCCAGTAGCTGGGCTGCCCCTAGCACTCTTCCTGCAGTGAATGGATGCCGCGCACATGCGTGCGGCATCCATTCCTCTTCCCCGGGGCAGGCACCGCTGCAGCGGTGAAGGTGCCCAACCACCTTGGTGAAACAGCGGAGCAGTGCCCGAAAAACGGGACTGTCCCGCTGAAATCGGGAATGGTTGGGAGGGGTGCGCCTTCTATGGGGTGCCGCCCCTGTTCGGCCGCACTGGTCGAACATGCCTCGAGCCGCCCCTGCGGACCAGCACACTGGCCACTGCTACACCATGGAGACAATCTTATGCCAGTGGAACTAGTATCTGCCCTATCGAATAACTCTGAGCCAGAGACAGCGCTGAGACGTGACCCCTGTCCTCGCAGATGATCGCTCTCTGGAGAGAGGGGCTGCTGGCTGCAGCTACTGTGAGGTTTGTGAGTCCGCTAATGATCCTGCAGCCACAGAATAATGTACCTTCTCATTTTCACTGTCCACAATAACAACTATTAGTAGTGTGTCGCCGAACTACAAAGCAGTCACCTCTCAAGTGCCGTCCGTCAGCTAGTTATGTGCTTGTGCTTAGATGGTAAACAGTTCAATTACTGCTGCGTCTCACATTTCCCAGAGGTCAGCGTGTTTATTCCCAACGACATGTATACAGCTGGCCGGGAAGATAAAACTGCATTCACCCCCTGTACCAAGAGGCCAGCGGAGCATCACGTAAACTGGAACGCAGTGTGCTATACAGGCTCGGAGCACAAGTCAGCTCACGTGTACAAGAGGGACTGATAGAGATTTACGCAATGTCGATATTTACGCAGATTGAGCGATTTATAGCCGTTGCGCATGCGTGAAACCAGTAGTGCACACACGCAGCCAGGGGTTTGTGGTCAGGCTTGCACAGGGGACTCACTCAGTGAGTGACAGGTAGTCAGCGTTTGGGGGAGGTAACGGGGGGGTGGCTAGGCAAACGAGTGCAGGTCTGACCAATTACCGCCCGATCTGCGTCAGTGTTACCGATGTTTATGCTGTTCTATGTCATCAGACGGATAGGAGAAGGCAGCAGTGGGTGTCCCTATGCTCGGGTAAGCTTAGGAAGTCATTTGCGTATTTTGGCATCATTGAGATCCGTGCATTGAATTTGGCGCCCTGATTATACAGCACACTTATTGGAAAAGATTCCTTGACTGCACACCCTGAATATATATATATATATATATATATATTATATACACGGTATATATATGTAATGGGAACCTAATGAGACTAATTGCAGGCACATAAACAGACAAATCTCAGGTGCACAACTCCAAATTACTAATAATATGTAAATGCAATAAAATTTTGCAATCAATAGAGGTTTTTAGCATAGTCATGGCCAAGGTTATGGGCCTACCCACCATATCCAGGTAACCTCTTTCGGGTAGGTCCCTAACATACTAAGGTTCAAATCCAGAGCGCAGGACCCAAACTAGCCCAGCTAAGCCGCCCCAGGGCACCAGCATAGTAAGAAAAGTGCAGTGTAAAGAGATAGGGGGTCATTCAGACCCCCTTGGGAGCGGCAGTACGCTCGCAAGCGGGTCGATGTTCCCCCACTGCGCATGCGCATGATGGAGGGAGCTCCGTCGTGCGCATGCGCGAGACCCGGCGAGCGACGGGCTCTCCATCGCTCCGGGTCTCGCACCAAAAGGGGCATGCTGTCGATGTTGATTAACAGCACGCCCCCTTTGGTGGGCGTGCCGGGGGCGTACCTGCCAGACGGAGGCGTTCCCATGGGAACGCCTACCATCTCAAGCCGGCCCCACTGACATCACTAGTGATGTCAGTGGGAGTGATTTTGGCTCTGATACAGCCAAAATCACTCCAGGGCTTGCGGCAGCGAGACCCTACCGCAGGGTCTCGTCGCAAGCCCGATGGTCGCGATGGTCTTCATCATGGACGCTCGCTATAGCTGTGGGTGGTAACCCACAGCTATGCGAGCGTCCATGAGGACGCTCCAAAAAAAGGTAGGAGGGCCCTGATTCAGAGCGAGCGCTCTGGTCAGAGCGTTCAGCTCTGAATCAGGCCCATAGTTCGGAGCAGCTGCATATAAAGAATGAAAATAAAAAAGTGAAGCACATGTATAATAAACACACAGTGAAGGGTTAAATTGTGTAATAAAGGAAAATGTGTTATAATGCGGTGCCCTGAGACAGATCAGCCAACACAATCCAGGGGGACCCACACCCCAAAAATGAACCAAAATTGCACTACAGTATATAACTTGTAGGACTTACCTAGAATTGTGCCTAATACAGTGTGCATATACATTACCATACTCCAAGCTTTTATACCAATAAGGAAGGGTGCTAAGCAGACAGAGGGCGTCTCCTTTCCCTCAGAAGTGCAATAAAGCACATTAAATGGAGTATATGGGAAAGATTTCTGGACTGCACAACCTGACTATATATATACAATGGGAGGCGCTACCTGATGAGACTAATTGTAGGCACAGAAACAGACAGATCTCAGGTGCACAACTCCAGCATACTTATTACTTACCGGCTTTTCTTGTAATCCTTTCCGGGAGCAGCCGGAGAGGACCTGCCGCCACCAGCCTTGGGGGGGAGAGACTATAGCTGTCATCAGGCACCGTCCCCTTTACAGGAAAACCCCGCGAAATGCTGGCCTGTGCCGAGGGGGCGGGGCTAAATGGCACAAATTTGCATCATTTAGCACCGCCTCCTCCCTATTAACCCGCAAATTTCACAGAGACTCTTCACATTCTGCCCACTCCACTAGGATCTGCCTACTATTCAGAGGGTGCAGGGGGGGGGGGGGCGGCGCATGGACCCCAGAGGGGGGGGGGGCATGACGCAACAGCTCCGCTGGGCCTAGGTACAGGGAGGGGGTGTGGCCAACCGGGGGAGGTGTGGCCAGACCACCTCCTTACGGTGGTGGCACAATTGCTCCCCCCCACACATAGCGCAGGGAGAGAGAGGACTGACTGCAGCAGCGTCTCTCCCTAGCCCAGCGCACAACTTGACAGCAGCATCAGTCCTCAGAAAGTCATTCCTTGCTCTCCCTGTAACTGGGGATGGAGCCATAGAAAAACACATATATATATAGTATTTAGACAAGAAAGCACTCAAAATGGACTTTAAAATGAAACTTATTTTATGGAAAATAAATTTTGGCGCATGTGCAGAACGGTTCTGCGAGCCCAAACATAAACTGGCAGCAGACTGTCAGTATTTGACAGTTTACTGCCGTTTGGGGGCGGGCAGGGGGGCAGCGATGACCTCCATTTCCTGAAATGGAGGGGTGTCGCCGCCGTTGGGGGGGAGGGAAGAAGCCAGGATCTCCGTCGGCTGACGGAGATTTCTTGGCCTCTTCCCTGCAGCTCCGACGGGGTCACCTTAGCCGGCCGATGGTCCGCAGAGTATCCGATGCTGTGTTGGATACGTAATGCACGGGGAGCGCGATGCCTCCTCCTGCGTTACCATATCAGCACAGGCAGAATAGCTAAGCTGCTTGCGAGCAGAATCAGGCCCTGAGTTCCTGCTAAAAAACAGCCCCGGTTGCACCCACTTTTATGTACCCCTAATTTAACTGGAGCATTTATTTTGCCCCCCCCCCCAAAAAAAAAATTCTATCATTTTTCCACAGTAAGGGAAATATACCTATAACGGCCATTTGACACAATTTAAAAACCCCAAACCCTTTAATCTTTGCCCAATAATACACTTCTAAACAATTACCCCATGTTAGTTTACCTCTTTTTTGGGGGGGTACAGGCACATTTCCCCATTTTCAGGCGCACTTTTCACCGTACTGTTTTTTTCGCGTCTTTTGTAACAGGTTTGCCCGAAGACCCGCATACGCGATAGCGTGGCGAAAAGTGACACATTCGGGCGAACTTCGCACAGACGTTTTCGCGTCTAATTGTGTCCGGCCCTTGGTGTTAAATTTTATTCTATTTCTAATGAAAATGTCCTCTACTATGCGGCGGGGTCCTCAGAAATGAACATACGTGATTGTGGGGGGGAGATATTTCCGGCACAGCCTGTAACGTGACGGTTAGGAGCTTTATCTCTCTCCAAGATTTGATAAATGTCCCCACACGTGTGAGAAATAACAGCACACGTTACATATAGGTCACACAGCTCCAAGTCCTGCCTGCTGATTGGGAAAACTACATCTCCCAGCATGCTTCAGGCCAGGAAGGAAGCAGCGTGGGCCTGGGGATCAGCTGCCGCTGTCAGTAGTACTGATGCTGTTCGGCCTCTAGTATGGCTTTTTATAGAGCTGGCTGATGGGGGGGGGTTGGCAGATGGAAAGGAGCCAGTGACACAGGATGCCCTGCTCTGGGACTGTGGCTAATTAATCTGCAAAGGAGGAGGGGGGCTGGGTGGGGAAAGCATTATTTTTGCATTACTGTGCAGGTGGCTGGTGCAGCAACGTCGGCCTCTCATCCCCCGACTGCTCGGTTTAAATGCACTGGATTCAGCAGCGCTCAGTGAATCCCTGGAGAAGAGCTATATCGTGGCAGCTGCATCTATATCTTTCTGCTGACGCTGACGGAACCCGGCGAGGAAGCTGCAGAGAGATGTTTAATGAGCCCCACTGGGCGGTGCATTAAAAAAAAAAAAAAAAAATCTACGGCTTTGTGTCCGATCGTTGCAGATTTCTGGTTTCCGGGCCAGTGGGTTCCTCTCCGGACCTGAAGATGCCCTTTACCCGTCCGCGCTTCCAAACGTTCATAACACCTCCCCGTCCGAGAAGCCGCTCCGCTCATTTGCATGGACCCGCGTCACCGCCCTGCAAAGCGATTGGTCGCCGTGTTGCTGAAACGAAGGCTTACTTTTAACGATCGCTGCGGGATATTTTAACTTAACTCCATTTATTATTTATTGCATTGGAAATTCAAAAAAAGAAGCAGAACTTTTTGAAGCTAAAAGTGATCATCTGGAACTTTTTCCCCTGAGACCATTTAAATCCCCGAATACGGTCTCTGCTGGAAGAGCGGCTAAGATGGAGCGCCAGCGGGCCGAGATGTTGATAAAGATTGCGCGGGTGCGCCTCGAGTGCGGAAGGACGGGGGACGCACTGAATTATCTCTACCAGGCCCAAAGCCTTTACCCCACGCGGACTGCTGCGGCCCTGATACAGGCCATTCGCGGTGGTTACTTGGAAGCCGATGGCGCCTACTTCCAACCGACCCACGATGACTATGAGGAGGGTGAATGCTGGGGCAACCATAACCACTGTGCGGGCTGCGGGAATTGCGGCAGACCAGCTTGGCGAGAAGACGATGACGACGATGAAGAGGAGGAGGAGGAGCAGCAGGAGGAGGAAGAGGAGGAGAGAGTGACGCAAGGCTTTCAAGACAGTGAGGATTATTACAGCGTCCTGGGCGTCAGGAGGAATTCCAGCGAGGAGATGATTCGGAAGTCTTATCGGAAACTGGCGCTGCGGTACCACCCTGACAAGAACAGCTCTCCGGGGGCTACAGAGGCCTTTAAGGTGACTATGGATAGTGAGACACAGATAATGGTACTATGTACTAAGCCTTGGAGAGAGATAAAGTGGACGGAGGTAAAGTACCAACCAATCAGCTCCTAACTGTCACTTTACAGGCTGTTTGAAAATTAGTCAGGAGCTGATTGGTTGGTACTTTATCTCCATACAAGGCTTATGCTGGGTACACACTGGCCGACATATCGTGCTGCACAGCCTATGCCCAATATACACTTGCTGCACGGGCCGGCGGTGATTGACAGCTGAACTGGGTGGGCTCATGTAAATGCCCGCCCCTTTTGTGACATCAGTCACCGACGATCGTGCAGACTGTATGCAGAACATATGTTATCAGTCGATCTGCAGATATAATATCTATCAGGTGTGTACCCATCTTTAGTGAATAGACCCCTAAGTGATAAGACAGACCCAGATATCATGCCAGCCTGTGCCCTCAGTCTGAGATATGCAAAGAACAAGAACAAAAGTAAACTGGGGGAGAGATCGAGAGAGAGGGGGGAGAGGAGAGGGGGAGAATGAAAGAGGGAGAAAGGGAGAGAGAGAGGAGGTGGGGAGAGAGAGTAGGGGGGGAGAGGAGAGAGGGGGGGAAAGAAAGAGGGAGAGAGAAAGAGAGAGGGGGGGAGAGAGAGGAGAGAAAGAGAGAGGGGGGAGAGAGAGAGGGGGAGAGAGAGAGGGGGGAGGGAGAGGAGAGGGGGATAGAAAGAGAGGAGGGGGCGAGAGAGGGGGAGAAAGAAAGAGAGGGAGAAAGGGGGAGAGAGAAAGAGAGAGGGGAGAGAGAGAGGGGAGAGAGAGGGGGGAAAGAGAGAGAGGGGGGAGAGGGGGAGAAAGAGAGAGGGGAGAGAGAGAGGGGGAGAGAGAAAGGGGGGGAGAGAGAGAGGAGAGGGGGAGAGAGAGGGGGGAAAGAGATTGGGGGGAGAGAGAGAGTGGGGGGAGAGAGAGAGGGGGAGAGAGAGAGGGGGAGAGAGTGGGGGGAGAGAGAGCACTATCTCTGATGGTCAAGTATTTATTTTATTACATCATAAAATAATTTAGACAACACCACAGAGACAGATGATCAGACGTTACATACAGTATATGCTAATAACTATATCCTCTGCATCTCCTAATGTTTCTTGGATGTTGACTAAATATATAACTAAGGGCCTGATCGAGAGATACGCACAATGACAGTCGCTGCTGCGATTCCGTACACAGCGGACTTGTGAAAATATGCTAAGTACTCTGCCGCCGTCTTGTGTACAAAGACGCCCGCCTCCGGCGTCTCGCATCCGCCGCCTATATACAAATGCTAAACAAATCGGAAATATCGGTCGCGCAATCGAACCTCTGAGCATCCCTAGGCCATATTAGAATGTTTGTCTCACCTAACTGGCCGGGGCCTCTCCGGCTGCACACGATTTGGTGGAGGCTCACTGGCGCACGCTTGCGTTTTTTTTTGTAGCCACCCACCCGTTGCCTCCCCCCAAATGCTGACTACCTGTCACTCACTTTGCGAATAAATCCTCCTAACTAATCGCTGCGTGTGCGCAGTTCTGCTTTGACGCCTGCGCAGTAGCAAAAAAGAAAAAACGCTTCACGGCGACCGACGTTGGTACTGCATCCACTTCTGAATCAGGACCTAACTCTATAACTGCTATATCCTGTGGCTGCAGGACAGACTGTCAAAGTAGGCGTAGATCGTCATGAAAAGGTTTTTTAAATTTTTATTCTATTTTATTTTTTCCTTTTAATTTTAAACATATTAGTCCACCTCCAGTTCCAGTACGCATGCGCGAGACAGATAGCCCCCGGCACGTGCACCTCGGCGCAGACTGGTCCAGCAATGTGGCAAGTTAACCCTTACCGTTCTGGGCATATGATCACCAGGGCAGCTGAGTACAGCACAGTTGCTCTGGAGCTTTGGGCCTGATTCAGAGCCGGACGCAATTAGCGCTCGCTCGTCCAGAAAATAGGGGTGGCTATTCAAATGAACCGTTCACTCTTTGCGGTCTGTTCACGCCTCTAGGTCTGAACGAACGAACAAAACTTGCGGTCGTTTTTTTGAAAAATACACCCCCTGGCCGCTCGCATCCTACGTCATGTCCGCTATTTATTAGATTAATCGAGCACATCGAACAGGGTATGAACTGCTCGCTATTGTTGTGGTTGGTTTTTGCTACCGCTATATTGCGAGCAGTTCTGGCTATAAAATAACCCAGTGACGTGGTCAATGACGCTGCTGTATTAATTATGCACACCCTTAAAACGCCCGTTTTGACCTTTAAGCACGCCTGCGTTCGTATATCCACTCCCCGTTTTCAAGCACCTTCCCCTGTTACCACCCACATACGCCTCCTCCTGTCACTCAAAATAGCAGGCACTCGCTATATAGCGAACAAACGAATTTCAGCCGCACTGACTGGTTCGCACATGCGTATAACGATCCGTACGCATGCGCAGTTGGGCAACCATCGCTCGGAGCGAACGAGCGGCCGCTTACGAGCGGCTCTGAATCAGGCCCTTTGTACATAAGCAAATGGCATCGACAAGGGATGTTTTGTAGCTGGGTTTAATTAAACAATTGACAATGGGATGTTTTATAACCGTGTTTATTCACAGTTACTATATAGCGCAAATGTCCTTCCATAGCCATTAATGTAAGCATGGAGTCAGCCGGGGCCCTTCCACTGTCCCATCGGAGTCACACTGTGCATGTGTCAGGTGTCATTACCGATGGCGATCACAGTGAAGATTCATTTGTGCAGTGACTGACAGGGACCATTTGTGGGCGGCAACTCAAACGGAGGTGTGTTGTGACTGTGGGCCTGATTCAGAGCCGGACGCTATTTGCGCTCGCTCGTTCAGAAAAAGGGGCCGGCTATTTAAATTGAGCGCTCGCTCTTTGCGGTCTGTTGACGCCTCTACGTCTGAGCGAGCGAACGAAACATGCGCTCGCTATTTTGTAAAGACGCCCCTTGGTCGCTCGCATCATTCATCATCTCCACTATTTATTAGATTAATCGAGTACATCGAAAGGCGTCTGAACTGCTCGCAGTGCTTGTGGTTGGATTTTCCTACCGCAATCATGCGAACAGTTCAGGCTAAGAGACAAACAAGTGACGTGGCCGATGACGCTGCTTTGTTATTTATGCACACCCTTAAAACGCCCATTTTGACCGTTTGGCACGCCTGCGTTCGGATCTCCACTCCCCGTTTTCAAGCACCTTCCCCTGTTACCACCCACAAACGCCTCATCCTGTCACTCAAATTAGCAGGCACTCGCTATTTTGCGAGCGCTCGATTTCCGACCGCAATGACTGGTTGGCGCATGCACATTCCGACCCATATGCATGCGCAGTTGTGCGAACATCGCTTGGAGCTTACGAGCGGCTCTGAATCAGGCCCTGTGTTTGGGGCGTCCCATACGCAGTGAAATTGGCTCCAGCAGGGGCAAACGTCGGATTTTTAAGGGGGGGTTCCTAATATATATATATATATATATATATATATATATATATATATATATATATATATATACACACACACACACTGGCATATATATATATATATATACACACATATATAATTTGTATACATACATATAAGCACACACACATATATGCATATCACCCAACTTTTGAAGGCCGGGAAGAGGGACCCTTCGCGCACCTAAGGCGTGCGCATCCAAAAAGGGGGTGGGGCTTTCCAAAAAGGGGTGGGGCATCTAGAAACCTGGGCGGAGCCTCACAGCAACCCCCGGTTTACATCACTATAGGGGGCGTGCCCAGCACTCTCCGAGATGCTGGGCAGCCCCCCAGGCTCTCCCTACACTAGTGAACAGATGTCGTGCGCTCCGCCTCCTCCCCATTGACCCGCGAGATGGACGCTAATGTTGCGAGGGGGCGGGGCTTAATAACATGGTGGTGCTTGCTCTCCCCTCTGTCAGGGGGGGGGGGTTTCTGGGTACTCAGAACCCCCCCCCTGTGTGCGCTACTGCTCCAGCGTCTCAATTCCGACGCCCCCAATTTGCGTGATTCAGGAGGCCGATAATTTATTCAGGAGGCCGATAATCGATTGAGCTGCGACCGAGCTGGGTCCTGGTGCGCAGTGGCTGGGATTTGCTAAGCAGCCAGTGGGCGTCTCTATACAAATCCCAGCGGCTGAGACACTTGCCTCTTTTCACACGGCCGCTGCGTACAGATTCACACCTGCGGCCGCGGCATTAGCGTCCATCTTTGAATCGGCCCCGGTATATTTAAGTATACACGTGTCGCATATCCAATGAATCGGCGCAGCCTGCTGGTGCTTCCTAGTCACATTGCGACTTAGACGCATTTCTAGTGAAAAAAGACGAACAAAACACGCCCGGCGCTAGCAAAGTTTCACAGTGCACGGAGCGCTGAGAGGGGCTTTTTAACGCGACTGCAACAAGGATGTCTGACAGTTTAAACGCCATTACATAGGCGTGCATAAATTAGCCATTGTGACCTCATACGCATGCGTGTGAGGAGAGCCGCTGTAATTTACACAGGTCAGACCTGCCGCAGCATGGCTGGTCGATTGGCGTTACCGATATACGTGACGTCGTATGCAGATGAGAAGGCGCAGTGGGCGCCCCTATGCTCGGGTAAGCTTTGATACCTATTAGCATGTTTACGACCTGCGTACCGTGCGAAATCGCACCTGTGGGCAAATTAGCCGCCATCTCTGATTCAGGCCCCGAGTTCGCAACCACTTCTGCAAACTGCCGTAACACTCCCAGAATACGCCCATAAGGCGGCAAATCTCCGCGCTCCTGAAAAGCCACCTCCCAGTTGCCGCCCAGGAAAGCTTGTACATTTCTGATATTGTGCTTCTCATTCGCTATTGCGCCACTGAGCGTACACAATCGCTGGGCCGCGTGCGCTGTGCGACTTTTTAGCTACTTAGACGGTTGCACAGTTGGAAAATATCCACCATCTGTGCGAATATCAGTGCTGCGTGCAGCTCAGATTCAGGCTTCTAGGGGGATATTTACTAAAGTGAGAGTTTTTAGAAGTGTAGTTGTTGCCCATAGCAACCAATCAGATTCTACTTAACATTTAACTAGCACCTTCTAGAAGATAATAGCTAGAATCTGATAGGTTGCTATGGGCAACATCTCCACTTCTAAAAACTCTCACTGTAGTAAATATCCCCCTTAGTGTGGAGAAGGTGTAGATTAATGTTTTTGCAGTCAGGCTGTAGTAACGATGTGCCCGATTCAGAGGTGGAAGGACAAAGTGGACTTGCGGACATATGCTAATGACTTAGTTGATGTTCGGCGCCTCACATTCGCTGCTGTCGTGCAAAAGACATCGGAAACATCCGTCGCACGTCGAGCATCTGAGCAAGCCTATGCCGTCTCAGAATGTCCGCCTCAGCTACCGACGCCGGGGCCTCTCCTGCTGCGTGCGAATTTGCAATCACGGCCCGCCTGCGTATTTGTAGCCATCCCACGTTATCTCCCCCAAATGCTACCTGTTACTCGCTTTGCTAATACATCCTCACTGCGTCCGCCGTCTCCAATCCATATAAAAAAAGGGGGTAAAAAATTACCTCAGGAATACCAGAATGGCAGAGAGGTGCGTAAGCAGGACAGTTGCCAGGCAACAGCATCTAAGACAAATCAAAGTGTGGAACACATGACATTACGTGAACATGTTGGGGCTTATTCTGAGTTGGACGCAAAGGGTTGTGTCCGTGTGATGCCCTGGAAGCCTGATTTACTAACTTTGCGCTAAAGCCAGTTTCCGTCGGGTTAATGCATTTTACCGACGCTGGGAGACTGACGGCCAGCATCCCGATCGAAGGGTTGCCGGGCGCGGACAGCCGCGCGGGGGGGGGTGGTTAAGTTTAGGGCTCCCGGGGGGGACAGGGTTAGGCCCCCCCCCCGGGAGATTAGGGTTAGGCTAGGGGGAGGGAGGGTTAGGGCTAGGCACCCCCCAGGGGTTAGGCTAGGCATCGGGGAAGGGTGGGTTAGGTTTAGGCACTTAGAGGGGGGATTAGGATTAGGCACAGGGGGGAGGTTAGGGTTAGGGGGTAAAATTAGGTTTATACTTACCTGGGGACGATCGGGATTTCCTCCTCTGTCGGGCTGCCGCTGCTGGGATTTGAACCGCCGGCCGCGACGGTGAATCATGCCGATTCCGGGTTAGAATCGGGGTATGGAAGGGTCAAATTATAAAGGAAGCTTAGAAAGACTTGTTACTGTGGAAAAATGGTGCCTAAGAGGTGACAGAATTAAGAACAAATATATCTAAGATCAATACAAATATATGTGGAAGGAATCTTTACTGTAAGGGAGGTAAAGCCTGACATGTGTAGATGGAAAGCCGCCATTCCAAACATTAGCATCATTGGGGGCGCATGTGACAGGTCACTGATCTGTTTATTATGTATTTTGTCACCCCCATTTACATACCAAGTGCACAAAACTTCTACTTCAAAGTACGTTTGTGGGTTGCGTCCATACTGAATACCTTTTATGTCTTTTTTAGGTGATTGGGAAAGCATTTGCCGTACTCAGCGACCCAGCTAAGAGAAAACAATATGACGACTCGCAAGGCCGGACGCACGCAGCCACGGACCCAGACCTGACGACCGACGAGCTCTTTGATCTTTTCTTCAGGGGTCACTTTCCAGCGCGGGCAGCTTACGCCGGTCATCCACGAGAGCAAAGGCCAACTAGAAGAGACGAGGCTGGAAGACGGCAGAGGTGGTCATCCGACGAGGACACACAAGATAGGCCAAGATGGCAAAGGGAGGGCATGGGACAAGACAACAGTCAAGAAAGGAGATGGAGAGATGAGGTATATAATGAAGAGAGACGGCAATGGCAGTGGGAAAGAGAGCAGAAACAGGATGGTGGGCCACCAAAGTGCCAGAAAGAAGCCAAACGAGAAGCAGGAAGACCTAAAACTCAACAGGAAAGGAGAGAAGATGCTGGACGGTCAAGTCCAAAATGGTGGAATAAGAAGGGTCAAGAGACCAAAAAGTCAAGATGGCGTGAGGAAATGGAGAAGAACAATATCAGACGGCCTAGGAGACAGGAGGAAGAAGAAGGCGGACGCCCTAAAACGGCATACTCTGCCTTCATCCAGGTCTTGCCGGTACTGATCTTGGTGGTGGTATCTGTGGTGGCTCAGATGACTGCCAACAGTCCACCTTACAGCCTCCATCCTAGACCCTCTTTTGGCTTAACTATCTCCAGAGAGACAAGCAGCCGTGGAGTCCCTTATTACGTCGGCCACAATTTTCAGGCCCGTTACCGCGGACAAGCTCTGGTGGAGCTGGAGAGGGCGGTGGAGAAGGAGTACGCAGAGCAAGTACAAGCTGGATGCTGGAAGGAGAAACAGCAGAGGTCAGACCTTGCCAATCTGGCTCGGCTTTATGGAGATGAAAGACTCAGGGAGAAGGCCGACACCTTCAAGATGGAGAACTGCAGGAAGTTGTCGGACCTCATAGGCTTACGTAGGGGAGGCTGATAGTGTACAGAAAAGTGTGGTGGGGTCTGTCTACTGATCTTCAATAGGACTTTTTCACGGAACTGAGAACAAGACCCTATCAAACGCGTACAGTTCATATGAAAGCCAATAGGAATATTGCAAATATCTGCACCACTAAACCTAGAGATGAATAGGACTTCTACCATTTGTTAGCCTACTTGCCTGAGTTTTCCTCTCTTGTTTACTAAGTAGTTTGAACTGTCTTAGACATCTTCTGGGACGTATTATACTTTAGAGGTACCTTTTATGTAGATATTCCGCATACTGTGAATATAGACTCAAAATCTGCTGAACAAAGAAAGTGCCAAACCCTAATTTATTCCCTACACGAAGCCGCAGAACATTCCCTAACTGGACAGAAGAGGAAACACAGTTACGATGTAGCAGAACGGCTCTAACAGGTGTCAGACGATTCTTTTTTGGCAGAAATGTTGTATGTATGTGTCTATGTATACTTTTATTTATATTACGCTATATGTTGCACTCAGAGACTTACACTAAGCAGAACACAGAGCATTTGGAGTAGCAAAAATTTCATATTATATAGTACATCACAATAGGTAAGGTGATCTTGTCCAAAAAAGTACCTACAACACTAAGTAATTGGCTGGAGACTGGTGCAGCGTTGTTCGAAAACTGGGTGTTAAGTTAACAGAACGTAAACAAAATAGCATATTCACCCCCAAAAGCCTGGATTATACAGCATAAATAGCTCTCTGGACCTCATTCAGAGGCGGTCGCAAGAAGCGACCGCTCGTTCTGAATGAGGGAGGCCGCTTTCAATTTTAAGTGCGGCCTTCTGGTCGTTAGTTAAGCTGTGGGTTACCACCCACAGCTTAACGACCGACCAGGTTGATGGTCGCGATGGTGATCACCATTGCGACCATCAGGGCTTACGACGAGACCCTAGGGTTGGGTCTCTGCACTCGTAAGCCCCTGGGAGCTTCCTGCTCTGTTTGAGCAGGAAACTCCCCACTGACATCACTGATGATGTCAGTGCGGCCGCCCACAAAACGGTAGGCGTTCCTTAAGGAGTCTCTCTGTCGCTCCAGGGCTTGCGCACGCACAGTGCGGCCGCTGCGCGTGCACAGGACGAACCATCGAGTCGGTTACGAGCGCATCGGCTCTTGCGACTGACTGAATGAGGTCCTCTGTCTCGTGTGCGGAAAAAGAAATGCTGGCCTACGTAAGCAAAAGTATAATCTATACCCTGAGCACAGAGGATAGCTCCAAACTGCGCCATGGTGCATTCACAAATATCCTACCAGAAGTGATTCGCTAGCGCAGGCGACCGTCTTCCCAAAAATAATACGATATTCTGAGGTGCACTTGTGTTTGTCATGTGTTCGCAAGATGTCCTTACTATACTTACCCTACGTTAGAACACCTCTACCTTCCGCAGACCCACTCTACCGGCCACGGGCGGGCGTTAGGGCCAGAAGCCCACAAGTCGCCTTATGGGTACGTAATGCTTTCAGGGAATGTGCACAGCGTTTTTAGGCAAGATGAGCCGCGCTAACAGGCCTTGCGCTCACTCTGCACCAGCCGCAGAGATGACCATGTGCTAAGTCACCCATCACACGCAAAGCAGTCATCGGTTTCCACTTCCTAACACACAATAGACCGTCCAAATACTGCAGATGTACGAAGCCTTGGAGAGTGATAAAGTGGGGGTGGGATAAAGTTCCAATCAATCAGCTCCTGACTGTCATTTTACAGGCTGTGTTTGAAAAACGACAGTTAGGAGCTGATTGTGTGGCAATTTATTTCTCTCTACTTTATCACTCTCCAAGGCCTAGGGCCTGATTCAGCAAGGAACGCAGTTGCTAATACGCACGCAATCGGCCGATTGTTGCGTCCTGCGTATCATCGCAGTGCACGAACTAGCCATTGCGATTGGGACAGTGATCGCAGCGACTACGCAGACCCATCGAAGAGTGATTTCCAGAAAAGTGCCGTTTGTGGGTGGTGACGAAGGGGGGGGGGGGGTCGGGGGAACGCAGACGTGCCAGTGCGTTTCAACAGCGTTGCAGGGGCGTGCATAAATTATCCACTGCGATGCCCTACGCAGCCTGAGCCCTGATAGCGTGCGCGGATGTTAGCGATTTCTGAGTAAGGTCAGAGCTTGTGCAAGTGTGTGTGAGGCTACGATGGTAATCGATTGTACCGATGGTTTCGCAGACTTGTTAAACACTACGGAAGTGTGTAAGGTAAAGTGGGCGTTCTTATCTTGCGCTGAGATTGCATTGCGATCGCAATGGATTAGCATACTATCGCAGTTGTACACAATATTGCGTTCTGTAGTGAATCTGGCCCTTAGTACATCTGGCCCATAGTCATTAAAGTCCAGACTCCATACACAGGAAAAGCGGTTACTTAGGGGTCTAGTTGCTAAGCAGTGTTAGGAGACAGAGTGAATGGTGATAAGGTACCAGCCAATCAGCTCCTGTCATCTCACAGGCTGTGTTTGAAAAATGACAGTTGGGAGCTGATTGGCTGGTACCTTATCACCATTCACTCTGTCTCCTAACACTGCTTAGTAAATAGACCCCTTAAAGAGATAAAAATGTGAAAGCGTTATTCTCCAATGAGAGTGCATTAATTGCAGGAGTATTTGGGTTGGGGAGTAACATTTGTCTGTCAGGATGGACCCGCTACTGTGCCGATGTCATTAGAGACAGCATTCAGGGAAATATCCACTTTGTACTCCAGACGCGAGCGATTCGGTCCGGAGATCTGACGTTTAAGGGTAATTCCACCTTCAATATCCTAAGTAGAAGCAGAACTCAGCAGATGATGTAGCCGGGGTGCGGCTTTCGTGCGATACGGCCCATCCCCGTTCTGCTTGCTTCCTCACGCTGGCACCGTGTTCTCAGTGGGCGGCAGGAGAGAGAAGAGGGTACAAGGCACATATAGGGGGTCTTCCCTCATTTCTGCCAAACGATTCTCTCCTGCAGACCACCTGCCACATGCTGCCAGCGGAAGGCACGGAGCAGCACCACCACGCGCCAGCGAACGTGGGCATTGTTGGGTTTTATAAAATTACCTTATAAGAAACAGAGGACAGATGATGGACCACATTATTTAAGTAGTGCCAACCTAGAGCAAAGATGGAAGGCAGAAGTCACATGATTTGTCATTCACGGGAACCAATCAGATGATTGCTTTGAGAAGAAGATGAAGACGGGCTAATGAGAGCAATAATCTAGTTGCTAGCACACACAGCGTACATAATCGTTACCTGTCCATGCAATAATTGTTCCCTTACTTCTGCAAGAAATAAACTTTCTGTGTGACTCCAGACTGAGATACTTATAGAGGAACCCTGTCAATTACTTTACATACATATGGTATGTAACACATTAATATAACCATAAGTCATATCAAGAGAGACAGCACTGGCGTGTCTATTGTGGGTGCCCCCTGCACCCATATATTTATTATACGGGTGCAGGGTGTCCCGCGTCGGCCGGTTCGGCAGACTGAAATCACTGGGAAAATGGTGCGACGGCCATTTTCCCAGTGATCTATGCATGCGCCGCACTAGAGATGTCTTCAGGACGCCATGTTCCCGGAGACCTGCGCAGTAGAATCTGGCACAAATGCAGAGTCTACTGCACTGCCGGAGAGGAGGGGGTCCGCAGGGAGGCTGCACAAGGACCCCCTCCTCTCTTAAAACGCCCCTGAGACACAGATATCTCATAAGTCTGATATTCATATATAAGGAATATGGTAAAAATCAATATTTCATTTTATACAGCAACACATTGGAAACCCATGACGTAATTCTGCCAGTACAGATTATCCAGTCATGTCAACCTCAAAGGGAGAGGTGAACATTTAATTTCTAAGGGTCACCACCTTCGTACCCCACCATTCTGCTAGTTCCAGCTAAGAGTATAAAGAAAAACAAAAATTGTACACGTTTACCTGTAACATTAGATAAGAGCTGTCGTATCAATCGCTCTGTTCGTCTATAAAGCCTACAACAGGACTGTGCCACCTAGTGGCCTCACCAAGCAATAACTTAATCATCATTTACGGCTTCCAGTATAACGGTAAATAACTATAGAAATAACCCAGCATTAAGAGCCACTGATCATTGTAAGCGGAAACAAAAACACTGAGTTGTGAAAAGGAGGATACATGGAAACTTTATGCTATGTTGTCCACAAAGACAGCTATGAGAAATACTTTATTATCAGTTACTTAGATAGCGCTAGCATTTTCTGTGACACTTTACAATTGGGAAACAAAACAGCGAGAGAACAAGACTGGGTAATAACAGACAGAGGGCCTGATTCAGACCCACTCGCGAGCGCTGAGCACTCGCAAGTGGGTCGATGTTGGCCCAGTGCGCATGCGCACGAGGGAGCCGGCCCCGTCGTGCGCATGAATGAGACCCGGATAGCGACGGCCAAGCTGTCGCTCCGGGTCTCGCTACAAAGGGGGCGTGCTGTCGATGGTGAGTGACAGCACGCCCCCTTTGGTGGGCGTGCCGGGGGCGTGGCTGCCCAGACGGAGGCGTTCCCATGGGAACGCCTACCGTCTGGGGCCGGCCCCACTAACATCACTAGTGACGTCAGTGGGAGTGCTCTCGGCTCTGATAGAGCCAAAAGCACTCCAGGGCTTGCGGCAACGAGACCCTACCGCAAGGGTCTCGTAGCAAGCCTGATGGTCGCGATGGTCTTGACCATCATGACCATCTTTTAGCGGCCAGGAGGCCGCTCAAAAAAAACAGAGGGACGGCCCTGATTCAGAGCGAGCCAGAGGCCCTTATTCAATTTGAGCCGAGCCGCGTTAACGTGGCTCGGACTTTCCGCCGGCTTCGCCTGTTTCGTAGGCGTTAAAGTATCGCGCGCGTGCCCGCGTATCCCCGTATTCAATTTGAAAGTAGGCGAAAATGGGACCCGGCAAAACTTGGATCGGCGAAAACAAACGGGAATTTTTGGGAAAAAAATTGTAGGACCCCCCTAAAGATGTCCAGACCTCGGGGATCACTATGGTTACCCCCGTTTTTGCCTACAGAAGAAAGTCGGGGTTTTTAAATAGCCGCGGCTGGTGTTTTTTTCCCGACTTTGAAGAAGTGATGCAGAAGAGCATTTAGCTTTTTTTTTTCGTTCTTAAAAGTGGTCCCATCAAATTTGGGGTACATGAAAATGGGTACTATTATATTTTTAAGTCCCTAAAGGTAATTTTATAAATTCTGCAAAAATACACCTGCCGCTACTCTGCGCAATAAAAAAAACACCTGCCACATACTTGGGGACCCCACCAGTATTAATTTCATTAGTTTGGCTTTTTGTTTGACAATTTTTTTTTTGTCACCCCCTTTTTCAAAGTCAATTTTTGGGGTGCCCTTAATTTTTTTTTTTACTTTTTTTGACACAGATTACTTTTGGGGGACTGTCTGAAAGCTGCAAGGGGGTTCCTCAAATGTTGCACCCCCAAACCCCAATTCTGCACTTTTTAAAGCCTGCCATTCATAGGCGATACTTTACCGCCTATTACATTGCATTGACTTAACGCCTAGGCGGAAAGTCTTTCAAATTGAATACGGAGGAAAACTAAAACAGGCGATAATTACGTCATCGGCGGTAAATTACCGCGAATCTGAACTTAACGCCTCAAATTGAATACGGCCCAAAGTGAGAGGTAAGAGGGGGCGTGGTATGGTAAATCATTCAGAATGCAGACACCAGACTTTCACTATGGTCGGAATGTCGCCATTCGGTCAGCATGTTGAAAATGCCTCATTCCATTGACTTGTCAACTACCCCTAAACCTAACTGCAGCCTAACCCAAAACCTAACCGCAGCCTATCCCTAACCCTGACCACAGCTTAACCCTAACCACAGCCTAACCCTAACCACAGCCTAACACTAACCACAGCCTAACACTAACCACAGCCTAACACTAACCACAGCCTAACCCTAACCACAGCCTAACATTAACCACAGCCTAACCCTAACCACAGCCTAACACTAACCACAGCCTAACACTAACCACAGTCTAACACTAACCACAGCCTAACCCTAACAACAGCCTAACCACAGCCTAACACTAACCACAGCCTAACCCTAACAACAGCCTAATCCTGACCACAGCCTAACCCTGACCGCAGCCTAACCCTAACCACAGCCTAACACTAACAACAGCCTAACCTACAGCCTAACCCTGACTGCAGCCTAACTCTAACCACAGCCTAACCCTGGCCTCAGCCTAACCGCAGCCTAACACTAACCACAGCCTAACCCTGACCGCAGCCTAACCCTAACTACAGCCTAACCCTAACAACAGCCTAACCCACAGCCTAACCCTGACTGCAGCCTAACACTAACCACAGCCTAACACTAACCACAGTCTAACCCTAACCACAGCCTAACCCTGACCACAGCCTAAGCCTGACCACAGCCTAACCCTAACTACAGCCTAACCCTGACCACAGCCTAACCCTAACAACAGCCTAACCCACAGCCTAACCCTGACTGCAGCCTAACCACAGCCTAACACTAACCACAGTCTAACCCTAACCGCAGCCTAACCCTGACCGCAGCCTAACCCTGACCGCAGCCTAACCCTGACCGCAGCCTAACCCTGACCGCAGCCTAACCCTGACCGCAGCCTAACCACAGCCTAACCCTGACTGCAGCCTAACCCTAACCACAGCCTAACACTAACCACAGCCTAAACCTGACCACAGCCTAACCCTGATCGCAGCCTAACACTAACCGCAGCCTAATGGAGCGTACACACACGGTCAGATTTGTCAGACTTGTCAGATTTGTCAGATGAACGATTGAACGATTAAACGATTTGAACGATTTGAACGATTTTACCAAAGTTTTGAACGATTTGAACGATTGAACGATTTTTGACTGCATTAAAATGAATGGAATCGTCCAAGTCTGACTGCAAACACATCAGATATCAGAAATCGTTATCTGACCATCGGGAACGCGCATCGTTGATCGTCCATCGTTCAGGCATGTCAGATATGAACGATTTTCCTTCAGATATGAACGACTGAACGATTTTTAAATCGTTATCGTTCATATCTGAAGGAAAAATCTGATCGTGTGTATGCACCATAACCCTGACCGCAGCCTAACCCTGACCGCAGCCTAACCCTGACCGCAGCCTAACCCTAATATTGTCTGTCAACATTCTCAATGTTGGCATTCTGCTAGTGTCTACATTGTGAATGTCGATAGGCTGAACGTATACCGGTAAGAGGGCCCTGCTCACAAGCTTACAATCTATAGGGCAATAAGAGTGTGATATACAAGGGTAAGTGCTACATATTTCATATTGATCCAACCAGATTGCAGAGGTTAAACGTTGCTCAGCGGAGAGTGGCAGGAAATAGCGCCCCCTATCTTACACCAGACTGATAAGCGCATGAGTGGTTGCTTTGATGTAGCAGATTTTTACCCCTCAGTCACCTTACCGAATAGACCTCATGGACAGGCGCGCCTAGAGGGGGGGCACTCTGCCAACGCTGTTGGGGGCAGGGAGGGTCTGCAGGGCCCGTAACCATTGGAGGGCCAGGGTCCTGCAGCCCCCTCCCTGCCTCCGTAAAAGAATAAGGCACTTCGAGCAGGAAGAGAGAAGAGACTTGCTCCCCCCGCACCACCAGATCTGCCATCGGCACCTGGCCCCGTGCGGTGCGTTGATTTTTTGTAAGGAGGGGGTCTGGCCATACCTTCCCGAGTTGGCCATGTCCCCTTCCAGTACTGGGACCCTGCTCATGGACTGTATCATTTCCTTACCGTGTGAGTGAAAGGCTTGTGTGTATGCCGACGCCGGGACCCCCGACAGGTCCTCGCCGCACGATAGATCGGCTGGGTACACATCGTTAAATGTGTACCCGGCACATAACTTCTTCTGTGTGCCCAGAGAGCTCTTACCTGTTGCGCGGTGGTCGGGGACAAAATGTGAACCACGAAACGTGGACCCAGGCAGAAGGGAGCTGTGAGTTTGCCCATCTCTGATTCAGCCTTTGGCAAATGGCCACGTTACAGAAAAAGGGGCCTTATTCCTTCGGAAACAGCTGTTTGCGCATGATTGTAACTTGTAATTACCCCGCTGGGCCCATCCTGGGGATTTGTGAAATTCAGTTCCGGGAACGTGGGAAGTGATCATTGAAAATGAGTTACTGAGAGTTATTGAGAATAATGCGCCCGTTAGCTGAGATGAAGGCAATTGGGGCCGGGCGGTCACGCTAAGTTATTCCCCTGATACATACAAGACCCCACATTAAGAGACGAATTTTGAGGTTGATGGAGAAGTGTCGGCGTGTATTGGTGCCGCTATGAAGCCCTTCCCTGGTGTAAGTCTGTGCGCCCGAATGAGCAAGGGCTGAGACACCCACTTTCAACTCCATCACCATCAGCTTTGCATGTGACCCAGATTCAGGCCCTAAATGTGGTTGTCAAACCTACAGTGTATACCTCCTGGTAAGGTAGTTATTAGCTGAGGTAACCTTTCCTGCATGTCACACTATTATAGGACTTAGCTCATGCCTCCCAATACCGGAGAGGACGGGGTTGGAACATTCGTGTGCCTCACGACGCGCTAGGCCATGCACCCTGTTGCGCACATCTTGGGGCGTGACTGAGTGTCATGCCCCTGTTCTCGTTACGCTGGGTTCCTGGGTCATCCATTCACTTCTGATCTGCTATGCCCAACAGAGGTGGAAGAATTCCCCCCCCCCCCAATAGCAGTAGCAGATGCCCCCCCCCTCCAACAGTGGTGGCAGAGTGCTCCCCCCGAACAGCAGACAAAGTTCCCCTCCCCCCAAGAGCAGCCACCTGGGGCTCTTTAGCAGTATCAGTTTAAGGGCCAGTGGAGGCCTTTTCCCATATTACATTTATACGGATAGGAAAGGCCCAAAGAGGGGACGGTTTGGAAGGGAAGGAGGCCGGGCCCCAGGGGTTCTGGTAGAGAAAGTGGCACCATTGCAGACCCTCCAACATGACCCGTTCCATTGTTATCATTATCATTGCTCTGCTCCTAGACTTCCCTCCTAATGTATGATTGCAGCCACCTGTGGTGAAACACCTGTCTCATCCATTACCTAGTTCATCACAGGTGGCTGCAATCATACATTAGGTGGGAAGTCCAGGAGCAGAGCATTCAGTGTAACCAACTCTGAAATGGAAAACAAGCAACCTATAAGCAAAAAACAAGCCCAACACAATCCTAAAAAGCCCAATAAAAAAGCCCAATGTATGGGGGTGTCTCTTTGTCCTCATCCTGCCTATCTTCCTTTATTCCTCCTCTTCTCTAACCTACATATGTTAGTGTGTGCACAGCCTTATTATCTGCCTATATTACTCTTCTCCCTCTACACCAGCCGCCATATTCTTACCTCCTCCCTCTTTTCATACCTCATTCCCTTGCCAGTCTTCAGCTGGGTACACACTTGCCGATGTGTGCCCAGCGATGCGACGCCCGACCACGCAATATATATCGGGCGGTCGATACATACTGCACGATGTGGTGTCCAAACGTCCGATATCTTGGGCACCAGCCCAATCCACTATGCCAGCGTCGGCATCTGGGTCGTTCCATCGGCCGACGGAACGACCCCGATGGACGACCCGCAAGAGTGCGCAGGGTCATGTATAGTGGGTACACACTGGCCGATGTGGACGATATGTCAGCCCAATCAGCAGGATCAGGCAACATATTGTCTAGTGTGTACCCACCTTTCCTTTACCGGACTCTTCTTCTCCGCATTTCTCTCACCCCTCTTCCTTACCGCCTTCATTCCTGTCACCTGTCTAATTCCATTATCCCCTCACTATAACAGCCTCAGTCATTATAACTCACCCCCATGTACCTGCCTCATTTCCATCATCTAGTTTTCCTCTCCTTCATGCCTGCCCCCTCCAACTTCACCCTGTACCCAGCTACTGCCCTCTATACCCCAGACACAACCATCCCCCCTCCATCAGTCACTACCAGTGCAAAACACACACATCACACACACAGTTACTTACCTCTAGAGGTGCCTCGGCAATGCACACACACTTACTTACCCCTAGGGGTGCCTCGGCAATGCACACACACTTACCCCTAGGGGTGCCTCGGCAATGCACACACACACACACTTACTTACCCCTAGGGGTGCCTCGGCAATGCACACACACACACTTACTTACCCCTAGGGGTGCCTCGGCAATGCACACACACACACTTACTTACCCATAGGGGTGCCTCGGCAATGCACACACACTTACTTACCCCTAGGGGTGCCTCGGCAATGCACACACACACACACACTTACTTACCCCTAGGGGTGCCTCGGCAATGCACACAAAAAAATAAGCCCCAAAACAAGCAACAAGCTACTTCCAAATAAAAGAAGCCCAATTCCGCTTGTTATAAGTTGACTTGGCAACTATGAGAGCATTGTGTACCTAATGGAATGGTTAGGTCTAGACTGATGGACCTGTGACGTCATACCCACGTGACCCGGCCTCAAAGGGGGAGGGGCGGGGATGCTAACGGGGGACCAAAAGTGTCCCCTTGCGGGCTCGCTGCGCTCGCCACGCTTCGGGCACGGTGGCTCGCCACAAATATTTGTTCCCCCTCTATGCCCTAGTGGATGGCAACGCAAGAGCGGTCCAGCCTCCTGCAGCGGTCATGTGGTGGATACGTCACAGAGGTCCTTTAGCCACATAGAAAATGGTAGCAACCCTAATGGAATGGGTCATGTTGGAGGGTAGGCCATTGTATGAATTGACCCCAGCCAGTAAAGGTTGTCCATTGTATCTGCCAACCTATATCAGCCTTTTAAGTGTGATAATATTCTATTTATAATATAAAGTTATATTTATAGTTAAGTAGATATAATTTACCAGCCATCTTTGTACACCACTTTCTAATAACTGCTTGTTATTCCGCCATCTTGCTACACCCAATTGATCCCGGCAACCAATCACGTAGACTAGAGCTGGCAATCTTTGTACACCTATATATATATCTTCTGTAGCGCGCCAATGCGCCATATTGACACACCCAATTGATAGCCACCACGCAGCATACCAGACGCTCCCACCAGACGTCCCCTCCATCTTTCTACACCCATAACGACGCACCGCCTATGCTGGGACACTCCCGCCATGTTTGTACACCCATGACGACGCGCCTATGCTGAGACATATCCGCCATCTTGGTACTCCCCCCCGCGGTATCGCGTTGCTTTGTCTCAGGCTCCTCCTCCTCCGCCGGCAGCAGCAGCAGAGACAGTGGAAGAATCATGGCGGCAATGAAGATGCTGAGTCCCGGGGCAGCGGCTCTGACCGGCGGGGACCCCTTGGAGTTGGACTGGATGAGCCGCGAAGTCACCACCGGGGTGAGTACGGGCAAGGGGGCGCTGTGGGGCGGGCTGGGGAAGTACGCGAGGCCGCGGGGAAGCCGGGTGGCTAGGCCGGTGATGCAGCAGTGTCATGGGCCAATAGGGCAGCCGGGGCTGATAATGGGTGATGGGAGCCCCGGGGCTCGTTGGCTGCTGTATGACTATAAGCCACAGGGTGTGCTGGGACATGTAGTGCCTCAGCAGGTGGAGAGTCTCAAGGACCGTGTAAGCTGGGACATGTAGTGCCACAGCTGGTGGAGAGTCTCAGTATGACAAGGTGTGCTGGGACATGTAGTGCCACAGCTGGTGGAGAGTCTCGTAAGCTGGGATATGTAGTGTCACTGTGGGTGGAGAGTCTCAGTATATTTGGGTATGCCGGGACATGTAGTGCCACAGCCGATGGAGAGTCTCAGTATGACAGGTTGTTCTGGGACATGTAGTGCCACAGCCGATGGAGAGTCTCAGTATGACAGGTTGTTCTGGGACATGTAGTGCCACAGCCGATGGAGAGTCTCAGTATGACAGGTTGTTCTGGGACATGTAGTGCCACAGCCGATGGAGAGTCTCAGTATGACAGGTTGTTCTGGGACATGTAGTGCCACAGCCGATGGAGAGTCTCAGTATGACAGGTTGTTCTGGGACATGTAGTGCCACAGCCGATGGAGAGTCTCAGTATGACAGGTTGTTCTGGGACATGTAGTGCTACAGCCGGTGGGGAGTCTCAATAAGAGTGTATGCTGGGACATGTAGTGCCACAGCCGATGGAGAGTCTCAGTATGACAGGTTGTTCTGGGACATGTAGTGCCACAGCCGATGGAGAGTCTCAGTATGACAGGTTGTTCTGGGACATGTAGTGCCACAGCCGATGGAGAGTCTCAGTATGACAGGTTGTTCTGGGACATGTAGTGCCACAGCCGATGGAGAGTCTCAGTATGACAGGTTGTTCTGGGACATGTAGTGCCACAGCCGATGGAGAGTCTCAGTATGACAGGTTGTTCTGGGACATGTAGTGCTACAGCCGGTGGGGAGTCTCAATAAGAGTGTATGCTGGGACATGTAGTGCCACAGCCGATGGAGAGTCTCAGTATGACAGGTTGTTCTGGGACATGTAGTGCCACAGCCGATGGAGAGTCTCAGTATGACAGGTTGTTCTGGGACATGTAGTGCCACAGCCGATGGAGAGTCTCAGTATGACAGGTTGTTCTGGGACATGTAGTGCCACAGCCGATGGAGAGTCTCAGTATGACAGGTTGTTCTGGGACATGTAGTGCCACAGCCGATGGAGAGTCTCAGTATGACAGGTTGTTCTGGGACATGTAGTGCTACAGCCGGTGGGGAGTCTCAATAAGAGTGTATGCTGGGACATGTAGTGCCACAGCCGATGGAGAGTCTCAGTATGACAGGTTGTTCTGGGACATGTAGTGCCACAGCCGATGGAGAGTCTCAGTATGACAGGTTGTTCTGGGACATGTAGTGCCACAGCCGATGGAGAGTCTCAGTATGACAGGTTGTTCTGGGACATGTAGTGCCACAGCCGATGGAGAGTCTCAGTATGACAGGTTGTTCTGGGACATGTAGTGCCACAGCCGATGGAGAGTCTCAGTATGACAGGTTGTTCTGGGACATGTAGTGCCACAGCCGATGGAGAGTCTCAGTATGACAGGTTGTTCTGGGACATGTAGTGCCACAGCCGATGGAGAGTCTCAGTATGACAGGTTGTTCTGGGACATGTAGTGCTACAGCCGGTGGGGAGTCTCAATAAGAGTGTATGCTGGGACATGTAGTGCCACAGCCGATGGAGAGTCTCAGTATGACAGGTTGTTCTGGGACATGTAGTGCCACAGCCGATGGAGAGTCTCAGTATGACAGGTTGTTCTGGGACATGTAGTGCCACAGCCGATGGAGAGTCTCAGTATGACAGGTTGTTCTGGGACATGTAGTGCCACAGCCGATGGAGAGTCTCAGTATGACAGGTTGTTCTGGGACATGTAGTGCCACAGCCGATGGAGAGTCTCAGTATGACAGGTTGTTCTGGGACATGTAGTGCTACAGCCGGTGGGGAGTCTCAATAAGAGTGTATGCTGGGACATGTAGTGCCACAGCCGATGGAGAGTCTCAGTATGACAGGTTGTTCTGGGACATGTAGTGCCACAGCCGATGGAGAGTCTCAGTATGACAGGTTGTTCTGGGACATGTAGTGCCACAGCCGATGGAGAGTCTCAGTATGACAGGTTGTTCTGGGACATGTAGTGCCACAGCCGATGGAGAGTCTCAGTATGACAGGTTGTTCTGGGACATGTAGTGCCACAGCCGATGGAGAGTCTCAGTATGACAGGTTGTTCTGGGACATGTAGTGCTACAGCCGGTGGGGAGTCTCAATAAGAGTGTATGCTGGGACATGTAGTGCCACAGCCGATGGAGAGTCTCAGTATGACAGGTTGTTCTGGGACATGTAGTGCCACAGCCGATGGAGAGTCTCAGTATGACAGGTTGTTCTGGGACATGTAGTGCCACAGCCGATGGAGAGTCTCAGTATGACAGGTTGTTCTGGGACATGTAGTGCCACAGCCGATGGAGAGTCTCAGTATGACAGGTTGTTCTGGGACATGTAGTGCCACAGCCGATGGAGAGTCTCAGTATGACAGGTTGTTCTGGGACATGTAGTGCTACAGCCGGTGGGGAGTCTCAATAAGAGTGTATGCTGGGACATGTAGTGCCACAGCCGATGGAGAGTCTCAGTATGACAGGTTGTTCTGGGACATGTAGTGCCACAGCCGATGGAGAGTCTCAGTATGACAGGTTGTTCTGGGACATGTAGTGCCACAGCCGATGGAGAGTCTCAGTATGACAGGTTGTTCTGGGACATGTAGTGCCACAGCCGATGGAGAGTCTCAGTATGACAGGTTGTTCTGGGACATGTAGTGCCACAGCCGGTGGGGAGTCTCAATAAGAGTGTATGCTGGGACATGTAGTGCCACTGTGGGTGGAGAGTCTCAGTATAATGGGGTATGCTGGGACATGTAGTGCCACAGCAGATGGAGTGTCTCAGAATATGACTTATGCTGGGACATCTACAACAGTTACAGAGGACTTTGTTACCTACATATGTGCAGAGACTAAAGGTGCGCACACACGCAGCGATTTTTAGAACGACTGAACGATAACGTTATCGTTCAGTCGTCCAAGAAACCGTTCAGTTTCAGCCCCAAAACGATGACTGATAACTACCAATGCGCGCTCCCGTTTGTAGTTGGTAGTTAATGTTCATCGCCCGAACCTCCCGTCCAGCCTGACGATATTGTCAGGTTGAACATGTTCGGGGATGAGGGAGGGAGCCGGCACTGAGCGGTATCGTTCTTCATTTCGTTCAGTGTTTGTGCTCAGGGTCATTACCAACACCGAGCCCACCCCTGCCGGGGACACACGGGACGATTTAATTCATGGAGCGAATCGTCCCGTGTGTATGCACCTTAAGTTTAAATCGGTTGACACTGCGGTTTGTGAGTGTATGATGTAAATAGCGTTCCCGCTAGGCTGTTTTAGCGGGGCGCCCTGCTCGATTTCAAAAGGGCAGAATGCGCACTGCCCTTTTGGCGGCACCCTGCTAAATTAACTTTCCGGGTGCCTTCCCCACACGCGGGCTGCAGTGTCCCGCGGGTGGGAAAAGTGGTGCAGCGATCACCGCCGGTAAATAAATGGCGGGCGCATGCGGCATCTATTAACAGAGAAGGAAGAGCTTGGTGGCAGCCTGGCGTAGAGTGACCACTATGTAAATATACTTACATATGTGTGTGTGTATGTAATATATCTATATTAACACTCTGAGGTGCCAAAAGTCATGGGATAGCAGTATGTAATGGTAGGTGGTGCCACCGTACTGTGACGTCTTGGAAATGCCCAGACCTGCATCAGTTGTAATCTGACATCATGAGTCAGTTTGAACACCGGCTAGGCTGCTCATGGCAAGGCGGCGTGAATTATCGGAGTTCGATTAGGGCATGATGGTGAGTGCTCGGCTGATTCTGTTTCCGAAGTTGTGTGGACATTAATCATTCCTCGATCTACAGTGTCATGTGTGTACTGGAAATACATCAATGGAAGGCATTACCACCCACCGTGGACAGCACAGTGACCGACCAGCGGTGCTTAATAATCATGACCAGGGGCATCTGACTAGAATTGTCCATGATAACAGACAAGTGACACTGCCTCCCATCACATCCACATTCAGTGCAGGAGGTACCAGATGCATATCCAGCAGGCCAGTGCAGCGTTCCTTAGCTTCCATGGGATGGTCCACTGGTCCATCTGAACACATCATTGACTGGTAACTGCTACCCTGCATTGCTTGATGGCCATTTGCAGTCATTCATGGACTTCATGTACCCCCACAAAGATGGAATAATGAAGCAGGATAATGCACCGTGTCATCGGCCCCAAGTTGTCCAGAATTGGTACGAGGAGCATTCTGGAGAGCTTCACAATAGTTGTCACCACCACGTTTGCCCGACATGAACCCAATGAAGCGTTTATGGGACATGGTGGAGAGGGATCCATTCACACCCAAGACCCTGCACCTACAAATATCAGGGAGCTGTGGGAAGCTATCCGGACGGCATGGGTCATCATTTCTCCAGAGGTCTTCTGTCCTGTTGTGGAATCGATGTTACGTTGAGTTTCTGCACTTCCCCAGGCTAGTGGGGGTCCTACACGATACAGGGCATCTCTCCCATGACTCTTGGTACTTCAGTGTGTGTGTGTACTAGTAATATGGCACCCCAGTTCACCCCCCTCCCTCTATACTTTTCCCCCGTTTCCGGTGCAATGGTCCTCCCCTCCCGGTGATCTATCTCGTCTCCCTTGCTTCAGTGGAAGCCGTTAGGAAGGGGGAGGGGTCAGTGGCACATGACGCTGACCCAAGCCTCACTTTCCCACAACGCGTTTCTCCATTCCCCTGCAGTGGGAGCTGTTGGTGCCAGCACAAGGCTGTCTGGAGTCAGACATGCTCACACTATATGTGTACAAGTAGCTATGGGGTTGGGTAGAATGCAGACCGAGACCGGTCCCTGATTTGCCCGGGTGCATATGACAGCAGGGAACAGAACCCGGGATAGGCTGGAGATATTGGGAGGGAGCTCTTAGCTTATTTATATTACTTGCAGGTAATGTCACCGGATAGATTAGGAGCTGACATCACACAGGCAGTACATGCGGCACTGAGAGCGGCCATTTATGCTGGAGAACCATAGAGAGGACGATGTATACTTTAGATGGTCAGCTCTTTGGGCTAGTGCTATGTTTTTGTGAACGCAGTTTGATTGTATAATCTGGGGCATATATATACAATTCACTCTAGCTCCGGCGGCAGGCAGGGCGCCGGAGCTAGAGAGGGGAACCTTGTGCGCACGCACGAAAAGGGGGCGTGGTCATGAAAAGGGGGCGTGTCTATAAGACGCGTCCCCTTTTCGTCATACTTGGGGGCGTGCCTGGCGCTTACGGACATGCCGGGCAGCCCCCAAGCGCTGCAGAAAGGGAGAATAGATGCCGGGCGCATGCGCCCGGCGTCTATTCTCCGGCGGTGACCGGGTCACCGCATGTTTGTCCACCCGCGGGACACTGCATCCCGCGGGTGAGAACGGCTCCCGCAGGCTGTGAGGACAGGGTGCTTTTTGCCCTCCAGAAGGAGGGCAGGGCGCCGCGCCCCGCTAAAACAGCCTAGCGGGAGCGCTAATACTTTGTTGTCATGCAGGTATTCTGTGGTTTGTGCTGCCAGTTTGTTTAAAGCACAGGGTCTCAAACTCGGTCCTCAGGACCCCACAAGCAGTGCATGTTTTCCAGGTCTCCTCACAGAATTACAGTGTGAAATAATTAGCTCCACCTGTGAATCTTTTAAAATGTGTCAGTGAGTATTGACTACACCTGTGCACCTGCTGGGTGACCTGGAAAACATGCACTGTGGGGTTCTGAGGATAGAGTTTGAGAACCCCTGGTTTAAAGGCATTGTACAATTTGGAATAACAAAGTGTACCCCCCAAATCTACGCCTGGCTCCGCTCCCCTGCTCCGCGAGCAGCATTGCCAATAATAATTATTGTAATCATGGGACCAGTGTTTATTTTTAGTCAGAATTTTTGTCGACAAAATTATCGACTACTATATATTATTTTGAGGACTAAATTGTAATGATAACGGAATTTATGACAATCTCTGAATTTTAAATAAGTCATTAAAAGTAAATTTAAAATCCTTGTCAAAATTAACACTGGTTCTAACAAAGTGAAGGCATTAATTTATATAACTCATTCTCACTGAGCCTAAGGGCCCCATTCATCATTGGAGGCAGTATGGCCCTTGATGATGACGTATCCATTTTCGCTGCGGGGGATACTTAACACGCATTTTATCATTGCTCCGGTGCAGGGAAAAGCAGCTGTCCCTGCGATTTTTAGCGCAGCTACAGAAGGTTCTGCCTTACTTACCTGGCCCCTGTCGCCGCTTGTATGCGCTGGGGAGGCAGTGAGGAGGCGGCGGCGGAGGGATTCCTCTCTTCGCATCCCCGGAACTCCTTTCCATAGGAAGCAGAGGGGTTAGAACAAGCGGCATCTGAAGAAGGAGCTTGTTCTGCATGCAGACTCCGGAAACTTCCAGCTTTCAGAATTTGCTGTATATGGGGTGGTCCTGTTCAGACCCCTGGTGATGAACGTCCCGGTAACCTAAATATGCGGATACGGGCTATTTATCATTTGATGAATCTTTAGAGAAGTTCTTCAGTAATATCCATTACAGTATCATTAAACTATAAAAACTGACTAAAGGTGCGTGCACACGGTACGTTTAAAAGATATGAACGATAACGATGTCGATCATATCGTCGTCATTCATATCGTGCATTTTTCGGTGCCCAAAGACCTGCGGTGCACGGGCACATATGGACGATATTCCGTCTTTATATCATCGTGCTTGCCTTAAGATACCTGGGGGGCTGTATCAAACCTTGTAAAGAGTGGAGACATTACCCATAGCAACCAATCAGCTTCTAGCTAACGTTTTATAGAATGTACTTGATACATGATAGCTATAAGCTGATTGGTTGCTATGGACAATTTCTCCACTTTGGAAGGTGAGACGTCGGCCCGTGCACAGTCTCAGTGGGGACATTCCCCCCCATGCATAGAGTGGTCTCCCAGGGAAGGGGGAGTGACACAGTCCTGCCTGATGATGTAACGGCATGGCTGAAAGCTATCAGTAAATATTGCAGGATGGCGCCTACAAGTCACCTGAAGGTGGATACCCCCTTATATAAGCATTACACTTACACTCCTCCTGTGATACATCTAGGAAAATCCCCAGAGAACACCCCCCGGGGGGCTCCTAACTACCCAAATATTTCCTTCTTTCTTTGCAGACGACGATCATGGCTGTAGAGTTTGATGGCGGCGTGGTCATGGGCGCTGATTCCAGGACGACCACTGGGTACGTACGGTGACGATGATTCACATCACAGATTGTATATCGCCAGCTGGTTATGTGTAGAGTGGCATAGCGCCATTGTGTACTGAGACGCACGTCTTTCCTCTGCGCAGGGCGTACATCGCCAACAGAGTGACGGACAAGCTCACCCCTATACACGACCGGATATTCTGCTGCCGTTCCGGCAGTGCCGCAGACACCCAGGCCATCGCCGATGCCGTCACTTACCAGCTGGGCTTCCACAGGTAACGATTTTAAGAATCTTTCATAGCAGTTCTGTCTGTATATAGTGGTCTAATATATACTGTACTATATAATATATACTGAGGAGAACGTTGTGATTGTGCATAAAGGGCCGGGTGTGTCCTGATCTTGTACCCGTGTTCCCTCCAGCATTGAGCTGGGCACCCTGCCCCTCGTACACACGGCGGCCAATCTATTCAAAGAGATGTGCTACAAGTATCGGGAGGATCTCATGGCCGGGATCATCGTAGCTGGGTGGGACCAGAGGAAGGGCGGCCAGGTGAGGTCTCCTGTCTGTCTGTCTGTCCCCCTACTGTGTGTATATATGTGTCCCCCTACTATATGCGTGTCTGCCTCTTCCTGCAGGTGTACACCGTGCCCATGGGAGGGATGATGGTCCACCAGCCATTCTCTATAGGAGGTTCCGGCAGTTCCTACATATACGGCTTCGTGGATTCCACATACAAATCAGGAATGACAAAGGAAGAATGTCTGAAATTCACAGCCAACGGTAAGTACATCACATCCAGGTACATTACTCCTACATAGTCTGTATCCCTATACCTTCCCCCTGCCGGGTGACACAGACAGAAGGGGGCTATGAGCCTGTCCCTCCCCCTGCAGGGTGACACAGACAGAAGGGGGCTATGAGCCTGTCCCTCCCCCTGCAGGGTGACACAGACAGAAGGGGGCTATGAGTCTGTCCCTCCCCCTGCAGGGTGACACAGACAGAAGGGGGCTATGAGCCTGTCCCTCCCCCTGCAGGGTGACACAGACAGAAGGGAGCTATGAGTCTATCCCTCCCCCTGCAGGGTGACACAGACAGAAGGGAGCCATGAGTCTGTCCCTCCCTCTGCAGGGTGACACAGACAGAAGGGAGCCATGAGTCTGTCCCTCCCCCTGCAGGGTGACACAGACAGAAGGGGGCTTTGAGCCTGTCCCTCCCCCTGCAGGGTGACACAGACAGAAGGGGGCTATGAGTCTGTCCCTCCCCCTGCAGGGTGACAGATAGAAGGGAGCTATGAGCCTGTCCCTCCCCCTGCAGGGTGACACAGACAGAAGGGAGCTATGAGCCTGTCCCTCCCCCTGCAGGGTGACAGAGACAGAAGGGAGCTATGAGTCTGTCCCTCCCTCTGCAGGGTGACACAGACAGAAGGGAGCTATGAGTCTGTCCCTCCCCCTGCAGGGTGACACAGACAGAAGGGAGCTATGAGTCTGTCCCTCCCCCTGCAGGGTGACACAGACAGAAGGGAGCCATGAGTCTGTCCCTCCCTCTGCAGGGTGACACAGATAGAAGGGAGCTATGAGCCTGTCCCTCCCCCTGCAGGGTGACACAGACAGAAGGGAGCTATGAGCCTGTCCCTCCCCCTGCAGGGTGACACAGACAGAAGGGAGCTATGAGCCTGTCCCTCCCCCTGCAGGGTGACAGTGGGGTGTAATAACGAGGTGTCTTTGCCATGTGGGGTAATGTCTGTGTGTGTGTGTCTTACAGCTCTTGCTCTGGCTATGGAGCGGGATGGATCCAGTGGGGGCGTCATCCGTCTCGCCGCCATCACAGAAGCGGGGGTAGAGCGACAAGTTATTCTCGGTAACCAGCTACCTCAATTCCCAGTCTCCTGAGAGCGCCCCATATACCCCCCTGTATGTTCAGCTGTTATGTTTTGTTACTAGGATGATATTACACAATAAAGACCGATTGTAATCCATTGCCAAGTGTCTGTCACCCAGCGTTGTACATGGTGATTGCCTGGGGACTGCTGCAGCGACTGAGCCCCACACACCGGCATGTAATATAGTCTGTATGAGCGACTGATCCCCACACACCGGCATGTAATATAGTCTGTATGAGTGACTGAGCCCCACACACCGGCATGTAATATAGTCTGTATGAGTGACTGAGCACCACACACCGGCATGTAATATAGTCTGTATGAGCGACTGAGCCCCACACACCGACATGTAATATAGTCTGTATGAGTGACTGAGCCCCACACACCGGCATGTAATATAGTCTGTATGAGCGGCTGAGCCCCACACACCGGCATGTAATATAGTCTGTATGAGCGACTGAGCCCCACACACCGGCATGTAATATAGTCTGTATGAGTGACTGAGCCCCACACACCGGCATGTAATATAGTCTGTATGAGTGACTGAGCCCCACACACCTGAGCGACTGAGCCCCCCACTCCGGCATGTAATATAGTCTGTATGAGCGGCTGAGCCCCACACACCGGCATGTAATATAGTCTGTATGAGCGGCTGAGCCCCACACACCGGCATGTAATATAGTCTGTATGAGCGACTGAGCCCCACACAGCGGCATGTAATATAGTCTGTATGAGTGACTGAGCCCCACACACCTGAGCGACTGAGCCCCCCACTCCGGCATGTAATATAGTCTGTATGAGCGGCTGAGCCCCACACACCGGCATGTAATATAGTCTGTATGAGCGGCTGAGCCCCACACACCGGCATGTAATATAGTCTGTATGAGCGGCTGAGCCCCACACACCGGCATGTAATATAGTCTGTATGAGCGACTGAGCCCCACACACCGGCATGTAATATAGTCTGTATGAGCGACTGAGCCCTACACACGGCATGTAATAGTCTGTATGAGCGGCTGAGCCCCACACACCGGCATGTAATATAGTCTGTATGAGCGGCTGAGCCCCACACACCGGCATGTAATATAGTCTGTATAAGTGACTGAGCCCCACACACCGGCATGTAATATAGTCTGTATGAGCGACTGAGCCCCACACACCGGCATGTAATAGTCTGTATGAGCGACTGAGCCCCACACACCGGCATGTAATATAGTCTGTATGAGTGGCTGAGCCCCCTGCACACCGGCATGTAATATAGTCTGTATGAGCGGCTGAGCCCCCGCACACCGGCATGTAATATAGTCTGTATGAGCGGCTGAGCCCCACACACCGGCATGTAATATAGTTTGTATGAGTGACTGCGCCCCCCACCCCGGCATGTAATATAGTCTGTATGAGCGACTGCGCACCCCCACCCCGGTATGTAATATAGTCTGTATGAGCGACTGAGCCCCACACACCGGCATGTAATATAGTCTGTATGAGTGACTGAGCCCCACACACCGGCATGTAATATAGTCTGTATGAGTGGCTGAGCCCCCTGCACACCGGCATGTAATATAGTCTGTATGAGCGGCTGAGCCCCCGCACACCGGCATGTAATATAGTCTGTATGAGCGGCTGAGCCCCCGCACACCGGCATGTAATATAGTCTGTATGAGCGGCTGAGCCCCACACACCGGCATGTAATATAGTCTGTATGAGCGACTGAGCCCTACACACGGCATGTAATAGTCTGTATGAGCGACTGAGCCCCACACACCGGCATGTAATATAGTCTGTATGAGCGACTGAGCCCCACACACCGGCATGTAATATAGTCTGTATGAGCGACTGAGCCCCACACAGCGGCATGTAATATAGTCTGTATGAGTGACTGAGCCCCACACACCTGAGCGACTGAGCCCCCCACTCCGGCATGTAATATAGTCTGTATGAGCGGCTGAGCCCCACACACCGGCATGTAATATAGTCTGTATGAGCGGCTGAGCCCCACACACCGGCATGTAATATAGTCTGTATGAGCGGCTGAGCCCCACACACCGGCATGTAATATAGTCTGTATGAGCGACTGAGCCCCACACACCGGCATGTAATATAGTCTGTATGAGCGACTGAGCCCTACACACGGCATGTAATAGTCTGTATGAGCGGCTGAGCCCCACACACCGGCATGTAATATAGTCTGTATGAGCGGCTGAGCCCCACACACCGGCATGTAATATAGTCTGTATGAGTGACTGAGCCCCACACACCGGCATGTAATATAGTCTGTATGAGTGACTGAGCCCCACACACCTGAGCGACTGAGCCCCCCACTCCGGCATGTAATATAGTCTGTATGAGCGGCTGAGCCCCACACACCGGCATGTAATATAGTCTGTATGAGCGGCTGAGCCCCACACACCGGCATGTAATATAGTCTGTATGAGCGACTGAGCCCCACACATCGGCATGTAATATAGTCTGTATGAGCGACTGAGCCCCACACACCGGCATGTAATATAGTCTGTATGAGTGACTGAGCCCCACACACCGGCATGTAATATAGTCTGTATGAGTGACTGAGCACCACACACCGGCATGTAATATAGTCTGTATGAGCGACTGAGCCCCACACACCGGCATGTAATATAGTCTGTATGAGTGACTGAGCCCCACACACCGGCATGTAATATAGTCTGTATGAGCGGCTGAGCCCCACACACCAGCATGTAATATAGTCTGTATGAGCGACTGAGCCCCACACACCGGCATGTAATATAGTCTGTATGAGTGACTGAGCCCCACACACCGGCATGTAATATAGTCTGTATGAGTGACTGAGCCCCACACACCTGAGCGACTGAGCCCCCCACTCCGGCATGTAATATAGTCTGTATGAGCGGCTGAGCCCCACACACCGGCATGTAATATAGTCTGTATGAGCGGCTGAGCCCCACACACCGGCATGTAATATAGTCTGTATGAGCGACTGAGCCCCACACACCGGCATGTAATATAGTCTGTATGAGCGACTGAGCCCCACACACCGGCATGTAATATAGTCTGTATGAGTGACTGAGCCCCACACACCGGCATGTAATATAGTCTGTATGAGCGGCTGAGCCCCACACACCGGCATGTAATATAGTCTGTATGAGCGGCTGGGCCCCACACACCGGCATGTAATATAGTCTGTATGAGTGACGGAGCCCCACACACCGGCATGTAATATAGTCTGTATGAGCGACTGAGCCCCACACACCGGCATGTAATATAGTCTGTATGAGTGGCTGAGCCCCCTGCACACCGGCATGTAATATAGTCTGTATGAGCGGCTGAGCCCCCGCACACCGGCATGTAATATAGTCTGTATGAGCGGCTGAGCCCCACACACCGGCATGTAATATAGTCTGTATGAGCGACTGAGCCCTACACACGGCATGTAATAGTCTGTATGAGCGACTGAGCCCCACACACCGGCATGTAATATAGTCTGTATGAGCGACTGAGCCCCACACACCGGCATGTAATATAGTCTGTATGAGCGACTGAGCCCCACACAGCGGCATGTAATATAGTCTGTATGAGTGACTGAGCCCCACACACCGGCATGTAATATAGTCTGTATGAGTGACTGAGCCCCACACACCGGCATGTAATATAGTCTGTATGAGCGGCTGAGCCCCACACACCGGCATGTAATATAGTCTGTATGAGGGGGTGAAATGAAATAAATTAGAAGAATTTGCTTTTTAAAAATTTTACTGCATACAAGAAGTTTTGTCTTATTGGGACTCCAGTTTAAAAATTCACATAATCCCAAAAATCCCCCATTTTATAGGTAAATATCTATACGTCCCATTTACTCGTATGTCTGTGTAACAATATAAAACGTATACAACATGTGGCTCTGGATGTGGGAATACAGCGTTACAGCGGTTATTTATTACTCCTGCAAACTGCGTCTACTCTGGTGTGGCAGAACTACAAGTCTCATGCTCTTCAGCTAGCTAAACCAGGTCATGCTGGGACTTGTAGTCACACCGGTTGCCTATCTTTAGTGGAGGTAACAGATAATGGGCCTGATTCACTACCCGTCGCAACTGCAATTACGCACGCAATCGGCCGATCGTTGCGCTCTGCATATACGTCACATTGCGAGTGCGCAAACTCGCCACAGCGATGGGGACTGTGCAGAGTGATTGACGTGAAATGCCGTTTGTGGGTGGTAACGGGGTGGGGCGAAACGCAGACGTGCCAGTGCGTTCGAACGCCATTGCGTGGGCGGGCTTAGATGATCCACTGCGATGCCATACGCAGCTCGAGCTACAACAGCGGCAATTTCTGAGTATGGTCAGAGCTTGTGCGTGAGGCTGCGATTCTGCTCGATGTTACCGATGGCTTCGCAATCTGGCTAAACGTTACGGATGTGTGTAAGGTAAGGCGGGCGTCCTTATGTTTTGCTGCGACGGCATTGCGATCGCAGAGATAAGCGGAGACTGCGTGCGTAAATCCAGCCGCGATCTGTAAGGAATCAGCCCCTTTGATCACTATAAAGGTCCAAGGCTGTAGCCGTCCAAATTGTAACAGAAAACATTTATACCTTATTCCACCCAGTCCTGACATGTTACACGTGTTATTTTACATGCTGCAATACCCAATCTCGCCACCGGATGTCACTGTCGATCTGCTTAGCACGCACTCTGATGTGGTCCTAGTACTCCAGAACCTGACCCTGCCCCCCGGGCTATTGCATTCAGTAATGCTTATAAAGCATCATCGGCAGCAATGTTCTGGGAGGAGACGTGTGGCAAAGACGGGATGAATGGCCGCCACCCTGAACGGGGCGCACTGTAAAGCAGACTCTTTAACACCTTAATGGAAAGCTGATAAACCCTACGGGATTCCGCTCGTGCAAAGTATTGACGCATGCAGACGTCTTGCATACGTCAGCACTTCGGCTCCTGACATGGTGCGGAAAATTGTCTTTATATTTAACAAAGTAGCAAATTCATATTCGATCAGTTCATCGGTTATTAGGTCTAGTGAGCTAGATGTGCATTTATTGGCTGCGGTCACTAGAGACCCCCCTCGGTGCCAGATACGGGATAAGACATTAGCAGTGGTTAGATTGCTCGGGGGTGTCAGGCTTTGTCCAGTCCAGAATGTGGGGGGGGGGTTAGAGTACAGCCAGGATGTAAGCGGTGTGTTATAAAGTCTGGCTGCTGCATCTATACGTCACAGTGCAATCACACCGTGCATTGCCGTTGTCTTTTTTATCAGCGGCCCTTTTATTACGTCTTTTCTGTGCCCTTCAGCCTCCAGCAGTAACCTGATATAGTGTTAAGGGGGGCGGCTCACGTGGAGCTTTGCATGATGACTGATCGGGAATCTCCATAACCAGGGGAAGGCGGCAGCCGTAATTCTGTCTGTGGTCAGAAGGTGGAGTCGTTAGCGTTCATGGTTGAGTCCATCTCATGGCGGAAGGAGACTCTGGCTTTCCCGCTGAAGTAGGCCCGGCCCTGTTGGGCGTCTGTGTCGCTGCCCCCTGAATTAGTAGAGCATAATCTGGGCTTCTCCTCCTGAGGGGAGGCTGCCGGCGTCTCTGGGAGATGGAGAGAGAACGTTGCGTTACTATCGTAACCATGATGGCAACAAGAGAACCAAACCCTGCATCCAGTCTACACACTTTACCTATCACGTCTATAATCAGACCCTGGTATCTGGTTCATGTCCCGTCTACTGGGCAATGATTCAATAGTCCTCTCCCACCCCCCAGTTATTCTATGTAATCTCACTCCCACTTTCCCTGCTATACTCTATACAGTCACTCTCCTCCCTATGTGTATATACCCTGCTATACTCTATACAGTCACACTCCTCCCTATGTGTATATACCCTGCTATACACTATACAGTCACACTCCTCCCTATGTGTATATACCCTGCTATACTCTATACAGTCACACTCCTCCCTATGTGTATATACCCTGCTATACTCTATACAGTCACACTCCTCCCTATGTGTATATACCCTGCTATACTCTATACAGTCACACTCCTCCCTATGTGTATATACCCTGCTATACTCTATACAGTCACCAGACCTCCCTATGTGTATATACCCTGCTACACACTAACAGTCACTCTTCTCCCTATGTGTATATACCCTGCTATACACTATACAGTCACTCTCCTCCCTATGTGTATATACCCTGCTATACTCTATACAGTCACTCTCCTCCCTATGTGTATATACCCTGCTATACTCTATACAGTCACACTCCTCCCTATGTGTATATACCTTGCTATACTCTATACAGTCACACTCCTCCCTATGTGTATATACCCTGCTATACACTATACAGTCACTCTCCTCCCTATGTGTATATACCCTGCTATACTCTATACAGTCACACTCCTCCCTATGTGTATATACCCTGCTATACTCTATACAGTCACACTCCTCCCTATGTGTATATACCCTGCTATACTCTATACAGTCACACTCCTCCCTATGTGTATATACCCTGCTATACACTATACAGTCACACTCCTCCCTATGTGTATATACCCCGCTATACTCTATACAGTCACTCTCCTCCCTATGTGTATATACGCTGCTATACTCTATACAGTCACTCTCCTCCCTATGTGTATATACCCTGCTATACAGTCACTCTCCTCCCTATGTGTATATACCCTGCTACACGCTATACAGTCACTCTCCTCCCTTACCATCACCTGATGTATGCACTATACAATGACACTATCCTTTCCCCTCACACCTCTGCCCAGCGGTAACCCACCCTGTGGACACTTACCTTCCGGACTTTTGCTTCTTTTCCGAGCTTTCCTCCTTCCGTACCAGCGAAAACACTGCAGAGCTTTCACCCCCATCCTGGCCTGAAGTAACATGAGAGAAAGGGGGTGACTGAGGGATATACTGTAACGTTATGTCTGAGTACACTGTATAACCCCCCTAATTCATATCTCAGCCAAATAAATGTACAGCAGCCAGCGTAGTGATAGGCGTGGGAGGGTTTCCATGGACGTACAGAAAGACATAGCTGACATACCAGTCATACCTCATATCACACACTACGTACTGTATATATATTGTATCGTGCTCACCTCGGGCCCCTGCCCCACACATTGGCTGCACGGAGCAGGTCCTGGAAGCCTCTTCTCTGTATTTTCACCATACGGTGCCATAAAACACACGTGCACTTGCAGGGTTATTATATAAAGCTCCCTATGCGGGCATCTTGTGCGCACGGTTGGAGTATTTTGGCTGCCTCAGTACTGAAAGCCACGGGGTTGTCAAACTGCAGCCCTGTGCTTCCCACATGGGCCTTAGGTATGAACAGAAGCTAATTGGGGCATGCAACTATACAATGATAAATAAAGAGAAATCTAAGCTAAGCTGTGACCAGGCCGGGATACTGTCCCATAGAACATAGAGCCTTACAGACAGACAGGGGGGAGAAACATGCAGAGAATACTCTGGTGAGTTGAGGCATATATTAGAGCGATGAATAACATCAACGTGCGGCAAATCCCCATATGTTTCTAATTAGGAGGTCTGGAGAAACGGCGGAGAATATGTTTCTATATTATTCTGTGTACCAGCTGCACCGCAGAACCTTATAGGAACATCACATACTTCTATTTCAGTCCTAAGATAAAGTAGTGCTCTCCGCACAGAACCCTGTCCGTCCATGTGTTTGTATTGGACATATTTACCCCCTATTCACTTAAGTGATTGAAAACTTGCTTAACCTTTTTGTTTTGTGAATTTGTCTGTACATTAAATCTGGCGAAAGGGAGTCTTGTTTTTATCTGTTGTTTTTGGGGGTTTTTTTGGACGGTAATTTTTTTTTTTTTGTTATGTATATTCAGTTTATGCCTTTCATTATCTCACATTACCTGCTCCCACAGGACTTTTTGTCAGGCTGCGCCCGTTCAGTGGAATTCCCTCCAGCGTACAACAAAAATGTCACCTAGCCCCCAACCCTCAAGCGTTTCCTGAAAACTCTCCCTTTTTAGGCAGCTCATCAAATTCCTGAAAAACACTCCCTGGTCTTCGCTATACGATGACCTTCCCTATAGACAATTCACTCAGACTTTTGCATCTATACTCCAGAAACTCTTGGATGCCCCAAGCCCCTATCTCTGTGTGACTATCACATTGGGCCACCAAGCACTTTTTTCCGTTACGATCTGGTCGGCTCGGCGGTGCAGGTCTGCAAAGCCCGGGCCAGTATCCCTCTGGTGCACCACCAATGCTTTTTTTTTTTTTTTTGTCATGACACGGTGATGATTGGTTTTATTTCTTCACTTCATGGCAGCCAACAGAATAGGTTATCTAGCTAGTCAGCTGAGCAGACCTCAAAAGAATAAACACCTCCTTGCGACTTCTCCTTCCCCTGGTGTTTTCTTATTTTTTCGTAAGCTCTCGATGGGATTGTAGTATAACTTCTTGAGATCATGACATCAAATTTACAAGGCTTACCATGGAGTTCCTCAACTGGCAGCAGGACCCAAGATTGAAGGACGTTGACGTGTCTCACTAACATAATGTATTATGCTCATGACAGTCTAGCTCAATGTGATGGGGCTCTCATCACCTTACAGAAGTCATGCAGAGCACGTGGCTCCAGAATTTTAGGCAGCTACCACCAAACACACCGGAGATGAGGGTAGTGTTGCATGTTGGTCAACACTGTCAGGTCTTTTTTTTTTTACGACAAAACCATCTTAAGTTCTTTTCCACCAACCGAACCATAGATTGCTTTCATACACCGTCAGGAGCAGGGCCAGGAGGTCATAGGTATCAGAAGTCATGTCATGGACACAAGACCATTTGGGGTACCTCTCTCTTGTGCTTCATTTGCCAGGCAAGACGACAGCATAGCCAATGAGAATCAGCTTTGGGCAAAGAGGTTTTTTTGGTTACTGGTCCAGAAAACGTTACTCAAACTTCAGGTATTTTCTTCGTTCGCAATCACATCTGCTCCTCGAGCGGTGGCTTTACATGCCTTGTGGTGTAAGAAGCCTTTTTCTAAGACGAGAGAGTCCTTGCTTCCTAATGCTGCTTTCCTACCTAAGGTAGATTCCACTTTCCATATCAAACCGGAGATCGTACGTCTCTGCCCGCAGCCATCGAACAACATGGAAGAACAATTGCTTACCCGGGTTATCATTGTAGAGATTTCCGCTTACCTTTCCAGATCAAAGGAAACCAGTAAAGCAGAGTTAGGTCTTTCATCTTTCCCGGTTCATCCAAACATACTCTCCTGAGATGGATTCAGAGAAAGGGTTGCACGTTCTTACAAGAGGAACAAGCTTAAAGTGCCGGATATTCTCAACGCACGTTTTTTGAGAGCGGCGGTAACGTCACCGGCACGCAGAGCTCAGGCCTGACCGAACGATCTCTCCAGAGAGGCTGATTGGCCTTCTCTCTACACTCTCACCAGACGTTGCCTTCTGGATGTGATGTCTTCTGCTCATATGCTGTTTGGAAGGAAAATCCTTCAACTAGTTATTTAATACAAAGTTCTATTCGATTTATTCTTAAGATCTCCCTCAATATCTTTCTGTCATTCTTTAGCTGGGACTAAAGTAGTCACTACTGTATTAGGATGGCGGGACAGTCCCATAATAGCGAAATTTTTTAGCAGGATGTATTTAGATGCTAGAATGTAACACAATTTAAAGCGCTACAACTTTATTTTGTACAACTCTGAAGTAAATAACACATAATCTATTTTCTGTCATAGTGATAGATGAATGAAGGACTTAATTTTGACATAACATCAGGTCATCTTATACACATTCCGCAGCACATATCCTAACCCACTGCTCCATGCTCCTTCCTCACTATCTACCCCATCTGTGTAACCCCTGTCTGTCTGCCCCTCCCCTTTAGAATGTAAGGTCTCACGAGCAGGGCCCTCGTCCCTCACGTGCTTCTCCTCCCCCCCTACTTATAGTACCTTTGCTTACTCCTGAAGCTCCATACACACACAACGATGTTAGTAACCAACGATGTTAGTGAACGATTCTCGTTCAGATTTTCCCTTGAAAAAGTGAACGAAAATCGTTCACTAAAAATCGTTGGTTACTAAATTACTGAACGATTTTCATGAACGATGAACGATTTTTTAAACTGTGCATCCAGTGAATGGAAATCGTTCATCGTTTATCGTTCATTCTGCACAACATGAACGGTTTTCTGAATGGAAATCGTTTGTTGGACAGTCAGAATGGACGATAAACTACAAACGTGAACGCGCATGAACGATCATCGTTCACCTTAAAAAGATGAACGATTTTACAAACTATTTAACGATAACGACGTCGTTATAGTTAAATTGTTAAAAAAAAAATCGTTGTGTGTACGCACCTTTACTCTCCAATTGGCACCTAACACTTGGTTGCTGACACCCTGCTGCTTGTAATGTACTGTATATATACCATGTCCTTGTCCTGCATTGTTTTGTATTACTATTAACTGTTTCTCTTGTGTGCTCATTTATGTACTGTGTAATGCGCTGCGGAACCTTTGTGGCGCCATATAAATAAAGGATAATAATTCTTCTCTACATGGTCAGGCTTTTCCCTGAAATTGGGGTTTTGTTGATTTATAAACCTATTAGAGTAGTAATGGAGATGGCGAATGCAAATCCTTTTTGTATGTGGGGCTAATACTGCACTCTGCACACCCCTCCTGGCCAGCTCGTTTTAGCATTGGGCTAGGCTACTCCCTTACTTACAACTCTCAAATCATTTTGTCACATATAAATGTCCTTTGCGGAAAGGCAGGTTGGTTGTTCTAGGTGCAAATGTTACACCCAGCAGCTAGACTTGCTCCTAAATGTAAATCAGCCTCTGAATGATCTGTGGGCCTCATTCAGACCCACTCGCAAGCGGCTGTCCGCTCGCAAGTGGGTCGATGGTGTGCACTGCGCATGCGCACGACGGCGGGAGCTCCGTCGTGCACATGCGCCAGACGCGACGAGCGAAGGACTTACCTTCGCTCGTTGTGTCTGATCAAAGGGGGCGTGCTGTTGATGTTGATTGACAGCACGCCCCCTTTGGTGGGCGTGCCGGGGGCGTGCCTCCCAGACAGGGGCGTTCCCAAGGGAACGCCTACCGTCAGAAGCCGGCCCACTGACATCACTAGTGATGTCAGTGGGAGTGATTTTAGCTCTGATAGAGCCAAAATCACTCCGGGCCTTGCGGTTGAGAAACTCAACCGCAGGCTCCGGCTCGCAGTGGCGATGGTCAAGACCATCGCGGCCATCAACCTGCACGCTCGTATAGGCTGTGGGTGGTGACCCACAGCTATACGAGCGTCCAGGAGGACGCTCCATAATTATGGAGGTGGGCCCTGATTCAGAGCGAGCGCTCTGGTCAGAGCGTCCGGCTCTGAATCAGGGCCTGTGCTTCTGTGATAAGAGCCATATTCAGCATTTCAGGTCATAAGTCTCAGTTTTGTGGCCATGCTTGGAGCCGTTTAGGGCAGAGTTTGGGGGCAAATCAAAATAAAAAAACAATAGTCCGGGTTATGTTGGGCAATTGTGGTGGCACATTTTTGTGCAATTAATGGCACTGAGATCTGTAACTCACAGTTTTCAATACGGCCTCGTACGTGGGTAACAGTTCAAAACTAAAATGCGCTGTACGACTGTGTGCTGCATTATTGGCATTGGACTAATCACGTCCCAGCCTTTACCACCTCCCTCTGATTTATTTTAATTATGGGCTGCTTCAGTATCTGTACATGGAGTACACGTTCATACCTGCACCCTCCCACGTTACCTGAGCAAAACAAAAGATACGTGTGCAAAATGTCAATCTATGGTGAACTATGGAGGAACTTGTAAATGGTGATTTATCAGTCTGCCCTGCAGTGCTGGTGTGTTCTGCACCTGGATTATGCGCTAGCTACAGGCTAACCTGTCCTACTATGCAAGCCGAGACTGTGGGGTAACTAAAAGTTCCAGCAATCCCTGCTGTAACTCCCAGTATATCTTATAGCGGTAGGGGTCGCAGATTGCTGTAAAGGGATGATCATTGTACCCTGATTGTTACCGTCAGTTCTCCAGGCGGCGTAGATGCAATAAATGTAGGGACGAATCAGTCTTCTGACGTGTGATTCCCCCAATAAGAAGAACCCCTGATTGAGCCATTGCTGTTATCTCTACACTATGGACCTCATTCAGAGCCAGTCGCTATTTGCGGTCGTTCGTTTCTGGAAAAAGGGGTGACTATTCAAATGAACCGTTCGCTCATTGCGGTCTGTTGACGCCTCTAAGTCTGAACGAGCGAGCAAAACTTGCGGTTGTAATTTTGAAAAATACGCCCCCTGGCCGCTCGCACCATACGTCATGTCCGCTATTTATTAGATTAATCGAGTACATCGAACAGCGCATGAAATGCTCGCTATTCTTGTGGTTGGTGTTTCCTACCACTATATTGCGAGCAGTTCTGACTATAAAATAACCCAGTGACGTGGTCAATGACGCTGCTGTATTAATTATGCACACCCATAAAACGCCCGTTTTGACCTTTAAGCACGCCTGCGATCTAATTCCACACCCCGTTTTCAAGCACCTTCCCCTGTTACCACCCACATACGCCTCATTCTGTCACTCAAAATAGGCATTCGCTATATAGCGAACAAACGATTTTCGGCCGCACTGACTGGTTCGCGCATGCGTATTACAATCCGTACGCATGCGCAGATGAACGAACGAGCAGCCGCTTACGAGCGGCACTGAATCAGGCCTTATGTCCTCTGACATATGGAAGAGGCTGAAAGGGCCTATTTACTAACACAACATTGCAGTGATGGGAACTTATTTTCACCACTATTTGCCACAGCGAAAGCTAACCAGACCGGTCATAGGGCCTGAATTATTATAGATCAAAGTTGCGAATACGCATGCAGTGTCACTGTGAATATATGCTAATGATTGCAATCGCTATGCCGTTGCAGCCAAACATAAGGACGGCCGCTTTACCTTACACACATCCGTAATACTTTGCAAGACTGAGACACCATCAGTAACATGGAGTACGATCACAGCCTCACGGACACATGCACAAGCCCTGACCTTACTCAGGAATTGCTAACCTCATCACACGCTATAAGGCCTCAGGCTGCGTAGGGCATCGCAGTGGCTAATTTATGCAACGGCATTCAAATGCACTGGCACGCCTGCGTTTCGCTGACCGCCGACCTGTCACCACCCCCTAAACGGTCACTTCCTGTCAAACGCTGCCATGGGTCTGTGTAGTCACTGCGATCGCAGTCTCGATCGTAGTGAGGGCCACGCGCACTGCAATGCACGCGCAGAGCTCAACAAATGGCCGATTGAGTGCTTAATCGCAGTTGCGATCAGTAATGAATACGCCCATAGGGGCCTATTTGTGAAACGATAAATGGCCCGGTAACCATGTGGAAGCGCTTGTTTCCGCATATTTAAGTTACCGGGCCATTCATCATGAGGGTTCCGATAGGACTTCCCCCGGTATTCAACAAACTCCGAAAACTGAAAGTTTTCAGAGTTTGCTGCCGAGAACAAGCGCCATCTTCAGACGGTGCCTGTTCTCGAATCCCCGATCCTTCCTATGGGAAGGAGTTCCGGGGATGCGAACAGGGATCCTAGCAGATCCCTCCGCCGATTACTCACTTCCCTCCCCCCGGCGGCTTTGTGCATGCCTGACCTGAGGTCACACATGTGTGACGGGGAGCAGATAAGTAACGCAGCTACTTCGGTGGCTACGATACTAACCACGGGGACAGCTGCTTTTCGGAGCAGTTGTCCCCTCACCGGAGCAATGATGAATTGCTCCGGTGTCACTTTTCCCCCGCTGCGAGCTGGATACTTAAGTGTCCATCGCAGCGAGTTCCATACTTCATCATTGGAGACCATACGGCCTTCGATGATGAATAGGCCCCATACTGACTTATTCTGCATTGAAATATATCATATTTTCCCCATGCAAAGATAATTATTCCCCCGGAGGAAGCCCTTTTCATATACAGAGGAAGTGAAGATAACCCCTTTGGCCCTTTGTAAATTGGCCCCTGAATGACTGATGGTGTGCATTTATAATCTGCTGTACAGTGTGACCCTGTATAATGGGTCTTCCTGTAATACGAGGATCCTTTTTCTAAAACTGTGATTTCCAGACCGCTCAGCTCAGAGGGAACCGTGCCAGCGTTTCTCTCCTTTCCCTGTTTAGGCCCCCTGAGACTGGAGCGTTAATGGGGACTTTGGATAAACATTTCTCATCCTGTAATCCCAGAGAGCCCACGCTGAGCCCATTAAAGGAACGGTAGCACATTACTTCTGTCTGTAATGGGCCAGGTGGTGTGTGAGCTATGGAGGTCGCTGTGGGGAACTTTATCCGAATTAAAAAAAAAAAAAAGTTTTCAAGTCCACACGAAACAAAAGTTCACAAATGCAGATAGTCATGTTTAGCTTCAGTATTGCGGATTTTTACATACGGCAGAGCCACACAGGCGCTGGTCACTTCACAAAATGCGTAGCGCCTCATCGCTCCAAATTAGAATAATTACGTTCTGACGCTTCACAATTTATATCCCATTAGATCTGAGCAGAACCTACCGCACTGAGCATTCCGTGGGCCAAATGTAATAGCCCGCGGGTTGTGGAACAGTGCTGGGATTTTGGCGATTTAAGCCCCGTGATTTAAAGCGGCAATTCTTTTATTTCTTTTTTTACCAGATCGGGTTGGTTTTGCCTTTTGAAACAATTGTCGCCTTTAAATATAGTTGTTGGTTTTTGTTTTTTTTCATTTTTGCTATTAGAATTGGGACCCAGCAAAGAATGTGGATATGTATTAATGCTCGCCGGTGATGGTAAGTATATTGTAATGATGATTGGTTTTACATCAATGCATAATAGCAAATATAGCAGCTGATACGAAATGGGAGGAGACCCCCATACACAACTTGCACAGTAAATAGAAAGAGAAGATTGCCCATTGTGAGGGGCTTCCAGTAACGGCTGCATTGTGCGATTATATAGATACCCTGTAAATAAGTTACAGGAGGGTGGGTGATGAGTAGATCATACAGAAAACATCCAATGACCAATAACTAGGGTCCGATCAGAGCCAGGAGTCATTGTAACAGCATGTTACTTAAATATCTCCAATGGATACATTCAGCTACATTGTCCATTTTAAAGAACCCCCTCCCCACACAGGCACACAACATAATACCATCACTTGGCAGAATAACAACATGATTTGACACCCCTCCAAACCAAATTAGCCAGCAAGATGGACAGAACAGTGCAATGTTCTGCAGATCTCTAGAAAGATCAGTAAAGAAATAATCTGCAGAATATTATCATTAGGTGCCTGTCAGGGGGGGGGGGGGGCAGATGAAGCAGAGCAATGTTCTGCAGATCTCTAGAGAGGTCAGTAATATATTAAATTGCAGACTCTAACACTAGGGGTAAATTTACTCAAGTGAGAGTTTTTGGAAGTGAGTTTTAAAAGTGATGTTACCCATAGCAACTAATCAGATTCTACTTAACATGTAACTAGCACCATCTAGAAGATAGTAGCTAGAATCTGATTGGTTGCTATGGGCAACATCACTTTTAAAACTCACTTCTACAAAAAACTCTCACTTTAGTAAATTTACCCCCAGGTATCCATCAGGGGTAGATGGAACAGGGCAATGTTCTGCAGATGTGAGAGGTCAGTAACAAGGTTAAAATGAATGTAAATAAACTAACAGGAAAGTCAGCAGAGCAGGGACTAGGAGGGTGTGAGCAGACTTTACTCACTACTCCGTGTGCACTGCTCTCATCCCCCACTTGCTGCAGGCATACTGTACCCAAGAGCTTGCATTCTTCCCCTCGCCTATTACAGCGCGGTCTCACCTTTTCTCCCGTGGCTCCGGGGCGCAAACTTTTCCGCACGTCCTCAATGCAGGGAAATCCCACGGGGGGACCTATAGAGAGAAACTGGTTTATCCACTTCTGGCTGTGTGTAACCTCACACCCCGCAGACTGAGCCCTGTTACCTCACACACATCAATGGGGTCTCTGTCAGCCGCTGCACAGAATTCTGCTCTGACACAGATAGATGTGTGTGTGTATGAGTGTGTGTATAGTGATAGAGATATATACATAGATATAACATCATTATGTGTGATTAGTACTGTATGTGCTTATCTATTCCACACCAAGCTATGTATGTACATTATGTGACATAAACGCTCCCCCCAGGCTGCACACAATCTGTGTCACACTTACCCCCTGGTCTCCTGTGTCTGTGTATCTCAGTGTCACACTTACCCTGTGGTCTCCTGTATATATATATGTGTGTATCTCAGTGTCACACTTACCCTGTGGTCTCCTGTGTGTATATCCCAGATGACACTTTTGCAGACTGTGGGTGAGTGTACATCACATGACTCCCCTCCCTCTGTGGTCTCCTCACCTAATCTCCGCTCCCTTATCTCCTCTATATGCACACAGGACACGCCTACCAGACATAGCTATAGGTGTGTATACATGCGGCTCCGCCCCTTTAACTGTTCATTTCAATAATTGTATCCGTATAAATAATACATTATGTTATAGAAAACACTCAGTGCTGATATACACAATTTATTATTTTATTACCAGTTACTTCTATACATTATATATACAATATTTATATACAATTAAATCTGTATATATCAACCACCCCTCCTCCTAATACACAGACACCAGGGGACACTGAGCTCTCTCCTCCTAAGACACAGACATCAGGGGACACACTGACCCCTCCTCTCCTCCTAAAACACAGACACCAGGGGACACTGACCTCTCCCCTCCTCCTAATACACAGACATCAGGAAACCCCACTGACCTCTTCCCTCCTCCTAATACACAGACATCAAGACACTGAGCTCTTCTCCTAATACAGACATCAGAACACACTGACCTCTCCCCTCCTCCTAATACAGACATCAGAACACACTGACCCCTCCCCTCCTCCTAATACACAGACATCAGGACACACTGACCTCTCCCCTCCTCCTAATACACAGACATCAGGACACACTGACCTCTCCCCTCCTCCTAATACACAGACATCAGGACACACTGACCTCTCCCCTCCTCCTAATACACAGACATCAGGACACACTGACCTCTCCCCTCCTCCTAATACACAGACATCAGGACACACTGACCTCTCCCCTCCTCCTAATACACAGACATCAGGACACACTGACCTCTCCCCTCCTCCTAATACACAGACATCAGGACACACTGACCTCTCCGCTCCTCCTAATACACAGACATCAGGACACACTGACCTCTCCCCTCCTCCTAATACACAGACATCAGGACACACTGACCTCTCCCCTCCTCCTAATACACAGACATCAGGACACACTGACCTCTCCCCTCCTCCTAATACACAGACATCAGGACACACTGACCTCTCCCCTCCTCCTAATACACAGACATCAGGACACACTGACCTCTCCCCTCCTCCTAATACACAGACATCAGGACACACTGACCTCTCCCCTCCTCCTAATACACAGACATCAGGACACACTGACCTCTCCCCTCCTCCTAATACACAGACATCAGGACACACTGACCTCTCCGCTCCTCCTAATACACAGACATCAGGACACACTGACCTCTCCCCTCCTCCTAATACACAGACATCAGGACACACTGACCTCTCCCCTCCTCCTAATACACAGACATCAGGACACACTGACCTCTCCCCTCCTCCTAATACACAGACATCAGGACACACTGACCTCTCCCCTCCTCCTAATACACAGACATCAGGACACTCTGACCTCTCCCCTCCTCCTAATACACAGACATCAGGACACACTGACCTCTCCCCTCCTCCTAATACACAGACATCAGGACACACTGACCTCTCCCCTCCTAATACACAGACATCAGGACACACTGACCTCTCCCCTCCTCCTAATACACAGACATCAGGAAACCCCACTGACCTCTTCCCTCCTCCTAATACACAGACATCAGGGGACACACTGACCCCTCCTCTCCTCCTAAAACACAGACACCAGGGGACACTGACCTCTCCCCTCCTCCTAATACACAGACATCAGGAAACCCCACTGACCTCTTCCCTCCTCCTAATACACAGACATCAAGACACTGAGCTCTTCTCCTAATACAGACATCAGAACACACTGACCTCTCCCCTCCTCCTAATACACAGACATCAGGAAACCCCACTGACCTCTTCCCTCCTCCTAATACACAGACATCAGGGGACACACTGACCCCTCCTCTCCTCCTAAAACACAGACACCAGGGGACACTGACCTCTCCCCTCCTCCTAATACACAGACATCAGGAAACCCCACTGACCTCTTCCCTCCTCCTAATACACAGACATCAAGACACTGAGCTCTTCTCCTAATACAGACATCAGAACACACTGACCCCTCCCCTCCTCCTAATACACAGACATCAGGACACACTGACCTCTCCCCTCCTCCTAATACACAGACATCAGGGGACACTGACCTCTCCCCTCCTCCTAATACACAGACATCAGGGGACACTGACCTCTCCCCTCCTCCTAATACACAGACATCAGGACACACTGACCTCTCCCCTCCTCCTAATACACAGACATCAGGACACACTGACCTCTCCCCTCCTCCTAATACACAGACATCAGGACACACTGACCTCTCCCCTCCTCCTAATACACAGACATCAGGACACACTGACCTCTCCCCTCCTCCTAATACACAGACATCAGGACACACTGACCTCTCCCCTCCTCCTAATACACAGACATCAGGACACTCTGACCTCTCCCCTCCTCCTAATACACAGACATCAGGACACACTGACCTCTCCCCTCCTCCTAATACACAGACATCAGGACACACTGACCTCTCCCCTCCTCCTAATACACAGACATCAGGACACACTGACCTCTCCCCTCCTCCTAATACACAGACATCAGGAAACCCCACTGACCTCTTCCCTCCTCCTAATACACAGACATCAGGGGACACACTGACCCCTCCTCTCCTCCTAAAACACAGACACCAGGGGACACTGACCTCTCCCCTCCTCCTAATACACAGACATCAGGAAACCCCACTGACCTCTTCCCTCCTCCTAATACACAGACATCAAGACACTGAGCTCTTCTCCTAATACAGACATCAGAACACACTGACCCCTCCCCTCCTCCTAATACACAGACATCAGGACACTCTGACCTCTCCCCTCCTCCTAATACACAGACATCAGAACACACTGACCTCTCCCCTCCTCCTAATACAGACATCAGAACACACTGACCCCTCCCCTCCTCCTAATACACAGACATCAGGACACACTGACCTCTCCCCTCCTCCTAATACACAGACATCAGGACACACTGACCTCTCCCCTCCTCCTAATACACAGACATCAGGACACACTGACCTCTCCCCTCCTCCTAATACACAGACATCAGGACACACTGACCTCTCCCCTCCTCCTAATACACAGACATCAGGACACACTGACCTCTTCCCTCCTCCTAATACACAGACATCAAGACACTGAGCTCTTCTCCTAATACAGACATCAGAACACACTGACCCCTCCCCTCCTCCTAATACACAGACATCAGGACACACTGACCTCTCCCCTCCTCCTAATACACAGACATCAGGGGACACTGACCTCTCCCCTCCTCCTAATACACAGACATCAGGGGACACTGACCTCTCCCCTCCTCCTAATACACAGACATCAGGGGACACTGACCTCTCCCCTCCTCCTAATACACAGACATCAGGGGACACTGACCTCTCCCCTCCTCCTAATACACAGACATCAGGACACACTGACCTCTCCCCTCCTCCTAATACACAGACATCAGGACACTCTGACCTCTCCCCTCCTCCTAATACACAGACATCAGGACACACTGACCTCTCCCCTCCTCCTAATACACAGACATCAGGACACTCTGACCTCTCCCCTCCTCCTAATACACAGACATCAGGACACACTGACCTCTCCCCTCCTCCTAATACACAGACATCAGGACACTCTGACCTCTCCCCTCCTCCTAATACACAGACATCAGGACACACTGACCTCTCCCCTCCTCCTAATACACAGACATCAGGACACACTGACCTCTCCCCTCCTCCTAATACACAGACATCAGGACACACTGACCTCTCCCCTCCTCCTAATACACAGACATCAGGAAACCCCACTGACCTCTTCCCTCCTCCTAATACACAGACATCAGGGGACACACTGACCCCTCCTCTCCTCCTAAAACACAGACACCAGGGGACACTGACCTCTCCCCTCCTCCTAATACACAGACATCAGGAAACCCCACTGACCTCTTCCCTCCTCCTAATACACAGACATCAAGACACTGAGCTCTTCTCCTAATACAGACATCAGAACACACTGACCCCTCCCCTCCTCCTAATACACAGACATCAGGACACACTGACCTCTCCCCTCCTCCTAATACACAGACATCAGGACACACTGACCTCTCCCCTCCTCCTAATACACAGACATCAGGGGACACTGACCTCTCCCCTCCTCCTAATACACAGACATCAGGACACACTGACCTCTCCCCTCCTCCTAATACACAGATATCAGGACACACTGAGCTCTCCCCTCCTCCTAATACACAGATATCAGGACACACTGAGCTCTCCCCTCCTCCTAATACACAGACATCAGGACACACTGAGCTCTCCCCTCCTCCTAATACACAGACATCAGGACACACTGAGCTCTCCCCTCCTCCTAATACACAGACATCAGGACACACTGAGCTCTCCCCTCCTCCTAATACACAGACATCAGGACACACTGAGCTCTCCCCTCCTCCTAATACACAGACATCAGGACACACTGAGCTCTCCCCTCCTCCTAATACACAGACATCAGGGGACACTGAGCTCTCCCCTCCTCCTAATACACAGACATCAGGGGACACTGACCTCTCCCCTCCTCCTAATACACAGACATCAGGGGACACTGACCTCTCCCCTCCTCCTAATACACAGACATCAGGGGACACTGACCTCTCCCCTCCTCCTAATACACAGACATCAGGACACACTGAGCTCTCCCCTCCTCCTAATACACAGACATCAGGACACACTGAGCTCTCCCCTCCTCCTAATACACAGACATCAGGGGACACTGAGCTCTCCCCTCCTCCTAATACACAGACATCAGGGGACACTGAGCTCTCCCCTCCTCCTAATACACAGACATCAGGGGACACTGACCTCTCCCCTCCTCCTAATACACAGACATCAGGGGACACTGACCTCTCCCCTCCTCCTAATACACAGACATCAGGACACACTATTTAGGTGCAATGCTCGCATTCTCCACCATTGTAGGCAGTTTCAGGGTAAAGGTGCCGTCGGCTGGAGTAAACGGTTGCCCTTGTCTTTGCAGCAGCCGTGTAGTAGTACACCAGTCCTGGGCCCTGGTACCAGCATCCGCAGCTAGTTTTATTAGCAGCACAAACATAAAAAATAAAAATATCAAAGTAATGTCAACCTCTGACCGAAAGGAAACGGTCACAAGTGAGATCGTCCACACACGTATCCAGCGGAATGATGTCTCCAGGAGGAGCAGACTGGGAGAGACTACTCTGCCGACACAGGCTGCAGCAGACTTTCCATCTCTTCCATAATATTTGGCTGGCTCGTGTATTCCTCTGTATTTGCCATTGATCACGCTTTTTTCATTGTACGTGTTTCTAATCTTCTCGAATGTAAAACACAAAGTTAGTAGACTATGTATTCCTGAGTGCAGCAATTCAGATACAATTATTGATATATTAATTGTAGAACGCACAATACAGACAGTTAATAGCCAGACATTGCTGTTATATTTATTACAGTATCAGCGCCTGCCTGTCTTGTTGGGGGCAGAGCAATAACTGCACCTGGGCAAACCATGCTGCAATACAAGGGCTGCTACATACATGTGTTATGTGTGCATGCAGGGTAAATACCGGCTGCTGGTGCATGTAGCTCACGGATGCTCAGGAGCTTTATTCTTACAATGCAAGTTAGATATGGGTTTGGACATGGCCCTCCCAAATCTAACACTACTGTAGGCATACAGCACACACTATACATGAGACCGACTTTCCTCCAACCATTTAAATAGTTGGCTGGTTGCAATGGAGATTTGGTAAGACATGGGAGCCAATAATAATCGGCACTTTGCTCCCAAATGCCAGAGAACAGATTAAAATGGTCGTTCAGTAAAGTTGGTTAAATGTTTGATTTAAACAACAGTTTTTGTCCATTGTTCAGGGGTTTGGGAGCAAATGGTGGATTATGATTGGCTCCTGTACCTTACCAGATTTCCATTCCAACCAACCCAGCTAGTTGGATGTAGGTTGGTCTAGTGCACAGGTTCTCAAACTCGGTCCTCAGGACCCCACACAGTGCATGTTTTCCAGGTCTCCTCACAGAATTACAAGTTAAATAATTATCTCCATCTGTGGATCTTTCAAAATGTGTCAGTGAGTAATGAATACACCTGCGCACCTGCTGGGTGACCTGAAAACGTGACCTGTGTGGGCTCCTGAGGACCGAGTTTGAGAACCACTGGTCTAGTGTATGGCCAGCTGTAGATTCTGTCCAATCTGGCTGGTTGGAGCGAAAATCCGGTGACGTATGGGAGCAAATGACAATCGACCATTCGGGCAAATTGACTAAATCGAACGACCATTTTTGTCTGTTTCCCGGCGTTTGGGTTGATTGTCATTTGCTCCCATAGTGAACATTACCAGATTTCCGTTCCTACCAATCGGATTGGACAGATAAATCTATAAGTGTGTACCTAGCTTAACTCTCTCTCTGCACATCTTACATCTGCCCCCAGCTGCAGCGATACATGGCTTTACCATGGTGCAAAGTTACTTGTTTATCTTGCTTTGGTCCCAGCTTTCGGGCAGCCCCTGTGCAGAGGGATATATGTACATAAATCATACCTAGTGTGTTATAATAATCACTGTGCTCTATATAACAGAGTCGTAGCCCCACCACCTCCTGTATTCTGATTGGTGGGTGACCAGCACCATCTACCACACTGTCACACCAGTAACTGCGGCTGTAAAAGCCAATCGGGTATTTTTGAAGCACAAACGGAGCAGCAGGGGGCAGGGTCCTCAGCCTTCTCTGCCCCAAGGCATATCTATAACCCCCCCCTTAGGTCTGCCAATACTATTTGGGGAGACCAATGGGAATTTAATGGGAAGGGGTTAGAAATAAAAGGTACAGGGCAGTAAGAAATGTAATTATGGGAGAGATGGAAATTCTATATAGAGGGATAGTTTTGTCACTTAGTTCCTCTGTCCTGCACAAGGACTTTGGCCTGACGGTGGGGACTGTTGGGGACATTGTGCTGCTCTGCGATGCGTGGCAGGGTGGAGAGTGATCCTCACCTAGTAAAAAAACGGCTTTTATGCCAATAAATGTAGCCAAGCTACCTATGGGCATATCCAGAAAGCCTGGCCCTGCAGAGCTCCCCTTACCGCTCCGTTCATGTGGTATCTTAACAGTATGTACGCACCTCCGTATGTGTTTTAATCGGCAGAAAACTGGTCGCATCTGAAGATCAGGTTTTATGTGCAGCATCAGATTCCACGGTACAATATCTCACATAAAGTGAAGTGTGTGCGCACTTTCCAAAATCCTGCCCGATGCTTATGCCCAGACTCCCCCAGCCGCAGCGCCGCCTGTGTGTCTTTTTAGCAGATATTTTAGACAGATGAGTTTCCTGGATCGCAAGTTAATTTGCAAAGGTCTGAACGCATGAATCGGCACTTTGATGGGGACGACCGAACGTAAGTGCAATGGACAGTAAAATTGCATCGAAAGTATAATTAAACAAGTGAGTACCTAGCTTTAGCCCGCACACTAGGACGACGGATCGGCCCAACCGCCATCCTATCTGACACGATGCGTCGGGCTGACCGCCTCGTACACACAGCACGAGGTGCTGATATATCTGCAGATATATAGACTGCATGACAGCCAACGTGATGTGTCTGTGAACAATGTTGGTCACAGACATATCGCTAGTACGCACCCACCGACATTTGCTATTCAATTAGGCGCAGAGTTTCTCCTATTTTGAGCGCTGGGAGGTTTTTTTTTTTTTTTTTGCGCATTTCCAGAGCACGACCAATTTTTCCTAAAATCCATATTTTTAGGAAAAGTGGTCGGGGAATGCTCTGGGACCCCACCGGCACCCCTCCTAATGACTAATTAATCAGTTGGAAGTTTCCAATTAGCTTAATTGGTATAAAAGAGGTATGATTAAGGACTAAAGTTCTGGGTCTGACCCGAGGTTTGGAACAGTTCAAATCTGGACCAGACCTGGAAATAATCCCTTTCAGACTGCGGCGCCGACCCAGGTTATTCCCGAGTCAGCGCCATTCACAACAGTGTAGGGTTTGCAGTTTGCCGGCTCTTCCGGCGTTGCAGTGGACGCTTGGAGATGATGTCATCTCCAAGTGCCGCTGAAGTCGGCCAATCGGGTCGGCATGCGGCACGATCCGGGTAATCGTGACCCGGATCACAACGTTTACACTGCAGGGTGGCACGGGAACGACCACTGGCCAACCCTGCAAACTACCCGATCCGGGTGGATCTATTTACACCGACAAAAATCCCGGGGTGATGAGCATCAACCCTGGATTTTTAGGTCGGTGTTAAAGGGGTATCACTCACCTTCCGGTGCAGTGTCTTCTGCATCCCGCTTTGGGAGGTGTGTGTGTGTGACCCCCTTCCCAACCCTGCAATAACCCGGGTTGTAGCTCCGGTGTAAAAGGGGTAAAAGTGTATTACCCACCCTGGAGCCGGCACTGGGAGAACTACATCTCCCAGCAGCCCTTGCGCCACCCAACTGACCCAGGTGCCCCCCAGCAGCCCCCTCCCCAGTGACAAGATGATGGGGAGGCCACCACGAGCCATGGAGACCCCCGATCAGGTGAGTATAATTTTTTTTGGGGGGGTATCGGGTGCGCGTATACCCGCAGTAATCGAAAATTGGGCGCGAGGGGTGCTAGTTTTTTCTACCTCGCTAAACCTCGCCCCCAATTGAATATGCCCCTTTGTTTCCTATTACTCAGTCTTTTTTTTTTTTATTTCTGTTTTGTTGTAAAGTGCAACAGAACATGCTGGAGATATATAATGGTATATAATGGTAAGATACAACCTTCCACACAGAAAATAACATTTATTTATTGGTGCTGAAAAAATAGTCTTTATTTAATCCGATCTTTTCTGTACAGTTCTTATCTGCAGTAACGTCCTCATGTAATCCGCCTGCACTCATTCACAATAAAGACTTTATTCAGCTCAAGGCCTGAGTGACTGTTCTGTTACCAATTAACCTGATTAACCTAACTACTAATTAACACGTTGTCACCAATGTAAAGCCACAAATTACTGGAGAGATAACTTAGTATATCTCACGTAACCTGACCATATAATTCCACCGCTGTCTGCCACTGATTGTGTGATAAAAGGTTCACAATCAGTGCGGGGAGACTAGTGATAAAGCTACAATAGAAATAAACCTAAAATGCCAGATGACTTCATATAAACCTGTTACCGGTAACACTCAAACATGAAGGAACTTGTCTGAGCTGACTGATACTTGCCTATATACTCCTGGAAAGCCCAGGAGGGTGTCGGGTGCGGACGCCTGCGCTAAGGATTGTCGCTTCCCTGGTGAAGTGGGCGGTCCAGGCAGCCGATGCCGCAATTCACGCTGAATCTTGTCAGTAATTGGGGTATTGTGTAGCGCGGGGGAGGGGTCATGATGCGGCGGTCACGGCGTATGTGCGGCTCACTTTGTCCTACCATGCCTTCCGCGCCATCCACTTTGCAGCCCCACGCCACCCACCTAGCTAACCACAGTGGGGGGCAGCCAGAAATTCAGCAAGTATGAACTGAATGTATCTGAGATAAAGGGCACAGGGCACACTGGGATTTCTGTCTGTGGGTCTTCTGAAGATATGGCTGATAACAGAGGGTAATAGCTCACAGTAAACATTGTAACAAAGTCAGCTACATTAAAGCTTGACTTTTCAGTATACATTTTCTCTATAGAGTGTAAGCCAGTCTCGTTTTATTACTCCATTGTTCCCAATTGTACATTGTCACGGAATACGCTGGAGCTATATAGGTAACTGGTAATAGACATTAGGGTGGTGCTCTGCTGAGCTACATAACTTTCCACAGCCTGCTGACAGGAGCTGGGGCAGAACTATGGGAGACAATGGAGGCGCCTGCCGCCGGGCTCCAGCTCTGAAGGGGGCACCTGCTCCATTGTCCACAACATATTCACCCCACATAGGGCTGTAACTATGTACCCGGAGTGTACCATCACATGGCCGCCCAATACATGGCACCTGAGAAGCCACCATACACTAGTGGAGAGCTCCATGTAAGACCATCAGCTGCTGCCTTCGTCTACTTACAGCCTCTCTGCATGCGAATTGCTACATTACAGTGTCAGCGGCTGTGACGGGGGGGGGCACCAAAATATAACTTGCCTCCGGGCATCTTCGATGAACTTATGCCACTGGGCGGGAGGTTTGCCTCAGTTCTCTCCTGACAGGTTTATACCTGATTCCATAATACAGATGAGGGGTGGTGCCAGGATGCTGTAGGTTACAAGGAGGCTCTTTGCCTTGGTATAATATAAGATGGGTTCTGTGCTTTTTGGTCGAATTAAGGCTCAGGACTGCTCCTCCATCCCTGGCATCAGCAGGACTGAGGCGTGTCCTCCTGCGGAGACAGCTGGTGCAGGGGTTTCTGGAGCACGGCCCTGTACTCACACCACCATGGTGCTATCAAACCTTTATCAATGTGCCTCACCCAGGCTAACGTGTACTGTACTGTATATTATGGGGCTCGAGCAGATTTGGACGCACCGAAAATCGTTATGCATCCTTCCCTCTGGCGACTGGGACGCTGCCTACGAGGAAGTTGGACGGGCGTGCACGTGTGCTCAAAGTACAGCAGGAGCGTGTTCCACGCCAGCCACAGGAGAGGGGCGGTTGACTGTCAGATTCAGGAACGTCAATAGGGGGGGATTTATTATTTTTTAAGTAGCGGCAGGGTTTGCAGTATTAATACTGCTCCTTGTCATCACGCATTGCTACTTCCCCAATGTCATAACCTCCCTTGTATTAATTTAATATTGCCCCATGTCTTGGCCCCCATGTACTGATTATGCTCTATATCTTCCTGCGGAACCCTCTCCCGGCTAATTATGCGATGTGTAGCCCATGGCGGTAGGTTGGTACATATGGCAGCATCGCGGTTGTTGGTTCCGGCGGGAATGGATGATCGCAGAAGGTATCGGAGATGTATTGATAAATGAGCCCCCTAGTGGTTTCTTCTCTGAGATAAATAAAATCACAGCACACAATAGGGCCTTTATCAGAGATGAACGCAATGGCGATTACGTACGTAGAACGTGCGCAGCAATCGCACCGTGATTACGGAAGCACAGAGGAATCCATCACAAAGTGAGTGACAGGCTGTCAGCATTTGGGGGGTGGTCATAAAAACAAAGGCGTGTCTGACCGTCTGAACACTGTTATATGGGCGTGCATAAATTAGCCCTCGCGTGTCAGAAGAGCTGCCAAACCTGTGGCACGTCAGACCTGCCGCAAGAGCAAAATGGGCGCTCGATGTGTGTCAATGTTACCGATATTTACGCAGGTAAGGGACGTTGTACGGATGTGAGAAGGCGGAAGTGGGCGTCATCTTGCGCTGGTGCTCATTACCATATTTTCACAGCTGCTTTCCATGCCCATAGACAAGATTTAATGTGTGCGGTAACCTCAGCAAGGGAGCAAGCATTCAGCCGTTCAAGGCCAACATGCCCACGATTATTCTGTGTCACCATTAATAGATGGCAAGCTCTGGTGCCAGGGAGTATAACAGTGACACAAAGCAGAACTACACTGATTGCACTACTAGGACATTATCTGATAAAGTGCAGACTGGCAGCCTCCAGCCTGTAATTAGCTTAAATGACACTAATGTCACTAAAGTCAATAAAAGCAAATAGCTTTCATTAGTCAACAACCAGCAAAGGGACAGAAGGAGATATATTGCTGTTTCTAGGAGCTTACAATCTATACATATACTGCTATCCTAGGACAATGAATAAATCTGGGTACACACTGGAGCGATGTCAGGCTGATTTGCTTGGGGTACCTCCAAGGTAAGTTAGCTCCCAGCTTATATATGTACTGTTATCATGCAGTACATCAATTGTAATTATATGACCCAGAGTGGGTGCTACTATTATGTAGCAATAATTATTTTGGGGTGAGCATTTGGGAGTGGGGCCCCTGGGGGGGTTCTGACTGGGCCTTTCTCATGGCATCACCACTTAATTCACATAGAATACTTGTATCACTTCTCTATTTGTTTGTACATTATTTATGTCATTTTAATTCTTTATCATTTCATTAACACTTATTGATTTATACTTACACATCTTTTCTACATACTTCACTATCACCTTTTTCGTGTGATGCCCTGGGGATGGCCCTTGGTTGGAATATTTTTGGGGTGCCTTGCTTCTCGGACGTGAGCCCCTTAATATTAGGGACGCCAGTATAGAGGAGCCTTGACGATTGGCCTGGCGCTTATTCATATATTTGCAAATATGTGTAACCAATACCTCTAAATCTCTATTATTATGTAGGATTTAAGTATTGTTTTTGCTGCAGTGTGCTGGGGGGCAAATCTCTTTTTTTTCCTGTGATTTGCTATTTTGTAACGACAAATCGCCTACATCGATGCTGGCATCGCAATAGCCAGCATCGCCCACTACAGTTTACAAAGGGGGGATTTATCAAACCTCATGTGTTTCATCTATTTTTAATTTTTTTTTGTAAATGACAGAATAAACTTTTAGATTTGTTTATGAAACAAATGTACAGAAGGAGAGAAGAGACCAATGAATATGGCCCCCTCGGGCTGTCTACACCGCAAACACAAAACCACACACACACACACAACCACACACACACAGACAACCACACACCTCCTATCTCTGCTTCCCCCACCTTTCCCTCTATCTCCAGCTTTAGCGGGCGGCCTGGCGATGGTCACGATTATCGCGACCATCGGGCTTGCGAGGAGACCCTTGTCGTAGGGTCTCGTCCACCGCAAGCCCCAGTTAACTTCCTGCTCTAATAGAGCAGGAAGTTCACTACTGACATCACGTGTGATGTCAGTAGGGTCGCCGCCACAAACGACAGGCGTCCCTTCGGGAACGCCTCCGTTTGTGCAGCCACCCCCCTGACCCGCCTACATCGATAGCCGCCACGTCTTGTAGCGAGCCCCGGAGCGAGTGATTTCTCACTCGCTCCGGGGCTCGCGTGCGCATTGCCCGGCCATTGAACCGCTTGCGAGCGATATGCAGACTGAGGGCCTGATGACGCGTTTTCCTCACCGCACCCCCTTGCAGCACAATGCTGCAGTTTTGAAAAGTGGGGATGGGGCTGCATTGAAACAATTTATTACTCCACCCACACAGGCCCCCCACCCACACAGGCTTACACAGGCCCCCCACCCACACAGGCACACACAGGCCCCCCACCCACACAGGCCCCCCACCCACATAGGCTCACACAGGCCCCCCACCCACACAGGCCCTCCCACCCACACAGGCACACACAGACACCCCACCCACACAGGCACCCATTTATCAACGATATTAAACCAGTGAAATTTTTTGTTTATTATGACTGTGATACAAATGAAAAATGTACCGGTACTTACCCCTCCGGCGAGATCCTGCAAAGTCCTCGTCCTCTGCTGGGCCACTGGCAGCCCAACGCTGCCAGCGATGGGGCACTAGTGTTATGCGCGACGGTCCGTCTGTGCATGCGCATGACACGGGGAACCGGCTGTACCTGGAGAGCTTTGCTGAAGCCGGAAAGGCACCACTGGGTTTCCATTGCCGGCAAGGGGAACCGCATCACTATCGCCATCTAAAAGATGGCGAGTGCGATGCTTGACAAATAGCGGTAGTCTTAGATTATTGCTGTTTGTTAAATCCAGAAACCTGGCATAACCCCTTTAGCGAGCGCTAAATGGGGTTATGTATCGTTGATAAATGGGGGCCACAATCCCAAGTCGCAATCCCCACCTGCACCTATGTAGTGATAAGTTGTTGTTTTTATTTTAGATATATTCGGGAGCACACAATATTGTATAATAAATATGCCCTGTAAGGAGGTAGAGGCACAATGTATCAGGCGGATGATCCGCGCATGAGGGGATGAAATGACATTTTAGGTATTTAATGCGCCATTTATTCGATGAAGCGTTGTGCGTAATGGCGATCTGACAAACCTTTGTGGGAACGTTACCCTGAGCAATTGCTCATTTATAAGATCGATATGATAAATGTATAATTACCAGTATATGTGTCTGTGCCCCTCTTGCTAATGAATGGGATCTCGGTAGCCATTTGCAGTGTCAGTATAAGGCTGGATATACTCAGCACTGTTATATAAGGAATCACAGCGCTTTCTCTACAGCAGACACTGTGACATGATGACACAGCATGATACATATGTGATAGGGACGGAGGAATGTGACACGTTACCAAAAACACGTAGCGCACCCTCTTCACACCTCATTCAACAGTCTCATGCTCAAATGTCCATATCCTGATTTTGTTGTTTCCCTTAGGGAAGATATACAGCTGACGTTATATATTACTGTTTATAGGGGGTTTTCTCCAGAAGAAAGTGCTTTACATTTGCAGGAAATAAACCATGTTACACTGGAGGCAGCCATCTTGCGCACACAGTACAATGGTCACAGTGGGTGAATACAAAATATGAGACACTGAAGGAATGATATCGGTCCCATGGACTGTTCATCCTAATTATGAAAGGATCGGCCAGGCAGCCATCTTGAACACTTCATAGGCAGTACACAGAGATATTGGGGGAGATGTATTATTACAGCACATACCGTGCCACTAAAGCAGTTTCTGCGTGGATATTTTTACGAGGTGAAGTAGGAAGCAGCAGCGCAGATATGTATTAATATATTAGCTGTCGGAATGGGGAGAGAGAAGTCCCGTCTCTGCCGATCTCGGCCAGTCCCGTAGAGGATCAGCGTAGTACTGATGTCATGGCGCCTGTTGGACCCAAGAACTCACATAACCAAGAGATATACAAAATAACACAACAAACCCACAAAAACATAATTTCCATGTGTTTTACAGAATAGATAGATATGAGATAAATAAATATAATATATATAGATATCGGATAGATAGATATTAGATAGATAGATATTAGATAGATATGAGATAGTGTGATAGAAGCACTGGAGAAGTGTGGAAAGGCTTCTATGTGTGTCCTAGGTTCCTGTCATATGTGTTCTGAAACCCCCAGGAGAAGTCTGTTTGGAAAAAACAGACTAGAAATGTCGGCTTTAGGGAAAAGCCTGTTTGGGTCCTGGGGGTGTGGATGTGAGGAGAGGGAGGGCTGCATCCACAAGCAACTCCAGGTTTTGGCCCTTTCAGCCTAGTAACAGGCTTATTAGGGCTTGCAGCTGGTAATGCTACTATAAGCATGGTTTATTTGTGGCTGAGTGTCTCACACCTGGGAGAGCAGGCAGACTAGCCTGTTCAGAGACACTTGGTTACTTTCCTTGTAAGTACTGTGCACGTGTTTTATTGATGGTGAGGGCAATAGGCCCTACCATTATTATAGAGAGGGAATCTGCTGTGTAGCTAGTGCCCAGCCGGGCTAGGACTTATGTTTATCTTTTGTTTGTGTTTATATTCATTTGGCACAATAAAGACTCGCACCGACCAGTTTGTACGAGAACCCCAGACTTGTATCCTATTTCTACAGCTGCTGTGTGTGTACAGAGGGAGTCCATCTACCCCAAGAGAGGGACCCCTATCCTGACTGTGTCACATTAGATATGAGATAGATAGATATGAGATAGACAGTGGTGTCCCTACCCGTGGTGTAAAATCTTGGAAGCCATACAGGTATAAAAAGCCCCCTGGAAATTTATCATGTAAAACCCCTGAGGAAGCCTTGTTAAAGGCGAAACGCGTTGAGAAAGCTACACCAACTCTACAAACCATCCAGACTTACCCTGAAGGGACTTATATGGACTTTTATTAGATGTACCTGGAGGTACTACTACTGGAACTGACCACTGCGACCTATAAGATAAGCTACGTTCTCATGTTTGTTTTTGTGTGTGACATATATATTGTGTATATTAAAAACCATATACTTATAAAACATACCACACTATGGAAACAAATTTTTCTACTCCAAAAAGGTTGTAGATATCTGGTCAGCTATTCCCTGGGTGAAATCTGGCTGAAGGTTAAGACTCCTGTGGAAACCGGTCGTGTATGATCTGAGGATTGGTGCCTTATATGCTTAATATACAAGCATATTCATGATACGCGCATATGAATATATATGTATCTAATTTAAGTTAACACTAACAACTACACTATCAGGCGCTTGTCCTTGTCTCCCTTTTTCTTCATATATTGCTGGACATGTCTGACGAGGAGGTCGAGCGCACGACTGCAGCCACTCTGCTCTCCTGCAAGCGATATGCTGCAGGGGTAGGAAAGGAGGATTTATCTCAGGATGGGTTATGTGTGAGGTGCTATCAGTTGCCTGGCCCCTAAAACCCCCCAATGATGGGACAGGATCCCCCTTGTGCCGCTTTTTCTCAGGTGCTGGCCTCCATTGCGGATCGCCTGACGGTCCCGACTGTTTTGCCCCATATGGGGTTACCCCGACCAGCCATCCTTCCCTCTCAGGGTATCCTGCAGTCATTGCAGTCTACTCCTGTGCCACAGACTGTCACTCCCTACCAGGGCCGTAACTAGGCTAGTGCGACCAGTGGCACAGGGCACGGCAGTGCAGGGGGCGCTGTTTGAGCCTGTTAATTTTCCTGTTTATTATCATTCTCACTTGTATCTTCCTCTTCTTTAATCCCCAGCATCTCCTGGCCTCCCCTATCTCTTCCCTGGCCCTTCCCCATGAGGCCATGGCCCTCTCTCAGGTGCACTATATTATGTCCCTATTTATCCCCAGCATCTCCTGGCCTCCCCTATCTCTCCCCTGGCCCTTCCCCATGAGGCCATGGCCCTCTCTCAGGTGCACTATATTATGTCCCTATTTATCCCCAGCATCTCCTGGCCTCCCCTATCTCTCCCCTGGCCCTTCCCCATGAGGCCATGGACTTTTTTCACCTACACCATCTTATTTTCCTATTTAAAAAATAGGTGGTGGGGGGGGCAATGCTCTCTCTGGCACAGGGCACCAAAAAGTCTAGTTACAGCTCTGCTCCCTACTAAGGGTTACCACACTATATGCAATCCCCTCTGGTACCACAACATTCTGTCATTCCCTTCGAGGGACTTACGCTAGCTGGACAACCACCCTGGGTGGATGTTTTATCTAGTTCGGTTCAGAGTTTGGCAGCTTCGTCCAGGGCCTTTCAGACCATGTTGCGGAATGCAAAACTTCAGAAGGCATCTAAATGTCATGTATTGTCATCCCAGTCTATTCAGCTATCGGACACAGATGCATCATCAGGTGATGGGAAAGTGGCTGAGGGGTCGGATTCTGATTCCCCTGCACAGAATGTGGAGCCTAAATCAAATATTAATATTCCAGCCTTGGTAAGGGAGGTCCGATCCATAGTTGATATTGAGGATTACATTTCTTCCCCTAAATCCAAATAGCTTCAGTTTAAACAGGCAAAGGTGACTTTGGCAGTTTTCCCTCTCTCTGACCAGCTGGTAGACCACATGGCCACATGGCGGAGGCCTGGTAGTCGCCTGGTAAGAGGTATCAACCGCAAAAGCATTTGGCCTCATGTTATCCATTCCCTGAGGGTCATTGCAAGAACTGGGAATCACCGCCTGTGGTAGATTCTCATGTTACTCGCCTGATTAAAAGTACTACGCTGCTATTGCCTTCCATTTTTTCCCTGAAGGATTCTACTGATAGGAAGGTAGATACATGCCTGAAATCGATTTACTCTCGTTCAGGAGCTGTGGCCTGTCAATCCATGGCTATCTCATGGGTGGCCAAGGCTATGGAGAGCTGGGAAAATGTTCTAGAGGACACCTTCCCCGAGGAGGCTCCTGAGGCTCAAAGGTCTTTAGTGGGCCACATGAGGGATGCAGCTGCTTATATTGGTGAGGCTGCTTTGGATGCCAGTCTACTGACCTCCAGGGTCTCAGCCGCAGCCGTGTCTGCTCGCTCCCTGTGGTTACACTCCTGGAGGGCGGATGCTGATTCCAAAAAGGCCCTGGAGGCCTTACCCTTCAATGGGGAGATATTGTTTGGCCCAGGCTTGGACAAAATTGTGGACACACTGGCGAAATCAGGTTTTCTGCCATCGGTATCTGCGCCTTCAGAGGATAAACTTTCAGCCTGATGGGACGGGCCTCCCTCTGGGGGATCCCGAAGTGGGAGGCTAACTTCTTCAGTTCGCCCAGCGCTGGTGCCTCACCTCCAAAGACGCTTGGGTAAAATAAGTGGTCTCACAGGGGAACGTTCTCCCATTCCGTCGAAGAACTCCCCACCAGTTTTTCTGCATGAGCCCTCCTCTGCACAAGAACAAGGCCTTGCAGATCCAGGAAGCCATAGAGTCCTTGTTAAAAGCAGGGGTAATTGTTCCAGTTCCACTATCTCAGCGCAGGACTGGTTACTATTCTACTTTGTTTCTGGTTCAAAAGATGAATGGGTCTCATTGGCCTATCTTCAACCTAAAGTTCCTCAGGGTGCCCAGGTTCAGGATGGATACTTTGCGATCCATCATAATGGCTGTGGAACCTGGGGATTACATGGTATCACTGGACATTCAGGATGCATACCTTCATATCCCCATAATGCCTTCTCACCAGCGTTATCTGTGGTTTGCTATTCTGCAACAATATTTCCAGTTTCGGGCGCTGCCCATTGGCCTCTCCATGGCTCCAAGGGTATTTACCAATATTATGGCTGTCATGGCAGCCCACCTACAGAGTCAGGGTATTCGACTCCTGCCGTACCTCGATGACATTCCTCTTGCTGGCAGGCTCTCAGGAAGTACTTCAGCAGGATCTGCACCTGTTGATTGTTTGTCTACAAGTGCACGAGTGGCTGATCAATTGGAAAAAGTCCTCCCTAACTGAGGGTCGTCCCTTTTGGATCCCAGACTGGGTACTTCTGAATGCCAGTCTCCAGGGTTGGGGCACAGTGACAGGCCCACACTCATTTCTGAGCTGTTGGACAGTGGACTAAGCAATTCTTCCAATCAACATTTTGGAACTTCAGGCTGTGTACAGAGCCCTCATGATGACAAGACACGTCCTTCAGGGAAAAGCCAGGCAGGTTCAGTCCAACAACGCCACCATGGTGGCATACATCAACCATCAAAGAGGCACTCGAAGTAGGGCAGCAATGACAGAAGTGTCACCTCCCGGCCATCTTGGCAGTGTTCATTCCGTGAGTCATCAATTGGAAAGTGGACTTCATCAGCCTTCACGACGTGCATCCAGGGGAATGGTCTCTTCACCAAGAGGTGTTTCAACTCCTTGTGGACAAATGGGGCCCAGAGGTAGATCTCATGGCCTCCCGTCACAATCAGAAGTTGCCAGTGCACGGGTCCAGGACAAGAGATGCCGAAGCAAGCTTAGTGGACGCTCTGTCAGTGAAGTGGACCCTCCAGTTTGCGAACCTCTTTCCTCCAGCATCCCTGCATCCTCAGATTCTTCGGAAGTTCAAGCAAGATGGGGGCACGGTCCTGTTGGTGGCTCCGGCTTGGCCCAGACATCATTGGTACTCAGATCTTAGGAGTCTCTCCATCGACACTCCATTCCTACTCTCTCAATGTCCATACCTGTTGTCTCAAGGTCCTTGGCTTTACCCGGACCTGGGTTGTCTGTCTTTGACGTTTGGCTCTTGAAACATCCATCTTAAGGTCCAAGGGATTCACTAGCTCAGTCATCACCATGATGCTTTGAGCACGTAAGCCTGCCTCAGCCAGGATCTACCACATAGTGTTGCATACATATTTTCAGTGGTGTCGCACAAGGGATTACGACCCTCAAGTGTTTTGTATTTCCAGAATATTAGCATTCCTTCAAACTGGTTTGGACCTCGGCCTCCGCCTGGCCTCATTGAAAGTGCATGTCTCTGCTGTCTGTGTGGTTCCAACGAAGGATAGCTCTGCTCCTGGATAGCCACACCTTTTTCCAAGTTGTTCTCCGGATTCAACCTCCCTTTGTCCCTCCAGTGGCTCCTTGGGATTCGCCGGTAGTTCTTCAGGCCCAGGGCCTTCCATTTTAACCGCTAGATTCGGTGGAAATTAAGTGGTTATCGGCTAAGACTCTACTTCTTCTGGCAATTGCATCTGCCAGGAGGGTGTCAGAATTGGGGGCGCTCTCCTGTCGTCCTCCATTTCTGATATTTCACCAGGATAGGCCTGTGCTTCACACTCACCCTGAGTTTCTTCCTAAAGTGGTTTGTAATTTCCACATTAATCAGCAAATTATAGTACCGGCCTTTCAGTCATCTGACCTCTCGGCAGGTGAGGCCTCTTTGGATGTGGTCCGTGCTCTCAAAGTTTATGTGGACCGGACCAGTTCCCTTCGGAAATCGGACTCCTTATTTGTGCTCTTTGGATTTCACAAGAAGGAATGGAGAGCCGACAAACAAACATTGGCTAGATGGCTTCATATGACTAAATCAGAAGCTCACACGCACAAGAGCTAAATAAAAAATTTTTTTTAGACTAATAAGTCTAAGGGGGCACTTTGAATTAGGAACACATCACATGTACAGTATATATAAAAGCAAGTGAACAATTTATTACATTTAAATCATTTACCATAACAATAATAAAGCATCATAATCTACTAAAAAACTGGCTCCTGACCGACTTTAGAACCCATAAACAGCCATAGTCCCTCCAAGGATATAGAGAGCAAAACTTCTGGACTTAGGCCCTGATTCAGAGGCACTCGCAAAAAGCGAGCGCTCGCTCTGAATCAGGGCGGCCGCTTTTCTTAAAAAAAACGGCCTCCTGGCCGCTCGCTAAGCTGTGGGTGACCACACACAGCTTTTACGAGCGGCCAGGTGATGGTCGCGACCATCGGGCTTGCGATGAGACCCTTGTGGTAGGGTCTCATCTGCCGCAAGCCCCAGTGAGCTTCCTGCTCTAATAGAGCAAGAAGCTCACTACTGACATCACTCGTAATGTCAGTAGGGCCGCCCTCAAACGGCAGGCGTTCCTTTGGGAACGCCTCCGTTTGGCCAGCCACCCCCCCCCCCCCGACCCACCTACAAAACGGGGCGAGCTGTCGATCAACATCGACAGCCGCCCTGTTTGTAGCAAGCCCCGGAGCGGGTGAATTTCTCACTCGCTCCAGGGCACGCCCATTGCGCACGGCGCGCGTGTGCAGTGCCCCACCATCGACCCACTTGCGAGCGGGTTTGAATCAGGCCCTTAGTCTGCAAGTGTGGCGCTATGTAGCAGTTCAGTAGCTGGTTAGCATGTGCCCACATAGGGCTAATGGACAGTCCCGATATATTTACCAGCGTGGTCGCTCTGCTCCATGACTCCTAGCCAGCAGCTGGTCCTGTTGCAGAATATCTCCGCTTCACTGTTAGCTTTAGTTGTTCATTCACATTAGCTGCGCTGTATAGCTGACATCACACTTTCCTCGTCACTTAGAAGTTAGCATGGGGGGATCCGGTTTCCAAAACACTTGTACGGTACAGAGCAGGTAAGTATGTAATCCCTTAATGCATTTCTCTGTCCAAATGACGGTTTCCTCAGAAGGTAGATGGATATGTCAGGCATTCAGGATATCCTTAAATCCCTCCACTATCCAATCAACAATGTAGATTTTGATGCCAGAGTTAAAAACACCTGTGTGTTAATCATTAAAAGCCTGTGTTCCAATTCCCTGGCTCAATACAGACCAGGTACTTTTAAACGATATCATTTTCAACACATAAATAAATAAATAGAAACAAGCAAATAAACAGGAGTGCAACGGACTTTAGTTTATTTATTTATTTAATCTAAAAATACACTAGACATTCAGATCTAAATAATTTCAGAGCTTATTATATATAAATGCTGTAGCCCAGGGGTAGCCAACCCTGGTCCTTGAGAGCTACCAACAGTGCATGTTTTCCAGGTCTCCTCACAGAATCACAAGTGTAATAATTAACTCCACCTGTGGATCTTTTTAAATGTATTTCTGAGTAATGAATACACCTGTGCACCAGCTAGGTGGTCTGGAAAACGTGAACTGTTAGTAGCTCCCGAGGACCGAGGTTGGCTACCCCTGCAGTAGCCCAATAAATAGAGCCACTGACCCTGAACCGCAAGGTCCAAGGATCAAGTCCTGCCTTGGACAAAATATATATATATATATATACAGTCAGGTGCATAAATAATGGGACATTGACAGAATTTTCATATTTTGGCCTCTATTCACCACCACAATGGCGTTGAAATGAAACAAACAAGATGTGCTTTAACTGCAGACTTTCAGATTTAATTTGAGGGTAATTACATCAATATCAGGTGAACGGTGTAGGAATTACAACGGTTTCTATATGTGCCTCCCACTTTTTAAGGGGCCAAAAGTAATGGGACAAACTAAACAATCCTAAATCTAACTTTCACTTTTTAATACTTTGTTGCAAATCCTTTGCAGGCAATTACAGCCTGAAGTCTGGAACGCATAGACATTACCAGACGCTGGGTTTCATCCCTGGTGATGCTCTGCCAGGCCTCTACTGCAAATGTCTTCAGTTCCTGCTTGTTCTTGGGGCATTTTCCCTTCAGTTTTGTCTTCAAGTGAAATGCATGCTCAATCGGATTCAGGTCAGGGGATTGACTTGGCCATTGCATAACATTCCACTTTTTAGCCTTAAAAAACTCTTTGGTTGCTTTTGCAGTATGCTTTGGGTCATTGTCCATCTGCACTGTGAAGCACCGTCCAATGAGCTCTGAAGCATTTGACCGAATATGAGCATATAATATTGCCCGAAACACATCAGAATTCATTCTGCTGCTTTTGTCAGCAGTCACATCATCAATAAATACAAGGGAACCAGTTCCAGTGGCAGCCATACATGCCCACGCCATGACACAACCACCACCATGCTTCACTGATGAGGTGGTATGTTTTGGATCATGAGCAGTTCCTTTCCTTCTCCATACTCTTCTCTTCCCATCACTCTGGTACAAGTTGATCTTTGTCTCATCTGTCCATAGGATCTTGTTCCAGAACTTTAATGGCTTTTTTAGATGTTGTTTGGCAAACTCTAATCTGGTCTTCCTGTTTTTGAGGCTCACCAATGGTTTACATCTTGTGGTGAACCCTCTATATTCACTCTTGTGAAGTCTTCTCTTGATTGTTGACTTTGACACATATACACCTACCTCCTGGAGAGTGTTCTTGATTTGGCCAACTATTGTGAAGGGGTTTTTCTTCACCAGGCAAATAATTCTTCTGTCATCCACCACAGTTGTTTTCCGTGGTCTTCCGGGTCTTTTGGTGTTGCTGAGTTCTCCGGTGCATTCTTTCTTTTTAAGAATGTTCCAAACAGTTGATTTGGCCACATCTAATGTTTTTGCTATCTCTCTGATGGGTTTGTTTTGATTTTTCAGCCTACTGATGGCTTGCTTCACTGATAGTGACAGCTCTTTGGATCTCATATTGAGAGTCGACAGCAACTGATTCCAAATGCAAATGTCTTTTACCTGCTTAATTGATAATGAAATAATGAGGGAATAGCTCACACCTGTTCATGAAATAGCTTTTGAGTTGATAGTCCCATTACTTTTGGCCCCTTAAAAAGTGGGAGGCACATATAGAAACCGTTGTAATTCCTACACCGTTCACCTGATTTGTATGTAATTACCCTCAAATAAAATCTGAAAGTCTGCAGTTAAAGCACATCTTGTTTGTTTCATTTCAAAGCCATTGTGGTGGTGAATAGATGCCAAAATATGAAAATTCTGTCAATGTCCCAATATTTATGCATCTGACTGTATATATATATATATATTTAATTTAAGAATACATATAAAATTCAAATATCACTATAATCGGAGCTTAAAAAATAAAAAGTGCTCTGGCCTAATGGATAGAACCACAGACCACACGGTCCCAGGATCAAATCCTTCCTTGGACACAAAATATTTAAATTTTTTATTTTCTTTTGCATACTCTTAAAATATTGGTCAGGACTAATAAAACAGACATACTCCAAGTAAATCCAGCAGATAACTCTAATTCAAGGGACAAGGGTACCCAGGGTGAAGATCCAATACGCTTCTTGTTTGAAAAGCACATTGTATCTATCACCACCTCTCGCTGTTGGGAGGATATGTTCGATACCTTGTATTGTTAAGACATCAACCTTGCCCCCATGTTTAGATATAACATGGCGGGACACACTATGTAAGATGTAATTCCTGAGCACATTCCTCCTATGCTCCAGGAATCTTATATTCAAACTGCGTGTGGTGCGACCCACATACTGTGCCCCACAGTTACACGTAATTGGATAGATCACATATTTGGACTAACAGTTAATAAAATTGGCAATCGGATAAAGAATACCCGGCACAGAAGAATAAAACTCAATGCTCTTTGATTTCATGTGATTACAAGTTAAACATCTCGCTCTCCCACATTTATAACAACCATTCGGTTTATTCGTCAACCAGGAACAACCCCCTTCAATACCTTGTGTATGAGATAGATAGATAGATTGATAGATAGATAAATGGATAGATATGAGATATATAGATATGAGATAGATATGAGAGATAGATAGATAGATAGATAGATAGATAGATAGATAGACAGACATAGTGGGGTTTCTGAGTACCTAGAAACCCAGCCTGACAGAAGCGAAAGCTATCTATCTCATATCTATCATTCTCATATCTATGTATGCATATATATATATATATATTAGGGGTGTGCACCGGCCACTTTTCGTGTTTTGTGTTTTGGTTTTGGATCTGGATCTTTCTTCGTGTTTTGGATCTGGATTGGTTTTGCCAAAACCACCCTTCCGTGTTTTGGGTTCTGGGTTTTGTGTTTTGGATCTGTATTTTTTTGAAAAAAAGCATAAAAACAGCTAAAATCACAGAATTTGTAGGTTTTTCTGCTCCTATGCTATTATTAACCTCAATAACCTTAATTTCCACTCATTTCCAGTCTATTCTGAACACCTCACACCTCACAATAGTGTTTTTATGTCCAAAAGGTTGCACCGAGGTAGCTGGATGACTATGCTAAGCGACACGAGTGGGTGGCACAAACACGTGACCCATCTAGGCGTGAAACTGCAGTGGCAGACAGGATGGCAGTTTGAAAAACTAGGCCCCAAACTGTACATAATGCAAAGAAAAAAAAGAGGTGCAAGATGGAATTGTCCTTGGGCCCTCCCACCCACCCTTATGTTGTATAAACAGGACATGCACACTTTAACAAACCAATCATTTCAGCGCCAGGGTCTGCCACACAACTGAAATGATTGGTTCGTTTGGGCCCCCACAAAACAAGCTGGCAATTAATCTGTCCCTGCACAAACTGGCTCTACGGAGGCAAGATGTCATCCTCATCCTCCTCATCCACCGATTCCTCACCCTCTTCAGTGTGTACATCCTCATCCTCACAGAGTATTAATTCGTCCCTGCTGGAACCACAGGTCCCTCTGTATGTTCAGGAGGCTGGTCTCCCTGGAAGAGTTGATAATTCATTTTATGAACATCATCTTCTCCACATTTTGTGGAAGCAACCTCCTACGCCTTTCGCTGACAAGGTTCCCGGCTGCACTAAACACTCTTTCGGAGTACACACTGGAGGGGGGGCAACTCAGGTAAAATAGAGCCAGTTTGTACAGGGACCTCCAAATTGCTTCTTTTTCCTGCCAGTACAGGTACAGACTGTCTGACATGCCTACTTGGATGCTGTCACCGATGTAATCCTTTAACAGACAGACGCACGCTTGTCGCTGCTGCTTTGAGGATGCAAGTGCGGCTACAGCCCACACAATTCACAAAGACAGAAAAAAGAAGAAGAATATTTTTATTGTTTGTGTAGCACACTTTGAGGGTGTCACCACCCTTTAACAGACAGACGCACGCTTGTCGCTGCTGCTTTAAGGATGCAGGTGCGGCTACAGCCCACACATTTCACAAAGACTGAAAAAAAAAGAACAATATTTTAATTGTTTGTGTAGCACACTTTGAGGGTGTCACCACCCTTTAACAGACAGACGCACGCTTGTCGCTGCTGCTTTAAGGATGCAGGTGCGGCTACAGCCCACACAATTCACAAAGACAGAAAAAAGAAGAATATTTTTATTGTTTGTGTAGCACACTTTGAGGGTGTCACCACCCTTTAACAGACAGACGCACGCTTGTCGCTGCTGCTTTGAGGATGCAAGTGCGGCTACATCGCACACAAGTCACAAACACATTAAAAAAATAGTTTTTTATTTTTTGGAGAACTTTGAGAGTTACACCACCCTTTAACAGACAGACGCACGCTTGTCGCTGCTGCTTTAAGGATGCAGGTGCGGCTACAGCCCACACATTTCACAAAGACCGAAAAAAAAGAACAATATTTTAATTGTTTGTGTAGCACACTTTGAGGGTGTCACCACCCTTTAACAGACAGACGCACGCTTGTCGCTGCTGCTTTAAGGATGCAGGTGCGGCTACAGCCCACACAATTCACAAAGACAGAAAGAAGAAGAATATTTTTATTGTTTGTGTAGCACACTTTGAGGGTGTCACCACCCTTTAACAGTCAGACGCACGCTTGTCGCTGCTGCTTTGAGGATGCAAGTGCGGCTACATCGCACACAAGTCACAAGCACCTTAAAAAAAATGTTTTATTTTTTGGAGCACTTTGAGGGTTACACCACCCTTTAACAGACAGACGCACGCTTGTCGCTGCTGCTTTGAGGATGCAGTGCGGCTACAGCCCACACAATTCACAAAGACAGAAAAAAAAAGAACAATATTTTAATTGTTTGTGTAGCACACTTTGAGGGTGTCACCACCCTTTAACAGACAGACGCACGCTTGTCGCTGCTGCTTTGAGGATGCAGGTGGAATCTAGACGGGATTTGGAACCGAGGACACACTACCTCCATCAATTGTCTAAATCCCACTGCACTAATGGCGGATACCGGACGCACGTCTAACACCAACATAGCAGTCAAGGCCTCAGTTATACGTTTTGCTTCAGGATGACTGCTGTCGTACTTCATCCTCATCACTAGGGACTGTTGGAGGGTCAATTGTTTAGTAAAAGTAGTGATGTTCCTACTTCCTCTCTGGGATGATGAACAACTCCCAGCAGCAGCAACAGCACTAGGAGGAAGTGGTTCTTGATCTTTCCCTATTTTATTTTTATCGGAGAAAGTTTGGTCCTCCATTTATGTTATATTGATATATACGTGCGGCTAAAGCGCACACAAACACAGAAAATATTTTTTTATTTTTGCTGGAGAGTAGTGCACTTTGTGGGTTACACCACCCTTTAAGAAATGAGCCAGCCGTCTCTTTACTTATGGGACACAGGCGCACGCTTGGCGCTGCTCCTTTGTTGATGCACGTGCAGCCACAGTGCACACAAGTCACAAACACAGAAAATATATATTTTTTTGTTTTGGAGTGTACTTTGGGGGTTACAGAACCCTTTAACGGTCAAGCCAGCCGGCCCTTTACTTATGACACAGGCGCACGCTTGGCACTACTTTGTTGATGCACATGCGGCTACTGCGCACACAATTCACAAACACAGAAAATAATTTTTTTTTTGGTTTGGACTGGAGTGTACTTTCGGGGGTTACAGCACCCTTTAACGGTCAAGCCAGCCGGCCCTTTACTTATGACACAGGCGCATGCTTGGCACTACTTTGTTGATGCACGTGCGGCTACTGCGCACACAATTCACAAACACAGAAAATAATTTTTTTTTGGTTTGGACTGGAGTGTACTTTCGGGGGTTACAGCACCCTTAACGGTCAAGCCAGCCGGCCCTTTACTTATGACACAGGCGCACGCTTGGCACTACTTTGTTGATGCACGTGCGGCTACTGCGCACACAATTCACAAACACAGAAAATAATTTTTTTTTGGTTTGGACTGGAGTGTACTTTCGGGGGTTACAGCACCCTTTAACGGTCAAGCCAGCCGGCCCTTTACTTATGACACAGGCGCACGCTTGGCACTACTTTGTTGATGCACGTGCGGCTACTGCGCACACAATTCACAAACACAGAAAATAATTTTTTTTTGGTTTGGACTGGAGTGTACTTTCGGGGGTTACAGCACCCTTTAACGGTCAAGCCAGCCGGCCCTTTACTTATGACACAGGCGCACGCTTGGCACTACTTTGTTGATGCACGTGCGGCTACTGCGCACACAATTCACAAACACAGAAAATAATTTTTTTTTTGGTTTGGACTGGAGTGTACTTTGGGGGTTACAGCACCCTTTAACGGTCAAGCCAGCCGGCCCTTTACTTATAACACAGGCGCACGCTTGGCACTACTTTGTTGATGCACGTGCGGCTACTGCGCACACAATTCACAAACACAGAAAATAATTTTTTTTTGGTTTGGACTGGAGTGTACTTTCGGGGGTTACAGCACCCTTTAACGGTCAAGCCAGCCGGCCCTTTACTTATGACACAGGCGCACGCTTGGCACTACTTTGTTGATGCACATGCGGCTACTGCGCACACAATTCACAAACACAGAAAATAATTTTTTTTTGGTTTGGACTGGAGTGTACTTTCGGGGGTCACAGCACCCTTTAACGGTCAAGCCAGCCGGCCCTTTACTTATGACACAGGTGCACGCTTGGCACTACTTTGTTGATGCACGTGCGGCTACTGCGCACACAATTCACAAACACAGAAAATAATTTTTTTTTTGGTTTGGACTGGAGTGTACTTTGGGGGTTACAGCACCCTTTAACGGTCAAGCCAGCCGGCCCTTTACTTATGACACAGGCGCACGCTTGGCACTACTTTGTTGATGCACGTGCGGCTACTGCGCACACAATTCACAAACACAGAAAATATATTATTTTTTTAGCACTTGGGGGGAGCACCCCTGATGGACAGAGCACCCCCTGGACAACACTACAGCACTCCTTTAGGACTGGGACACTGCACAGGACTTTGGAGTGGACACAGCCCCTATGGAGAACTGACTGCACAACACAGTCCAGCCAGCCCCTATGGACTTTGAAGTAGTGGACACAGCCCCTATTAACAACAGCAGCACAGCACAACACAGCCAGCCCCTATGGACTTTGAAGTAGTGGACAACAGCAGCACTACACTACACTACACTACACTACACTACACTACACAGCCCTAACTCCCACCCTCCCTCTTCACTGTCCACAGCCGAGTGAGAAAATGGCGCCGACGCGGGTACCTTATATAGGATCCAAAACCCGCGAGACTCGGAAGGCGGGATGATGACGTTTTGCCTCGATTTCAGATCCGAGTCAGGCGGGAAAAGTCGAGCCTGACTCGGATCGGACTCGGATCGGGGGGGCTCGGGGGGGTTCGGATTTCAGAAATCCGAACCCGCTCACCCCTAATATATATATATATATATAATCTATCTAATATCTATCTAATGTATATCATGTATCAATATGTCTGTCTATACATATATATATAGCTATTTTTCTAGAAAAATAGGTTCAGGAACTGGGTGGAGCTACTGGGGGTGGAGCTGTAGAAAGACAATTGTATGTTATATATACTAATATATATGTAATATATATACATATCTATAGTATTTAGAAAAGAAGGCACTCAAAAGGGCCTTTTAAGTAGAACTTGTCTTATGGAAAATGCATCTTGGCCCAGGACATTACGTCATAGATAATGAGAGTTTCAGGAACTGAGTGTATATATATATATATATATATATATATATATACACCTTATAGAGACTCTGCCTTTATGGTTAGAAGTTCATTTACAGGGCTGCTCTTCTCAGCTATATCACAGATACCACTTTTGCTGGTATATGCATCGAAGAATAGAGAGGCGCTCATCAGTCTGTCTGCAACAAATATTTACCTAAATCCAACAACAGTTCCATTTTAGATCAATGTTTCGGTCATCCTGTGGGACCTGAGTCATGACAAGCTAGTTTGTTTAAATAAGTAATCATCTCCTGGAAATCCTCCTTAGTGTTATTCCAGAATACATACATCATCAATATATCTACAATATACTGTACATCATCAATATATCTACAATATACATACATCATTGATATATCTACAATATACTGTACATCATCAATATATCTACAATATACATACATCATTAATATATCTTCAATATACTGTACATCATCAATATATCTACAATATACATACATCATCAATATATCTACAATATACATACATCATCAATATATCTACAATATACATGCTGCTCAGCTAGTCAAGCACATTGGTGGCCAGAGGAACGCATACTGACTTTGGCTGCTACCTGGGGTCACATCATGTGAAGAAGCTGCTGATGGGATTACACCATGCAGCTGAGAGCTACCTTCAATAGCAGAGGCGAGGACAGCTGTGAGTGGGAGCAGATTTGGCTATATATACTGGGGTCTCCACACAGCAAGGTCACTTGGGTCTATGAAGCTGTGATCATGACTAAGGTCCCACAGCAGGACCAAAACATTGTACATATAAACCCCCCTCCATGAATCTCCTGTGTTTGCCACTGAGATAGACAGACAACAACTTGCCACTTAAAAAGAAATTTACTTTGGAAAAATGTGCAAACATACAAAGACTATAACATGAAAATAAATATATTCACAACAACCTCCTCACTAACCTGTCCGTGATTCCGCAATGTCCACGTGACATAATGGCAGAATTGTGGATGTCAACAAACACAATGTTGACACCCAGTTTTAGGGTTTGGGTGTGAATGTCGACATTTGACATGTTGACTTCCAGTCCATGTCAACATTCTAAATGTTGACTCTAAATACCACACCCCATGATCGTGTTCATGTTCCATCAACACATCGTTATCATTGTGGGAGCTCAGGTACAAAAGGTGATACCACCACCACCACCATCACCACAAAAGATGTCCTATTATACATGGCCCTATATGGATCCATGTGAGGTATTACGTGGGCACCTGGTGATGTGAGGCATTATGTGGGTGTATGGGGCTATATGGTGATGTGAGGTATTATGTGGGTATATGAAGGCATGTGAGGTATTATGTGGATATATGGAGCTATATGGTGGCATGTTATGTATTGTGTGGGTGTATGGAGCTATATGGTGATGTGAGGTATTATGTGGGTGTATGGGGTGATATAGAGGCATGTTATGTATTGTGTGGGTGTATGGGTCTATATGGTGATGTGAGGTATTATGTGGGTATATAGGGTTATATGGAGGCATGTTATGTATTATGTGGTTATATGGGGTTATACGGTGATGTGAGGTATTATGTGGTTATATGGTGATATGAGGTATTATGTGGGTATATGGAGGCATGTTATGTATTGTGTGGGTGTATGGGGCTATATGTTGATGTGAGGTATTATGTGGGTATATGGAGGCATGTGAGGTATTATGTGGGTATATGGGGTTATATGGAGGCATGTTATGTATTGTGTGGGTGTATGGGGCTATATGGTGATGTGAGATATTATGTGGGTATATGGGGTTATATGGAGGCATGTGAGTTATTGTGTGAGTATATAGGGCTATAGGGTGATGCAAGGTATTATGTGGGTATATGGGGTTATATGGATGCATGTGAGGTATTGTGTGGGTGTATGGGGCTATAGTTTGATGTGAGGTTTTATGTGGGTGTATGGGGTTATATGGAGGCATGTGAGTTATTGTGTGGGTGTATGGGGCTATAGTTTGATGTGAGGTTTTATGTGGGTGCATGGGGTTATATGGAGGCATGTGAGGTATTATGTGAGTATATGAGACTATATGGTAGCATTTAATGTATTATGTGGGTATATAGCTAAGCTCTCACATTTTCTAAACTCTCACCCTATTACATTTGTCCCATGTCGTACAAACAAATGTGGAGCGCTAATTTGAATAAGTGACCAAGAAAGATATATAATAATAATGTTTCTTAAAAATAATCAGTATATAAAATACTTGGCATGGACATTAATACAATAATTGGCTAAGGCAAACCATGACACACATTTAAACAAGACAACATTACAGATAAGAGATACACATATGAGAAGGCAGCGGTGGGCGTCCTTATGCTTGGGGAAGCTTTGCAATCATTAGCATATTTTCGCAGCTGCCATGCGTAGGAAATCGCAGCTGCGATCACCTTAGCGTCCGTCTCTGAATCAGGCCCTTAGAACGCACCCGTCGCTCCAATTCGTCCAACTGGCCAGTCCAGTTGGTTTACCGAATTTTCTGTATACCAGTCCAGCGTTGCCCTGGAAACATGACAGATGGCATTGTCGTCCTGATAAAAAACATTCGCTGTTTCCGTAGAACTGCAAGTGCGTGGGCCTCCCTACCAAGTGTTCTTGACGAAACCATCACATTAGTGGCCACTTGGAACTCGTGTGCAATGGTATGCATTTTGCTTGCGCGGGGGTGTCCAATCACTTTTGTCTGCATAGTGTATATGCACTGCAAATCCTAAAACATGAGATTGAGGGATCAGTTCCTCTGCCTTAGGACATGGCAGACACATCTCTTCACCCCCTCTACTGACTCCTGGTTGTTCCTCACAAAGCTGCAGACCCCTACCGGACAGCTGAAGGTCTTACTCAAGATCTCCTGCAGCCGGATGTGGAACCCCTGCTCCTCTGAGAACTCCAGAGCCTCATGGCTACAAACCACACCAATCACACGTGTAGAGGACATCTTGACCCTCACCTTGATATCGGCCAAGATCTCCTTGACCTGAGCCCTGTTGATGTCTTCTTTCAGGAATGTTGAACGAAAGGCCACCAAGATGAGTGGGTAGGGGAAGGACTTGGGGTGGGGAAGCTGAATGCACCAAGACGGCCTCATGTCTCTCCCCGAGTTCGGTGTCACCTCCTCATCCTCCCGCTGGTACGTTTCACAGGGGTTCTCAGAGTCATCAAAAAGGGCATTGATGACCTCTCTGAAGATCCCAACTTTTTCGGAAGGACGGGTGGATGGACAGATGTTCCCGAGAAGAAGGAATCTTTCTTTACCTCCCACCTGGCAGACGACATCCCGAAATGAAGTATCTGGCCCCATTGCTTGGTATTCTGTGTATGCATCCTGATCTGTGAAATAGATGGAAGAAACTTATGGGTACATTTAATAAAGTGAGGGGTTTTTAGAAGTGGAGATGTTGCCCATAGCAACCGATCAGATTATACTTATCTTCTAGAAGGTGCTAGATAAATGTAGAATCTGATTGGTTACTAACGGCAACATCTCCACTTCTAAAAACCCGCACTTTAGTAAATTTACCCCTTAGAGGGCAAAGTATTTAAAGTGACTTCCTCACAATGCAGTAGAACAGCAATACTATACTAACACTAAATATACCCCTCCAGGAAGCAAAGCAGAGGGGGAGATGGGCAGAGTTGCTCCGAAATTATCAAATTCACTGATGCAATGTTATTGGTACAGTGACCTATTGACTCTGGTTTGAATATGTGCTTAGAAATGATGCTGTTTGCTATTTGCAGTTCATACTAAAAGTGGTTTAAAATAGTTTTTACTTCTAACAAAACTATTTAAATAAGATTTTAAATAAAGAAAAAAAAAAAATCTTAATCCTTTTTTTATGTGAACTGTGAACACTACTGTGTTCAAAGTTTGCACTCTGTTTTTGCCATTAAGAATGCTTCAGCTGTATCAAGGTCATGCTTATCTAAGCCAGCTGCAGGAGTGACACAGACAGGTGGGAGCTAAGAGCCTGTCCCTCCCCCGCAGGGTGACACAGACTGAAGAGAGCTATGAGCCTGTCCCTCCCCCTGCAGGGTGACACAGACAGAAGGGAGCTATGAGCCTGTCCCTCCCCCTGCAGGGTGACACAGACAGAAGGGAGCTATGAGCCTGTCCCTCCCCCTGCAGAGTGACACAGACAGAAGGGAGCTATGAGCCTGTCCCTCCCCCTGCAGGGTGACACAGACAGGTGGGAGCTAAGAGCCTGTCCCTCCCCCTGCAGGGTGACACAGACAGAAGGGAGCTATGAGCCTGTCCCTCCCCCTGCAGGGTGACACAGACAGAAGGGAGCTATGAGCCTGTCCCTCCCCCGCAGGGTGACACAGACTGAAGAGAGCTATGAGCCTGTCCCTCCCCCTGCAGGGTGACACAGACAGAAGGGAGCTATGAGCCTGTCCCTCCCCCTGCAGGGTGACACAGACAGAAGGGAGCTATGAGCCTGTCCCTCCCCCTGCAGAGTGACACAGACAGAAGGGAGCTATGAGCCTGTCCCTCCCCCTGCAGGGTGACACAGACAGGTGGGAGCTAAGAGCCTGTCCCTCCCCCTGCAGGGTGACACAGACAGAAGGGAGCTATGAGCCTGTCCCTCCCCCTGCAGAGTGACACAGACAGAAGGGAGCTATGAGCCTGTCCCTCCCCCTGCAGGGTGACACAGATAGAAGAGAGCTATGAGCCCGCCCCCCCCCCCCCAACCTGCAGGGTGACAGACAGAAGAGAGCTATGAGCCTGTCCCCCCCCTGCAGGGTGACACAGACAGAAGGGAGCTATGAGCCCGTCCCTCCCCCTGCAGGGTGACAGACAGAAGGAAGCTATAAATCTGACCCTCCCCCTGCAGGGTGGCACAGTGACACAGACAGAAGGGAGCTATGAGCCTGTCCCTCCCCCTGCAGGGTGACTCAGTGACACAGATAGAAGGAGCTATGAGCCTGTCCCTCCCCCTGCAGGGTGATACAGACAGAAGGGAGCTATGAATCTGTCCCTCCCGCTGCAGGGTGACACAGTGACACAGACAGAAGGGAGCTATGAGCCTGTCTGTCCCCCTGCAGGGTGACACAGACAGAAGGGAGCTATGAGCCTGTCCCTCCCCCTGCAGGGTGACACAGTGACACAGACAGATGGGAGCTATGAGCCTGTCCCTCCCCCTGCAGGGTGACACAGTGACACAGACAGAAGGAAGCTATAAATCTGACACTGCTGGTTCAGGTAAATACAGGGGGACCCTACGCATTTTTTCTCCCTTTATTTCCAGAAGCAGGGTCAGATCAGAGCCCAATGCTGGTTGCGCTAAATATGGGGGACCCCTACGTCATTTGTCCCCCCGTATTTTGGCAACCAGGACTGGTTTTCAAAAGCCTGGTGCTGGTTGTGCTTCAAACGGTGACCCCTACGTCATTTGTCCCCTGTATTTAGCACAACCAGTACTGGCTTTACAAAGCCCGGTACTGGTTATTGTTTTTTGGGGAGGGGGCCATGCCATTTTAATTTTTTTTTTACACAGATTTTTTTATTTAATTAAACACAGAAGCACAGGCGAGTCTCACTGATCCGTCCCTGCTTCTGTGTTTGTTTTTTTAAACACAGATGCCGGTATTACGGATATTCCAGATCAGAGCCTGCATCTGTGTGCTGCTACCTCCCCCGGGTCCTAACACCTGCACCACAGCTTGCCACACTGCTGCCGCACCACCGCCGCTAACGCCTGCTACCGTCCCCGGTTCCCGGCCACAGCTAACGCCCGCTAACCCCTACCCTCTTAAACACCATGCCCCCCCCCTCCAGAATTCTCTATGGGAGAATTGCAGTTTTTTACACGCAGCCTTAATATAATGACACGACTGTGCCCCTATAATTAGTAATTTGGAGTTGTGCATCTGTGATTTGTCTTGTTTTTGTGTGTGCATTAACAGTCTCAACAGGTAGCACCTCCCATTAAACTGTATATATTCAGGGTGTGCAATCTAGGACCCCTTTCCCATATATTCTAGTTAGTGTGCTTCTTTGCACACCTGAAGGCATGAGACACCTTCAGCCTGGACTAGCATTGGTTTAGAGCATGGAGTCTGGCATTGTGAATGCACACTTGTATTAGGCACAATATAGGTAAGTACTACAATTTATATACTGTAGTGCAGCTTTGAGTTGATTTTTGGGGCGTGGGTCCCCTGCATTGCTTTGGTTGGTCTGCTTCAGGGCATCGCATTTTAAACACATTTCTCTTTTTTTGCACATTTTAACACTTTTACTGTTTGTTTATTATATATGTAATTTTACTTTTCTACTCTATACATGCAGCTGTAGCTGCTCTCATCTTTCATTTCACCTTTCTCATTACAACGATGCCCTGGGGTGGCTCTGCTGAGCTGGTTTGGGGGTGTTCTGCGCCCTGGATTTGAACCCCTGTATGTCAGGGACCTACACTACAGAGGTTACCTGGATATGGTGGGTAGGCCCATAACCTTGGCCATGATTATGCTGAAAACCTCTATTTATTGCAAAATGTATTTATATATAATTTGGAGTTGTGCATCTGTGATTTGTCTTTTTTTTGCATTAACAGTCTCAACAGGTAGCACTTCCCATTATATATATTCAGGGTGTGCAGTCTAGGACCCCTTTCCCATATTGGGCAGGATGTACTAAGCATCACATCATGGATGGGAAAACTCTCGCCGGTATGTACCTAAGAATATGATTGAAATCACAAAGGACAGCCTTTGGGATAGAAGGACTTCTTGGTGTTTGACCAGGGAGTCCTTCTGCGCATGCGTAGAATGACGCGGGCGCTGCAGGGGACACTGAAGGAAATGTGATGAGAAGCCCATAAGCTTCTATCGGGCAACACCATCTGCAGATGGCGTTGCCCACCGGCTCCAAGCTCCGGAATGTAATGCATTCTGGAACTTGATGGGGATTCGGCCAAAACTCAGAAAACACCCTTTTTGGAGTTTTGGCCGCATTTTAAGCCTTAGTACATCTCGACCATAGGGAGAGACATTTACAGAATGGAGGTGGAGGGGGGTGAAACAGAAGCCGTATAATAATGAACAGTATTCTGTGGGCACACATATAAAGATTTCATTCTGCATAAATATGAAAGACATACAATGTCAGTTAGTGAATTAATGGTTTACTTGCCTCTAATTGTCCCTTCCACTGTTGCCATGATACTCAGCTTCACCTCCCGGATGGTTTTTGGCTGTGAACTTGAGTAGCAGCAGACCCCCCATGACTGTCCTTTAAAGACCTGACCCATCAGCTTGCCAAGGCGCTGCTTGGACTCCATGTTTTTCTGTTTGTCGAGAGGTTCTCGGGTGTAGATGATGCCGACCACCTTGGTTGCCGATTTCCTGGTCCTCACCTTAACGTCCCTCAAGATCTCTTTCGTTAGCCTCATGTTAGCAGCGTCCATTACTAGTGTTTCCCAAAACACTGCCAGAATGACTGGAAATTCCAGCATCCTGGACTGAGATGGAGACGTTGACATGACGCAGCTCAGAGCCTTGATAGGTCCTGTGAGGACACCTTTGTTTTTAGCTGGCACGTAATGCTTTTCTGGTGATTGAAAGAGAGCAAAGGACAGTTCTTCCAAAATCCTACTGTTGCTTTCATCGCTTTGTGGGCTGTATCCAGCCTCTCCTACTAACAACACACTCTCCTTTCCTCCCAGGTTAGAGATGGTCTCCTGGAATAGAGCATTCAGTCCATCTACTGCGATAGGTCTAAACCCAGTCAGCTCCACCAAGTTTCGTGGCTGTAAATTGTGCAGCGGCTGCCTCTCGTTCAGAAGATGGAGTTGAGAAGATGTTGGTCTCTGAGCTTGGAAGACCGTCCATCGCGACAGTTTCATATTTACAGACAGTTGAGATCTCGTGTGCCCCCGTTGGCCCACTGGTTGTCCTCTCCCTTTATACCTGTTCCGATGGGCCAGCGTCCCCTATAAGCCCTTCTGTCTAAGGTGCCTCTCGTTTTTTCATCTCATAGTTACTACGTGAAGTGGCAGCTTTCCTGTATGCTCTCCCTTATCTCCTCAGTTCAGATCAGTTTTATCAGGGCCAATTAATCATTAATGAGGCCATGGTGTTTCATTTAATATTTACGTTTTGGGTTAGTGGCTGGGTGAAAGAGACAGAGAGGGAAGAAATAATGGAGAATAGATGAGAGAGAGAGATCATTAAACAGTGAAAGTTTTCAAGGGGTTGTAGTTAGGTTGAAGAAAATAGCTGAACCCAGTTTCACACCGTGGGGCCTACTTATCAAGCCTAAAATCAAGAAGAAATAGCTGTTACGTTGATTTTTAGTATTGGGATGTTCTTCACTAGCAGCTGATCGCAGGACATATCAGAGAGTTCAGCTAAGTAAAGCAGCCTACCGTCATCCTCAAAATTCTCAGTGGGGTCTGGAGTCATTTATCAAGCTCTGACAAACCTGGCTTTCTGGACCTTGACCCTGATAGCCAACTCCATCTCAGGAGGTCACTAGCTGCTTTAGTTTATAGGCTACAACATTGCCAGAGAGGGGTGTTAGGACCTCTCCCGGTAGCTGGTCTGCGGACATGCGTGTCTAGATGGCCACGTAAGTTCAATAAAGACACCGGTCAGGACCTGGAAGTTCCTTCACCAATGCGATAAGCATTGGGACACAGGGATCGCCAGGACAACCTCTCTTTGGATGCCTTGTCCTGAGCATGACTAACTGTAAGGTGCTCCATTTTTTATCATCGTGGATAGCGTCGATAACAAATATTAATTATCTAAGCAGCAATGCTGCCATCGATGAATCGTGAAATAAAATTTGCCACCAATAAACTATTTTCAACGTCCTGGGCAATGTGATCGTGGTGGGTTTTCCTATCAGCTGACCAGATGTCCCGTGAGAGTACAGAAAGAGAGAGGGATAAGTGTACAAGGCATGGTGTATATGGTTAAAGGTGTAAGTGAGCGTATGCCATACCTGCCACTGCCCGCCCCGTGGCTACCATGGCGGCATGGAGGACCTCCTGTATAGTCATATTCTCATCAAATTTGCTGTGTTAAGTTAACCCGAGGTCACACTTGACCCCAAAGTATTGCAATTTCCACTATAAATATTCTGGGTTTACAATAAAAACTAGTAACAAATTGTAACCAAATGAGAAAAAAACAAAAAGCACCAACTTAAGATAACTTTTTGTAACAGAATCCAGGCCTCGGGCCATTGCTCAATGGAATAATAGTAAACACAGCAGCAGCCTATGGTTGAATCAATTATCCAGACCCCCCCCCCCTCCTACTGGTTATGTACATTGGCTACAAAGCCAAATAAACTCACGGGAGATATGTTCCTTAATGACACCATGGCCGACCAGGCTATCGACAACTCGGTGACTGCAGGAGAAAGGTCCAGATACTGACAAGTGCCTGGATCCACCTCAACTCCTGAGCAGTTTTCAGCGCTAATGTACAAAGTACAGCAAGTCACAATGATGTCCCAAACCTTAGAAGGGGAGATCGGCAGGACAGCGCCGGATCTGTCTAGACTGCGGAAAGGCGAGTTCTAAAACCGTTCTGACCGCAATGTGCACCACTTGGAATCTTTATTTGTGGCGATAATACATCCAGCAGCTCCTATAAAAAAAATAATAAATAATTGATATTCCTTTATTTTAAATAAAAGACCAAAATATTACATTTACTTTTTTTTTACAACACAAAAAAAACTACCCAGCAGCCAATCATGTGTATTTTTTGTCTAAAGAAATGGCGCGATCACAGGTGCACTCTGATTCCTGTCCCAAGATGGTTTTGGGTCTGCAACGGTCGCCTATGTGCCAGGTTTTACATCAGGTGTACATTATACATGAAATGCCGCCAGCGCAAGACGCGGTAGTGCAAGGATCCAGAGCAAAATACATTTTCTTCCATCGTGCGCTTTGCAAGTGTTGGTATTAAAAATCTCACTTGAGAAATAAAATAGCCATGAACTGGAAACAACCCCACCCCAGTGGTTGTAAAGCTTATGGGTAAGAAATGCTAGCACACAAATTCAGGGTTGGACTGGCCCACAGGTGTACAGGGCATATCCCCGGTGGGCCCGACTGCCAGAGGGCTCCACCAAGATTAGCCCAGCTGCCGATCAAAGTGGGTGCTCCTCAGACACAGCCCTGCCCCCTCCTTTGCATGTCCTCTCTAATGGCTGGCCAAGTACCCCTGTGGTGGCTGGCCACACCCCCTCTGTTTATGGGTCACACCCCTTTAGCTTGGATGCTAACCACTGTATTCCCTGATGGGCCCTTTCTGCCTCAGTCCGACACTGCACAAATATAGACACAAAGCCAATGAGAAAAGCCCATTCGGAGGGAGGGGTGAGACAAGACAATCAGCCAATCAGAAGACATGCAACGAGACGCATGTAGCTAGCGCTGTTGAGCGTCAACATCAACCGTGCGTATTTTTCACCAACTCTCAAGCGCAAGAGGTACGTCTCCTGACAGCCACAGAAAATAGGGATATTCCTGCTTATTTTCTGTGCCTTAAAAAATACCCCAATCGGGGTTGAGACGCGTCGGCCATTGAGTGGGGGAAACCAGAGGAACGTAGGAGGACACTTCATGGCTGCAGCTGCTGGCTTGTACAAAGAGGGCACCCCGGACTCCTTTGAAGTTACATCTTATGCCCGTTGTCAGTTCTAAAAGCGCAGCTGGTAATTGTTTCCCTCCTGCTGTCTGGGGGTCGTTTTCCATCTTGTTCCCATATGAGATATTAGTTATTATTATATGTCTCTCTATTAAATGGCATTACACTATATTTCCTCGCCTTCCTGCACATGATGAGTTACTGACATAGGATGCAGAGGTGGAAGGGACAGGAAAGGAGAAATCTGTACCTGTGAGAGAGAACCTATTGGAACGTGGGACGGGAAGAATTCTTGCACACGAGGGGAAGGATTTGGACTGCTCTCCAGTTTTGTAGATAAGGAATGTGATTATTTCTTGCTTTATCTGTGTGTACAGCGCCAGTGTGAGAGTACTCTATGTTTGTATTTTGTCCTATTTGAGTTATAGGTGTGGAGATTCACCTTCTGGGCCATTCACCCATTGGTTGCTGGTGTGCGCATTGGGAATATCAACGTTTGTATATTGGACATAAGTCTTTCGTATTAGGGGGAGAAAATCTTGGGTCCCGGATAAGTGGGCAATTCTCCCGCAACCCGCGAAGCCCAGTGGGCGGGCGCAATGGGGCTTGATGGTGCACCTTGTGGCGCCCCGTTCTTATTCCGCCCAGCTGACCAGTCCTCTTTAGGGAACTCCCGGAGAGGATTTTGCCAGAGTTGGTATGACATTACCGCACAATGACCCCTCCCAAAGTTGCAATATCCTATTTTGGTACCCCCAGGACTATCTGCTGCTGATTATATTGTCAAGTCTTTGTTTATGCTAGAATCAGGCTTCCACTTCTGCAATCATTGGTTATCAACCTGTCTTCATGTGCTTTCTCCGGCTCCTCCTCCCTTCAAGAGCCAATCAGAAGCCTCCAAACTGCTGCTCTAGGGAGGTACTTATCCAGCCTGGTCCCTGGTATTAGCTTCAGTTAATACTGTTAAGCGCTGCACAATGGCAACACCAGCTTATGTTATCGCTATCGGCTTTCTTCAACTTTAGGGTCTGATCTAGAGATGGGCTGTATAGCGCAGCTGCTGCGCCTGTGTGAATATCCGCAAAAGCTGCAGGAGGCATCTTATGTAAAAAGACACCACTGCCGGCTTTTGTGATCCCATGACTGCGCCCGAAGACGCATCCATTGGGCATATGGCTCAGGTGACTCAGGATGTACGGTGAAATCACACAGGCGGGGCCAGTGAAGCTGCATCCAGGGACGCAGCCAATAGCTCCGGCTTGGCCATAAAATGGGGCCGAAGCATCACCTTTTTACGGAACGCTCCCTGTCGCCTCCCCCAGACGCCAGCTGCATGGCAATCATGTTAGCTCTTTAGGGACACTGCGAGCGACATGGCAGAACCAGATATGCACGACTTAAAATATTGGAGATGTTCGTTAAAAATCAAATTAATCAGCCCCTTAGTTTGCTACGTCTACCCCCTTACAGGACAACTCCGCTGCACTAGAGGCCCTACCCACCTACAGGGCAACTCCGCAGCACTAGAGGCTGTACTAGAGACCCTAGCCACCTACAGGGCAACTCCGCAGCACTAGAGGCTGCACTAGAGGCCCTAGCCACCTACAGGGCAACTCCGCAGCACTAGAGGCTGTATTAGAGGCCCTAGCCACCTACAGGGCAACTCCGCAGCACTAGAGGCTGCACTAGAGGCCCTAGCTACCTACAGGGCAACTCCGCAGCACTAGAGGCAACACTAGAGGCCCTAGTCACCTACAGGGCAACTCCGCAGCACTAGAGGCTGTACTAGAGGCCCTAGTCACCTACAGGGCAACTCCGCAGCACTAGAGGCTGTACTAGAGGCCCTATGCACCTACAGGGCAACTCCGCAGCACTAGAGGCAGCACTAGAGGCCATAGCCACCTACAGGGCAACTCCGCAGCACTAGAGGCAGCACTAGAGGACATAGCCACCTACAGGGCAACTCCGCAGCACTAGAGGCTGCACTAGAGGCCCTAGTCACCTACAGGGCAACTCCGCAGCACTAGAGGCCCTAGCCACCTACAGGGCAACTCCGCAGCACTAGAGGCTGTACTAGAGACCCTAGCCACCTACAGGGCAACTCCGCAGCACTAGAGGCTGCACTAGAGGCCCTAGCCACCTACAGGGCAACTCCGCAGCACTAGAGGCTGTATTAGAGGCCCTAGCCACCTACAGGGCAACTCCGCAGCACTAGAGGCTGCACTAGAGGCCCTAGCTACCTACAGGGCAACTCCGCAGCACTAGAGGCAACACTAGAGGCCCTAGTCACCTACAGGGCAACTCCGCAGCACTAGAGGCTGTACTAGAGGCCCTAGTCACCTACAGGGCAACTCCGCAGCACTAGAGGCTGTACTAGAGGCCCTATGCACCTACAGGGCAACTCCGCAGCACTAGAGGCAGCACTAGAGGCCATAGCCACCTACAGGGCAACTCCGCAGCACTAGAGGCAGCACTAGAGGACATAGCCACCTACAGGGCAACTCCGCAGCACTAGAGGCTGCACTAGAGGCTGCACTAGAGGCCCTAGTCACCTACAGGGCAACTCCGCAGCACTAGAGGCCCTAGCCACCTACAGGGCAACTCTGCAGCACTAGAGGCTGCACTAGAGGCCCTAGCCACCTACAGGGCAACTCCGCAGCACTAGAGGCTGCACTAGAGGCCCTAGCCACCTACAGGGCAACTCCGCAGCACTAGAGGTCCTAGTCACCTACAGGGCAACTCCGCAGCACTAGAGGCCCTAGCCACCTACAGGGCAACTCTGCAGCACTAGAGGCTGCACTAGAGGCCCTAGCCACCTACAGGGCAACTCCACAGCACAAGAGGCCCTAGTCACCTACAGGGCAACTCCGCAGCACTAGAGGCCCTAGCCACCTACAGGGCAAGTCCGCAGCACTAGAGGCAACACTAGAGGCCCTAGTCACCTACAGGGCAACTCCGCAGCACTAGAGGCTGTACTAGAGGCCCTATGCACCTACAGGGCAACTCTGCAGCACTAGAGGCAGCACTAGAGGCCCTAGTCACCTACAGGGCAACTCCGCAGCACTAGAGGCCCTAGCCACCTACAGGGCAACTCCGCAGCACTAGAGGCAGCACTAGAGGCCCTAGCCACCTACAGGGCAACTCCGCAGCACTAGAGGCTGCACTAGAGGCCCTAGCCACCTACAGGGCAAATCCGCAGCACTAGAGGCCCTAGCCACTTACAGGGCAACTCTGCAGCACTAGAGGCTGTACTAGAGGCCCTAGTCACCTACAGGGCAACTCGGCAGCACTAGAGGCAACACTAGAGGCCCTAGTCACCTACAGGGCAACTCCGCAGCACTAGAGGCTGTACTAGAGGCCCTAGCCACCTACAGGGCAACTCCGCTGCACTAGAGGCAGCACTAGAGGACATAGCCACCTACAGGGCAACTCCGCAGCACTAGAGGCTGTACTAGAGGCCCTAGCCACCTACAGGGCAACTCCGCAGCACTAGAGGCAGCACTAGAGGTCCTAGTCACCTACAGGGCAACTCCGCAGCACTAGAGGCTGCACTAGAGGCTGCCCTAGCCACCTACAGGGCAACTCCGCAGCACTAGAGGCTGTACTAGAGGCCCTAGCCACCTACAGGGCAACTCCGCAGCACTAGAGGCCATAGCCACCTACAGGGCAACTCCGCAGCACTAGAGGCTGTACTAGAGGCCCTAGCCACCTACAGGGCAACTCCGCAGCACTAGAGGCCCTAGCCACCTACAGGGCAACTCCGCAGCCCTAGAGGCAGCACTAAAGGCCCTAACCACCTACAGGGCAACTCCGCAGCACTAGAAGCAGCACTAGAGGCCCTAGCCACCTACAGGGCAACTCCGCAGCACTAGAGGCTGTACTAGAGGCCCTAGCCACCTACAGGGCAACTCCGCAGCACTAGAGGCTGTACTAGAGGCCCTAGCCACGTACAGGGCAACTCCGCAGCACTAGAGGCCCTTGCCACCTACAGGGCAACTCCGCAGCACTAGAGGCTGTACTAGAGGCCCTAGCCACCTACAGGGCAACTCCACAGCACTAGAGGCAGCACTAGAGACCCTAGCCACCTACAGGGCAACTCTGCAGCACTAGAGGCTGCACTAGAGGCCCTAGCCACCTACAGGGCAACTCCGCAGCACTAGAGGTCCTAGTCACCTACAGGGCAACTCCGCAGCACTAGAGGCCCTAGCCACCTACAGGGCAACTCTGCAGCACTAGAGGCTGCACTAGAGGCCCTAGCCACCTACAGGGCAACTAGACAGCACTAGAGGCCCTAGTCACCTACAGGGCAACTCCGCAGCACTAGAGGCCCTAGCCACCTACAGGGCAAGTCCGCAGCACTAGAGGCAACACTAGAGGCCCTAGTCACCTACAGGGCAACTCCGCAGCACTAGAGGCTGTACTAGAGGCCCTATGCACCTACAGGGCAACTCTGCAGCACTAGAGGCAGCACTAGAGGCCCTAGTCACCTACAGGGCAACTCCGCAGCACTAGAGGCCCTAGCCACCTACAGGGCAACTCTGCAGCACTAGAGGCAGCACTAGAGGCCCTAGCCACCTACAGGGCAACTCCGCAGCACTAGAGGCTGCACTAGAGGCCCTAGCCACCTACAGGGCAACTCCGCAGCACTAGAGGCCCTAGCCACTTACAGGGCAACTCTGCAACACTAGAGGCTGTACTAGAGGCCCTAGTCACCTTCAGGGCAACTCGGCAGCACTAGAGGCAACACTAGAGGCCCTAGTCACCTACAGGGCAACTCCGCAGCACTAGAGGCTGTACTAGAGGCCCTAGCCACCTACAGGGCAACTCCGCAGCACTAGAGGCAGCACTAGAGGACATAGCCACCTACAGGGCAACTCCGCAGCACTAGAGGCTGTACTAGAGGCCCTAGCCACCTACAGGGCAACTCCGCAGCACTAGAGGCAGCACTAGAGGCCCTAGTCACCTACAGGGCAACTCCGCAGCACTAGAGGCTGCACTAGAGGCTGCCCTAGCCACCTACAGGGCAACTCTGCAGCACTAGAGGCTGTACTAGAGGCCCTAGCCACCTACAGGGCAACTCCGCAGCACTAGAGGCCCTAGCCACCTACAGGGCAACTCCGCAGCACTAGAGGCTGTACTAGAGGCCCTAGCCACCTACAGGGCAACTCCGCAGCACTAGAGGCCCTAGCCACCTACAGGGCAACTCCGCAGCACTAGAGGCAGCACTAAAGGCCCTAACCACCTACAGGGCAACTCCGGAGCACTAGAAGCAGCACTAGAGGCCCTAGCCACCTACAGGGCAACTCCGCAGCACTAGAGGCTGTACTAGAGGCCCTAGCCACCTACAGGGCAACTCCGCAGCACTAGAGGCTGTACTAGAGGCCCTAGCCACCTACAGGGCAACTCCGCAGCACTAGAGGCCCTTGCCACCTACAGGGCAACTCCGCAGCCCTAGAGGCAGCACTAGAGGCCCTAGTCACCTACAGGGCAACTCCGCAGCACTAGAGGCTGCACTAGAGGCTGCCCTAGCCACCTACAGGGCAACTCCGCAGCACTAGAGGCTGTACTAGAGGCCCTAGCCACCTACAGGGCAACTCTGCAGCACTAGAGGCCCTAGCCACCTACAGGGCAACTCCGCAGCACTAGAGGCTGTACTAGAGGCCCTAGCCACCTACAGGGCAACTCCGCAGCACTAGAGGCCCTAGCCACCTACAGGGCAACTCCGCAGCACTAGAGGCAGCACTAAAGGCCCTAACCACCTACAGGGCAACTCCGCAGCACTAGAAGCAGCACTAGAGGCCCTAGCCACCTACAGGGCAACTCCGCAGCACTAGAGGCTGTACTAGAGGCCCTAGCCACCTACAGGGCAACTCCGCAGCACTAGAGGCTGTACTAGAGGCCCTAGCCACCTACAGGGCAACTCCGCAGCACTAGAGGCCCTTGCCACCTACAGGGCAACTCCGCAGCCCTAGAGGCAGCACTAGAGGCCCTAGCCACCTACAGGGCAACTCCACAGCACTAGTGGCAGCACTAGAGACACTAGCCACCTACAGGGCAACACCGCCGCACTAGAGGCTGTACTAGAGGCCCTAGCCACCTACAGGGCAACTCCGCAGCACTAGAGGCAGCACTAGAGGCCCTAGCCACCTACAGGGCAACTCCGTAGAACTAGAGGCTGCACTAGAGGCTGCACTAGCCACCACTCCTCCTATAAAGTTCCTATACACAGACCCATTAGTATGATGGCTTGTTTGTAGGGGGGAGTCATTGTCCCACCTGCTCGGAAACAGGGAATTATTATGTCTGAGTCCCTGCACGCAGGCTGAGGCACAGGGTGACTCTCGCCTCTCCCCGTTGCCTCGGTATCGCAGTATATTGTTTGCCATATACCTCACCCACCATTGTGTCACATAATGTTTATTTTTGAGATCTGCATTTCCTGGTACTGAGCATATAGTAGAATGAAATGTTGGAGTTTCCTCTGCAGCAGATAATCTCCCGGCCTGTGTGCACCGACCATCGGGGATACGTATTCTGTGTGCTGAGGATTATCTATGAGGGAATAATGTCTTTTCTGCAAAATGAAGGTAGTACGGTTAGTAAATATGATGCTTGGTTGCTCTTACACCATATTGGTTGCTGTGTTAGCTGTGGTAGGTAGCGCTGTGTAGCTGTGGTTGGTAGCGCTGTGTTAGCTGTGGTTGGTAGCGCTGTGTTAGCTGTGGTTGGTAGCGCTGTGTTAGCTGTGGTTGGTAGCGCTGTGTTAGATTTGGTTGGTAGCGCTGTGTTAGCTTTGGTTGGCAGCGCTGTGTTAGCTGTGGTCGGTAGCGCTGTGTTAGCTGTGGTTGGTAGCGCTGTGTAGCTGTGGTTGGTAGCGCTGTGTTAGCTGTGGTTGGTAGAGCTGTGTTAGCTGTGGTCGGTAGCGCTGTGTTAGCTGTGGTCGGTAGCGCTGTGTTAGCTGTGGTTGGTAGCGCTGTGTTAGCTTTGGTTGGTAGCGCTGTGTTAGCTGTGGTCGGTAGCACTGTGTTAGCTTTGGTTGGTAGCGCTGTGTTAGCTGTAGTTGGTAGCGCTGTGTTAGCTTTGGTCGGTAGCGCTGTGTTAGCTGTGGTTGGTAGCGCTGTGTTAGCTGTGGTTGGTAGCGCTGTGTTAGCTGTGGTTGGTACAGCTGTGTTAGCTGTGGTTGGTAGCGCTGTGTTAGCTGTGGTTGGTAGCGCTGTGTTAGCTGTGGTTGGTACAGCTGTGATAGCTGTGTTTGGTAGCGCTGTGTTAGCTGTGGTTGGTAGAGCTGTGTTAGCTGTGGTCGGTAGCGCTGTGTTAGCTGTGGTCGGTAGCGCTGTGTTAGCTGTGGTTGGTAGCGCTGTGTTAGCTTTGGTTGGTAGCGCTGTTTTAGCTGTAGTCGGTAGCGCTGTGTTAGCTGTGGTCGGTAGCACTGTGTTAGCTTTGGTTGGTAGCGCTGTGTTAGCTGTAGTTGGTAGCGCTGTGTTAGCTTTGGTCGGTAGCGCTGTGTTAGCAGTGGTTGGTAGCGCTGTGTTAGCTGTGGTTGGTAGCGCTGTGTTAGCTGTGGTTGGTACAGCTGTGTTAGCTGTGGTTGGTAGCGCTGTGTTAGCTGTGGTTGGTAGCGCTGTGTTAGCTGTGGTTGGTACAGCTGTGATAGCTGTGGTTGGTAGCGCTGTGTTAGCTTTGGTCGGTAGCGCTGTGTTAGCTGTGGTAGGTAGTGCTGTGTTAGCTGTGGTTGGTAGCGCTGTGTTAGCTTTGGTTGGCAGCGCTGTGTTAGCTGTGGTCGGTAGCGCTGTGTTAGCTGTGGTTGGTAGCGCTGTGTAGCTGTGGTTGGTAGCGCTGTGTTAGCTGTGGTTGGTAGAGCTGTGTTAGCTGTGGTCGGTAGCGCTGTGTTAGCTGTGGTCGGTAGCGCTGTGTTAGCTGTGGTTGGTAGCGCTGTGTTAGCTTTGGTTGGTAGCGCTGTGTTAGCTGTAGTTGGTAGCGCTGTGTTAGCTGTGGTTGGTACAGCTGTGTTAGCTGTGGTTGGTAGCGCTGTGTTAGCTGTGGTTGGTAGCGCTGTGTTAGCTGTGGTTGGTACAGCTGTGATAGCTGTGTTTGGTAGCGCTGTGTTAGCTGTGGTTGGTAGAGCTGTGTTAGCTGTGGTCGGTAGCGCTGTGTTAGCTGTGGTCGGTAGCGCTGTGTTAGCTGTGGTTGGTAGCGCTGTGTTAGCTTTGGTTGGTAGCGCTGTTTTAGCTGTAGTCGGTAGCGCTGTGTTAGCTGTGGTCGGTAGCACTGTGTTAGCTTTGGTTGGTAGCGCTGTGTTAGCTGTAGTTGGTAGCGCTGTGTTAGCTTTGGTCGGTAGCGCTGTGTTAGCAGTGGTTGGTAGCGCTGTGTTAGCTGTGGTTGGTAGCGCTGTGTTAGCTGTGGTTGGTACAGCTGTGTTAGCTGTGGTTGGTAGCGCTGTGTTAGCTGTGGTTGGTAGCGCTGTGTTAGCTGTGGTTGGTACAGCTGTGATAGCTGTGGTTGGTAGCGCTGTGTTAGCTTTGGTCGGTAGCGCTGTGTTAGCTGTGGTAGGTAGTGCTGTGTTAGCTGTGGTTGGTAGCGCTGTGTTAGCTTTGGTTGGCAGCGCTGTGTTAGCTGTGGTCGGTAGCGCTGTGTTAGCTGTGGTTGGTAGCGCTGTGTAGCTGTGGTTGGTAGCGCTGTGTTAGCTGTGGTTGGTAGAGCTGTGTTAGCTGTGGTCGGTAGCGCTGTGTTAGCTGTGGTCGGTAGCGCTGTGTTAGCTGTGGTTGGTAGCGCTGTGTTAGCTTTGGTTGGTAGCGCTGTGTTAGCTGTAGTTGGTAGCGCTGTGTTAGCTGTGGTTGGTAGCGCTGTGTTAGCTGTGGTTGGTACAGCTGTGTTAGCTGTGGTTGGTAGTGCTGTGTTAGCTGTGGTTGGTAGCGCTGTGTTAGCTGTGGTTGGTACAGCTGTGATAGCTGTGGTTGGTAGCGCTGTGTTAGCTTTGGTCGGTAGCGCTGTGTAGCTGTGGTCGGTAGCGCTGTGTTAGCTGTGGTTGGCAGCGCTGTGTTAGCTGTGGTTGGTAGCGCTGTGTTAGCTGTAGTTGGTAGCGCTGTGTTAGCTTTGGTTGGTAGCGCTGTGTTAGCTGTGGTTGGTAGCGCTGTGTTAGCTTTGGTCGGTAGCGCTGTGTTAGCTGTGGTCGGTAGCGCTGTGTTAGCTGTGGTTGGTAGCGCTGTGTTAGCTTTGGTTGGTAGCGCTGTGTTAGCTGTAGTTGGTAGCGCTGTGTTAGCTGTGGTTGGTACAGCTGTGTTAGCTGTGGTTGGTAGCGCTGTGTAGCTGTGGTCGGTAGCACTGTGGTTGGTAGCGCTGTGTTAGCTGTGGTTGGTACAGCTGTGATAGCTGTGGTTGGTAGCGCTGTGTAGCTGTAGTCGGTAGCGCTGTGGTTGGTAGCGCTGTGTTAGCTGTGGTTGGTGGCACTGCGTTAGCTGTGGTTGGTAGCGATGCGGGAGCTTTGGTTGGTAGCGCTGTGTTAGCTGTGGTTGGAAGCGCTGTGTTAGCTGTGGTTGGTAGCGCTGTGTTAGCTGTGGTTGGTAGCGCTGTGATAGCTGTTGTCGGTAGCGCTGTGATAGCTGTGGTCGGTAGCGCTGTGTTAGCTGTGGTCGGTAGCGATGTGTTAGCTGTGGTCGGTAGCGCTGTGTTAGCTGTGGTCGGTAGCGCTGTGTTAGCTGTGGTCGGTAGCGCTGTGTTAGCTGTGGTCGGTAGCGATGTGTTAGCTGTGGTCGGCAGCGCTGTGTTAGCTGTGGTCGGTAGCGCTGTGTTAGCTGTGGTCGGTAGCGCTGTGTTAGCTGTGGTCGGTAGCGCTGTGTAGCTGTGGTCGGTAGCGCTGTGTTAGCTGTGGTCGGTAGCGCTGTGTTAGCTGTGGTCGGTAGCGCTGTGTTAGCTGTGGTTGGTAGCGCTGTGTTAGCTTTGGTTGGTAGCGCTGTGGTAGTTGTGGTTGGTAGCGCTGTGATAGCTGTGGTTGGTGGCGCTGTGTAGCTGTGGTTGGTCGAGCTGTGTTAGCTGTGGTTGGTAGCGCTGTGTTAGCTGTGGTTGGCAGCGCTGTATTAGCTGTGGTTGGCAGCGCTGTGATAGCTGTGGTTGGCAGCGCTGTGATAGCTGTGGTTGGCAGCGCTGTGTTAGCTGTGGTTGGCAGCGCTGTGATAGCTGTGGTTGGTAGCGCTGTGATAGCTGTGGTTGGTAGCGCTGTGTAGCTGTGGTTGGTAGCGCTGTGTTAGCTGTGGTTGGTAGCGCTGTGATAGCTGTGGTTGGTCGAGCTGTGTTAGCTGTGGTTGGCAGCGCTGTGTTAGCTGTGGTTGGCAGCGCTGTGTTAGCTGTGGTTGGCAGCGCTGTGTAGCTGTGGTCGGTCGAGCTGTGTTAGCTGTGGTCGGTAGCGCTGTGTTAGCTGTGGTCGGCAGCGCTGTGTTAGCTGTGGTCGGCAGCGCAGTGATAGCTGTGGTCGGCAGCGCTGTGATAGCTGTGGTCGGTAGCGCTGTGTTAGCTGTGGTCGGTAGCGCTGTGGTAGCTGTGGTCGGTAGCGCTGTGGTAGCTGTGGTCGGTAGCGCTGTGTTAGCTGTGGTCGGTAGCGCTGTGTTAGCTGTGGTCGGTAGCGCTGTGATAGCTGTGGTTGGTAGCGCTGTGTTAGCAGTGGTTGGTAGCGCTGTGTTAGCTGTGGTTGGTAGCGCTGTGTTAGCTGTGGTTGGTACAGCTGTGTTAGCTGTGGTTGGTAGCGCTGTGTTAGCTGTGGTTGGTAGCGCTGTGTTAGCTGTGGTTGGTACAGCTGTGATAGCTGTGGTTGGTAGCGCTGTGTTAGCTTTGGTCGGTAGCGCTGTGTTAGCTGTGGTAGGTAGTGCTGTGTTAGCTGTGGTTGGTAGCGCTGTGTTAGCTTTGGTTGGCAGCGCTGTGTTAGCTGTGGTCGGTAGCGCTGTGTTAGCTGTGGTTGGTAGCGCTGTGTAGCTGTGGTTGGTAGCGCTGTGTTAGCTGTGGTTGGTAGAGCTGTGTTAGCTGTGGTCGGTAGCGCTGTGTTAGCTGTGGTCGGTAGCGCTGTGTTAGCTGTGGTTGGTAGCGCTGTGTTAGCTTTGGTTGGTAGCGCTGTGTTAGCTGTAGTTGGTAGCGCTGTGTTAGCTGTGGTTGGTAGCGCTGTGTTAGCTGTGGTTGGTACAGCTGTGTTAGCTGTGGTTGGTAGTGCTGTGTTAGCTGTGGTTGGTAGCGCTGTGTTAGCTGTGGTTGGTACAGCTGTGATAGCTGTGGTTGGTAGCGCTGTGTTAGCTTTGGTCGGTAGCGCTGTGTAGCTGTGGTCGGTAGCGCTGTGTTAGCTGTGGTTGGCAGCGCTGTGTTAGCTGTGGTTGGTAGCGCTGTGTTAGCTGTAGTTGGTAGCGCTGTGTTAGCTTTGGTTGGTAGCGCTGTGTTAGCTGTGGTTGGTAGCGCTGTGTTAGCTTTGGTCGGTAGCGCTGTGTTAGCTGTGGTCGGTAGCGCTGTGTTAGCTGTGGTTGGTAGCGCTGTGTTAGCTTTGGTTGGTAGCGCTGTGTTAGCTGTAGTTGGTAGCGCTGTGTTAGCTGTGGTTGGTACAGCTGTGTTAGCTGTGGTTGGTAGCGCTGTGTAGCTGTGGTCGGTAGCGCTGTGGTTGGTAGCGCTGTGTTAGCTGTGGTTGGTACAGCTGTGATAGCTGTGGTTGGTAGCGCTGTGTAGCTGTAGTCGGTAGCGCTGTGGTTGGTAGCGCTGTGTTAGCTGTGGTTGGTGGCACTGCGTTAGCTGTGGTTGGTAGCGATGCGGGAGCTTTGGTTGGTAGCGCTGTGTTAGCTGTGGTTGGAAGCGCTGTGTTAGCTGTGGTTGGTAGCGCTGTGTTAGCTGTGGTTGGTAGCGCTGTGATAGCTGTTGTCGGTAGCGCTGTGATAGCTGTGGTCGGTAGCGCTGTGTTAGCTGTGGTCGGTAGCGATGTGTTAGCTGTGGTCGGTAGCGCTGTGTTAGCTGTGGTCGGTAGCGCTGTGTTAGCTGTGGTCGGTAGCGCTGTGTTAGCTGTGGTCGGTAGCGATGTGTTAGCTGTGGTCGGCAGCGCTGTGTTAGCTGTGGTCGGTAGCGCTGTGTTAGCTGTGGTCGGTAGCGCTGTGTTAGCTGTGGTCGGTAGCGCTGTGTAGCTGTGGTCGGTAGCGCTGTGTTAGCTGTGGTCGGTAGCGCTGTGTTAGCTGTGGTCGGTAGCGCTGTGTTAGCTGTGGTTGGTAGCGCTGTGTTAGCTTTGGTTGGTAGCGCTGTGGTAGCTGTGGTTGGTAGCGCTGTGATAGCTGTGGTTGGTGGCGCTGTGTAGCTGTGGTTGGTCGAGCTGTGTTAGCTGTGGTTGGTAGCGCTGTGTTAGCTGTGGTTGGCAGCGCTGTATTAGCTGTGGTTGGCAGCGCTGTGATAGCTGTGGTTGGCAGCGCTGTGATAGCTGTGGTTGGCAGCGCTGTGTTAGCTGTGGTTGGCAGCGCTGTGATAGCTGTGGTTGGTAGCGCTGTGATAGCTGTGGTTGGTAGCGCTGTGTAGCTGTGGTTGGTAGCGCTGTGTTAGCTGTGGTTGGTAGCGCTGTGATAGCTGTGGTTGGTCGAGCTGTGTTAGCTGTGGTTGGCAGCGCTGTGTTAGCTGTGGTTGGCAGCGCTGTGTTAGCTGTGGTTGGCAGCGCTGGGTAGCTGTGGTCGGTCGAGCTGTGTTAGCTGTGGTCGGTAGCGCTGTGTTAGCTGTGGTCGGCAGCGCTGTGTTAGCTGTGGTCGGCAGCGCAGTGATAGCTGTGGTCGGCAGCGCTGTGATAGCTGTGGTCGGTAGCGCTGTGTTAGCTGTGGTCGGTAGCGCTGTGGTAGCTGTGGTCGGTAGCGCTGTGGTAGCTGTGGTCGGTAGCGCTGTGTTAGCTGTGGTCGGTAGCGCTGTGTTAGCTGTGGTCGGTAGCGCTGTGATAGCTGTGGTTGGTAGCGCTGTGTAGCTGTGGTTGGTCGAGCTGTGTTAGCTGTGGTTGGTAGTGCTGTGTAGCTGTGGTTGGCAGCGCTGTGTTTGCTGTGGTTGGCAGCGCTGTGTAGCTGTGGTCGGTCGAGCTGTGTTAGCTGTGGTCGGTAGCGCTGTGTTAGCTGTGGTTGGCAGCGCTGTGTTAGCTGTGGTTGGCAGCGCTGTGATAGCTGTGGTTGGCAGCGCTGTGATAGCTGTGGTTGGTAGCGCTGTGTTAGCTTTGGTCGGTAGCGCTGTGTTAGCTGTGGTTGGTAGCGCTGTGTTAGCTGTGGTTGGTACAGCTGTGTTAGCTGTGGTTGGTAGCGCTGTGTTAGCTGTGGTTGGTAGCGCTGTGTTAGCTGTGGTTGGTACAGCTGTGATAGCTGTGGTTGGTAGCGCTGTGTTAGCTTTGGTTGGTAGCGCTGTGTAGCTGTGGTCGGTAGCGCTGTGTTAGCTGTGGTTGGCAGCGCTGTGTTAGCTGTGGTTGGTAGCGCTGTGTTAGCTGTAGTTGGTAGCGCTGTGTTAGCTTTGGTTGGTAGCGCTGTGTTAGCTGTGGTTGGTAGCGCTGTGTTAGCTTTGGTCGGTAGCGCTGTGTTAGCTGTGGTCGGTAGCGCTGTGTTAGCTGTGGTTGGTAGCGCTGTGTTAGCTTTGGTTGGTAGCGCTGTGTTAGCTGTAGTTGGTAGCGCTGTGTTAGCTGTGGTTGGTACAGCTGTGTTAGCTGTGGTTGGTAGCGCTGTGTAGCTGTGGTCGGTAGCGCTGTGGTTGGTAGCGCTGTGTTAGCTGTGGTTGGTACAGCTGTGATAGCTGTGGTTGGTAGCGCTGTGTAGCTGTGGTCGGTAGCGCTGTCGTTGGTAGCGCTGTGTTAGCTGTGGTTGGTGGCACTGCGTTAGCTGTGGTTGGTAGCGATGCGGGAGCTTTGGTTGGTAGCGCTGTGTTAGCTGTGGTTGGAAGCGCTGTGTTAGCTGTGGTTGGTAGCGCTGTGTTAGCTGTGGTTGGTAGCGCTGTGATAGCTGTTGTCGGTAGCGCTGTGATAGCTGTGGTCGGTAGCGCTGTGTTAGCTGTGGTCGGTAGCGATGTGTTAGCTGTGGTCGGTAGCGCTGTGTTAGCTGTGGTCGGTAGCGCTGTGTTAGCTGTGGTCGGTAGCGCTGTGTTAGCTGTGGTCGGTAGCGATGTGTTAGCTGTGGTCGGCAGCGCTGTGTTAGCTGTGGTCGGTAGCGCTGTGTTAGCTGTGGTCGGTAGCGCTGTGTTAGCTGTGGTCGGTAGCGCTGTGTAGCTGTGGTCGGTAGCGCTGTGTTAGCTGTGGTCGGTAGCGCTGTGTTAGCTGTGGTCGGTAGCGCTGTGTTAGCTGTGGTCGGTAGCGCTGTGTTAGCTGTGGTTGGTAGCGCTGTGTTAGCTTTGGTTGGTAGCGCTGTGGTAGCTGTGGTTGGTAGCGCTGTGATAGCTGTGGTTGGTGGCGCTGTGTAGCTGTGGTTGGTCGAGCTGTGTTAGCTGTGGTTGGCAGCGCTGTGTTAGCTGTGGTTGGCAGCGCTGTATTAGCTGTGGTTGGCAGCGCTGTGATAGCTGTGGTTGGCAGCGCTGTGATAGCTGTGGTTGGCAGCGCTGTGTTAGCTGTGGTTGGCAGCGCTGTGATAGCTGTGGTTGGTAGCGCTGTGATAGCTGTGGTTGGTAGCGCTGTGTAGCTGTGGTTGGTAGCGCTGTGTTAGCTGTGGTTGGTAGCGCTGTGATAGCTGTGGTTGGTCGAGCTGTGTTAGCTGTGGTTGGCAGCGCTGTGTTAGCTGTGGTTGGCAGCGCTGTGTTAGCTGTGGTTGGCAGCGCTGTGTAGCTGTGGTCGGTCGAGCTGTGTTAGCTGTGGTCAGTAGCGCTGTGTTAGCTGTGGTCGGCAGCGCTGTGTTAGCTGTGGTTGGCAGCGCAGTGATAGCTGTGGTCGGCAGCGCTGTGATAGCTGTGGTCGGTAGCGCTGTGTTAGCTGTGGTCGGTAGCGCTGTGGTAGCTGTGGTCGGTAGCGCTGTGGTAGCTGTGGTCGGTAGCGCTGTGTTAGCTGTGGTCGGTAGCGCTGTGTTAGCTGTGGTCGGTAGCGCTGTGATAGCTGTGGTTGGTAGCGCTGTGTAGCTGTGGTTGGTCGAGCTGTGTTAGCTGTGGTTGGCAGTGCTGTGTAGCTGTGGTTGGCAGCGCTGTGTTTGCTGTGGTTGGCAGCACTGTGTAGCTGTGGTCGGTCGAGCTGTGTTAGCTGTGGTCGGTAGCGCTGTGTTAGCTGTGGTTGGCAGCGCTGTGTTAGCTGTGGTTGGCAGCGCTGTGTTAGCTGTGGTTGGCAGCGCTGTGATAGCTGTGGTTGGCAGCGCTGTGATAGCTGTGGTTGGTGGCGCTGTGTAGCTGTGGTTGGTCGAGCTGTGTTAGCTGTGGTTGGTAGCGCTGTGTTAGCTGTGGTTGGCAGCGCTGTATTAGCTGTGGTTGGCAGCACTGTGATAGCTGTGGTTGGCAGCGCTGTGATAGCTGTGGTTGGCAGCGCTGTGTTAGCTGTGGTTGGCAGCGCTGTGATAGCTGTGGTTAGTAGCGCTGTGATAGCTGTGGTTGGTAGCGCTGTGTAGCTGTGGTTGGTAGCGCTGTGTTAGCTGTGGTTGGTAGCGCTGTGATAGCTGTGGTTGGTCGAGCTGTGTTAGCTGTGGTTGGCAGCGCTGTGTTAGCTGTGGTTGGCAGCGCTGTGTTAGCTGTGGTTGGCAGCGCTGTGTAGCTGTGGTCGGTCGAGCTGTGTTAGCTGTGGTCGGTAGCGCTGTGTTAGCTGTGGTCGGCAGCGCTGTGTTAGCTGTGGTCGGCAGCGCAGTGATAGCTGTGGTCGGCAGCGCTGTGATAGCTGTGGTCGGTAGCGCTGTGTTAACTGTGGTCGGTAGCGCTGTGGTAGCTGTGGTCGGTAGCGCTGTGGTAGCTGTGGTCGGTAGCGCTGTGTTAGCTGTGGTCGGTAGCGCTGTGTTAGCTGTGGTCGGTAGCGCTGTGATAGCTGTGGTTGGTAGCGCTGTGTAGCTGTGGTTGGTCGAGCTGTGTTAGCTGTGGTTGGTAGTGCTGTGTAGCTGTGGTTGGCAGCACTGTGTTTGCTGTGGTTGGCAGCGCTGTGTAGCTGTGGTCGGTCGAGCTGTGTTAGCTGTGGTCGGTAGCGCTGTGTTAGCTGTGGTTGGCAGCGCTGTGTTAGCTGTGGTTGGCAGCGCTGTGTTAGCTGTGGTTGGCAGCGCTGTGTTAGCTGTGGTTGGCAGCGCTGTGTTAGCTGTGGTTGGCAGCGCTGTGATAGCTGTGGTTGGCAGCGCTGTGATAGCTGTGGTTGGTAGCGCTGTGTTAGCTGTGGTTGGTAGCGATGTGTTAGCTTTGGTCGGTGGCGCTGTGTTAGCTGTGGTCGGTAGCGATGTGTTAGCTGTGGTCGGTAGCGCTGTGATAGCTGTGGTTGGTGGCGCTGTGTTAGCTGTGGTTGGTAGCGCTGTGTTAGCTGTGGTAGGTAGCGCTGTGTAGCTGTGGTTGGTAGCGCTGTGTTAGCTGTGGTTGGTAGCGCTGTGTTAGCTGTGGTTGGTAGCGCTGTGTTAGCTGTGGTAGGTAGCGCTGTGTTAGCTGTGGTAGGTAGCGCTGTGTTAGCTGTGGTTGGTAGCGCTGTGTTAGCTGTGGTTGGTTGCGCTGTGTTAGCTGTGGTTGGTAGCGCTGTGTTAGCTGTGGTAGGTAGCGCTGTGTTAGCTGTGGTTGGTAGCGCTGTGTAGCTGTGGTTGGTAGCGCTGTGTTAGCTGTGGTTGGTAGCGCTGTGTTAGCTGTTGTTGGTAGCGCTGTGTTAGCTGTGGTTGGTTGCGCTGTGTTAGCTGTTGTTGGTAGCGCTGTGTTAGCTGTGGTAGGTAGCGCTGTGTTAGCTGTTGTTGGTAGCGCTGTGTTAGCTGTGGTAGGTAGCGCTGTGTTAGCTGTGGTAGGTAGCGCTGTGTAGCTGTGGTTGGTAGCGCTGTGTTAGCTGTGGTTGGTAGCGCTGTGTTAGCTGTGGTTGGTAGCGCTGTGTTAGCTGTGGTAGGTAGCGCTGTGTAGCTGTGGTTGGTAGCGCTGTGTTAGCTGTGGTCGGTAGCGCTGTGTTAGCTGTGGTCGGTAGCGCTGTGTTAGCTGTGGTTGGTAGCGCTGTGTAGCTGTGGTTGGTAGCGCTGTGTTAGCTGTGGTCGGTAGCGCTGTGTAGCTGTGGTCGGTAGCGCTGTGTTAGCTGTGGTCGGTAGCGCTGTGTTAGCTGTGGTTGGTAGCGCTGTGTAGCTGTGGTTGGTAGCGCTGTGTTAGCTGTGGTAGGTAGCGCTGTGTAGCTGTGGTTGGTAGCGCTGTGTTAGCTTTGGTTGGCAGCACTGTGATAGCTGTGGTTGGCAGCGCTGTGATAGCTGTGGTTGGCAGCGCTGTGTTAGCTGTGGTTGGCAGCGCTGTGATAGCTGTGGTTGGTAGCGCTGTGATAGCTGTGGTTGGTAGCGCTGTGTAGCTGTGGTTGGTAGCGCTGTGTTAGCTGTGGTTGGTAGCGCTGTGATAGCTGTGGTTGGTCGAGCTGTGTTAGCTGTGGTTGGCAGCGCTGTGTTAGCTGTGGTTGGCAGCGCTGTGTTAGCTGTGGTTGGCAGCGCTGTGTAGCTGTGGTCGGTCGAGCTGTGTTAGCTGTGGTCGGTAGCGCTGTGTTAGCTGTGGTCGGCAGCGCTGTGTTAGCTGTGGTCGGCAGCGCAGTGATAGCTGTGGTCGGCAGCGCTGTGATAGCTGTGGTCGGTAGCGCTGTGTTAGCTGTGGTCGGTAGCGCTGTGGTAGCTGTGGTCGGTAGCGCTGTGGTAGCTGTGGTCGGTAGCGCTGTGTTAGCTGTGGTCGGTAGCGCTGTGTTAGCTGTGGTCGGTAGCGCTGTGATAGCTGTGGTTGGTAGCGCTGTGTAGCTGTGGTTGGTCGAGCTGTGTTAGCTGTGGTTGGTAGTGCTGTGTAGCTGTGGTTGGCAGCACTGTGTTTGCTGTGGTTGGCAGCGCTGTGTAGCTGTGGTCGGTCGAGCTGTGTTAGCTGTGGTCGGTAGCGCTGTGTTAGCTGTGGTTGGCAGCGCTGTGTTAGCTGTGGTTGGCAGCGCTGTGTTAGCTGTGGTTGGCAGCGCTGTGTTAGCTGTGGTTGGCAGCGCTGTGATAGCTGTGGTTGGCAGCGCTGTGATAGCTGTGGTTGGTAGCGCTGTGTTAGCTGTGGTTGGTAGCGATGTGTTAGCTTTGGTCGGTGGCGCTGTGTTAGCTGTGGTTGGTAGCGATGTGTTAGCTGTGGTCGGTAGCGCTGTGATAGCTGTGGTTGGTGGCGCTGTGTTAGCTGTGGTTGGTAGCGCTGTGTTAGCTGTGGTAGGTAGCGCTGTGTAGCTGTGGTTGGTAGCGCTGTGTTAGCTGTGGTTGGTAGCGCTGTGTTAGCTGTGGTTGGTAGCGCTGTGTTAGCTGTGGTAGGTAGCGCTGTGTTAGCTGTGGTAGGTAGCGCTGTGTTAGCTGTGGTTGGTAGCGCTGTGTTAGCTGTGGTTGGTTGCGCTGTGTTAGCTGTGGTTGGTAGCGCTGTGTTAGCTGTGGTAGGTAGCGCTGTGTTAGCTGTGGTTGGTAGCGCTGTGTAGCTGTGGTTGGTAGCGCTGTGTTAGCTGTGGTTGGTAGCGCTGTGTTAGCTGTTGTTGGTAGCGCTGTGTTAGCTGTGGTTGGTTGCGCTGTGTTAGCTGTTGTTGGTAGCGCTGTGTTAGCTGTGGTAGGTAGCGCTGTGTTAGCTGTTGTTGGTAGCGCTGTGTTAGCTGTGGTAGGTAGCGCTGTGTTAGCTGTGGTAGGTAGCGCTGTGTAGCTGTGGTTGGTAGCGCTGTGTTAGCTGTGGTTGGTAGCGCTGTGTTAGCTGTGGTTGGTAGCGCTGTGTTAGCTGTGGTAGGTAGCGCTGTGTAGCTGTGGTTGGTAGCGCTGTGTTAGCTGTGGTTGGTAGCGCTGTGTTAGCTGTGGTCGGTAGCGCTGTGTTAGCTGTGGTTGGTAGCGCTGTGTAGCTGTGGTTGGTAGCGCTGTGTTAGCTGTGGTAGGTAGCGCTGTGTAGCTGTGGTTGGTAGCGCTGTGTTAGCTGTGGTCGGTAGCGCTGTGTTAGCTGTGGTTGGTAGCGCTGTGTAGCTGTGGTTGGTAGCGCTGTGTTAGCTGTGGTAGGTAGCGCTGTGTAGCTGTGGTTGGTAGCGCTGTGTTAGCTGTGGTAGGTAGCGCTGTGTAGCTGTGGTTGGTAGCGCTGTGTTAGCTGTGGTTGGTAGCGCTGTGTTAGCTGTGGTCGGTAGCGCTGTGTTAGCTGTGGTTGGTAGCGCTGTGTAGCTGTGGTTGGTAGCGCTGTGTTAGCTGTGGTAGGTAGCGCTGTGTAGCTGTGGTTGGTAGCGCTGTGTTAGCTGTGGTCGGTAGCGCTGTGTTAGCTGTGGTTGGTAGCGCTGTGTAGCTGTGGTTGGTAGCGCTGTGTTAGCTGTGGTAGGTAGCGCTGTGTAGCTGTGGTTGGTAGCGCTGTGTTAGCTTTGGTTGGTAGCGCATCATCGCTGTAAGATTATATTTTGTTCTCTAGAAAATGTAAAAAAAATAAAAAACAGAACAGGACAAGTCGTGTTAGGTAAGTGGGCAAAATAGGTAATTGCCCCAGGCCCTCTAGGATGACGGTAAGGAAACCATATCATTATTATACTGTATGTTACCCCTCTTGTTATATGTTACCCCTCATGTTCTGCAAATGGGTATGGGGCCCACTGATCTCTGCCCTGATCCTCTAATGCAGTGGATCAGGGCAGAGTGGATCCTCTACCGGTAGCTCGCGGTCTTAATTTTGGTAGCTGCAGGTTGCCGATTAAACTAATAGCAAGTGACCTCTGAGGCGTGCTTCCACGTCAGGTGATTGCAGGAGCTGTACTTGCCTACGGTTCCACCTACGGCATCTACGCTATGGCAGAGCGAGTGACTCCCACCCAGCCCTGCTGGAAAATCGCACGGCTGTCCTGCCTATACAGTATCTTTGCTGCTCTACTGCACGTACCTCCTCGGAGCCGGTAATAACAGTGAAATGTGCCTGTGCTTACACTTTATTTACAAACTACAACAATATCACTGTAATAATTAAATGCATATTTATTTTCTATTAAACTTTTTTTTTATATTTTCATTAAATGACCGTCAATTGTCCGGTTATTAGCCAGATTTTTCTTCTACAATTTTAGTAGCTCAGTTAAGGTTGGCGACCACTGCTCTAATGTAACAAAGCTGCTGGTCTTATAATGACAAAAATTGGTGGTCGACACACTAAAGGTTGACATGTAAGAAGCTCGACATGTACAAATGGTTGACACAGAAATGTTCGACACATGATTTTTTTGTTTTCGAGCCCTAATGTTCACCCTAACCCTATCCCTCCCCTTGGTGCCTAACCCTAAACATCGGGGTAGGTGCCTGACCCTAACCCTTCGGTAAGGGTATGCAGTTAGGAATCCGGCAGACCTAATCCCGACAGCCGGCTTCCCGACTGCTTAATCCCGATGAGGGTTAAAAGACAGGCGTCTAGATCTAGACGCCTGTCATTTTACCGACGCCGGGAGACCAGCGCCCGGAATCCCGATCGAAGGGATGCCGGGCGCCGAGCATGGATAGCCGTGGGGGGGAGGGTTAGGTTTAGGGTTCCTGGGGGGACTTAGAGATAGGCAGCCCCCCAGGAGGTTAGGTTTAGGCTAGGGGAAGGGAGGGTTAGGGTTAGGCACCCCTGGGGGGACTTAGGGTTAGGCACCCCCCTGGGGGACTTAGGTTCAGGCGGCAGGGAAGGGGGTTAGGTTTAGGCACTTAGAGGGGGATTAGGGTTAGACACTGGGGGGGAAGGTTAGGGTTAGGCACCCCTAAGGGAGGGTTAGGGGGTAGAATTAGGTTAGTCAATACTTACCTTAGGACGATCGGGATTTCCTCCTCTGCCGGGATGCCGCTGTCGGGATTCCAACCACCGGGCATGAGTCCGGCGGTAAATCATACCGATTCCTCAGTGAGTGCCTAACCCTAAACATTGACCTTTTTTCCCTGTCTACCTTTTCCCCCTGTCAACCTATTGACTGTCTAACATCTGGTGTCTGTCTAAACATTGTCAAACTTTTTACTGTCTATCTATAGTCCGGAACCCGACAAAAAAAATACTTAATACAGAATGGTTTTCACACATTGTATTTATTGCAGTTACCTTTGTGGACAGCAGAGCTGCCATCAGCAATTGTGGGTCCCGGGACTGACAAAATAGACAGCCCTCCCGTGTTTCTGCAACTCCAGCCCTGCAGTGTCTCTCCATTTCCAGCCAGCCTCCCTTCTGACTCCCCAGCCTGCCCCCCTTCTGTCTCCCCAGCCTGCCCCCCTTCTGTCTCCCCAGCCTGTCCCCCTTCTGTCTCCCCAGCCAGCCTCCCTTCTGTCTCTCCAGCCAGCCTCCCTTCTGACTCCCCAGCCTGCCCCCCTTCTGTCTCTCCAGCCAGCCTCCCTTCTGACTCCCCAGCCTGCCCCCTTCTGTCTCCCCAGCCTGCCCCCTTCTGTCTCCCCAGCCTGCCCCCCTTCTGTCTCCCCAGCCTGCCCCCCTTCTGTCTCCCCAGCCTGCCCCCCTTCTGTCTCCCCAGCCAGCCTCCCTTCTGTGTCTCCAGCCAGCCTCCCTTCTGTGTCTCCTGCCAGCCTCCCTTCTGTGTCTCCTGCCAGCCTCCCTTCTGACTTCACAGCCAGCCCCCCTTCTGTGTCTCCTGCCAGCCCTGCTTTGGCCAACTCTTTTCTCCAGCCACAGTCAGCCCCCACACATTCTTGCTGCTCCGAGTCCTACTCCTCACGCGACGTGGCTCCTCTCTTTCAGCGGCGCGGTGTGACATCATGACATCACGCGTGAGTCTCTAGAAAAAATACCTTTATTGCCCAGGGCCAGCTGTGGGCAGGCCCCTCTCTCTGTCCGGGCCCGGTACTCCAATCCCCGCAGTCCCTCCTGATGGCAGTCCTGGAGATCAGTATAGAGTGTAAGCTTGCAAGCAGGGCCCTCTTACCTCTCTGTCTGTTATTCCCCAGCTTTGTTTTATTACTGCTGTGTTCTCCACTGTACAGTGCAGTGGAAATAAATTGGTGCTATATAAGCAAATTATAATAATATTAGTAATAACACGCTGACTAAATGTTGGTCTGGCAATGTGGGAGTTGTCTTGCTCTGATTGGCTACTAATTGGTCCTGACCTGTGAATGAATTATGGCAGTAAAGGGCTGCACCCTTCTCACTTGTATCTACTGTCACATAAAGGTCCTGAAAATCATCATTCCTTTGTGTCACCTATTGCAGTGATCGCAAAAGCATATGAGAGCGGTAAGCATGTAAGAGTGATAAGCATGTGAGAGTGATAAGCATGTGAGAGTGATAAGCATGTGAGAGTGATAAGCATGTGAGAATGGTAAGCATGTGAGAGTGATAAGCATGTGAGAACGGTAAGCATGTGAGAGCAGTAAGCATGTGAGAACGGTAAGCATACGAGAGCGGTAAGCATGTGAGAGCGGTAAGCATGTGAGAGTGGTAAGCATGTGAGAATGGTAAGCATGTGAGAGCGGTAAGCATGTAAGAGTGATAAGCATGTGAGAGTGATAAGCATGTGAGAACGGTAAGCATGTGAGAGCGGTAAGCATGTGAGAACGGTAAGCATACGAGAGCGGTAAGCATGTGAGAGCGGTAAGCATGTGAGAGCGGTAAGCATGTGAGAGTGGTAAGTATGTGAGAACGGTAAGCATGTGAGAGCGGTAAGCATGTGAGAGCGGTAAGCATGTGAAAGTGGTAAGCATGTGAGAACGGTAAGCATGTGAGAGCGGTAAGCATGTGAGAACGGTAAGAATGTGAGAGCGGTAAGCATGTGAGAATGGTAAGCATGGGAGATTGGTAAGCATGTGAGAACGGTAAGCATGTGAGAGCGGAAAGCATGTGAGAACGGTAAGCATGTGAGAGTGATAAGCATGTGAGAACGGTAAGCATGTGAGAGTGATAAGCATGTGAGAACGGTAAGCATGTGAGAGAGGTAAGCATGTGAGAGTGGTAAGCATGTGAGAACGGCAAGCATGTGAGAGCGGTAAGCATGTGAGAACGGTAAGCATGTGAGAACGGTAAGCATGTGAGAGCGGAAAGCATGTGAGAACGGTAAGCATGTGAGAGTGATAAGCATGTGAGAACGGTAAGCATGTGAGAATGGTAAGCATGTGAGAGTGATAAGCATGTGAGAGTGTTAAGCATATGAGAACGGTAAGCATGTGAGAGTGGTAAGCATGTGAGAGTGGTAAGCATGTGAGAACGGTAAGCATGTGAGAGCGGTAAGCATGTGAGAACGGTAAGCATGTGAGGACGGTAAGCATGTGAGAGCGGTAAGCATGTGAGAATGGTAAGCATGTGAGGACAGGAAGCATGTGAGAGCGGTAAGCATGTGAGGATGGTAAGCATGTGAGAGCGGTAAGCATGTGAGAGTGATAAGCATGTGATGTGAGAGTGATAAGCATGTGAGAATAGTAAGCATGTGAGAATGGTAAGCATGTGAGAATGGTAAGCATGTGAGAGTGATAAGCATGTGAGAACAGTAAGCATGTGAGAACAGTAAGCATGTGAGAATGGTAAGCATGTGAGATTGGTAAGCATGTGAGATCGGTAAGCATGTGAGAGTGGTAAGCATGTGAGAGCGGTAAGCATGTGAGAATGGTAAGCATATGAGAGTGGAAAGCTTGTGAGAATGGTAAGCATGTGAGAGCGGTAAGCATGTAAGAGTGATAAGCATGTGAGAATGGTAAGCATGTGAGAGTGATAAGCATGTGAGAATGGTAAGCATGTGAGAACGGTAAGCATGTGAGAATGGTAACCATGTTAGAGTGGTAAGCAGGTGAGAACGGTAAGCATGTGAGAGCGGTAAGCATGTGAGAGCGGTAAGCATGTGAGAATGGTAAGCATGTAAGAGTGATAAGCATGTGAGAATGGTAAGCATGTGAGAGTGATAAGCATGTGAGAATGGTAAGCATGTGAGAACAGTAAGCATGTGAGAACGGTAAACATGTGAGAGCGGTAAGCATGTGAGAGTGGTAAGCTTGTGAGAACGGTAAGCATGTGAGAGTGATAAGCATGTGAGAACGGTAAGCATGTGAGAACAGTAAGCATGTGAGAACGGTAAGCATGTGAGATTGGTAAGCATGTGAGATCGGTAAGCATGTGAGAGTGGTAAGCATGTGAGAATGGTAAGCATGTGAGAACGGAAAGCATGTAAGAGTGATAAGCATGTGAGAACGGTAAGCATGTGAGAATGGTAAGCATGTGAGAGTGGTAAGCATGTGAGAACGGTAAGCATGTAATAGTGGTAAGCATGTGAGAACGGTAAGCATGTGAGAGCGGTAAGCATGTGAGAACGGTAAGCATGTGAGAGTGATAAGCATGTGAGAACGGTAAGCATGTGAGAATGGTAAGCATGTGAGAGTGGTAAGCATGTGAGAACGGTAAGCATGTGAGAGCGGTAAGCATGTAATAGTGGTAAGCATGTGAGAATGGTAAGCATGTGAGAGCGGTAAGCATGTGAGAACGGTAAGCATGTGAGAGTGATAAGCATGTGAGAACGGTAAGCATGTGAGATCGGTAAGCATGTGAGAATGGTAAGCATGTGAGAGTGGTAAGCATGTGAGAACGGTAAGCATGTGAGAGCGGTAAGCAAGTGAGAGTGGTAAGCATGTGAGAGCGGTAAGCATGTGAGAACGGTAAGCATGTGAGAGCGGTAAGCATGTGAGAATGGTAAGCATGTGAGGACGGTAAGCATGTGACAGCGGTAAGCATGTGAGAATGGTAAGCATGTGAGGACGGTAAGCATGTGAGAGCGGTAATCATGTGAGGACAGTAAGCATGTGAGAGCGGTAAGCATGTGAGAGTGATAAGCATGTGATGTGAGAGTGATAAGCATGTGAGAATAGTAAGCATGTGAGATCGGTAAGCATGTGAGAATGGTAAGCATGTGAGATTGGTAAGCATGTGAGAGTGATAAGCATGTGAGAATAGTAAGCATGTGAGAATGGTAAGCATGTGAGAATGGTAAGCATGTGAGATTGGTAAGCATGTGAGATCGGTAAGCATGTGAGAGTGGTAAGCATGTGAGAGCGGTAAGCATGTGAGAATGGTAAGCATATGAGAGTGGTAAGCTTGTGAGAATGGTAAGCATGTGAGAGCGGTAAGCATGTAAGAGTGATAAGCATGTGAGAATGGTAAGCATGTGAGAGTGATAAGCATGTGAGAACGGTAAGCATGTGAGAACGGTAAGCATGTGAGAATGGTAAGCATGTTAGAGTGGTAAGCAGGTGAGAACGGTAAGCATGTGAGAGTGGTAAGCATGTGAGAGCGGTAAGCATGTGAGAATGGTAAGCATGTCAGAGTGATAAGCATGTGAGAATGGTAAGCATGTGAGAGTGATAAGCATGTGAGAATGGTAAGCATGTGAGAACAGTAAGCATGTGAGAATGGTAAGCATGTTAGAGTGGTAAGCATGTGAGAACGGTAAGCATGTGAGAGTGGTAAGCATGTGAGAGCGGAAAGCATGTGAGAATGGTAAGCATGTGAGAGCGGTAAGCTTGTGAGAACGGTAAACATGTGAGAGCGGTAAGCATGTGAGAGTGGTAAGCTTGTGAGAACGGTAAGCATGTGAGAGTGATAAGCATGTGAGAATGGTAAGCATGTGAGAACGGTAAGCATGTGAGAACGGTAAACATGTGAGAGCGGTAAGCATGTGTGAGTGGTAAGCATGTGTGAGTGGTAAGCATGTGAGAATGGTAAGCATGTGAGTGCGGTAAGCATGTGAGAACAGTAAGCATGTGAGAACGGTAAGCATGTGAGAGTCATAAGCATGTGAGAACAGTAAGCATGTGAGAACAGTAAGCATGTGAGAATGGTAAGCAAGTGAGATTGGTAAGCTTGTGAGATCGGTAAGCATGTGAGAGTGGTAAGCATGTGAGAGCAGTAAGCATGTGAGAATGGTAAGCATGTGAGAACGGAAATCATGTAAGAGTGATAAGCATGTGAGAACGGTAAGCATGTGAGAATGGTAAGCATGTGAGAGTGGTAAGCATGTGAGAACAGTAAGCATGTGAGAACGGTAAGCATGTGAGAGTGGTAAGCATGTGAGAAGGAAAGCATGTGAGAGCGGTAAGCATGTGAGAGTGGTAAGCATGTGAGAGCGGTAAGCATGTGAGAATGGTAAGCATGTGAGAGCGATAAGCATGTGAGAATGGTAAGCATGTGAGAACGGTAAGCATGTGAGAACGGTAAGCATGTGAGAGTGATAAGCATGTGAGAACGGTAAGCATGTGAGAGTGATAAGCATGTGAGAATGGTAAGCATGTGAGAACAGTAAGCATGTGAGAATGGTAAGCATGTGAGAGTGGTAAGCATGTGAGAACGGTAAGTATGTGAGAGTGGTAAGCATGTGAAAGCGGTAAGCATGTGAGAATGGTAAGCATGTGAGAGCAGTAAGCTTGTGAGGACGGTAAGCATGTGAGAGCGGTAAGCATGTAAGAGTGATAAGCATGTGAGAGTGATAAGAATGTGAGAATGGTAAGCATGTGAGAGTGATAAGCATTTGAGAGTGATAAGCATATGAGAACGGTAAGCATGTGAGAGCGGTAAGCATGTGAGAACTGTAAGCATGTGAGAGCGGTAAGCATGTGAGAGCAGTAAGCATGTGGGAACGGTAAGCATGTGATAGTGATAAGCATGTGAGAGCGGTATGCATGTGAGAAACGTAAGCATATGTCAGCTATAAAAATGTGCAAATGTGGTCTATGGGATTTACCACATTTTTGCGCTTAATAAATAGGTCTCTAAATCAGTGTCAGACGTGAAAGGCGTCACAGACAGTCATTCCATGCTCAGTACTTCATGTGAGGGGAACATTCCATGCTCAGTACTTCATGTGAGGGGAACATTTCATGCTCAGTACTTCATGTGAGGGGAACATTCCATGCTCAGTACTTTATGTGAGGGGAACATTCTGTGCTCAGTACTTCATGTGAGAACATTCCATGCTCAGTACTTCATGTGAGGAGAACATTCCATGCTCAGTACTTCATGTGAGAGGAACATTCCATGCTCAGTATTTTATGTGAGGGGAACATTCCATGCTCAGTACTTCATGTGAGGGGAACATTCCATGCTCAGTACTTTATGTGAGGGGAAAATTCCATGCTCAGTACTTCATCTGAGGGAAACATTTCATGCTCAGTACTTCATCTGAGGAGAACATTCCATGCTCAATACTTCATGTGAGAGGAACATTTCATGCTCAGTACTTCATGTGAGGGGAACATTCCATGCTCAGAACTTCATGTGAGGAGAACATTCCATGCTCAGAATTTCATGTGAGAGGAGCATTCCATGCTCAGTACTTCATGTGAGGGGAACATTCCATGCTCAGTACTTCATGTGAGGGGAACATTCCATGCACAGGATTTCATGTGAGGGGAACATTTCATGCTCAGTACTTCATGTGAGGGGAACATTTCATGCTCAGTACTTCATGTGAGGGGAACATTCTATGCTCAGTACTTCATGTGAGGGGAACATTTCAAGCTCAGTACTTCATGTGTGGGGAACATTCCATGCTCAGTACTTCATGTGAGGGGAACATTTCATGCTCAGTACTTCATGTTAGGGGAACATTCCATGCTCAGTACTTCATGTGAGGAGAACATTCCATGCTCAGTACTTCATGTGAGAGGAGCATTCCATGCTCAGTACTTCATGTGAGGGGAACATTCCATGCTCAGTACTTCATGTGAGGCGAACATTCCATGCACAGGATTTCATGTGAGGGGAACATTTCATGCTCAGTACTTCATGTGAGGGGAACATTCCATGCTCAGTACTTCATGTGAGGGGAACATTCCATGCTCAGTACTTCATGTGAGGCGAACATTCCATGCACAGGATTTCATGTGAGGGGAACATTTCATGCTCAGTACTTCATGTGAGGGGAACATTCCATTCTCGGTACTTCATGTGAGGAGAACATTTCATGCTCAGTACTTCATGTGAGGGGAACATTTCATGCTCATTACTTCATGTGAGGGAAACATTTCATGCTCAGTACTTCATGTGAGAGGAACATTTCATGCTCAGTACTTCATGTGAGGGGAACATTTAATGCTCAGTACTTCATGTGAGGGGAACATTTCATGCTCAGTACTTCATGTGAGGGGGACATTTCATGCTCAGTACTTCATGTGTGGGGAACATTCCATGGTCAGTACTTCATGTGAGGGAAACATTTCATGCTCAGTACTTCATGTGAGGGGAACATTCCATGCTCAGTACTTCATCTGAGGGGAACATTCCATGCTCAGTACTTCATGTGAGGGAAACATTTCATGCTCAGTACTTCATGTGTGGGGAACATTCCATGCTCAGTACTTCATGTGAGGGGAACATTCCATGCTCAGTACTTCATGTGAGGGGAACATTCCATACTCAGTACTTCATGTGAGGGGAACATTCCATGCTCAGTACTTCATGTGAGGGAAACATTTCATGCTCAGTACTTCATGTGAGGGAAACATTTCATGCTCAGTACTTCATGTGAGAGGAACATTTCATGCTCAGTACTTCATGTGAGGGGAACATTTAATGCTCAGTACTTCATGTGAGGGGAACATTTCATGCTCAGTACTTCATGTGAGGGGGACATTTCATGCTCAGTACTTCATGTGTGGGGAACATTCCATGCTCAGTACTTCATGTGAGGGGAACATTCCATGCTCAGTACTTCATGTGAGGGAAACATTTCATGCTCAGTACTTCATGTGAGGGAAACATTCCATGCTCAGTACTTCATGTGAGGGGAACATTTCATGCTCAGTACTTCATGTGAGGCGAACATTTCAAGCTCAGTACTTCATGTGAGGGGAACATTTAATGCTCAGTACTTCATGTGAGGGGAACATTTCATGCTCAGTACTTCATGTGAGGGGAACATTTCATGCTCAGTACTTCATGTGAGGGGAACATTCCATGCTCAGTACTTCATGTGAGGGGAACAGTCTATGCTCAGTACTTCATGTGAGGGGAACATTTCATGCTCAGTACTTCATGTGTGGGGAACATTCCATGCTCAGTACTTCATGTGAGGGAAACATTTCATGCTCAGTACTTCATGTGAGGGGAACATTCCATGCTCAGTACTTCATGTGAGGGGAACATTCCATGCTCAGTACTTCATGTGAGGGGAACATGCCATGCTCAGTACTTCATGTGAGGGGAACATTTCATGCTCAGTACTTCATGTGAGGGGAACATTCTATGCTCAGTACTTCATGTGAGGGGAACATTTCAAGCTCAGTACTTCATGTGTGGGGAACATTCCATGCTCAGTACTTCATGTGAGGGGAACATTTCATGCTCAGTACTTCATGTTAGGGGAACATTCCATGCTCAGTACTTCATGTGAGGAGAACATTCCATGCTCAGTACTTCATGTGAGAGGAGCATTCCATGCTCAGTACTTCATGTGAGGGGAACATTCCATGCTCAGTACTTCATGTGAGGCGAACATTCCATGCACAGGATTTCATGTGAGGGGAACATTTCATGCTCAGTACTTCATGTGAGGGGAACATTCCATGCTCAGTACTTCATGTGAGGGGAACATTCCATGCTCAGTACTTCATGTGAGGCGAACATTCCATGCACAGGATTTCATGTGAGGGGAACATTTCATGCTCAGTACTTCATGTGAGGGGAACATTCCATGCTCGGTCCTTCATGTGAGGAGAACATTCCATGCTCAGTACTTCATGTGAGAGGAGCATTCCATGCTCAGTACTTCATGTGAGGGGAACATTCTATGCTCAGTACTTCATGTGAGGGGAACATTTCATGCTCAGTACTTCATGTGTGGGGAACATTCCATGCTCAGTACTTCATGTGAGGGGAACATTCCATGCTCGGTACTTCATGTGAGGGAAACATTTCATGCTCAGTACTTCATGTGTGGGGAACATTCCATGCTCAGTACTTCATGTGAGGGGAACATTCCATGCTCAGTACTTCATGTGAGGGGAACATTCCATACTCAGTACTTCATGTGAGGGGAACATTCCATGCTCAGTACTTCATGTGAGGGAAACATTTCATGCTCAGTACTTCATGTGAGGGGAACATTTCATGCTCATTACTTCATGTAAGGGAAACATTTCATGCTCAGTACTTCATGTGAGAGGAACATTTCATGCTCAGTACTTCATGTGAGGGGAACATTTAATGCTCAGTACTTCATGTGAGGGGAACATTTCATGCTCAGTACTTCATGTGAGGGGGACATTTCATGCTCAGTACTTCATGTGTGGGGAACATTCCATGGTCAGTACTTCATGTGAGGGAAACATTTCATGCTCAGTACTTCATGTGAGGGGAACATTCCATGCTCAGTACTTCATCTGAGTGGAACATTCCATGCTCAGTACTTCATGTGAGGGAAACATTTCATGCTCAGTACTTCATGTGTGGGGAACATTCCATGCTCAGTACTTCATGTGAGGGGAACATTCCATGCTCAGTACTTCATGTGAGGGGAACATTCCATACTCAGTACTTCATGTGAGGGGAACATTCCATGCTCAGTACTTCATGTGAGGGAAACATTTCATGCTCAGTACTTCATGTGAGGGAAACATTTCATGCTCAGTACTTCATGTGAGAGGAACATTTCATGCTCAGTACTTCATGTGAGGGGAACATTTAATGCTCAGTACTTCATGTGAGGGGAACATTTCATGCTCAGTACTTCATGTGAGGGGGACATTTCATGCTCAGTACTTCATGTGTGGGGAACATTCCATGCTCAGTACTTCATGTGAGGGGAACATTCCATGCTCAGTACTTCATGTGAGGGAAACATTTCATGCTGAGTACTTCATGTGAGGGAAACATTCCATGCTCAGTACTTCATGTGAGGGGAACATTTCATGCTCAGTACTTCATGTGAGGCGAACATTTCAAGCTCAGTACTTCATGTGAGGGGAACATTTAATGCTCAGTACTTCATGTGAGGGGAACATTTCATGCTCAGTACTTCATGTGAGGGGAACATTTCATGCTCAGTACTTCATGTGAGGGGAACATTCCATGCTCAGTACTTCATGTGAGGGGAACAGTCTATGCTCAGTACTTCATGTGAGGGGAACATTTCATGCTCAGTACTTCATGTGTGGGGAACATTCCATGCTCAGTACTTCATGTGAGGGGAACATTCCATGCTCAGTACTTCATGTGAGGGAAACATTTCATGCTCAGTACTTCATGTGAGGGGAACATTCCATGCTCAGTACTTCATGTGAGGGGAACATTCCATGCTCAGTACTTCATGTGAGGGGAACATGCCATGCTCAGTACTTCATGTGAGGGGAACATTCCATGCTCAGTACTTCATGTGAGGGAAACATTCCATGCTCAGTACTTCATGTGAGGGAAACATTCCATGCTCAGTACTTCATGTGAGGGGAACATTCCATGCTCAGTACTTCATGTGAGGGAAACATTTCATGCTCATTACTTCATGTGAGGAGAACATTCCATGCTCAGTACTTCATGTGAGGGGAACATTCCATGCTCAGTACTTCATGTGAGGGGAACATTTCATGCTCAGTACTTCATGTGAGGGAAACATTTCATGCTCAGTACTTCATGTGAGGGGAACATTCCATGCTCAGTACTTCATGTGAGGGGAACACTCCATGCTCAGTACTTCATGTGAGGGAAACATTTCATGCTCAGTACTTCATGTGAGGGGAACATTCCATGCTCAGTACTTCATGTGAGGGGAACATTTCATGCTCAGTACTTCATGTGAGGGAAACATTTAATGCTCATTACTTCATGTGAGGGGAACATTTCATGCTCAGTACTTCATGTGAGGGAAACATTTCATGCTCAGTACTTCCTGTGAGGAGAACATTCCATGCTCAGTACTTCATGTGAGGGGAACATTCCATGCTCAGTACTTCATGTGAGGGGAACATTTCATGCTCAGTGCTTCATGTGAAGGGTACATTTCATGCTCAGTACTTCATGTGAGGGGAACATTTCATGCTCAGTACTTCATGTGAGGGGAACATTCCATGCTCAGTACTTCATGTGAGGGGAACATTCCATGCTCAGTTCTTAATGTGAGGGAAACATTTCATGCTCAGTACTTTATGTGAGGGGAACATTCCATGCTCAGTACTTCATGTGAGGGGAACATTCCATGCTCAGTACTTCATGTGAGGGAAACATTTCATGCTCAGTACTTCATGTGAGGGAAACATTTCATGCTCAGTACTTCATGTGAGGGGAACATTTCATGCTCAGTTCTTCATGTGAGGGGAACATTTCATGCTCAGTACTTCATGTGAGGGGAACATTTCATGCTCAGTACTTCATGTGAGGGGAACATTTCATGCTCAGTACTTCATGTGAGGGGAACTTTCCATGCTCAGTACTTCATGTGAGGGGAACATTCCATGCTCAGTACTTCATGTGTGGGGAACATTCCATGCTCAGTACTTCATGTGAGGGGAACATTCCATGCTCAGCACTTCATGTGAGGGAAACATTTCATGCTCAGTACTTCATGTGAGGGGAACATTCCATGCTCAGTACTTCATGTGAGGGGAACATTCCATGCTCAGTACTTCATGTGAGGGGAACATTCCATGCTCAGTACTTCATGTGAGGGGGACATTTCATGCTCAGTACTTCATGCGAGGGGAACATTTCATGCTCATTACTTCATGTGAGGGGAACATTTCATGCTCAGTACTTCATGTGAGGGAAACATTTCATGCTCATTACTTCATGTGAGGAGAACATTCCATGCTCAGTACTTCATGTGAGAGGAACATTCCATGCTCAGTACTTCATTTGAGGGGAACATTTCATGCTCAGTACTTAATGTGAGGGAAACATTTCATGATCAGTACTTTATGTGAGGGGAACATTTCATGCTCAGTACTTCATGTGAGGGAAACATTTCATGCTCAGTACTTCATGTGAGTGGAACATTTCATGCTCAGTACTTCATGTGAGGGGAACATTCCATGCTCAGTACTTCATGTGAGGGGAACATTCCATGCTCAGTACTTCATGTGAGGGGAACATTCCATGCTCAGTACTTCATGTGAGGACAAATTTCATGCTCAGTGCTTCATGTGAGGGGAACATTTCATGCTCAGTACTTCATGTGAGGGGAACATTTCATGCTCAGTACTTCATGTGAGGGGAACATTTCATGCTCAGTACTTCATGTGAGGGGAACATTTCATGCTCAGTACTTCATGTGAGGGGAACTTTCCATGCTCAGTACTTCATGTGAGGGGAACATTCCATGCTCAGTACTTCATGTGTGGGGAACATTCCATGCTCAGTACTTCATGTGAGGGGAACATTCCATGCTCAGCACTTCATGTGAGGGAAACATGTCATGCTCAGTACTTCATGTGAGGGGAACATTCCATGCTCAGTACTTCATGTGAGGGAAACATTTCATGCTCAGTACTTCATGTGAGGGAAACATTTCATGCTCAGTACTTCATGTGAGTGGAACATTTCATGCTCAGTACTTCATGTGAGGGGAACATTCCATGCTCAGTACTTCATGTGAGGAAAAATTTCATGCTCAGTGCTTCATGTGAGGGGAACATTTCATGCTCAGTGCTTCATGTGAGGGGAACATTTCATGCTCAATGCTTCATGTGAGGGGAACATTTCATGCTCAGTGCTTCATGTGAGTGGAACATTTCATGCTCAGTACTTCATGTGAGGGGAACGTTCAGTACTTCATGTGAGGGGAACATTTCATGTGGTGCATTTGGAGCCGGCCAAACATTTTTCCCCAACTCAAGTCATTAACTCATGATGCTCATTTTTGTAAACTTTCTAATTTAAATGAATCCAAACATACCAGATATTGGAGGACACCCAAATGGACGTATAATGCGGCTTTTATAGGCCCAGTAAATCCATTCACATGGGTGTCCTAGTTTATATTTTCCAACATTTTGGGAGCTCTAACCATTCTGAACACTCAGAACAGAAGTACGTCTTGTATTAAACCAACACTGACATCTGCAGGTAACTTACATGTACTGCGCTGCCACAGCCCAACCATTGTCTGTAAGTTGAAGAAAAAAAACAAAATTTTTTATTTACCTATTCAAAAACAAAACAAGGCAGTTAGAAAAATAATGTACAATTCATATAACATCCCTACAAATTCTGAACTAATTTAGGGCTTGATTCAGAGCCGCTCGTAAGCGGCCGCTCGTTCGCACTGAGCGATGTTCGCACAACTGCGCATGCATACGGATTGTAATACGCATGCGCGAACCAGTCAGTGCGGCCGAAAATCGTTTGTTCGCTATATAGCGAATGCCTGCTACTTTGAGTGACAGGAGGAGGCGTATGTGGGTGGTAACAGGGGAAGGTGCTTGAAAACGGGGAGTGGCAGGCGTGCTTAAAGGTCTAAACGGGCGTTTTAAGGGTGTGCATAATTAATACAGCAGCATCATTGCCCACGTCACTTGGTTTTTTTTTAGTCAGAACTGCTCGCAAAATAGCGGTTGAAAAAACTAACCACAAGAATAGCGAGCAGTTCATACGCTGTTCGATGTACTCAATTAATCTAATAAATAGCGGACATGACGTATGGTGCGAGCGGCAAGGGGGCGTATTTTTCAAAATATCGACCGCAAGTTTTGCTCGCTCGTTCAGACTTAGAGGCATGAACAGACTGCAAAGTGCGAACGGTTCATTTGAATAGCCACCCCTTTTTTTAAATGAACGACCGCAAATAGCGAGTGGCTCTGAATGAGGTCCTTAGTCAGGAGAGCCCTGTCCCAGCCTGAGTCGGGGAGCCCTGTCCCAGCCTGAGTCGGGGAGCCCTGTCCCAGCCTGAGTCGGGGAGCCCTGTCCCAGCCTGAGGTGGAATCTGGAGAGCCTTTTTGGGAATTACCCCCTGGCCTTTGTATAGTCCAGAGGCTCCCAGACGTGGTCCTCAAAGCTCCCCAACAGTTCAGGTTTTAAAGATATCCATGTCTGAGCACCGGTTGTTAAATCAAATTGATTGAGGTACTAATTAAGTCACCTGTGGTCCATCATGGACATCTCTACAACCTGAACTGTTGGGGAGCCTTGAGGACCGCGTTTGGGAACCTCCTGTGTAGTCTACAATACACATGACCCATTCCAGGAGGAACAAAATACTCTGTCCCTGGACTTCCCTGGTAATGTATGATTGCAGCCACCTGTGGTGAAACACCTTTCTTATCAATTAACTAGTTCAGCACAGGTGACGGCAATCATGCATTAGGTGGGAAGTCCAGGAACAGATCATTTTGTCCCTCCTGGAATGGGTCACGTTGGGAGGTATGTAACTATACTGTACTAAAGGCCTGATTCAGCACGGATCGCCATTGCAACCGCTTACGCAGATCGGCTGATGGTTGCGTACTGCACATGCACCACACTGCGATTGCACTGCGATTACGGGCGCACATAAGAATCCATCGCAGAGTGAGTGACAGGCCGTGAGCGTTTGGGGGTTGTGTCGGGGCAGTGGTTGGAGAAACGCAGGTGCGTCTGTTCGTTTGAACGCTGTTGCACGGATGTGTAATTAGCCTCTGCGATTGCATACCCAGCTGCAGTACTCACTGCGTGCGACGGGACTTGCCGTGTCTGAGACAGGTCTGACCTGCTGTAATTGTGCGTGACGAGTTGATCTGCTCTGATGTTACAGATGTATACACAGGACTGTGAGGTATTACAGATGTGAGATAGCAGTAGTGGGTGTCTCTATGCTGGCTGTGCTGTGGCTGATGTTACAGATGTATACACAGGACTGTGAGGTATTACAGAAGTGAGATAGCTGTAGTGGGTGTCTCTATGCTGGCTGTGCTGTGGCTGATGTTACAGATGTATACACAGGACTGTGAGGTATTACAGATGTGAGATAGCAGTAGTGGGTGTCTCTATGCTGGCTGAGCTGTGGCTGATGTTACAGATGTATACACAGGACTGTGAGGTATTACGGATGTGAGAAGGCAGCAGTGGGCGTCTCTATGCTGGCTGACAGTAGCATATTTTCGCAGCTTCATTGCGTGCGTTTACGCAGCCGCGATCGCAAATGTGATCCATGCTGAATCAGGGCCTAAGTTTGAATGGGAATGGTTTGGTGCTGCCACCTGCTGGTCATTAGTGATGTTGCAGTGTTATGGTATTTCTCTTGAGCCAGCTTTGGGCCTGATTCAGACCTGGTCGCTCTGACAGAGCGCTCACTCTGAATCAGGGCCGGGTTTTGTTTTTTAGAACGGCCTCCTGGCCGCTCGCATAGCTGTGGGTGACCACCCACAGCTATAGCGAGCGGCCATGATGATGGTTGCGATGGTCAAGTCCATCGCGACCATCGGGCTTGCATCGAGACCCTTGTGGTAGGGTCTCGTGGCCGCAAGCCCCAGAGAGCTTTACGGCTCTAATTGAGCCGGAAGCTCTCCCACTGACATCACTTGTGATGTCAGTGGGGCCGCCCCCAAACGGTAGGCGTTCCTTCGGGAACGCCTCCGTTTGCCCGGCCACGCCCCCGGCAGCCTACCAAAGGGGGTGAGCTGTCACTCACCATCGACAGCTCGCCACCTTTTTTTGCGAGACCCGGAGCGACGGAGTGCCCGTTGCTATCCGGGTCTCTCGCATGCGCACAACGGAGCCGGCTCCGTCGTGCGCATGCCCAGTGGGCCAGCATCGAACCGGTTGCGAGCACTCAGCGCTTGCGACCGGGTCTGAATCAGGCCCTTTGTACCAATCAGTGTAGTGGTGCGTACACACGGTCAGATCTCTAATTAGTTATGAACGATAACGATTGTAAAAATCGTTCATATGTTTGACATGTAGGGCATGCATCTACCAACGATGCGCGTTTCCACATGTCAGATAACGTTCTCTGACATCGTCTGTATTTGCAGTTAGATTTTGACGATTCCATTAATTTTAATACTGTCAGAAATCGTATATCGTTGATGAAATCGTTCAAACCGTTGAAAAATCGTTCAATCGTTCATCAAAGCTGACCGTGTGTGTTCACCATTAAGCTGCATACACATGATATGATCTGTCCCACCAACGACTTGAAAGATATCGTTCAGTGAGTCATCCTGCCACATCTCTGAACAGGCAAAGTTGACGATATCGTCCAAGTTGGCCTGCATGTACGGACGATAATAGATATCATTATCATACATGGGGGAACGCGCATCGTTAGTCATTGGTCGATCGTTCATTGCATAAAAATGAACGATATGAATGATTTATCGTCGAACGATATCGTTATCGTTCATATAGTTCAGGAAAATCGTCCCGTGTGTATACAGCATTAAGCTCTGTAAATCACTTATTTTTCTCATTAGGGACAGGAATGTCTCTATACTGTGGCAATTCCTGGATGTCAGTAACATATATGAAATGCAAAAGTATAATGTACCGGCTGGCAGTGGAACTTCAGTCGTTACAGGTATTACGGGGCCCGGATGTGACAATGTAGAAGTAACCAACCCTCTCTCACAGCACTCAAGGAACTCCCCAAGTCCTCTTGATAAAGCAGAGGAGGCCTCTTCTGAGTGTGAGCCTGTGCGCAGTGAGCGCTCTAACCTATCCGCAAACACACAGAAGTGGCCCCTCTCAGCTGAGCGGCATACGAGGAAGCCTAGAGCAGAGTTGCCGACTTGTAGCTCCCTCCTTCCGGGAGGGAGCTGTCGTGCATCCTCAGTAGGGGGGCGTGTCCCATCAAAAGTGGGCGTGACCTGGACCATGACTAGTTGATGGGGACGGGGCATGGGCGTGACAACGTGATCGCGTTATCGCGGCCCCGCTTCCTCTTCACAATGCCAAGATAAATGGCTGTATTCGCGGGGAGAGCCAGATGGATCGCCGGGACCGGGAGACTTACCTACCTTTCCACGGGGCCGGGAGCAGCACCCAATTTTCGGGAGGCTCCCGACCAAATCGGGAGGGTAGGTAAGTATGGCCTAGAGCGGTATCGCTTTTCTCCCCACTGCCCATTACCTCTCACAAAACGGCCGCTGCCTGTCAATCACTTGCTAATAAAGCCTCTAGACTAACGTATCCGCAATCCAGTCGTCGCGTGTGCGCATTGCAGCAGTGACGTATGTGCAGTCTGACGATAATCGCCCAAATGTGTGAACGTCGGGCTAGCGCACAGCTCTGAATCCGGCTCTAGAGACCCCGGGCTGTGACTATCACTACACAGGAAATGGTCTTACACTCGCGCCAAGGATGACGCATAACGGAACTCCGCGTGAGGAAAAGCCGCACCTGCGGCATCGGGGCCCTTCTTACACAGATTCTGACTCTCACAGATGTAGAAATGTCGCACACCCCAGTGGTCAGCGTACGCTAGAAATGCAGTTTTGTCACTTACAGTCTTATTTATGCGCATAAGATGCACATTATGAGTGTAAATGACACTCGGCACGGCAGAGTCACACGGGTACTGGCACGCCGAGAGGGGATATTTGGCACAACAGAAGCCACATCTGCATAGACAGTCACCCCCAGAGGAATGATGAGGATGGACTTTGTTAACAGTTTTTTCAGACATTTTCCAGCAAAATATAATAATAATAATAATAATAATAATAATAATAATAATAATAATAATAATATCCCCCAAATGTATGAAGGAATGACCATAGCATATATGGAAGATGCCTGCCGCAGTCCCTCTGTTCCTGTCCACAATAGCAGCCCTTATAGGTTTCTATGTTCTACGGGGGTCTACCAAGCTCAAAAAAACCTCATCCGTTAACAGAAGTGCAGCCGATGACCGCGCCTGCGTGGTTGAAGGCCGGCTTTGTACCCGCAAGTAAAGTGATTTCTGAAGAGGTCACTTTTCTTTTTACACTCCCCTATCGGCAGGCCTGCCAAGAGCCTCGGCGGGCCTGGGTAACAGGGGGCATGGCCTAATCGCTGGAGGCGTGGCCACGCCCCCTCTTGTCGCCCATGCCTATCGGAGCCTGGGCCTCAGCAGGATATTCCTAATTCATTGCACTTTCAGAAAATCTCTCATTGCTTTGATATGCAGTGATAATATATAATACTTATTGGGGCTTTTTTCTGGACATTGGTAAATATGACCCATACTTACCAACACTCCCTGATTGTTAGGGGTGCTCCCTGAAATAGTAGCAATCTCCGTGTCTCCCTAAAGAGGCTAGCAATCTCCCTAACTGCACCTTACCGCCATTATGTAGCTGTTATATATATATATAATAAAAATACAGAGATATATACATTCAAATGGGATCATTAGTATAATTTCCCTGCATTGGTAATAAGGCACAATGATCCCCTACGGCTACATACATAAGGTTTCTCTATGCTGCTTATATGGAACCACTTGTAAAACACAGTACATGAGCAAGCCCTACATAGTATCAGTCACTGGCGTCACATGGGGGGTCCGGACCGCACCGTGTGACACCATCCAAGGGGGTGACACCAAAATAGCAGAGCTGCTGTGCTATTTTGGCGTCACTCCCTCAGATGGTGTCACCGAGCCGCCATACTGCAGTGAGAGGCAGGGGCTGTGGGGTGTCCAGCAGTTGCTGCTGCGCTGATCTGTGATTACTCAGTCTCTCCCCTGCCCATTAATTGCTGAGGACAGGGGGCGAATGTAAAACATGAGTGGGCGTGGCTTCGCGGGACGAAGTCAGCCCCATTCCGTCCCCACGGACGGCTGTGATACATGACAATCTCCGAGTCCGGCTCGTGGTTTCCCACCTGACTCGGATCTGAAAACGAGGCAAAACGTCATCCTCCCGCTGTTGGATTCTTGCGGGTTTTGGATTGTATAAAGGTCCCGGTGATCGGCGCCATTTTCATTCCAGCTGTGGAGAGTGTACAGATCAGACGTGCTCTGTTCTTCTAGGGTGCAGTCAGTGTTGTTGTCAGTTACTTGTCACTATTTGTTCAAGGGTGCAGTGTTGTCAGGCTGGAGCTGCAGTACATAAAGTGGGGTCTGCTGCTGTGTCACTCACTGTTGTCCTGTCAATCAAGGGGCAGGGGCTGCAGTACATAAAGGGCTGCTGCTGTGTTGTCCATAAAGGGGCAGGGGCTGCAGTACATGAAGGGCTGCTGCTGTGTTGTCCATAAAGGGGCAGGGGCTGCAGTACATAAAGGGCTGCTGCTGTGTTGTCCATAAAGGGGCTGGGGCTGCAGTACATAAAGGGCTGCTGCTGTGTTGTCCATATAGGGGCTTGGGCTGCAGTACATAAAGGGCTGCTGCTGTGTTGTCCACACAAGGGCTTGGACTGCAGTACATAAAGGGCTGCTGCTGTGTTGTCCATAAAGGGGCTTGGGCTTCAGTACATAAAGGGCTGCTGCTGTGTTGTCCATAAAGGGGCTTGGGCTGCAGTACATAAAGGGCTGCTGTGTTGTCCATAAAGGGGCTTGGGCTGCAGTACATAAAGGGCTGCTGCTGTGTTGTCCATAAAGGGGCAGGGGCTGCAGTACATAAAGGTCTGCTGCTGTGTTGTCCATATAGGGGCTGGGGCTGCAGTACATAAAGGGCTGCTGCTGTGTTATCCATATAGGGGCTTGGGCTGCAGTACATAAAGGGCTTGGGCTGTGTTGTCCATAAAGGGGCAGGGGCTGCAGTACATAAAGGACTGCTGTTATGTTGTCCATAAAGGGGCTTTGGCTGCAGTACATAAAGGGTTGCTGCTGTGTTTTCCATAAAGGGGCTTGGGCTGCAGTACATAAAGGTCTGCTGCTGTGTTGTCCATAAAGGGGCAGGGGCTGCAGTACATAAAGGGCTGCTGCTGAGTTGTCCATAAAGGGGCTTGGGCTGCAGTACATAAAGGGCTGCTGCTGTGTTGTCCATAAAGGGGCAGGGGCTGCAGTACATAAAGGGCTGCTGTTGTGTTGTCCATAAAGGGGCTTGGGCTGCAGTACATAAAGGGTTGCTGCTGTGTTTTCCATAAAGGGGCTAGGGCTGCAGTACATAAAGGGCTGCTGCTGTGTTGTCCTTAAAGGGGCAGGGGCTGCAGTACATAAAGGTCTGCTGCTGTGTTGTCCATAAAGGGGCAGGGGCTGCAGTACATAAAGGGCTGCTGCTGTGTTGTCCATAAAGGGGCAGGGGCTGCAGTACATATAGGGCTGCTGCTGAGTTGTCCATAAAGGGGCAGGGACAGCAGAACATAAAGGGCTGCTGCTGTGTTGTCCATAAAGGGGCTGCAGTACATAAAGGGCTGCTGCTATGTTGTCCATAAAGGGGCAGGGGCTGCAGTACATAAAGGGCTGCTGCTGTGTTGTCCATAAAGGGGCAGGGACTGCAGAACATAAAGGGCTGCTGCTGTGTTGTCCATAAAGGGGCTGGGGCTGCAGTACATAAAGGGCTGCTGCTGTGTTGTCCATAAAGGGGCTGGGGCTGCAGTACATAAAGGGCTGCTGCTGTGTTGTCCATAAAGGGGCTGGGGCTGCAGTACATAAAGGACTGCTGCTGTGTTGTCCATAAAGGGGCTGGGGCTGCAGTACATAAGGGGCTGCTGCTGTGTTGTCCATATAGGGGCTGGGGCTGCAGAACATAAAGGGCTGCTGCTGTGTTGTCCATAAAGGGGCTGGGGCTGCAGTACATAAAGGGCTGCTGCTGTGTTGTCCATAAAGGGGCTTGGGCTGCAGTACATAAAGGGCTGCTGCTGTGTTTTCCATAAAGGGGCAGGAGCTGCAGTACATAAAGGGCTGCTGCTGTGTTGTCCATAAAGGGGCTGGGGCTGCAGTACATAAAGGGCTGCTGCTGTGTTGTCCATAAAGGGGCTTGGGCTGCAGTACATAAAGGGCTGCTGCTGTGTTGTCCATAAAGGGGCTGCAGTACATAAAGGGCTGCTGCTGTGTTGTCCATAAAGGGGCTTGGGCTGCAGTAATTAAAGGGCTGTTGCTGTCTTGTCCTGTCCATCAAGGGGCTAGGGCGGCAGTACATAAAGGGCTGGTGCTGTGTTGTCCATGAAGGGGCTTGGGCTGCAGTAATTAAAGGGCTGTTGCTGTCTTGTCCTGTCCATCAAGGGGCTAGGGCTGCAGTACATAAAGGGGTGCTGTGTCATCCAGGGGTGCTCTTCCAAAGTGTAACAAAAATAAAAGCTAACATTTACTGTGTGTGCTAAGTAGTTAATAGTAACTAGTTACACTATTATTGTTCAGTGACACTGCCAGCCATCCACGTATTGTGACACTATAAGTCGTAGCGCAGTGTGTTATTCTTATTCATAAAAAATATTGTGACACTGTAAGTTGTAGCACAGTGTAATATTCAACTTTTCACTTCCTCAATCATGAATAAATGATTATTCTACATGCCAACTACAAGACAACAACAAAGGGCTAAATAACATGCGTAATACATAAAACATAATGACATCAATGTAAGTGGTAGCGCAGTGTTATTATTTTCTTATTCATAAAAAATCTTGTGACACTGTAAGTAATAGTGCAGTGTGCTATTCTTTTCTTATTCATAAAAAATCTTGTGACACTGTAGGTCATTGATACAGCAGTGTAATATTTAAAATTGGTACAAATTGACGTGTGTGCTGTACCCCACTTCACTCGGGTTTGTTGATATGGAGAATGATCAGTTGAGAGGAGAGCAAGAACCACATACTAGTGCTGGAGCTGCTGCCAGTGCCACCAGTCATGACGAAACTAGTCCGTCTACGTCATCTACTAAAGCCGATGCCCAAGGGCATACAGTGCTTAAGTCAGGGCATCTAAAATCAAAGAAAAAAATCTTTTACATTGGTAAATAAAAAAACATCAAAGGGAAAGTTATCTGCAGAAATACATAAAATTGGCAATATGCCTTGAACCACACAAAGTGGCAAGGAAAGGGTAACACCTTGGCCTTATTTATGACTGGTGGTTCTGCCTCTTATGATGATGTAAGTCCTTCTCCCTGTTGACATTTCAAAAAAATTTAAATCGTTAAGGCACAGGAACCAACTGAAATGTCACAAATCCCTGAGGAGAGTCTAAGTGTGTCGGTGGGTGCCATGTGTGAGCCTGACCTTTCCAAAACTGTACTCATTGAAGAGCCTCCTTCCACCACTTGGGCGTCCTCTGCAAATGTGGGCATGAGCAGCACGAGTCACAATGCTGACATAGAAATCGAGAATGCTTTTGTGGAAGTGCACCAAGATGAGGAGGATATTTGTGTAGTTGATGCAAAAAAGGATGTTGATGATTATGCTGATGATGAGGATGTTGTTGATGAGGATGTTGTTTGTGTAAATCAGGCCCCAGTGGAAACAGTTGTTGCCCATGATAAGGAAAAGTCCATTGTCAAGCCTGGGCATAAAACAAAAAATCCACATATGTTTGGAATCATTTCTACCCAAATCCGGACAACAACGGTCAAGCCATCTGTACCTGTTGTCATGCCAGAGTAAGTAGAAGTAGGGACCCTAACCATCTAGGAACCTCCTCCCTATTATGTCATCTACAGTGCATGCATCCAAAGTGTTTGCAAAGTTCAGAAACTTTGACTAAAAGAGTAACAACAAGTAGTCCAGCATAAGCTAGCTCCCTTCTCTCTGCTAGTTCCAAGCACCTGGCATCTTCACCACCAACACCTTCATCATCAATATCCTCAATCATGATCAGAACTATTCCTGCATCCAGTTTGATGAGGCTAACTCAGTCCTACCCTGTCCTGGATACCACAGAAGAATCCTTAAGTGCTATGCCTGCTGCTGCTGGGAGTGAATCTTCATCCCAGAAGGGGACCAGGAAGACTACTAGTAGTAGTTAAAAAAAAATCAATTGACTGTTATACAATCCTTTGCACAGCGAATCACTGACACCATAACATCTATGCTGGTATTAGATGTGCGTCTGATATCCGCCATTAATGCAGTGGGTTTTAGACAGTTAATTGAGGTCCTGTGTCCCTACCAAATCCCAGCTAGGTTCCACTTCACTAGAAAAGCAATTCCCAGCCTGTACAGGGACTTTATAAAGAACTTAATTAGTGTCCTCCAAAATGCTTATACAGATGAAAGTAAGCGTTCCACAGGCGCTGTCACAAATATGCAATCCTCTCCCATTTTCTGGATGCGATATGTCTCAACCAGGGGAGATAAAACAATAATCAAGAGTCAATCCAACAAAAACGTAAACAATGAGATGGGATAATCACTTGGGCACTCACCTTCTAGAGGTGCCCTATATTCCTATAAAGGTTTCTTTAACTTCATTCACCACCATCAATAAAAATATCTTCACTGTATGAGATACAAGTTTTCCCCATAGGGAATTAACACACCTGGGACCATGGATTGATGTTTCCCAAAAGGTTTCTTTGTATCCCTCAGTACTTCACATAGAGGTTTCATGAAGTGGGATAATAAAAAGTCCTTTATTCAAAGTCTTCCTTCCAAAAAACATTTATTACAAATAAAAAATCCAAAAAAAGAAATGAGATAAAAAGCACAGAGTGAAGGACCACCTATAGTAACTGGAATCACCTATATCCGGATCAGGGTTCCTCCAGAACAATGATTGATAAGGGAAGTCCAACTCTGCATAAAATCCTACTATACACAGCAACGTGTTTCAGACTTTCCTGGTCCTTCCTCAGGATGAAGGCGCGCATGCTGAAAAAGTGGGCGTGGCCACATGCAACAAAGGGACGTGGCCACTGAAAAATGGGACGTGTAAACATGACACACCACCGTTTCTCGTCATTCTGGGAACATTCCTTTACATTCCATATGCACCTTAATGCCCCCAGTAGTAGTGCCCCTTATGCAATGCCCCTAGTAGTAGTGCCCCTCATGCAATGCCCACTGTAGTAGTGCCCCCTATGCAATGTCTCCAGTAGCAGTGCCCCTTATGCAATGTCCGCAATATATAGTGCCCCTTATGAAGTGCCTCTTATGCAGTGCCCCCAGTAGTGTCCAATATATAGTGCCCCCAGTAGCACCGCTTATGCAGTGCCCCAGTAGTGCTCAATATATAATGCCCCTTATGCAGTGACCAATATATAGTACCCAAAGTAGTGCCCAATATATAGTGCACCCAGTATTGCCCCTTATATAGTCCCCTTATGCAGTGCCCAATATACAGTGCTCCCAGTAGTGCTCCTTATACAGTGCCTCCAGTATTGCCCAATATACAGTGCCCCTTATATAGTGCCCCTTATGCAGTGTCCCAGTAATGCCCAAGTAGTGCCCAATTTATAGTGCCCATTATATAGTGGCCCCTATGCAGTGCCCCTTATACAGCGCCCCCAGTAGCAGTGCCTTTAACATAAAACACCCATAAACACACACAATATTATACTTATCGGAATCCCTGCTCCTGCTCCTGCCCCTGCGCCCTCCACTGTCCACTGCTCCTGTCCCACTCGGCACTATGGGAAAGATGTGATGACGTCTCTCCCTTTACCAGTGTGGGAGCCGGAAGGCAGAGCTCAATAGTGAGCCAATAAGAGTCTGCCCGACAGTGCTAAAACAAACACACCGCAGCCGCTGTGTAGTGCCGCGGACCGCACATGCCCTGGACTGTGGCCAGCGGCACCCTCCCGCGCCACTGGGTTCATCGGCACCCAGGGCACATGCTCTGCTCGAACCCCCCAAAGTTGCGCCACTGGTAAGCAGTGCAGTCACAAACAGCGGTGAGCTAAACTACTACCGCATCGGCACTGTGCTGTCGGCATTGTAACTAGAGATGTGCGCGGACCCCCATGATTTGGCTTTGGTCCTAATTCATCATTGTGTTTTGGTTCGGATTTGGTTTTTGTTTGTTTCTGGATTCCTTAAAAATCGATAAAAAATTAAATTGATAAAGCGTAATAAAAAAACCCAATAAAATAGCTAAAATCGTGTAATCCGGACCTGTTTACATACTTTCCAGAACCCAAGTTCGGTTTTTAAATCCGTGTTCCGAAATTACAGCAGACATCTCTAATTGTATGTGCCACGCAATCATGCAGGACCTATGTATTACATACTTGTCTACACTCCAGGAGACCACCCTCCTGCATCCAGCCCACCTCTCCCATTGGGGCGTGATGACGCATCCCACTGTGAATCACATGATCGCAGCCCCCCCATCAAAAGCACTGTACCACAGGGGGAGGGGCTTCAATGACCGAATTTGTGGCTCCTACGCCACCACCACCCACCCCGGACCTCTCTCTTATCAATATGCAGCAATAAGGTAGATTTTTTTTGTTATCGCTGTAATAATCACATACATGACAAATTGTGGTACCTCACAAAAGAACAGGGGGCATGGTGATGATATCTGCATAACGATGGGATCACCCCCCCCCTGTAGCCTCCTCTGAACTGACGCATGGCTGGCTGTGAATGGTCAGAAGAGTCTTCCACAGGGGGACTGGGTGGCTAGAGGGGTATAATTGGCATCCTGCCCAAATTTTACCATGAGGCCCAACAATGCTTTGTTCCGCACCAGCATGGCAGCATCAGTCCTTTACGCAGGAAGATAGATGTTCTGCTTGAGCACATGCAATAGTCTGGGTTCAATTTATTCAGTTATTCGCTGCTACTTTATACTCCAAATAACTATAACACCTGGTAATTTTACTTGGGGGCTGCAGGAACCCCAGTAAAATCCGCCACCTCAGTGAGTCAGTTGCAATCCGTGACTGCACTGGCAACACTGTGACTGGCACTGACTTCCAGTTGAAAGCGCCATCACACACAGGACAGGCAGTCGCAGTGGAGGTGTTTTCTCCCCCAGGGACTGCCGGTCCGGGCTAAGATTAGCCTAACAATAACCTACCCCCTAGGCTAACCCTAACCTTCCCTGGGGGGGGGTGCCTAACCCTAAATCCCCCCCGGGGGTCCCTAAACCTAACCCCCCATCCCTGGGCTAAGTGTTATATTTACCCATCAGCGGACGATCGGGATAGCGGGGGTCAGTCTTCCGGCGTCGGGAATAAGATAGGCATCGGCATTTCGACGCCTATCTTAAGTCCCTTATCGGGCAGGTCCAGTTCGAGATTTAGACCAGCGGCATTGCGTGCGCCGGTCTATTAACTACATTCCACGCCAGAATATTCCATCGTGCTTTACACCGATTCCAAGTCGGACGCAGCAGCTGACGTTTTTGCATCTTTTGCCGAAGTCTCGACTGTGGCTTTATGCCATACCTGCCTACCCTTCCGGAATTCGCGGGAGGCTCCTGATTTTTCGGGTAACCCACCCCCCGTACCCTCGGAAAGGTAGGCACTTCTCCCGCATTCTGCATACTTCCTAGTGAAGTGGGCTTAATGAAGAGATTCTTATGAATTCTTAATGACGTGTCCCGTCAGGCCACACCCCCGTCACAACCCACCTGCTGCTTCTCCCGGGGAGGAGAAAAAAAAAAGTAGGCGAGTATGCTTTATGCCAATGTCAATACAAATACGCCATTCCCTGGTGTACAGCTCATAGCTGCCAACTCTCCCTGACATAGCAGCAATCTCCCTGATTACCCCCATTATGTAGCTGTTATATTAAAAAAATAAACAGATATATACATCCAAATGGGATCATTAGTATAATGTCCCTGCATTGGTTATAAGGCACTCAGGCCTGATTCAGCAAGGAACGCACGCTAGTAGACGCAAGTATCCGTCCGCTGTGAGAATATGCTAATCAATGCACACGCACGGAGACCGCAGCACAAGATGCGGACGCCCAGCCCCATATAAAACCGCCCATCTCCCTTTACTCACATTCTGTTCAGCACGCAAGTTAGCGCAAACATCGCTAACATCGAGAACCATCGGGAACAATAGTGGTTGACCTGACCTGGCGCAGGATTTTGGTCGCTTACTGTGTACAGCTTACGGTATGGCTGCGTATGCCGGCGCACTGTCTTGATTATGCACGCCCCTATAACGGCGTTATGATGCCTGCGTTCGCCTGACCACCCCCCCGTCACCACCCACAAATGGCACTTCCTGTCAGTCAATATCGGAAGGGTCTGCGTGCACACTGAATGTAGTCTGCGTACCCTAACCCTATCGCAGTGGCTGGTTCACACGTGCGCAGATCAAAAATATCGGCCAAGTGCGTGCGTTCTCTCCTTTGTGTTCCTTGCTGAATCGGGCACAATGATCCCTATGGCTACAGGCGTTTACTGAAAAGTATCAGTGTGTTTTCATCAAGAAATAGATCTTACAAACTGCTTTGGGGCTCATTTACATTTGGATGTGAGTCAGGTTTAGGACACGCCTCTCAGATGTAGCAGGACACGCCCACTTTACCGCCGTGCTCATTGGCGTAGCTTTCACACTCTCCCTGACATGCTTTTTCAAAAGTAGGCAAGTGTGGTACAGCTGAGCGTCCGAATGTGCAAGTACTGAGACGCCCACTTGCAGAATCTATAGACGCCATCAGTCGCACCAGCCCTGTGGCGGGCACAGATTACCCGCCTGAGTATGGCCTCCTGTGTAAACGATTCAGAGTCTCTGCACCCAAACACTTTCAGCGACAGGACCACGACACTGCCATAATACGCTGTGTCTTCATGTTCCCTCCCAATCACCGCTGAGGAACGGTTTTGCGACAGTGCATGTGAGTCTTTACTGCGTTTCTATATGAAGACCATTCAGGACACAAGCGCAGACAGAGAAACATTGTCCGTTTGCGTTAATATTACAGATGAGCTGGTCCGGTTCCCTGAGAACCGGACCCACCCCAACTTCAGGGATCCGGGGCGACCTGCCTCCTGCCCCGGATCCGTAATCGAGGCAAAACCTTGAGATCCTCTGTCGGATCTCGAAGTTTTGCCTTGAGCGGCCATTTTTAAAAATCCCTTTGCCTTCAATGGGCAAAGCGCTGATTGACTGACAAAGCCATCTGTCACAGCTCTCAGCCAATCAGCGTTAAGCCCATTGAATTCAGGGAAAAAAAAGATGGTGTTGGTTCCCGCGGCCGGCACCCCCTGCTGCCGACACACCTGCTGCCGGCACCCCCCATGCCGGCACACCACGCTGCCGACACACCAGCTGTTGGCACCCCCACTGCTGACACCACTGGCTCCCCCATGCTGCCGACACTGCCGGCACCCTGCATTGAGAACACCCCTGCACTTCTAGGAATGATTACATAAGAGAACGATGGCAGAGGGTCACAGCTAGTTGTAGTTGGGTCAGGATTGGCGATGGCTGGCTTAGGATACAATTGGATGACATAATAAAGTGTCCAACTGACTACATGTTATAAACTTTTATCACCAAGCAGAACTCTAATGGAGTGAGGGCAGGGGGTGCAACCACAACACAATCGCATCTTCTTTCTATGGGTTACACTACATTTAGGGTCCCATTTATCAGCGTAACTTATTACCAGCGGCATATTCTGTTTAGTAAAGCAGTGATCGCTAACGAATATGCCACTGGTAGTCAGCATTACTTACCTCTCCAGCGAGGTCTGGCAGTGATCCCCCTTCCTCAGCGGCGTCTTCTGCTCTGTTGCTGGCAGGGTATCGCTGAACGTCCTCCAGTATTCTTCATCCTTCTTCTTGCCAGGACAGCTCTGTGACACCCAGCTGTCCTGGTGATGTCATCACTTGGAGTTTATGACCCGGGTGATGTAATGAGTACGCACAGCCATCGGTGTAGCCACTACCGAAGAGGGATCCTTCAGATCCCTCTCCAGACCAATTTTTAATATTGTAGCCAATACGGTACAATGTCATACTTGCCACCTCTCCCTCATGTCAGGGAGACTCCCTGAAATAGCAGCAATCTCCCTGTCTCCCTGAGGAGTCTACCAATCTTCCTGATTGCACCCTACCCCCATTATGAAGCTGTTATGTTAAAAAACCTCAGAGATATATACATTCAAATAGGATCATTAGTATCATTTCCCTGCATTGGGTATAAGGCACAATGGCCCTCATTCAGAGCCGCTCGTTAGCGGCAGTACGCTCGTTCCGAGCGATGTTTGTACATCTGCGCATGCGTACGGTTTTTAGTACGCATGCGCGAACCAGTCAGTGCGGCCAAAAATCGTTTGTACGCAATATAGCGAGGGCCTGCTATTTTGAGTGACAGAATGAGGCGTATGTGGGTGGTAACAGGGGAAGGTGCTTGAAAATGGGGAGTGGAGATCCGAACGCAGGCGTGCTTAAAGGTCAAAACGGGCGTATTATGGGTGTGCATAATTAATACAGCAGCGTCATTGACCACGTCACTGGGTTATTTTATAGCCAGAACTGCTCGCAAATTTGTGGTAGCAAACACCAACCACAAGAATAGCGAGCAGTTCATACGCTGCTCGATGTACTCGATTAATCTAATAAATAGCGGACATGACGTATGGTGCGAGCGGCCAGGGGGCGTTTTTAACAAATAAACGAGCGTATGTTTTGATCGCTCGTTCAGACTTAGAGGTGTGAACAGACTGCAATTTGCGAACGGATCATTTGAATAGCCACCCCTTGTTTTTGAACGAACGACCGCAAATAGCGAACGGCTCTGAATGAGGGCCAATGATCCCTATGGCTACATGCATTCTCTGATAAGTATCAGTGTGTTTTCATCAACAAAATAGATCTTACTAACTGCTTTTGGGCTCATTTACAGTTGGATGTAAATCCATTTTATGACATGCCTCTCAGATGTAGCAGTACATGCCTATCACATGTATGACACGCCTCTCTGATGTAGCAGTACATGCCTATCACATGTATGACACGCCTCTCTGATGTAGCAGGACACGCCTATCACATGTATGACACGCCTCTCACATGTAGCAGTACACGCCCACTTTACCGCCACACTCATAGGTGCTGACCACCCACAGCTATAGCGAGCGGCCAAAAATATGGTCGCGATGGTCAAGACCTTCGCGACCATCGGGCTTGCGACGAGACCCTTGCGGTAGGGTCTCGTGGCCGCAAGCCCCCAAAGAGCTTTCGGCTCTAACAGAGACGGAATCTCTCCACTGACATCACTTGTGATGTCAGTGGGGCCGGCCCCAGACGGTAGGCGTTCCCATGGAAACGCCTCCGTCTGGGCAGCCACGCCCCCGGCACGCCCACCAAAGGGGGCGTGCTGTCACTCACCATCGACAGCATGCCCCCTTTGGTGAGAGACCCATAGCGACGGCTTGTCCATCATTATTCGGGTCTCGCGCATGCGCACGACGGAGCCGCCTCCGTCGTGCACATGCGCACTTGGCCAACATCGACCTGCTTGCGAGCGCTCAGCGCTCGTGAGCGGGTCTGAATTAGGTCCTGTGTTCTCCCAGCAGAACACAATAAAGATTAGAAAAAAAAATAAATTGTTTTTCTAATCTGTACTGTGGTGTGCTGGGAGACCATGTGACAGACCAGTAGGACGGAGCCGGAGGCTGCTGCGCGGACAGGTAAGTGCGGGACGGGGAGGAGGTGAGCGGAGGGTGGGGAGGGGTAGAGGGATTACACAAAATTACCGCAGCTCTAAGTAGTGCTGCGCATGCGCTGGGTTTACGAATGTAACAGCGCATGTGTAGCACGGATTCCAGCTGCGGTAAGTTAGTGTAGAGAGGGATAACTATCTATTTCCCGAAAAGCTGTCATCACAAAAATTACAGTTTTCCGGAATAGATAGTTATGGAGAGGAGGAATGATGAATCCTTCTGTAATTAGGCAGAACTCCATGCCAGTTCTAAACCTAATTACCTCCATCGATTTTTATGTGTTAATGAATAAGCCCCCCAGTTAGATTGAATTAGGAAAGGTTTGGAGTGTAGCCAATTACACAATACGTTTTTTAAAGATTTAGGCCCTGATTCAGAGCCGGACGCTATTTGCGCTCGCTCGTTCATTAAAAAGGGGTGGCTATTCAAATGAACCGTTCGCACTTTGCGGTCTGTTCATGCCTCTATGTCTGAATGAGCGAACAAAACTTGCGGTCGTGATTTTGAAAAAGACGCCCCCTGGCCGCTCGCATCCTACGTCATGTCCGCTATTTAATAGATTAATCGAGTACATCGAACAGCGTATGAACTGCTCGCTATTCTTGTGGTTGGTTTTTCCTACCGCAATCTTGCGAGCAGTTCTGACTATAAATCAACCCAGTGACGTGGTCAATGACGCTGCTGTATTAATTATGCACACCCATAAAACGCCTGTTTTGACCTTTAAGCACGCCTGCGATCTAATTCCACACCCCCGTTTTCAAGCACCTTCCCCTGTTACCACCCACATACGCCTCCTCCTGTCACTCAAAATAGCAGGCACTCGCTATATAGCGAACAAACGATTTTCGGCCGCACTGACTGGTTTGCGCATGTGTATTACAATCCGTACGCATGCGCAGTTGTGCGAACATCGGACAGAACGAACGAGCGGCCGCTTACGAGCGGCTCTGAATCAGGCCCTAAGTCAGATAGATCAATTTCTGTAAAAGAATACAATTTGTTCCGAAAACACTTTTCTATGAAACCACAACAATATTATTTCCTTTTTATTTTTCAGGAACTTGGTGGTATCTGTCTGCTCCTCACTATAATGCTGGCCATACACGCTGCAATTATCGGGACGGTCAGCCCGATATCGGCGGATCGCCGCGATAATTGTAGCGTGGGGGGGGCAACCGAGGGTTAAATATTGCTCGGTCGGGCATGCTGGATTGTCCAGCATGCCCGTCCGATGCGATATTCACCCGGTAACTGTCGGCCGCATCCGGCAGTGTATGCCCAGCGCAGCCGACAGATAGACATTTCCTAAGGTTGGGTCTCGGCCCTTGTAAGCCCCAGGGAGCTTCCTGCTCTGTTTGAGCAGGAAACTCCCCACTGACATCACTGATGATGTCAGTGCGGCCGCCCACAAAACGGTAGGCGTTCGCATGGGAACGCCTCCGTTTTGCAAACCACCCCCCCCGGCGAGCCTACCAAATGGGGCGAGCTGTCAATCAACATCGACAGCCGCCCCTTTGGTAACGAGCTCCGGAGCGACAGAGTTTCTCGCCGAGTTTCTCTGTCACTACGGGGCTTGCGCACGCGCAGCGGCAGCACTGCGCGTGCGCAAGCCCCGTAGTGACAGAGAAACCATCGAGTCAGTTACGAGCGCATCGGCGCTTACGACCGACTCTGAATGAGGTCCTAGGTCCCTTGTCACTGAAAACTTGGTTACTTCTAAATGTCAACTACTCAGTGGGCTAAACATCAATGACGGTTGTCAGCGTGACGCTATCTCATTTATGAGTCAGTCCTGTATCTCTTCTGCGGCTATTCTACAAGGGCGCTATATTTTACACTGATTATCCTGTTTGGCTACACTAAATGTAGATGTAAATGGTTGGGGATCACTGTGTAATGCGGTCTACTGTCTCTACCTCACTGCACAGAGGTGATAAACTATAGTTCTGTGAGAGGTCTAATCTCCGATTGTACTCACGATGCTATCGCTTCAGCCCCAGATGTCTCCTCCTAACTCCGACTGACTCGGGCCCCTGCGTCACCAGCAACCGCCTCTCAACAGCCAGGCTGGCTTAACAACCTCCGTCCCGATCTCCGCCTCTGCCGCACCTCCCAGGACTCCCATTGGACACGGACGGGAGTACCCGATCTCCTCCAGACAATCTCCGCCTCTTCCTACCACTCCCTAGTAGGCTGCCGAAAGGTCTACAGGCCCTGCTGTCCTCCGCGATGCGCTGAAGCCTCCGTCTGCCCTCTCCAACTGTCGGTAACTCCCAGTAACCGCCCTGTCAGCGCGTGTCTCCTCATCAGTTCTAACATCTTAGGCAGTACCATACATAGGTACTCAGGGGGGTTCCTTCTTACATTTTCTCTACATTAATGACCTTCTTACAACATAAATATTCACTTACATACATCATGCTATATATATATATAATTATATATATATATCAATAGGCTATATATATATCAATATATATATCAATATATTAACATCGAGTTCTAATACACAGTTCCTCTATAATGAATATAGGGCCTGATACAGACCCAGTCGCAAGAGCTGAGCGCTCGCAACCGGGTCGATGGTGGCCCACAGCGCATGCGCACGACGGAGCCAGCTCCGTCGTGCGCATGCGCGAGACCCGGCTAGCGACGGGCACTCCGTCGCTCCAGGTCTCGCACCAAAGGGGGCGTGCTGTTGATGTTGAGTGACAGCTCGCCCCCTTTAGTGGGCAGGCCGGGGGGGTGGCAGCCCAAACGGAGGCGTTCCCATGAGAACGCCTGCCATTTGGGGGCAGCCCCACTGACATCACAAGTGATGTCAGTGGAGAGATTCCGGCTCTGTTAGAGCCGAAAGCTCTTTGGGGGCTTGCGGCCACGAGACCCTACCACAAGGGTCTCGTCGCAAGCCCGATGGTTGCGATGGTCTTGACCATCGCGACCATCATTCTGGCCGCTCGCAATAGCTGTGGTTGGTCACCCACAGCTATGTGAGCGGACAAGAGGCCGCACCAAAAAAATAAAAGCCCGGTCCTGATTCAGAGAGCGCGCTCTGTCAGAGCGAGCGGCTCTGAATCAGGCCCATAATTAGCTTCTGGGATATTGCAGTTAGCTTTAGGGTTAATCAGTACTTTCAAGGTACTTTCTAATAATTTACATATACTGTCAATAGGCTTTCCACATGTTCTTGATATGCTCTCAATATGCGTGCAATAGGGACGTCTACCTTTAGCAGCTGTAACTTACACGGCCTCCACGGATCTCTGCATCGGCTGTCTCCGGATCTCAGACTCACTCTGCTGGTGCTTCTGCAGCCATCCATGGTGCACCATCAGTGAGTACCGTTCGATATATCGTTCAGACGTGGATCAGAACGATATATATCGTACACATCGTATAGTGTGTACGCTCGACCCTGCGTTCCCAGTCATCGTTCATTGCATCATCCCATCTGCTGTCCTGTATCGTTACATTGGCATACCTCCCAACTGTCCCGCATTCAGCAGGACAGTCCCGTCTTTCTGGGACCGTCCAGCTGTACTACCCATGGGCCGCAGTATCCCGCGGTGGGAGGGGAAGTTGGGGGAGCACAAACCGATGCTCTACATAGCAGAGGAGTGGGTAAGCAGAGGCAGAACAGACGTTAACGGGGGTGCAGCGAGGCTCGTTCCCATTTTCCTGATGCTCCGCCCACAGAGGCAGTCAGTGGAAAGTGGGTTAGATAATTGCACACAAGCCTCTCATATAGTTTAGATGGGATGGAGGGAAGAGAAAGTGGAAGAGAGGTAGAGCTGAAGAAGGGAAAGTGCCACTGGAGAGGGAAACATGACAGATGTGAGCAGGCTTGTGGTGGAGGGAGCCGAGGAGCTGGTGTGGATAGAAGATATTGCAAGTAAAACCCTCGGCAACTGTAGAGAAAGAATTGAGGGCGTTTAGGTGAATGGAGGAGAAGACGAGCAAGGACGGATAGTCTCCCTTTTGGCTTTGATGTAGGTGGGAAAGTCAGGAATGGACATCAGAAGCTGATGCATAACTATGTCCATCGATCTTCCAGTCTACATGGACATAGGACCTGATTCAGAGCCGCTCGCATCCAGCGTATGCAAATTTGTCACAGTGATGCCATGGGAAGCGCGCGCTCGCTCGCCAAGGCAAGGCATAAGCACGCCCACTTTGGCGGTGCGAGCGATTGCTCTGTGTATGCAGACACCCACTAGCGTATGTAGAGACGCCCACTAGAGCACATCATCTCCAGGAAGTGTATTAAAACATTGGTACATCGAGCACCATCGGATGCGATCGCAGCGCTTGTGGTTGCCATACCCTACCGCAAGCACTGCGAGGACTTCAGTGTAAAAACCAGGCATGTGACATGTACTATGACGCTGCCTGTTAATTATGCAAGCCTTAAAAACGGCGTTGAAACACTCAGGCACGCCTGCGTTCGCACCTCCACTCCCCCGTTATTAGTGTCCTGCCCCTGTTACCACCCACAAACTGCCTCTCCCGTCACTCATTTCACTGGGCTGTCTTTGCTGGGCGAGCGAGCGGGCTGCGATCGTACAGAGTAGTTCGCGCACGATCAAAACGAAGCGTGCGCACACACGTACGCAAACCATCGGGCCGCTTGGGAGCGCACAGCACTTGCGAGCGGCTCTGAATCAGGTCCATAGTTTTTCCATCTGATGCTGGGTTTGCCAGTGGCGTAACTTCATCCCAGGTGCCCGGAGGCAAGATAAATGTTGGTGCCCCCCCCACCCCCAAACTAAAATGTACCACCCCTCAGCACCTATGCCAGCCCCAGCTGCCGCCGCCCCCTTATGCAGTTCCTTTTATATAATGCCCCCAGTAGTGGTCCGCCTATGTAGTGCTCCCCAGTAATGGTCCCCCTATGCAGTACATCCAGTAGTGAGCCCCCGGAAGTTGCCCCCAGTAGTGAGGCCCCTGTAGTTGCCCCCAGTAGTGAGGCCCCTGTAGTTGCCCCAGTAGTGAGCACCCTGTAGTTGACCCCAGTAGTGAGGACCCTGTAATTGCCCCCAGTAGTAGGCCCCTGTAGTTGCCCCCAGTAGTAGGCCCCTGTAGTTTCCCCCAGTAGTGAGGCCCCTGTAGTTACCCCCAGTAGTGAGGCCCCTGTAGTTGCCCCCAGTAGTGAGCCCCTGTAGTTGCCCCCAGTAGCAGGTCCCTGTAGTTGCCCCTAGTAGTGAGCCCCTGTAGTTGCCCCCAGTAGTAGGCCCCTGTAGTTGCCCCCAGTAGTGAGCCCCTGTAGTTGCCCCCAGTAGTGATGGCCCCCACCGCGCACACACACACAAAAAAACAAAAACAAACACTTACCTTTATCCCCGCTCCAGTGCTGCTGCCGTCCATCCCTGGTGTCTGCTCCTCGGCACTATGGGAGTGACGTCATTACGTCACTCCCATAGTGCTCTGCGGGACCTGGAAGATGGAGCTCACTCCTGAGCTCCGTCCCCGGCGTCCGCTCCTCGGCACTATGGGAGTGACGTAATGACGTCACTCCCACAGTACACTGTGGGACCCGGAAGACGGAGGGAGCTCCGTCCTCCGGCTACCGCCAGGAGGATAGGAGCCGGGCGCCCGCTGGTAACACACTCAGCGGGCGCCCGGCAAATGGAGGGTGCAGGGGTGCGACTGCACCCCTTGCACCCTCCGTAGTTACGCCAATGGAGGTGGAGCGCCGATCACCAGCGCTCCACCTCCATGCAGCTCCCGGGGACAATGGAGCCAGGTGCCCCCTTCAGGGCTGACGCCCGGTGGCAAATGACTCCATTGTCTCCGGGAGTTCCGCCACTGGGGTTTGCATAAAATGCCAGTCCTCACAAGCCTCCTCATGATGCCCATATGATGCTGCATCAGTTAAGTTCAGCTGCGGACACCCTGAAGGGTTGTCCGCAGCATGGCAGATAAAATCCAAATCTGATGGGGAATGTGCATTGAACAACCAGTGATGTTTAATTGTGTTAGCTATGTACCCACTGGCGTAACTACCATGGGTGCAGCGGGTGCGGCTGCTATGGGGTCCGGACCAACCCGGGGCCCGGCCCTCCCCCTGCACCTACGGTGCGAGGCCTCTGTCCGTGGCGGCCCTTCCCTCCGCACCCTCCTCACTCCCCCATCACTCTCCTCACTCCCCTCTACCCCACTTACCTGCTCCGTGGTCGCACCCCCCCCCCCGCTCCTTGGTTTTGTCTTACCAGTCAGTTCCGCCCCCACTCTACCAATTGACTGATACTGGGAGAAGGCGTGGTCGCCTCCTCCCAGCATCAGTCAGTGAGATGGAGCCGACCGGGAGAGAAGGTGCGCCTGCCCAGCACAGCGCGACCATGGATCAGGTAAGTCGGGGAGTGAGGAGGGTGTGGTGGGGGGGCCTCAGGCCAAGGGGGGTCCATGGGACGAGAGAGGGGGGGGCCGCGGGCTGAGAGGGGGGGCCTGTAAAAAATTTTGCTATGGGGCCCCCGTAGGTATAGTTACGCCCCTGTATGTACCTACATGTGTGCTGTGGCCACCTCTAATCTGTGGTCATCCCTAGAAAGTCAGGAGTGTTGTGAGGACAGCGGTGTGGTGATGGAACATAAGGAGAGGCTACCTTTTACTTGTCTGCCGGCTCATTGTACATATTTTACATTCTGTAATGTACTTCCTAATACTTACTTATGTTTGTTAGTTGGGCCCCATTTTCTTGTCTCCCCAGCTGCTGGACGGATCATTTGCCAGGAAGTGGTCAGTGGAGGACCCCAACCAAGCTGTGGAGCAGGGCCATAAATAGGGTGGTGCCACCCAGGGGCTGGCTGGTAACTTTTAGCCTGGGGGGCAAATGCATGCAGGTGGCCCTGGCAGAGGAGTAGCGTGTAGCCAGGGTGCCCGGAGCACGTGCGTGCTACGGTGCCCCCGCCCCTCAAGTGTATGCGATTAATGTAAAGTAAAAATAAAGATTAGGGGTAGTCCCCTGTAGTGGTGCCCATATGCAGTGCCCCATGTGTGCCCCAGTAGAGGTCCCCCTTATGCAGGCCTCCAGTAGTGCCCCCAGTAGTGATCCCCCTATGCAGAGCCCCTTATACAGTGCCCCCAGTAGTGGTCCCCTTGTGTTCCCAGTAGTAAGCCCCTTATATAGTGCCCCCAGTAGTGGTCTCCCCCTTGTAGTACCCCAAGTAGTGGTCCCCCCCTTGTAGTGCCCCCAGTAGTAGCCCTCCCATGTAGTGCCCCCAGGAATAGTCCCCCCTTGTAGTGCCCCCAGGAGTAGTCCCCCCCCTTGTAGTGCCCCCAGGAGTAGTCCCCCCCTTGTAGTGCCCCCAGTAGTAGCCCCCCTTGTAGTGTCCCCAGTATTGCTCTCCCCCCCCAGTAGGCACACATAATAATAAAAAAACCCACTTACCTTAATCCCCGCTCCCGCCGCCGCCATCCGCTCCTCCGTTCGTCCTCCCGGGCCAGGCCGCTCTGCATTATGGGAGAGACATCATGACGCCTCTCCCATTACCCACTGCAGGAGCCGGAAGATGGAGCGGCTCCTGCAGTGGGCGCATCAGCAGCTACTGAGAGTCTGACAGACTCTCATTGGCTGCCACTCAAAACAAACACACAGCTGCCGGCGCCGGCGGCTGTGTGTTTGTCAGTCACTGTGTAGTGCTGACTGAACTCTGTCCAGTCAGCGCTACAAGCTCGGTGCAGTCTGTGTCGCATGGCACCCTGCCCCCGGCCCAGCCCGCCACTGGTGCCACCACAGGGCAGGGGGCGCTGTTTGGGCCTGTCAATTTTCCTGTTTATTATCATTCTCACTTGTAGCTTCCTCTTCTTTTATCCCCAGCATCTCCTGGCCTCCCCTATCTCTTCCCTGGCCCTTCCCCATGAGGCCATGGCCCTCTCTCAGGTGCACTATATTATGTCCCTATTTATCCCCAGCATCTCCTGGCCTCCCCTATCTCTTCCCTGGCCCTTCCCCATGAGGCCATGGCCCTCTCTCAGGTGCACTATATTATGTCCCTATTTATCCCCAGCATCTCCTGGCCTCCCCTATCTCTTCCCTGGCCCTTCCCCATGAGGCCATGGCCCTCTCTCAGGTGCACTATATTATGTCCCTATTTATCCCCAGCATCTCCTGGCCTCCCCTATCTCTTCCCTGGTCCTTCCCCCATGAGGCCATGGCCCTCTCTCAGGTGCACTATATTATGTCCCTATTTATCCCCAGCATCTCCTGGCCTCCCCTATCTCTTCCCTGGCTCTTCCCCGTGAGGCCATGGCCCTCTCTTTGGTGCACTATATTATGTCCCTATTTATCCCCAGCGTCTCCAGGCCTCCCCTATCTCTTCCCTGGCCCTCCCCATGAGGCCATGGCCCTCTCTCAGGTGCACTATATTATGTCCCTATTTATCCCCAGCATCTCCTGGCCTCCCCTATCTCTACCCTGGCCCTTCCCCGTGAGGCCATGGCCCTCTCTTTGGTGCACTATATTATGTCCCTATTTATCCCCAGCATCTCCTGGCCTCCCCTATCTCTTCCCTGGTCCTTCCCCCATGAGGCCATGGTCCACTCTCAGGTGCACTATATTATGTCCCTATTTATCCCCAGCATCTCCTGGCCTCCCCTATCTCTTCCCTGGCCCTTCCCAATCAGGCCATGGCCCTCTCTCAGGTGCACTATATTATGTCCCTATTTATCCCCAGCATCTCCTGGCCTCCCCTATCTCTTCCCTGGCCCTTCCCCATGAGGCCATGGCCCTCTCTCAGGTGCACTATATTATGTCCCTATTTATCCCCAGCATCTCCTGGCCTCCCCTATCTCTTCCCTGGCCCTTCCCCATGAGGCCATGGCCCTCTCTCAGGTGCACTATATTATGTCCCTATTTATCCCCAGCATCTCCTGGCCTCCCCTATCTCTTCCCTGGCCCTTCCCCATGAGGCCATGGCCCTCTCTCAGGTGCACTATATTATGTCCCTATTTATCCCCAGCATCTCCTGGCCTCCCCTATCTCTTCCCTGGCCCTTCCCCGTGAGGCCATGGCCCTCTCTTTGGTGCACTATATTATGTCCCTATTTATCCCCAGCGTCTCCTGGCCTCCCCTATCTCTTCCCTGGCCCTCTCCATGAGGCCATGGCCCTCTCTCAGGTGCACTATATTATGTCCCTATTTATCCCCAGCATCTCCTGGCCTCCCCTATCTCTACCCTGGCCCTTCCCCGTGAGGCCATGGCCCTCTCTTTGGTGCACTATATTATGTCCCTATTTATCCCCAGCATCTCCTGGCCTCCCCTATCTCTTCCCTGGTCCTTCCCCCATGAGGCCATGGTCCACTCTTAGGTGCACTATATTATGTCCCTATTTATCCCCAGCATCTCCTGGCCTCCCCTATCTCTTCCCTGGCCCTTCCCAATCAGGCCATGGCCCTCTCTCAGGTGCACTATATTATGTCCCTATTTATCCCCAGCATCTCCTGGCCTCCCCTATCTCTTCCCTGGCCCTTCCCCATGAGGCCATGGCCCTCTCTCAGGTGCGCTATATTATGTCCCTATTTATCCCCAGCATCTCCTGGCCTCCCCTATCTCTTCCCTGGCCCTTCCCCATGTGGCCATGACCCTCTCTCAGGTGCGCTATATTATGTCCCTATTTATCCCCAGCATCTCCTGGCCTCCCCTATCTCTTCCCTGGCCCTTCCCCATGAGGCCATGGCCCTCTCTCAGGCAGTGGCGTAACTAGGGTATTTGGACCCCAGGGCAAATTTGAAAAGGGAGCCCCCCCCATGTGCACGCGCCGAAAAAGTTGGCGTGGTCACTTAAAAATGGGGCGTGTCAACATGACACACCCCTTTATTTTCAAACTGAACATTCCTATCCATATGCACCTTAACCCCAGTAGTACCCCTTATACAGTACCCCCAGTATGCAGTTGTGGTCCCTCTCATGCAGGCCCATAGTAGTGCCCCTTATACAGTATCCCCAGTAGTGGTCCCTCTTATACAGCCCCCAATTAGTTCCCCTTACTCAGTACCCCCAGTAGTGGCCCCCCCAAATGCAGTGCCCCAAGTAGTGTTCCCCCTTATGCAGTGCCCCCAGTAGCAGTCCCCACAATGCAGTGCGCCCAGTAGCGGTATCCCCTTATGCAGTGCCCTTTTATATAGTGCCCCCAGCAGTAGTCCCCCACATGCAGTTTTCCCAGTAGTGATCCCCCTATGCAGAGCCCCTTATACAGTGCCCCCAGTAGTGGTCCCCCTGTGCAGTGCCCCTTGTGTCCCCAGTAGTAAGCCCCTTATATAGTGCCCCCAGTAGAAGTCCCCCCCTTGTAGTGCCCCCAGTAGTGGTCTCCCCCTTGTAGTACCCCCAGTAGTGGTCCCCCCCTTGTAGTGCCCCCAGTAGTAGCCCCCCTTGTAGTGCCCCCAGGAATAGTCCCCCCTTGTAGTGCCCCCAGGAGTAGTCCCCCCTCTTGTAGTGCCCCCAGTAGTAGCCCCCCTTGTAGTGTCCCCAGTATTGCTCTCCCCCCCAATAGGCACACATAATAATAAAAAAAAACACTTACCTTAATCCCCGCTCCCGCCGCCGCCATCCGCTCCTCCGTTCGTCCTCCCGGGCCAGGCCGCTCTGCATTATGGGAGAGACATCATGACGCCTCTCCCATTACCCACTGCAGGAGCCGGAAGATGGAGCGGCTCCTGCAGAGGGCGCATCAGCAGCTACTGAGAGTCTGACAGACTCTCATAGGCTGCCACTCAAAACAAACACACAGCTGCCGGCGCCGGCGGCTGTGTGTTTGTCAGTCACTGTGTAGCGCTGACCGAACTCTGTCCAGTCAGCGCTACAAGCTCTGTGCAGTCTGTGTCGCATGGCACCCTGCCCCCGGCCCAGCCCGCCACTGGTGCCACCACAGGGCAGGGGGCGCTGATTGAGCCTGTCAATTTTCCTGTTTATTATCATTCTCACTTGTAGCTTCCTCTTCTTTTATCCCCAGCATCTCCTGGCCTCCCCTATCTCTTCCCTGGCACTTCCCCATGAGGCCATGGCCCTCTCTCAGGTGCACTATATTATGTCCCTATTTATCCCCAGCATCTCCTGGCCTCCCCTATCTCTTCCCCGGCCCTTCCCCATGAGGCCATGGCCCTCTCTCAGGTGCACTATATTATGTCCCTATTCATCCCCAGCGTCTCCTGGCCTCCCCTATCTCTTCCCCGGCCCTTCCCCATGAGGCCATGGCCCTCTCTCAGGTGCACTATATTATGTCCCTATTTATCCCCAGCATCTCCTGGCCTCCCCTATCTCTTCCCTGGCCCTTCCCCATGAGGCCATGGCCCTCTCTCAGGTGCACTATATAATGTCCCTATTTATCCCCAGCATCGCCTGGCCTCCCCTATCTCTTCCCCGGCCCTTCCCCATGAGGCCATGGCCCTCTCTCAGGTGCACTATATTATGTCCCAATTTATCCCCAGCGTCTCCTGGCCTCCCCTATCTCTTCCCCGGCCCTTCCCCATGAGGCCATGGCCCTCTCTCAGGTGCACTATATTATGTCCCTATTTATCCCCAGCATCTCCTGGCCTCCCCTATCTCTTCCCCGGCCCTTCCCCATGAGGCCATGGCCCTCTCTCAGGTGCACTATATTATGTCCCTATTTATCCCCAGCGTCTCCTGGCCTCCCCTATCTCTTCCCCGGCCCTTCCTCATGAGGCCATGACCCTCTCTCAGGTGCACTATATTATGTCCCTATTTATCCCCAGCGTCTCCTGGCCTCCCCTATCTCTTCCCTGGCCCTTCCCCATGAGGCCATGGCCCTCTCTCAGGTGCACTATATTATGTCCCTATTTATCCCCAGCGTCTTCTTGCCTCCCCTATCTCTTCCCTGGCCCTTCCCCATGAGGCCATGGCCCTCTCTCAGGTGCACTATATTATGTCCGTATTCATCCCCAGCGTCTCCTGGCCACCCCTATCTCTTCCCCGGCCCTTCCCCATGAGGCCATGGCCCTCTCTCAGGTGCACTATATTATGTCCGTATTCATCCCCAGCGTCTCCTGGCCTCCCCTATCTCTTCCCCGGACCTTCCCCATGAGGCCATGGCCCTCTCTCAGGTGCACTATATTATGTCCCTATTTATCCCCAGCGTCTCCTGGCCTCCCCTATCTCTTCCCCGGCCCTTCCCCATGAGGCCATGGCCCTCTCTCAGGTGCACTATATAATGTCCCTATTTATCCCCAGCGTCTCCTGGCCTCCCCTATCTCTTCCCCGGCCCTTCCCCATGAGGCCATGGCCCTCTCTCATGTGCACTATATTATGTCCCTATTTATCCCCAGCGTCTCCTGGCCTCCCCTATCTCTTCCCTGGCCCTTCCCCATGAGGCCATGGCCCTCTCTCAGGTGCACTATATTATGTCCCTATTTATCCCCAGCGTCTCCTGGCCTCCCCTATCTCTTCCCTGGCCCTTCCCCATGAGGCCATGGCCCTCTCTCAGGTGCACTATATTATGTCCCTATTTATCCCCAGCGTCTCCTGGCCTCCCCTATCTCTTCCCTGGCCCTTCCCCATGAGGCCATGGCCCTCTCTCAGGTGCACTATATTATGTCCCTATTTATCCCCAGCGTCTCCTGGCCTCTCCTATCTCTTCCCTGGCCCTTCCCCATGAGGCCATGGCCCTCTCTCAGGTGCACTATATTATGTCCCTATTTATCCCCAGCGTCTCCTGGCCTCTCCTATCTCTTCCCTGGCCCTTCCCCATGAGGCCATGGCCCTCTCTCAGGTGCACTATATTATGTCCCTATTTATCCCCAGCGTCTCCTGGCCTCCCCTATCTCTTCCCTGGCCCTTCCCCATGAGGCCATGGTCCTCTCTCAGGTGCACTATATTATGTCCCTATTTATCCCCCGCGTCTCCTGGCCTCCCCTATCTCTTCCCTGGCCCTTCCCCATGAGGCCATGGTCCTCTCTCAGGTGCACTATATTATGTCCCTATTTATCCCCAGCGTCTCCTTGCCTCCCCTATCTCTTCCCTGGCCCTTGCCCATGAGGCCATGGCCCTCTCTCAGGTGCACTATATTATGTCCCTATTTATCCCCAGCGTCTCCTGGCCTCCCCTATCTCTTCCCTGGCCCTTCCCCATGAGGCCATGGCCCTCTCTCAGGTGCACTATATTATGTCCCTATTTATCCCCAGCGTCTCCTGGCCTCCCCTATCTCTTCCCTGGCCCTTGCCCATGAGGCCATGGCCCTCTCTCAGGTGCACTATATTATGTCCCTATTTATCCCCAGCGTCTCCTGGCCTCCCCTATCTCTTCCCTGGCCCTTCCCCATGAGGCCATGGCCCTCTCTCAGGTGCACTATATTATGTCCCTATTTATCCCCAGCGTCTCCTGGCCTCCCCTATCTCTTCCCTGGCCCTTCCCCATGAGGCCATGACCCTCTCTCAGGTGCACTATATTATGTCCCTATTTATCCCCAGCGTCTCCTTGCCTCCCCTATCTCTTCCCTGGCCCTTCCCCATGAGGCCATGGCCCTCTCTCAGGTGCACTATATTATGTCCCTATTTATCCCCAGCATCTCCTGGCCTCCCCTATTTCTACACTCGCCCTTCCCCATGAGGCCATGACCCTCTCTCAGGTGCACTATATTATGTCCCTATTTATCCCCAGCATCTCCTGGCCTCCCCTATCTCTTCCCTGGCCCTTCCCCATGAGGCCATGGCCCTCTCTCAGGAGCACTATATTATGTCCCTATTTATCCCCAGCATCTCCTGGCCTCTCCTATCTCTTCCCTGGCCCTTCCCCATGAGGCCATGGCCCTCTCTCAGCTGCACTATATTATGTCCCTATTTATCCCCAGCATTTCCTGGCCTCCCCTATCTCTTCCCTGGCCCTTCCCCCATGAGGCCATGGCCGTCTCTCAGGTGCACTATATTATGTCCCTATTTATCCCCAGCATCTCCTGGCCTCCCCTATCTCTTCCCTGGCCCTTACCCATGAGACCATGGCCCTCTCTCAGGTGCACTATATTATGTCCCTATTTATCCCCAGCATCTCCTGGCCTCCCCTATGACTTCCCTGGCTCTTCCCCATGAGGCCATGACCCTCTCTCAGATGCACTATATTATGTCCCTATTTATCCCCAGCATCTCCTGGCCTCTCCTATCTCTTCCCTGGCCCTTCCCCATGAGGCCATGGCCCTCTCTCAGGAGCACTATATTATGTCCCTATTTATCCCCAGCATCTCCTGGCCTCCCCTATCTCTTCCCTGGCCCTTCCCCATGAGGCCATGGCCCTCTCTCAGCTACACTATATTATGTCCCTATTTATCCCCAGCATTTCCTGGCCTCCCCTATCTCTTCCCTGGCCCATCCCCATGAGGCCATGGCCCTCTCTCAGCTGCACTATATTATGTCCCTATTTATCCCCAGCATTTCCTGGCCTCCCCTATCTCTTCCCTGGCCCTTCCCCCATGAGGCCATGGCCCTCTCTCAGGTGCACTATATTATGTCCCTATTTATCCCCAGCATCTCCTGGCCTCCCCTATCTCTTCCCTGGCCCTTACCCATGAGGCCATGGCCCTCTCTCAGGTGCACTATATTATGTCCCTATTTATCCCCAGCATCTCCTGGCCTCCCCTATCTCTTCCCTGGCCCTTCCCCATGAGGCCATGGCCCTCTCTCAGGTGCACTATATTATGTCCCTATTTATCCCCAGGATTCCCTTGGACTCTCCTATCTCTTCCCTGGCACTTCCCCATGAGGCCATGGCCCTCTCTCAGCTGCACTATATTATGTCCCTATTTATCCCCAGCATTTCCTGGCCTCCCCTCTCTCTTCCCTGGCCCTTCCCCATGAGGCCATGGCCCTCTCTCAGGTGCACTATATTATGTCCCTATTTATCCCCAGCATCTCCTGGCCTCTCCTATCTCTTCCCTGGACCTTCCCCATGAGGCCATGGCCCTCTCTCAAGAGCACTATATTATGTCCCTATTTATCCCCAGCATCTCCTGGCCTCCCCTATCTCTTCCCTGGCCCTTCCCCATGAGGACATGGCCCTCTCTCAGCTGCACTATATTATGTCCCTATTTATCCCCAGCATCTCCTGGCCTCCCCTATCTCTTGCCTGGCCCTTCCCCATGAGGTTATTCCCCTTGTTTTGGGTGTGTTCTGTCCCTTTGAAAAATGAGGGGGGCGCCAATGCTCTTTCTGGCACAGGGCACCAAAAAGTCTAGTTACGGATCTGCTGTGGAGACCATGGAGGAGCAATGACAGACCTCCTGGCAGCGGGGGCATTGCCAGATAAGGTAGCAGGACTGGAGAAGCCACCGTCACATCATAATGAGGGCACACCCATGCCCCCCTACAACAGCACCTGTTAATGTGAAAGTCTAAACCTTGTACGTTAGCTTCATACCCAGTGGCTTAACTAGGATATTTGGAGTCCAGAGCAAGATGGAAAATGGAGCCCCACCCCATGTGCGCACGCAGAAAAGTGGGCATGGCCACTGAATAATGGGGGCGTGTCAACATGACACACCACCGTTTCTCGTCACTCTGGGAACATTCCTTTTCATTCCATATGCACCTTAATACCACCAGCATTAGTGCCCCTTATGCAATGCCCACAGCAGTAGTGCCCCTCATGCAATGCCCACTGTAGTAGTGCCCCTTATGCAATGTCCCCAGTAGCAGTGCCCCCAGTTGTAGTGCTCCTTATGCAATGCCCCCAGTTGTAGTGCTCCTTATGCAGTGCCTCATTAATGCCCCTTAAACAGTGCCCCCCATACTGCCCCTTATACAGTGCCCCCAGTAGTGCCAAATATATAGTGCCCGCAGTAGTGCCACTTATACAGTGCCCCCGTAGTGCCCCAATATACAGTGCCCGAGTAGTGCCCTTTATGCAGTGCCCAATATATAGTGCCCCTTCTACAGTGCCCCAAGTAGTGCTCCTTATACCGTGCCCCCAAATATATAGTGTCGCCCCTTATGCAGTGCCCCCTGTAGTGCCCAATATATAGTGCCCCTTATGCAGTGTCCAATATATAGTGCCCCCCAGCAGAGCCGTAACTAGACTATTTGGTGCCCTGTGCCAGAAAGAGCATTGGCGCCCCCCTCATTTTTCAAAGGGACATAGGCCCTCATTCAGAGCCGCTCGTAAGCGGCCGCTCGTTCGTTATGAGCGATGTTTGCTCATCTGCGCATGCGTACGGATTGTAATACGCATGCACGAACCAGTCAGTGCGGCCGAAAATCGTTTGTTCGCTATATAGTGAATGCCTGATATTTTGATTGACAGAATGAGGCGTATGTGGGTGGTAAGGGGGGAAGGTGCTTGAAAACGGGGGTGTGGAATTAGATCGCAGGCGTGCTTAAAGGTCAAAACGGGCGTTTTATGGGTGTGCATAATTAATCCACCAGCGTCATTGACCAGGTCACTTGTTTTTTTTTAACTCAGAACTGCTCGCAAAATAGTGGTTGAAAAAACCAACCACAAGAATAGCGAGCAGTTCATACGCTGTTCGATGTACTCGATTAATCTAATAAATAGAGGACATGACGTATGGTGCGAGCGGCAAGGGGGCGTATTTTTCAAAATTACAACCGCAAGTTTTGCTCGCTCGTTCAGACTTATAGGCGTGAACAGACCGCAAAGAGGGAACGGTTCATTTGAATAGCCACCCCTTGTTTTTGAACGAACGACCGCAAATAGCGAGCGGCTCTGAATGAGGGCCATAGTGCACTCAAAAAAGGGCCATGGCCTCATGGGGAAGGGCCAGGGAAGAGATAGGGGAGGCCAGGAGATGCTGGGGATAAATAGGGACATAATATAGTGCACCTGAGAGAGGGCCATAGCCTCATGGGGAAGGGCCAGGGAAGAGATAGGGGAGGCCAGGAGATGCTGGGGATAAATAGGGACATAATATAGTGCACCTGAGAGAGGGCCATGGCCTCATGGGGAAGGGCCAGGGAAGAGATAGGGGAGGCCAGGAGATGCTGGGGATAAATAGGGACATAATATAGTGCACTTGAGAGAGAGCCATGGCCTCATGAGGAAGGGCCAGGGAAGAGATAGGGGAGGCCAGGAGATGCTGGGGATAAATAGGGACATAATATAGTGCACCTGAGAGAGGGCCATGGCCTCATGGGGAAGGGCCAGGGAAGAGATGGGGGAGCCCAGGAGATGCTGGGGATAAATAGGGATATTATATAGTGCACCTGAGAGAGGGCCATGGCCTCATGGGGAAGAGCCAGGGAAGAGATGGGGGAGGCCAGGAGATGCTGGGGATGAAATAAGAGGAAGCTACAAGCAAGAATAATAATAAACAAAAATTTGACAGGCCCAAACAGCACCCCCTGCCCTGCGGTGCCCTGTGTGATGGCACCGGCCGCACTACCCTAGTTACGGCCCTGCCCCCCAGAAGTGCCCAATATATAGTACCACTTATGCAGTGCCCCTTATATAGTGCCCCCCAGCAGTAGTGGCTTATACACATAAGAGTGACACACACAGCACATAATGATTCGCAAACTTGGTCCTCAGGACCCCACACAGGTCACGTAGCAGGTGCACAGGTGTATTCATTACTCACTAACCACTGACACATTTTAAAACATTCACCCACAGGTAGAGCTAAGTATTTCACTTGTGGTTCTGTGAGGAGATCTGGAAAACATGCACTGTTTGGGGTCCTGAGGACCGAGTTGGAGAACCTGTTCTCTATAAAATTACCTGGCAACTTATTCATTTGCACATTGAGACACAATGGCTTACACTTAATGTAATCTAGACCAGGTAATTGCAATCAGAAGTTGGGTAAATTATAAGCAAATCCTTCTGACTGACCTGCTGGGACCATATAACATAATTACAGTGTAAGTACTGAGAGTTTGCTACACATGCAGAGCGAGGGCGGGGAGGGCTGGGAAGGTTGGCTGCAGTTACTAGCATGCAGGGGCAGATATTTGGGGAGGGCTGGGGGAGCTGCACACAGTGCACAGTGATTAGCAAGCGGGGCAGAGATTTGGGGAGGGTTGGGTAGGGGAGGCTGCACAGAGATTAGCAGGCAGAGAGGAGGGTTTGAGGAGGGATGGGTAAAGAAGGCTGCAGAGAGGAGGGTTTGGGGAGGGCTGGATGGAGGAGGCTGCACAGTGATTAGCATGCAGAGAGGGGGGCTGGGTGATTAGCATGCAGAGAGGGGGGCTGGGTGATTAGCATGCAGAGAGTGGGGCTGGGTGATTAGCAGGCAGAGAGGGGGGCTGGGTGATCAGCATGCAGTGGGGCAGAGCCCTGTGTAGGGAGGGGGAGTGGCATGCAGGGGGCAGAGATTTGGGGAGGGCATGCCTGGCTGTGCCGCAGGAAGTACTGAGGGGATACGAGCTGCAGACAGGTACCTGCTGTACTACTGACATGTGCATGATAGAGCTATAGGGAAGTGTGACTGTATGTACATTACACAGAGCTGAGGTGTGAGGTCATCAATACACAGGTGACTGCTTATGTGTATATTATATATGGGGACAGGTGTCTGCTTATGTGTATATTATATGGGGCACAGGTGTCTGCTTATGTGTATATTATATGGGGGGGCACAGGTGCCTGCTTATGTGTATATTATATATGGGGCACAGGTGTCTGCTTATGTGTATATTATATATGGGGCACAGGTGTCTGCTTATGTGTATATTATATATGGGGCACATGTGTCTGCTTACGTGTATATTATATATGGGGCACAGGTGTCTGCTTACGTGTATATTATATATGGGGCACAGGTGTCTGCTTACGTGTATATTATATGGGGGGCACAGGTGCCTGCTTATGTGTATATTATATGGGGGGCACAGGTGTCTGCTTATGTGTATATTATATGGGGGGCACAGGTGTCTGCTTATGTGTATATTATATGGGGGGCACAGGTGCCTGCTTATGTGTATATTATATGGGGCACAGGTGCCTGCTTATGTGTATATTATATATGGGGCGCAGGTGCCTGCTTATGTGTATATTATATATGGGGGTCACAGGTGCCTGCTTATGTGTATATTATATATGGGGCACAGGTGTCTGCTTATGTGTATATTATATATGGGGCACAGGTGTCTGCTTATGTGTATATTATATATGGGGCACAGGTGTCTGCTTATGTGTATATTATATATGGGGCACAGGTGTCTGCTTATGTGTATATTATATATGGGGCACAGGTGTCTGCTTATGTGTATATTATATATGGGGCACAGGTGTCTGCTTATGTGTATATTATATATGGGGCACAGGTGTCTGATTGTGTGTGTGTGTGTATGTATGTATATATATATATGTATATATATATATATATATATACACACACACACACACACAATGTGTGTATGGGGGGTGGAATCACAGGTGTTTGTATATTCTATGTGGGTCACAGGTGTCTGTATGTATATTAAATGGGGATCACAGGTGTCTGTATGTGTATTAAATGGGGATCACAGGTGTCTGTGTGTATATTAAATGGGGATCACAGGTGTCTGTATATTATATAGGGGGGTGGGGTCACAGGTGTCTATGTATATTATATGGGGGGGTCACAGGTGTCTATGTATATTATATGGGGGTCACAGGTGTCTGTATATTATATGGGGGTCACAGGTGTCTGTATATTATATGGGGGTCACAGGTGTCTGTATATTATATGGGGGTCGCAGGTGTCTGTATATTATATGGGGGTCGCAGGTGTCTGTATATTATATGGGGGTCACAGGTGTCTGATTGTATGTATATTATATGGGGGTCACAGGTGTCTGTATATTATATGGGGGTTACAGGTGTCTGTATATTATATGGGGGTCACAGGTGTCTGGTTGTATGTATATTATATGGGGGTCACAGGTGTCTGTATATTATATGGGGGTCACAGGTGTCTGATTGTATATTATATGGGGTCACAGATGTCTGCTTATGTGTATATTATATGGGCGTCACAGGTGTCTGTTTTTATGTATATTACTGTATATAAGGTCACAGGTGTATGATTACATGTTTATTATATGGGTGTCAGGTTTCTTGTATATATTATATGGGGTCGCAGGTACAGTATCTGCTTATTTGTATATTACAGTATATGTGGTCACAGGTGTCTGCTTATGTGTATATTATATGGGGGTCACAGGTGTCTGCTTATGTGTATATTATATGGGGGTCACAGGTGTCTGCTTATGTGTATATTATATGGGGGTCACAGGTGTCTGCTTATGTGTATATTATATGGGGGTCACAGGTGTCTGTTTTTATATGGGGGTCACAGTTGTCTGTTGTACAAGTGTGGGTTAAGGTGCTATCGATTCCTACCTATCTAAACACTCTAAAATTGTCGCTATTTAACGTTATGAGTCACACAAGAAATAATTGCTTTCAGACTTTGATTGTGGCTCCAAAGCACAAAAAGTTATTATTCACCATAAAAACAGATAGTTACACGCTGTGATCTAAGTACAATTAGCGCAAACAAATTATACAGACACAAGGTACAGTCACGTACGCACACGCTCTGGATCCAGATCCCGGCATCAAAGATGAAACCTCCGTCAACAGCAAAGCAAGAAGTCTAGCATCTAGTTTCAGAGAGCCTGCATATATAATCTAGCAGAGATAGGCAATACAGTAGAACAGGTTGGCATGGTTCAATTGGTTCTTCTTTCTGGTTCTTCTGTTACAGTACAGTTCATAGGTCAATTCGTATGGTCACATTCCAGCCTCCAACAGCTCTTTGTGTCCATTTTCCCGCTGCATAACAAATTAGACTGCATTACAGGAAACATTTCAATCCCTAACTCTCTATGATCCATTACTTGCAGACACATGTTGCGATTTCTTCCCCGATGGAACTGGAAATCTGCAAAGACACAGTGGTTTAGAATGACACCAAACACGGTCTGCTTATCATGCACTAAACCTTAGATATCGAATAACATGTATTTCACAACATTACTGATCATGAATAAAACCTTAAATATTAACCATAATACTAGGGAACCTTTTTATGTAAGTGTGCAGTGTGTAAATATTGGGGTATTGAAAAAAGACGCTAGTTATTGTTGTGCGACTACGTGTTTTGTGGAGTACACCGTGGTACGTGTTTTGCAGGGTTGATCATATTATATGTTTTAGTAACTGTCTGTATTTATATTATGAGGACTTTTAACATCTTTCTATTGCGTGGGAATCGCACAACGCTAAATAATAGCATCGCCCGTATGTACTTATGTGTGAGATTTGCAAAAATGGCGCTGGGCGGCCAGTCGCAAATGGCGTCTTGTTGCCATTCGCAAAATGGCGTCGTGCAGATTTAATTTTAAACAGATTCTCTCAGCCAATTATCCGGCTTTGACAGTGCGTACACACTTGCCAATATTTTGGACGACAGAACGATAACTATATTGTTCAGTTGTTCACTATATCGTCCCGTTTGTACGCAAAAACGATTAACGATAACGACCAAAGATGCGCGCTCCTGCAGGTCGTTGGTCTCTTCATCGCCCGAACATGCAGGCTAATCTGATGATATTGTCGCGGTTTTGAGGATGATGGAGGGTGCTGGCACTGAACGATATCGTGCATGATATCGTTCAGTGTGTGTGCTCAATGTCGTTAACGACACTGAGCACACACCTGCCAGGGAAACTCTAGACGATACCGCTCATGCAGCGAATCGTCTAGTGTGTATGCACCATTAGACTTAGCGGAATGAGGCCCTGATTCAGAGCCGGACGCTCTGACAGAGCGCTCGCTCTGAATCAGGGCCGGCCATCTTTTTTAGAGTGGCCTCCCGGCCGCTCGCATAGCTGTGGGTGACCACTCACAGCTATAGCGAGTGGGCAGGAAGATGGTCGCGATGGTCAAGACCATAGCGACCATCGGGCTTGCGATGAGACCCTTGTGGTAGGGTCTCGTTGCCGCAAGCCCCAGAGAGATTTCGGCACTAACAGAGCCGAAAGCACTCCCACCGACATCACTAGTGATGTCAGTGGGGCCGGCCCCAGACGGTAGGCGTTCCCATGGAAACGCCTCAGTCTGGGCAGACACGCCCCCGGCCCGCCCACCAAAGGGGACGTGCTGTCACTCAACATCCACAGCACGCCCCCTTTGTTGCGAGACCCGGAGCGACGGATTGCCCGTCGCTATGCGGGTCTCGCGCATGTGCACAACGGAGCAGTCTCCGTCGTGCGTATGAGCACTGGGCCACCATCGACCTGCTTGCGAACGCATAGCACTCGCGAGCGGGTCTGAATCAGGCCCTCTGTTTATATGACTTTTATATGGGGTATTACGTAATCACAGTCCTAGTTGCACCTCTGTGAGTATGCCTGCCTTGTGCGTGCTCCTAAATAATTATCAATATAAATCTGCATCTTCTACCCGACTCAGAACCCTGGACACTGAACATGGGTGAAGCTGGGTTTCAGTACATTACCCCCTTTCACACCTGGGTGATGGTCCCGAGTTATTCCTGGGTCGTCACCCTTCACACCAGAACCCGGTCTTCCGTCCAACAGTGGGCGCTTGGAGATGATGTAATCTCCAAGCGCTACTGTGCCCGCCAATCAAGTCTTTTTTAGGTATGACCCGGGTTATGCCTTTCAGACATATGTTGGGGCACTAACACGGGTTGCAAGTCCCGGGAATAACCCCGGTCCATTGCAGTGTCATAGAGCCGGGACTGCGACCCGAGTAGCTTCTGTTCAGACATAGCCACGACCCGGGCTGATGCGCTTACACAGGGGAAAAAACCCGTATTTTTGGCGTATGTCTGAAATGGGTAATATCATATATCTACAATTAGAGATGTGCCGGGACTCCCGTGTTTTGGAAAAACCACCCTCAATTTTTATGGGTTTGGTTTTGGACTTATTTAAATTTGATACAAACAGCTAAAAGCATGTAATCCATAACCCGAGACTCAGTTTTTACATTCGAGTCCTGGACTTACAGCCGACCCGAGCCGGGACTCTAATCAGAACCGATAAGTCCTGGATTTACAGCAGACCTGGGCTGGAACTAATCAGAACCCCCAAGTTCCGGACTTACAGCAGACCTGAGCCGGGCATCTAATCAGAACCCCTAAGTCCTGGATTTACAGCAGACCCAAGCTGGGACTCTAATCAGAACCCTTAAGTTCCAGACTTACAGCAGATCCAAGCTGGGACTCTAATCAGAACCCCTGTCCTGGACTTACAGCAGACCCGAGCCAGGACTCTAATAGAACCCCTAAGTCCTGGATTTACAGCAGATCCAAGCTGGGACTCTAATCAGAACCCCTAAGTTCCGGATTTATAGCAGATCTGAGCCGGGATTCTAATCGGAACCCCTGTTCTGGACTTACAGCAGACCTGAGCCGGGATTCTAATCAGAACCCCTAAGTCCTGGACTTACAGCAGACCCAAGCCGGGACTCTAATCAGAACCCCTAAGTTCTGGTGTGTTAGATTCTCGCTTCTCTATGTACCACAGTCTGATGACACAGTGCAGGTATATAGTGCAGGTATATAGTGCAGGTATATTACCTGTCTTATCAGGATACATTACACTGATGTGAGGTTTTAGTGTTTATTGTCATTTAATATGTATAAATATTAAACAGAGCGGTGTCTGTATAACCAGTGTGGAAATACTCAATGTCATTATACAGTGCGATCTTATCATTATTATTATAGATACTACGTATTATTATACAGCTTGTCCTAATCACTATCAGTGTATACTTAGCATTATTACACCGTTTACAGTTGTCATTATCAGCATATAGATAATCATGGTTGTTTAATGCTGTATTTGTAACTACAGAACTCTGTTAATTACACCGCACTATTATTAATGGGTAGGTACAACACATGGGTTTATTATATGATATTTTCCTATTATAAATGTATACTTACTTTCATTATGATCCCTTAATTTCTATTTTGCATATACGAATGTATTTATGACATGGTGTAGTAGTGTATGTACTGGGCTGTGTGTATGTGTGTATGTATGTATGTATGTATGTGTGTGTGTGTGTGTATATATATATATATGAGACATGGTGTAGTAGTGTCTGTACTGGCTGTGTGTGTGTATATATATATATATATATATATATATATATATATATATATATGGCATGGTGTAGTAGTGTCTGTACTGGGCTGTGTGTGTGTATATATGACATGGTGTAGTAGTGTCAGTACTGGGCTGTGTGTGTATATATGGCATGGTGTAGTAGTGTCTGTACTGGGCTGTGTGTGTATATATGGCATGGTGTAGTAGTGTCTGTACTGGGCTGTGTGTGTATATATGACATGGTGTAGTAGTGTCTGTACTGGGCTGTGTGTGTGTATATATGACATGGTGTAGTAGTGTCTGTACTGGGCTGTGTGTGTATATATGGCATGGTGTAGTAGTGTCTGTACTGGGCTGTGTGTGTGTATATATGACATGGTGTAGTAGTGTCTGTACTGGGCTGTGTGTGTGTATATATGGCATGGTGTAGTAGTGTCTGTACTGGGCTGTGTGTATATATGACATGGTGTAGTAGTGTCTGTACTGGGCTGTGTGTGTATATGACATGGTGTAGTTGTGTCTATACTGGGCTGTGTGTGTGTATATATGACATGGTGTAGTAGTGTCAGTACTGGGCTGTGTGTGTGTATATATATATATATATATGACATGGTGTAGTAGTGTCTGTACTGGGCTGTGTGTGTATATATGACATGGTGTAGTAGTGTCTGTACTGGGTTGTGTGTGTATATATGACATGGTGTAGTAGTGTCTGTACTGGGCTGTGTGTGTATATATGACATGGTGTAGTAGTGTCTGTACTGGGTTGTGTGTGTGTATATATGACATGGTGTAGTAGTGTCAGTACTGGGCTGTGTGTGTATATATGGCATGGTGTAGTAGTGTCTGTACTGGGCTGTGTGTGTGTATATATGACATGGTGTAGTAGTGTCAGTACTGGGCTGTATGTGTATATATGACATGGTGTAGTAGTGTCTGTACTGGGCTGTGTGTGTGTATATATGACATGGTGTAGTAGTGTCTTTACTGGGCTGTGTGTGTATATATGACATGGTGTAGCAGTGTATGTACTGGGCTGTGTGTGTATATATGACATGGTGTAGTAGTGTCTGTACTGGGCTGTGTGTGTATATATGACATGGTGTAGTAGTGTCTGTGCTGGGCTGTGTGTGTATATATGACATGGTGTAGTAGTGTCTGTGCTGGGCTGTGTGTGTGTGTATGTGTATATATGACATGGTGTAGTAGTGTATGTACTGGGCTGTGTGTGTATATATGACATGGTGTAGTAGTGTCTGTACTGGGCTGTGTGTGTATATATGACATGGTGCAGTAGTGTCAGTACTGGGCTGTGTGTGTACTGTATATATGACATGGTGTAGTAGTGTGTACTGGGCTGTGTATGTGTATATATGACATGGTGTAGTAGTGTGTACTGGGCTGTGTATGTGTATATATGACATGGTGTAGTGGTGTCTGTACTGGGCTGTGTGTGTATATATGACATGGTGTAGTAGTGTCTGTACTGGGCTGTGTTTGTGTGTATATATGACATGGTGTAGTAGTGTCTGTACTGGGCTGTGTGTGTATATATGACATGGTGTAGTAGTGTATGTACTGGGCTGTGTGTGTGTATATATGACATGGTGTAGTAGTGTCTGTACTGGGCTGTGTGTGTATATATGACATGGTGTAGTAGTGTATGTACTGGGCTGTGTGTATATATGACATGGTGTAGTAGTGTGATATACTGGGCTGTGTGTATATATGACATGGTGTAGTAGTGTATGTACTGGGCTGTGTGTATATATGACATGGTGGAGTAGTGTCTGTACTGGGCAGTGTGTGTATATATGACATGGTGTAGTAGTGTCTGTACTGGGCTGTGTGTATATATGACATGGTGTAGTAGTGTCTGTACTGGGCTGTGTGTATATATGACATGGTGTAGTAGTGTCTGTACTGGGCTGTGTGTGTATATATGACATGGTGTAGTAGGGTATGTACTAGGCTGTGTGTGTATAGATGACATGGTATAGTAGTGCCTGTACTTGGCTGTGTGTGTATATATAACATGGTGTAGTAGTGTCAGTACTGGGCTGTGTGTGTATATATAACATGGTGTAGTAGTGTCTGTACTGGGCTGTGTGTGTGTGTATATATGACATGGTGTAGTAGTGTCTGTACTGGGTTTTGTGTGTATATATGACATGGTGTAGTAGTGTCTGTAGTGGGCAGTGTGTGTATATATGACATGGTGTAGTAGTGTCTGTGCTGGGCTGTGTGTGTGTGTATATATGACATGGTGTAGTAGTATCTGTATTGGGCTGTCTGTGTATATATGACATGGTGTAGTAGTGTATGTACTGGGCTGTGTTTGTATATGACATGGTGTAGTAGTGTCTGTACTGGGCTGTGTGTGTATATATGACATGGTGTAGTAGTGTCTGTAGTGGGCAGTGTGTGTGTATTTCTACTTCAGGGTCCATAGGGTTCCACAGGATACCTTGGGGTATAGGTGTGACGTCAGTCGCAGGGCACCAAAGAGTTAAGCTTTCAGCCTCCCAGGATGCACTAGGTCCCCCTCCTATACCCCGCCCCCGGGCCAAGGCACCTCAGTTTACTTTGGTGCCCGGCCGGAGTCGGGTGCACCTGTTGGAGTGGGGGCTAGAAGAGCCCCTGAAGCTTATTCTTCATGCAGCTGTGCCTGCACAACTGGATGTACAGCATGGACAGTCAGTCCTGACGTCCATGCTGTCTTCCCTACACCCCGCCGGTACCAGAATGCCGGTACTGATCCGGGGATGCTGGTGGGCGTCTGGGGTCACAGCTAGCGGTGACCCCAGATGCTCCGGACCATGGCCGGATTCAAGGGGGACAGAGGTAAGCAGCGGGGTCCCGCGGTGGGTCCCCGCTGATCACATGGTCCTAAGTCCCCAGGCAGGGGGCTCCCTGGGGACTGGCTGCAGCGTGGAGCCAGGCGACCAACCTGCGCTTCCACTACCCCCTGGGACAGCGGACCGCAGCAGAGCGGTAGCGCTGCGGCGTCCCAGGGGTTAAATGCATGCCAGGGGAGCGCGCCTTCCCTGTCTCACAGCCGGCGCCTCCCCCGCTGCACACAGCCCTCTCTGCATGCTGCCGACTGGTCCTGTGGCAGCGCTCCTCCCCCAGGCCAGCCTCCTCTCTGCTCCTCGGCGGCCATCTTCTCCAGAACGCATGGTGAACGCTGCTGGAAGCGCTGGACGGAAGCATCGTGGTCTGGGTCCCCCCGCATACCTCTCCTCCGCTGTGGTCAGGTCTGTGTATGCAGCGCTGTGTCCTACCAGGCCCTGTGTCTGTGTAGTTGAGTGATCAGCGCTGTTAGTGCAGGAATTGTTATTTCTCTGCATTGTATGTGACTGTGCTAGCGCTGCTGCCTGTAATCTTTTCTTCATCTAAACTGTCAGCTTTATTACTGTCCCTGTTCTTTCTGCTAAAGCCCTTGCGGTGCGGTGCTGCAGGGTGGTCTCTCGCCTATTTAATACTTAATTGGTGAGAGAGGTCACATACGTGGTGCCATCATGTCTGAAAGTGATTTTCCCCTCCGGCTACAGTGTACCACGTGCAAAGTACCGTTAGCGGAGGGGGAGGGTAGCGCGGAGGGCCTTTGCCGGCAGTGTTTGTCCATGGCGCGGCCTATTACGGTTACAGCACCGGTACAGGAGCCGCCCTGGGCTTGTTTCGCTCAGGCGTTAACAGCTTTAGTGGGCCAGTTAGCTCCGCAGCCCGCGTTTACTCCGATGGGTTTGTCCCAGCAGTCTGTGGTGTCGTCACCCATGCAGGGGTTCCCACGACAATTGGTGGTACCCCACAGTCTCCCTATTTCCCCGCTCCCGGGTTCTCAGGAGCCAGCGTGGGTTAACTCCCTGACGAGTTCTGTACAGCACTTGTCGGATGTGTTGCAAGGGGAGTCTGTGATGCGGTCTCATAAAAGGCCGGTGGCGTCTCTGTCCGCTCCTTATGAGGATGACGAAGGGACGTCTGATGATGGGGAGATTCTAGATCCTTACGATCAGGAACCTCTCCATACTAAGGACGCTGATGCTAAGTCCAAAGTATATATTCCTGGACTTATTCGGGCGGTCCGCACAGCCTTGGTGATTGAGGACGAAGTTCCCCCAGCGGCTAAATCTAAGTATGCCTTTTTCAAAGATGTGAAGGGCGATGCCACAGTCTTTCCTCTTTCGGGTCAGTTGGTGGACCATTTAGAGGAGGCGTGGAAACAACCTGGCAAAAGATACCAGCCGCAGAGACGCCTGGCGGTGGCTTATCCGTTCGCGGATAATTATTTTGCGAAGTGGGAATCCCCTCCACAGGTGGATTCTCACGTGACCCGTCTTGTCCGTAGTGCCACATTGCCGATGCCATCCATGTCCTCCCTTAAGGATGCTACGGACCGCAAGGTAGAAATCTGCCTGAAGTCCGCTTATTCCCTTGCAGGGGGGGCAGCACGGCCGGCTATGGCCATTTGCTGGGTTGCCAGAGCGATGGAGCGCTGGGCGGATTCATTAGAGGCTTCTTTTGAATCCGACTGTCCGGCCGATCAGGCGGAGTTGATTGGCAATCTCCGTGATTCGGCCACCTACATCAACGAGGCGGCTCTAGACATTAGTACTCTGGTGTCTAGAATTTCTTCAGCAGCGGTAGCTGCTCGTCGCACCTTGTGGCTGCGATCCTGGAAGGCGGACGCAGATTCCAAGAAAGGTCTGGAAGCGTTGCCGTTTACCGGAGAAGTTCTCTTCGGTCCGGATCTGGATAAGATTGTGGCCACGCTGGCGGCAGCCAAATCTGCCTGTCTCCCGTCGGCCGCTGCTCCTTCTGGTTCGGGACCATCGTCCTTTCGGTCATCTAGGGCCCAGGGCAGGCCCAAACCACAGTCGTTTCCTCGACAGGCTGGCCCTAAGAAATCGGTCAAGCCCCGGAAGCAGGCATGGAGTACCAGACGTCCGGCCCCCAAGCCAGATGACAAGCCTGCGGCCTGACGGTCCGGGCCTCCCTTTGGGGGATCCCAGGGTGGGAGGCCGCCTGCTACAGTTCGCCCAGTGTTGGTCGACCACTACGACAGACACTTGGGTTCTGGAGGTGGTTTCTCACGGATACGCCCTCTCCTTCCGGCACAGACCCCCGGCTCGCTTCTTCACCACGGGTCTCCCATCAGACCGGAACAAGGCTACGGAGCTGCGGAAGGTATTGCACACTATGCTCCAGGCTGGAGTTATAGTGGCGGTTCCATTCTCCCAGAGGGGCCAGGGTTTCTATTCAAATCTATTTTTGGTACAGAAACCCAATGGGTCATATCGTCCGATTCTCAACCTCAAAGCACTCAACAAGTCTTTGCGGGTCCCGAAGTTTCGGATGGAGACCCTACGGTCCATCATTCTGGCGCTGGAACCTGGGGACTACTTGGTGTCATTGGACATACAGGACGCTTACCTGCATGTCCCTATTCTTTGGCGCCATCAACAGTTCCTCAGGTTCGCAATCAGCAGCGACCACTTCCAGTTTCGGGCGTTACCTTTTGGCCTGGCAACAGCACCACGTGTTTTCACCAAGGTGATGGCGGTCATGGCGGCTTCTCTGCGGCTGCAGGGAGTCCGCATGTTGCCGTATTTGGACGACCTGTTATTGGTGGCAGGATCTCCAGAGCTCCTGTTACGCCACTTGGACCTGACCATTGCACTGCTGCAACGGCACGGCTGGCTAATCAACTGGCAGAAGTCCACTCTAATCCCGTCTCGGAGGATTCTGCATCTTGGAGCCTTATTGGACTCGGGACAGCAAAGGATCTTCGTGACGGAGGACAAGATCTCTGCTTTACAGTCAAGGGTGCGCAGTTGTCTGCACAGTCGCCGGGTGTCCTTACACTCGGCGATGAGGTTACTGGGCTCCATGGTGTCGGTGTTCGACATGGTGGAATACGCCCAGTTTCACTCCAGACCTCTGCAGCACCTGATCCTGTCCAAGTGGAACGGGCTGACTCAGTCTCTGAAGTCCCAGACGATTGTGCTCACCCAGGAGGTTCGCCTGTCCCTTACGTGGTGGTTACAGACGACCCACCTCAACAAGGGACGTCCGTTCGGGGTTCCAAATTGGGTCCTGTTGACAACGGACGCCAGTCTTCGGTGCTGGGGAGCAGTTTCGGGTCCACACTTGTTCCAGGGCAGGTGGACGCCGACAGAAGCGGAGCTTCCAATAAATATCTTGGAACTCCGTGCGGTCTTCAATGCTCTCCAGCAGGCACAGCGGTTTCTCCAGGGTCGCCCGGTGCAGGTCCAGTCGGACAACGCTACCACCGTGGCCTACATAAACAGGCAAGGAGGAACTCGCAGTCGGGCGGCTCTCGTAGAGGTCTCTCGGATCCTGGTTTGGGCGGAGCGCAATCTTCCGGCCATATCAGCGGTCTTCATCCCGGGAGTGCTCAATTGGGAGGCGGACTTTCTAAGTCGCCAGGACGTTCATCCGGGGGAATGGTCCCTGCACCCGGACGTTTTTCAACTACTGGTGGACAGGTGGGGTCTTCCAGAAATCGACCTCATGGCGTCCCGGCACAACAACAAGTTGCCGGTGTACGGGTCTCGCACAAGAGGCGAAGGGGCGTCTCTGGTGGATGCTCTGTCCGTCCGGTGGACGTTCCGGTTCGCATACCTGTTCCCTCCGGTCTCCCTTCTTCCACGGGTAATCCGGAAATTCAAACAGGAAGGAGGGACGCTCCTGTTGATAGCTCCCGCGTGGCCCAGACGGCACTGGTTCTCAGACCTTCAGGGTCTGTCCGTGGACATTCCTCTGCGGTTGCCGCTACGACCGGACCTTCTGTCTCAGGGTCCTTGCCTTCACCCGGACCTGACTCGGCGGTCTTTGACGGCGTGGCTGTTGAGACGGCCATGCTGAGGTCCCGGGGGTTTTCCAGCTCTGTGGTGCGTACCATGTTGCGAGCTCGGAAACCGTCTTCCGCGAGGATATACCATCGCGTGTGGCATACGTTCTTCCAGTGGTGTCGACCGAGAGGTTATGCACCGCGGGAGTTTCGTCTGTCTCGGATTCTCGCCTTCCTGCAAGCGGGACTAGATCATGGGCTTCGCCTTGCTTCTTTGAAGGTACAGGTTTCGGCCCTATCTGTCTGGTTTCACCGTAGGATTGCTACAATCCCGGATGTGCGCACCTTTATGCAGGGTGTTCTCCGCATTCAGCCGCCCTTTGTTCCACCTGTGGCGCCTTGGGATTTGGCTGTGGTCCTGAGGGCTCTCCAAGGACCGCCGTTTGAACCACTGGGCTCAGTGGATCTTAAATGGCTAACAGCTAAGACTGTTTTCCTTCTGGCCATTGCTTCGGCCAGACGTGTTTCTGAGTTAGGGGCTCTTTCTTGTAGACCCCCTTTCTTGGTTTTTTATGGGAACAGGGCAGTGCTCCGCACTCGGCCCGAGTTTCTTCCCAAAGTTGTTTCCCAGTTTCATATTAACGAGGAAATAGTTGTTCCGGCCTTTAACTCACCGGGTCTTTCCGTGGGTGAGGCCTCTTTGGATGTTGTGCGGGCCTTAAGGACTTATGTTGACCGCACTTCTTCGTTTAAGAAGTCGGACGCTTTGTTTGTCCTCTTTGGCTTCCGTAAAAAGGGTTGGCCTGCTTCAAAGCAAACTTTGGCAGCCTGGATCCGTATGGCTATTTCTGAAGCTTATCTTCATGAAGGCCTACCGGTCCCTCCTTCTCTGAAGGCTCATTCCACTAGGTCTGTGGGTCCTTCGTGGGCAGCTCGACGTGGTGCCTCGGCAGTTCAGATCTGCAAGGCTGCTACGTGGTCTTCTGTCCATACCTTCGTGAGGTATTACAGGTTTGACACCTTCGCCTCTCAGGATGCTTCCTTCGGGCGGCGGATTCTCCTTTCTGCACAGGAGCGTCCCCACCCTTAAAGGATACTGCTTTGGGACATCCCCAAGGTATCCTGTGGATACCCTATGGACCCTGAAGTAGAAAATATGAGATATGGTAAGAACTTACCCTTGTTATCTCTATTTCTACGAAGTCCATAGGGTTCCACAGGACTCCCGCCCTGTCGCACCTGTGCTGCAGATGGGCTTTGCTCTGGTCACCGGTTTTCCGTCTCCCTCTGGTGAGAATGTGATTCTTGTATGTGTCCAGATCTTTGTTCTCTCTCTTCCTTCTCCTCCTCCGGCCTATGGCTTGGTAACTAACTGAGGTGCCTTGGCCCGGGGGCGGGGTATAGGAGGGGGACCTAGTGCATCCTGGGAGGCTGAAAGCTTAACTCTTTGGTGCCCTGCGACTGACGTCACACCTATACCCCAAGGTATCCTGTGGAACCCTATGGACTTCGTAGAAATAGAGATAACAAGGGTAAGTTCTTACCATATCTCATATTATATGACATGGTGTAGTAGTGTCTGTACTGGACTGTGTGTGAATATATGACATGGTGTAGTAGTGTCTGTACTGGGCTGTGTGTGTGTGTGTATATATGACATGGTGTAGTAGTGTCTGTACTGGATTTTGTGTGTATATATGACATGGTGTACCAGTGCCTGTACTGTATAGTATAGTGTGTGTGTTGGATGTGAGCTGTAGCTTTATGGTGTAGTAGTGCCTGTACTGTATAGTATAGTGTGTGTATTGGATGTGAGCTGTAGCTTTATGGTGTAGTAGTGCCTGTCCTGTATAGTATAGTGTGTGTATTGGATGCGTCTGTAGCTTTATGGTGTAGTAGTGCCTGTCCTGTATAGTATAGTGTGTGTGTTGGATGTGAACTGTAGCTTTATGGTGTAGTAGTGCCTGTACTATATAGTATAGTGTGTGTATATATGGCATGGTGTAGTAGTGTCTGTGCTGTGTGTGTGTATATATGGCATGGTGTAGTAGTGTCAGTACTGGGCTGTGGGTGTGTGTGTATACATGTCATGGTGTAGTAGTGTCTGTACTGGGCTGTGTGTATAATATATACATGTCATGGTGTAGTAGTGTCTGTACTGTGTAGTGTGTTTTAGATGCGAGCTGTAGCTTTATGGTGTAGTTGTGCCTGTACTGTATAGTATAGTGTGTGTATTGGATGTGAGCTGTAGCTATATGGTGTAGTAGTGCCTGTACTGTATAGTATAGTGTGTGTATTGGATGTGAGCTGTAGCTTTATGGTGTAGTATTGCCTGTACTGTATAGTATAGTTTGTGTATTGGATGCGAGCTGTAGCTATATGGTGTAGTAGTGCCTGTACTGTATATTATAGTGTGTGTATTGGATGTGAGCTGTAGCTTTATGGTGTAGTAGTGCCTGTACTGTATAGTATAGTTTGTGTATTGGATGCGAGCTGTAGCTTTATGGTGTAGTAGTGCCTGTACTGTATAGTATAGTGTGTGTATTGGATGCGTCTGTAGCTTTATGGTGTAGTAGTGCCTGTACTGTATAGCAGGACCGTAGCTAGGGTAGTGCGGCCGGTGCCATGGCACAGGGCACCACAGGTCAGGGGGCGCTGTTTGGGCCTGTCAAATTTCTGTTTTATTATTATTCTTGCTTGTAGCTTCCTCTTATTTCATCCCCAGCATCTCCTAGTCTCTCCTATCTCTTCCCTGGCCCTTCCCCATGAGGCCATGGCCCTTTTTTGGGTGCATTATGACCCTTTGAAAAAAGAGGGGGCGCCAATGCTCTTTCTGGCACAGGGCACTAAAAAGTCTAGTTACGGCTCTGCTGTATAGTATAGTGTGTGTGTTAGATGCGAGCTGTAGCTTTATGGTGTAGTAGTGCCTGTACTGTATAGTATAGTGTGTGTGTTAGATGCGAGCTGTAGCTTTATGGTGTAGTAGTGCCTGTGCTGTATAGTATAGTGTGTGTATTGGATGTGAGCTGTAGCTTTATGGTGTAGCAGTGCCTGTACTGTATAGTATAGTGTGTGTATTGGATGCGAGCTGTAGCTTTATGGTGTAGTAGTGCCTGTACTGTATAGTATAGTGTGTGTATTGGATGCGAGCTGTAGCTTTATGGTGTATCAGTGCCTGTACTGTATAGTACAGTGTGTGTATTGGATGCGAGCTGTAGCTTTATGGTGTAGTAGTGCCTGTACTGTATAGTATAGTGTGTGTATTGGATGCGAGCTGTAGCTTTATGGTGTAGTAGTGCCTGTACTGTATAGTATAGTGTGTGTATTGGATGTGAGCTGTAGCTTTATGGTGTAGTAGTGCCTGTACTGTATAGTATAGTGTGTGTATTGGATGTGAGCTGTAGCTTTATGGTGTAGCAGTGCCTGTACTGTGTGATGCAGTAGTGTGATACTCTTCCTCTCTCTCCCAGTCTGGGCGTAGCTGTGCTCTCTGGGATGGGTGCACTGGGAGTGACTGGTGAGATCACAGCATGTATGCAGGAGTTACAGGATGGAAGTGCTGTGATATGTACCCAACCAAGAAACAACAGAGGTGACTCCAGGGCAAGGCCCAGCTGTGTGCCCGGGTGCAGTGTGTGAGGGGTGGGTACAGTGCAGGCAGTGATGTAGTGACTGAGCTGTGTGTGATGGGGAGTAGTGTAGCAGGATGGGGAGGGCTGAGCTCAGTGAGTGATGTAGTGTCTGGGTGTGTGATTAGTTCAGGAAGAGTACAGTACATATCTCTGCAGTGCAGAAGGTGATGTAGTGTCACATAAGTACTGTTACACAAGTTTTAGCTGCACTGCAGAGGGGGGGATTACTGTGCGTTACAGTAAGTGAATAACAGAACGCAGCTGTGCTCATCTACATTAACATCCAGACTTCTGTCATTTCATCAGTGTCTATGTGACATAATGTATTGTATTGTCACACAGGAAAGAATAGCAGAGTGATGGCGTGTGCTAGTGTAGCGGGATATATGGAAGCTGGATGAGCAGAGGAGTAGCAGAGTGATGCACTGTGGTGGTATAGAGAGGAGTAGCAGAGTGATGCACTGTGGTGGTATAGAGGGAGGCTGGCTCTGTGCAGGAATAATGGGATGATACATTGTAGTTCTGTGTCTGAGTTGTGTATTAATGTTACACAGTAGGAAGACGGATTTGTGTGTGATTGGGACCAGGACACCAGGTGTGGGGAAACTACAAACCCCAGGATGCTCTGATAGCTGGCAGGGTATGCTGGGACTTGTAGTTTCACCACACCTAGAGAGCCACCGGATATACTAGCCGGCAGCACAAGAATAGCAGAGTTGTCTATATGTCTTGGCATGACCCATTATTTACTCTGCATATCAGGTGTTTAACCCTCTGTGTACCGGGAATGTGGATTGTCTGATCTGCTATGTCTGTCCGTCCGTCCAGCATAGAGATACCCACTGCTGCGTTCTCCCTTCCGTAATACCGCCTGCATATACATCGGTAACATCGGAGCACATCGGCCCCTCACGCTGCAATGACATCAGGTCTGACCTGTCTCAGAAATTGGCAATCTCGCTGCACTCAAGCTGCGTAGGCCATCGCAGTGGCTAATTTATGCAGGCCCATGCTACGGCGTTTTAACGGACGGGACCGCCCGCGTTTCTCCGGCCGCGCCCGCGTCACCACCCCCAAACGCTCACAGCCTGTCACTCACTCTGCGATGGATTCCTGTCTGTGTGTGTGATCGCAATGCTATCGGTGCATGCGCAGTACGCACCATCGGCTGATCTGCAAACACGGTTGCATTTGCAATCCATGCTGAATCAGGCTCTATGACCCAAATGCAATAACCTGCGAGATTTCGGTGCTGATTCCGGTGGCAGATTGCTTTAATGCAAACCCCAAAAATTGCAGCTTTATATCTTGCGGCAACATTGCCAAAATCTCGCCACTGCCGGCATCTCACGCTGTTGACTGATCCCTCCCTCTCTCTCTTTCTTGCCACGGGCACTGAGATATGGGAAAATGAAAATGTCAGGCCTCCTGTGACTGTGTGACTGGCTCCAATAGGATAATCACCTCTGTCCTACTCATTCGTAAATGGCAAAATGTATATTTTAGATGCTTTCTATGTAGACTACAAGTTGATTCTCGGGGTAAATAAATCTTGTGCCATGCATGATGTCGTTAAGGTTCATATAGTAGTTTAGGTCATCAAATAGTAGAAGAATACATGTAAACTGTGATACAGGATGAGTTCTTGCAGTGTAATGTGTGTCAGCTGCATGTGGTCGCTGGCAATCATCATAGTATAGTGGGTGACAGCATTATGGGGTCATTATTGCAGATCAGTGGTGGGATAAGGCAGCAGCATGGGGTCGTTGTGTCAGTGCGGCTGCCACTTCCCCTATTTTAGCTCACAGCGGCGCGGCCATCTTCCTGACTATGTACTCGGAAAAGATGACGCATGTGCAGAAGGGCAGAAAGCTCTCCGCTAATCTTTGTGAATACATAGCCAGAAAGATGGACATTGCCATGTGCTGTGCGGCGCCGTCTTTCCTTAGACCTAGCCGGAAAGATGGCCGCACCACTGTGAGCCAAAGTAGGGTAAGGGGATCAGCCGCACGGGTATCAACGAATCCTTGGTTCAGGGTGTGCTGGGCCCCCCGGGACCCACGTGCAGCACACACCTTGCATTATAGATACGCCACTGCCCCTGCTGTACTAACATTAGTTTAGTACTCCGCACCTATCCCTGGCATTCACCCTACCACTACCATCATTATTAGTAGCATTTTGTGTGTTAAGTACACTCCCTATTTGAGAACAGATCTTAATATTTTTCAGAACAGGGAACAAACGCTGATGTGCTGGTCTTTTGGAATTTTTTTTTTTTAACGTTTTATCAACAACACTTTATTATCTTACTCCTCTTGCCATTCAGTTTTTCTTTTCTGAAAGATAATGCTCAGGCTCCTGTGCTCAGTGACGCATGAGACTGATCTGGGGGGAGGGACTGGGAATTAGATAATGATGAGCCATGGACGCCTGCACATGCGTTAATGCAATCGCTGATCTTTATGTAATATTTGGACGCTGGAGTCGTAATTGGTACATTCCTACTGAGCCCGGGTTTGGTTTGTTCTTTTTTTTTATGCGTAGGCAATATCATTGCTATTGCCCTTTGTGGGCAGATATTTTACCTACCACAGTAATGGACCCCAGTCTCCTCCCATATGATTGCATTGCTCAACGGTCAGGGACGCAATCAGACATTGGGGTAAATGGCAGGTTGTGCTATTCCAATCCAAATAAAACCCATCTTTCCTACGTCTTAGTAAATCCTCTCCTTTTTACAAACCATAATAGAAGGTATATTTACTGAAGTTCAGGTTTATAGAAGTGCAGGTGTTGCCCATAGCAACGCCTCCAACTTGATCTCTCTCCAAGGGTTGATACATCTCACTGATAGAGGGGAAAAGGAACATCGACGCCTGGACTCCATACTTGAATCTAATGAAGCAAGTCCGGCCCGGGTCCATACCCGCGAGTCTGTGTGTAACAACTATTTCTCTCTAATTTCCGGCCATCACATCATTGTGGCTGCTGCCGTTCAGTCATCCTTATTTCATGTCTCCAAGAAGTGTCCTTTCTGTTCTCAGATTGAGCAGGGATCAGGCCTGTACAGTGTCTTTGGCTGGGTGTAGTTCTTGTTTATCTACCGCGGTGTGTGACCTCCTGCGTGTAGCCAGGCGATGGGGCCAGGCTGTGACGCTGCATCTCAAGCATCTGTGTTTGGTTATTTAAGATATTATTGGGAAATAAAAAATGATGGTAGAGATTAATCCTTGTTCTATGCCTGAACCTGTGCTTTGGCCTCAGTCCGCTCTCTGCCGATAGTGTAGCGGGGGGGGGGGAGTGTAACGCCTTCTCGCATTCGTCCTCCGTCGTTCTCCGTATTCTGTGACGTTGTACCCAAACTTTTTGTTATTACAGAAAGCCTGCCAAAAAAAGAATCTGCGCTTTTTATAGTACACCCCCTGTGATTGCTGTTCCCAGTATATCTGCTCTCCTCCTCTTCAGGACAAAGAGAGGAAATGTGAACATTCCAGTATTAGAGGCTCAGTTGCATGCACTTGTGCGCAGGGTCACAGTTGCGATTGAGGCGCACGGGATACGCACTGCCACAGAAATGTCTTGGAAAAGTGCTGGGCGATGACAGGGAGGCGGATAAATAGTCGCACATAGGTGGTCCGTATTTTGGGCATGTTATGGGAGTCTTGCGGGCGTCGCTGAAGTGTTTGCGCACTCAGGAGCTGAACCGGTTACATAGGAGGCCGTCCTTGAACAAAGAAAAACTGCACCTGCCGTACAACTGGTACAAGTCTCGATGGTGCCGCCTTAGACGCCACTAATCGGCATTGCATCGTACAGTGGGTGTCTCGGCACAGTCGGAGGCACGGATGTGCGCCAGGGAAGGGCTTTGTAGCTGCATTAGCATAAAGTCGCAGGCGGGCAGCCAGCAAAAGATGCATACGTGGGCTCGACTCCTTGGTATCAGACATTAATAAGAACACTGGCGCGTTCTGCCACCCATATAACATAGCAAGCGTTATCATGCAAAATCAAGGTAAGTACAATTTATGAATAATGTTGGTAATTATTCCATGCCGGAGCGTAAAATAAGCGGTGGCGTATTAAGTAGTCACTAGGCATTCCCGGAAGATCGCCCGTCTTACCGACTTGTGCCTGCGCAGTCGAACTGGAAGCCCAGAATTTGCCATAGAAAAACAGCGAGCTGCTGTGATTTCCTCTTAGGGTCGCTTCATTTTTTTGAAAAATAAATAGTCCCATCAAATTTGGGGTACATGAAAATCGGTGCAAGCATATTTTTAAGTCTCCCTAAAGTGATTATTTAAAAATCCACCTGCCGCAACCAACCGCATTCTAAAAAACACCTGCCGCTAGTTTTTTAGTTTGTCCCCCAACTTTTTTTTTTTTCGCCCCCCAAATCGAAACCACTTCTTTTGGGGTGCCCTATCAAACTTTTTAAAACATTTTTGGCACAGATTACTTTAAGGGGACATACCAAGGGGTGCAGGGTACTTTTTTTTTTTTTTAAGTCTGCACCCCCAAAACCCCAATTCTGCACTCTTTTTCGCCACCTATTCATAGGTGAAAAGTTATCCCCAGTTTTTGCCAAAGACTTTTCGCACCTGCGAAAAGTCTTTAGAATTGAATATGGGGAAAAGTCAAAACGGCGAAAACGACGTCACCGGCGATAAATTATCGCCGATAACGGACTTTTCTCTTCTAATTGAATATGGCCCTTAATACAGTATGGAGGTGGAGGTACTTTCTTTATGCAGAAATCCTCATAAAACTGCATTTTTGGAGGATATTCTGCAAAACCGAATGAATACTGTACATGTTCCCTTACGTGACAATCTGGCAGGGAATCTGAGAGCAGCTGACTGATTCTGATTGTCTGCCAGACCGTCTATCACTGATGGCTCTGATTAATGGCCGTGCGCTTTCTCCGCTGCAGTAAGCGCTGAGCCCCCCGGTCAGTGTGAGAGGCTAGATGGGGGACTATCGCCCGGGGGTCTGGGACAGATGTTAATCAGTGGTTTTAATGCCTCGTACAATTCGGGACACATGGGGGGGATAGCCTCTGGGAATCCCCCTGGGGGAGAGGGAAATCTGGGATAACCTGCTCAGTCTGACCCTTACCCAGGGAAGAAGGGGTAATGAGGAGTTAATAATAATTATTATTATTGTTATGATTAATTTATATGGCGCCACAAGTGTTCCTCAGCGCCTTAAAAAGTAATTATATGAATAATACTGTGTACACTGCAATAAGGTAATCATGGGATTAAACCTACGTCCTGCATTATTTATTACAGGTACTGTTATCCGATAACCTATAATCCAGCAACGTCCATAGAAACGCATAGCTACAGCTCAGTAATGTCCTGCAGATGGTCTCTGTGCATTGTCCTCTATACTCACTGTGAGGAGCACTGCTGCATTACTTCACCTAATGAGGGGGGGGGGGGGGGGGAGTCAGGGGCAGTATGGGGAGATGAGGGTCATTTTCTAATGTCATTTAGGATATTCTTGGGATTGTGATCTAACTTCTGGAAACGATATAGAGCTATAGGGCCTGGTTCAGCAGCAGAGGGTAAAGCAATCGCAACTGCAATATCTTACAGATCGCATTTGCTAAAATATGCTATTGCCTTCCAAGGCTTAGCCCAGCATAGGTGACACCCGCCGCTGCCTTCTCATATCCGTCCAATGCCGCACTCGTGTGTAAACATCGGTACCATCGACGCACACCATGCAGCATTTACAATAGCTCTGACTTGTCTCCAACACTGCGGCTCTCCTGACACGCAGAGAGCTCTCACGCAGCGTATGCAATGGCTAATTTATGCACGCCCATAAAACTGCGTCCCAACGGAGAGGCGTTTTTCTGCCCCCAGTTACCACGCTCAAACGCCGACTTCCTGTGCTTAGCGATGGTTTCCTCTGTGCTTCCGGAATCGCAGCACAATTGCTCATGCACAGTGCGGCTTTTACGAATTGCGCAGACATCGCCATTGCGTTTGTTGCTAAATGGTGCCCATACAGCAGATGGCGGCAGCATATACGGCTCCAGGTTTTGCTTGATTTACGGGAATGTCTAGAAACCGTGCTACCACAACCATTGGACCCCACACGCTGCCTACTTTGTAATAGGGAAGAGCCGATTGTCATTCGCGTTAGTAATTCTGTGTCTGTCCATGTTATTTACCATAAGTAGTACGTGTGGTCTGACTGATATGTACTGATCTCATTTACAAGGCCTGTTCTATGGTCCTTCCGCACATTTCTCACCCTCCGTCCCTTCCCTCAAGGTGTTTGCTACTATGCCGACCCCGGACAGCCCAGACGGTTGTTACCTGCCGGAACACCTGGACACCGCGGCCTTAGACATCGAACTCGATGAACTGGACTCTATACGAGAAGATGAAGACGGTATGAGCTGCTCTATATACGTTCAGATATATCCTGACATTCCATCTGTCATAGAGTTTTATCCTTTTATTAAGGTTTAGCAAACGTTCCTTCTTCCAAATGACACTCTCCATATTAGAGACCCCACTAAGCACCCTGATTAACCCTTTCATGTATGAGGCAGGTATGTAAAGTGTTACTCTGACATTCAGCTGCAATTTTTGTTATTTTTGATCACAGCATTATCTGATCAGACCCCCACAGTCAGCGAAAGCACTATGTACACTTTTAGGACAGCAGTGATTGTGAAAAAGGAATTGATGCTAAATGCAAAAATATTCCCCCTTCCCTGGGACAGGGACTAATCAGAAGCTTATCCAGTATTCTCATTTCTTCCATCTTCCACCGCTAGTTATCTGTTTCATGCTAGAACTTTATGTTAGCAAGTCTGCAAATCTGTCACTCATACTCTGCTGGCTCCGAATGATGCAGGAGGATTCGCCTCTCTCCTAAACGGGCAGCCTGCTACAACAAGCGTCGAAGGACAGCATGAATTACATGCTTGGTTACTTTAATTCAAGGGATAATATTTTTAGCTCCGTAATAGAAATTATTTCATAGGCCTCCATGTGAAATTGTTGGTAATTACAGCTTATTATCAAATGACTGCTAGTTCCATATCGCTGTAATTGGCCAGTAAATGTAAAATACACCGGGTGACAGAGGCAGTGATGTCCCTAGCAGCCACTTGTATTCTGTTGCTTTTCTAGTGTAGTTTAGACGAGTAAATCTAGTCTGCTGCTTGTATTTTCTCCTCTGTCTAATAATAGGATATACCCGCATATGGGTTACGGCATAGGCCTGTTACTTATCACGGCATAATGAGTATTAAGGGGTATATTTACTAAAGTTAGAGTTTTTAAAGTTGGAGATGTTGCCCATAGCAACCACTCAGATTCTAGCTATTATCTTCTAGAAGGTGCTAGTTAAATGTTAAGTAGAAACTGATTGGTTGCTATGGGCAACATCTCCAACTTTAAAAACTCTCTCACTTTAGTAAATATACCCCTTAGTGTTTTTTTTTAGCATTTGTGTTTGGTTTAATACGAGGGTATATGAGACTGATGGCATGATGGAGCTGTGCTCTGAATGAGCGCCCGCTCTGAATCAGGGCGTTTTTTTTTTTTTTTTTAATGGTGCGGCCTCTTGGACGCTCGCATAGCTGTGGGTTACCACCCACAGCTTATGCGAGCGTCCATGATGATGGTCGCGATGGTCAAGACCATCGCGACCATCGGGCTTGCGACGAGACCCTTGCGGTAGGGTCTCGTTGCCGCAAGCCCTGGAGTGCTTTTGGCTCTATCAGAGCCTCTATCAGAGGCCGGCCCCAGACGGTAGGTGTTCCCATGGGAACGCCTCCGTCTGTGCAGACACGTCCCGGCGTGCCCACCAAAGGGGGTGTGCTGTCACTCAACATCGACAGCACGCCCCCTTTGTAGCGAGACCCGGAGCGACGGCTTCCCCGTCGCTATCCGGGTCTCGCACATGCGCAGTGGGCCACCATCGACCCGCTTGCGAGCAAATAGCGCTCGCGAGCGGGTCTGAATCAGGCCCTGTGTGCGGCCATTGTGAGCCTTTATGTGGCATTGGAGTCTATGGTGGTGCAACATAGTGTATATGGTGGCGATCTTGGGGTCTCTATCGCAGGATTACCCGACCCAGGATGGGACGGTCATTGGTGGCGCAGTGGGAGCATTAAGTATTGCTGTATATCGCAGCGGTACATAATGCGGTTGTGCCTGTATTTCTCTATTTGCGGCACCTTTTGGAGCCCTTGCGAAACCCCGCTCCTATGCAGAGGTTTCCTCCCCCTCGCTGGCAGCTTTAATGCTGCCGGCCAACGGCTCCGGAGGAATGTGACTGGGCATAAGCACGTTACTCCAAGGGGATCCAGAAGCCGCTGCGGATTCACGGACCCACCATTGCGAAGATTGGTAATAGTACCTAACTATCTGATTAATGACAGAGATCCCGCAGCTTAGTGGAGACCCCAGACGGTGTTATGTCCCACTATGGTTACCGTTCAGCCTAGCGTTAGCGGTTCTCCTGTAGATGGCAAAGGGGGAGACGTATCAAGTTGGAGAGAGATAAAAATGCGCAAAGCACAGTCTTTGACATCACAGATGCTGATTGGCTGCCATTTGGCAACTGCTCCACTTTCTCTCTCTCCAAGGCCGGGTACATCTCCCCCTAAAGTGCTGAAAATGTGCTGGATTTTGATTAAAGGGCCTGATTCAGAGCCAGACGCAATTAGCGCTCGCTCGTCCAGAAAATAGGGGTGGCTATTCAAATGAACCGTTCGCTGTTTGCGGTCTGTTCACGCCTCTAGGTCTGAACGAGCGAACAAAACTTGCGGTCGTTTTTTGGGAAACTACGTCCGCTGGCCGCTCGCATCCTACGTCATGTCCGCTATTTATTAGATTAATCGAGTACATCGACCAGGGTATGAACTGCTCGCTATTCTTGTGGTTGGTTTTTCCTACCACAATTTTGCGAGCAGTTCTGGCTATTAAATAACCCAGTGACGTGGTCAATGACGCTGCTGTTTTAATTATGCACACCCATAAAACGCCCGTTTTGACCTTTTAAGCACGCCTGCGTTCTGATCTCCACTCCCCGTTTTCAAGCACCTTCCCCTGTTACCACCCACATACGCCTCATTCTGTCACTCAAAATAGCAGGCATTCGCTATTTTGCGAGCACATGAATTTCGACCGCACTGACTGGTTCGCGCATGCGTATAACGATCCGTACGCATGCGCAGTTGGGCAAACATCGCTCGGAGCGAACGAGCGGCCGCTTACGAGCGGCTCTGAATCAGGCCCAAAGTGCTTTATCCTCCATTCACGGGTCTCACACACTTCTGCTTCATTTCTGATGTCATATATTTTCATTGTTTGTTTCCCTTTTCCAGGTTCTCATCTCAGCCCCTTCCTCACCGTCTATGACCATAAACCACTCAAACACCTGGGGTCTGTTTTCCTGAAAGGAGTCCCCGTTATGGCTCACATATCCCAGACGGAGCGTTACACTAGTGGCTCAAAGGTGACGTGTAACATAATTATTATTCTGCCCCTCCCCCTGCAGGGTGACACATTGACACAGACAGAAGGGAGCTATGAGTCTGTCCCTCCCCCTGCAGGGTGACACAGACAGAAGGGAGCTATGAGCCTGTCCCTCCCCCTGCAGGGTGACACAGACAGAAGGGAGCTATGAGCCTGTCCCTCCCCCTGCAGGGTGACACAGACAGAAGGGAGCTATGAGCCTGTCCCTCCCCCTGCAGGATGACACAGACAGAAGGGAGCTATGAACCTGTCCCTCCCCCTGCAGGGTGACACAGACAGAAGGGAGCTATGAACTTGTCCCTCCCCCTGCAGGGTGACACAGACAGAAGGGAGCTATGAACCTGTCCCTCCCCCTGCAGGGTGAGACAGACAGAAGGGAGCTATGAGCCTGTCCCTCCCCCTGCAGGGTGAGACAGAAGGGAGCTATGAGCCTGTCCCTCCCCCTGCAGGGTGACACAGACAGAAGGGAGCTATGAGCCTGTCCCTCCCCCTGCAGGGTGACACAGACAGAAGGGAGCTATGAGCCTGTCCCTCCCCCTGCAGGGTGACACAGACAGAAGGGAGCTATGAGCCTGTCCCTCCCCCTGTAGGGTGACATAGACAGAAGGGAGCTATGAGCCTGTCCCTCCCCCTGCAGGGTGACACAGTGACACAAACAGAAGGGAGCTATGAGCCTGTCCCTCCCCCTGCAGGGTGAGACAGACAGAAGGGAGCTATGAGCCTGTCCCTCCCCCTGCAGGATGACACAGACAGAAGGGAGCTATGAGCCTGTCCCTCCCCCTGCAGGGTGACACAGACAGAAGGGAGCTATGAGCCTGTCCCTCCCCCTGCAGGGTGACACAGTGACACAGACAGAAGGGAGCTATGAGCCTGTCCCTCCCCCTGTAGGGTGACACAGACAGAAGGGAGCTATGAGCCTGTCCCTCCCCCTGCAGGGCGACACAGACAGAAGGGAGCTGTGAACCTGTCCCTCCCCCTGTAGGGTGACACAGACAGAAGGGAGCTATGAGCCTGTCCCTCCCCCTGCAGGGCGACACAGACAGAAGGGAGCTGTGAGCCTGTCTCTCCCCCTGCTGGGCGACACAGTGACACAGACAGAAGAGAGCTGTGAGCTTGTCCCTCCCCCTGCAGGGCGAGACAGACAGAAGGGAGCTATGAGCCTGTCCCTCCCCCTGCAGGGCGACACAGACAGAAGGGAGCTATGAGCCTGTCTCTCCCCCTGCAGGGTGAGACACACAGAAGGGAACTATGAGCCTGTCCCTCCCCCTGCAGGGTGCTACAGACAGATGAATCTAGGTTCCTATGATGACTATGTTACAGTGTATTGATTGCCAGTCACTGGGATTGTGTTGAGTTAATGTCCCTCTGTCTGTGTAACAGGTCCGCACCAGCACTTTATATTCCGTACACCTGATGCACGGCCCGTTCCAATGGACCATCAAAAAGAAATTCAAACATTTCCAGGAACTCCATCGGGATCTTCTCAGACACAAAATATTTGCCTCACTCCTGCCCCTCAACCCTCTGTCCCGGTACGGTATAGCGGATTACGTGGCTCATTGTCTTGTGGCCTAAACCCTCTTCTCAGCCGGTCAGAACTCTGCTGAGAGAATCTGCAGAACGTTCTCTGACTGTCGCACTTCCTCCCGTCTCCTTCAGCCGCGCTGTTTAATTTAATAGACATTTTGTTAATGTTGCCGTAGATGAGAACATGAAACACTGATCTGTTCTTCTGTCCCCCAGCTTTGCCGTGACCCGGAGTCGCGCTGAAACCACTGCGGCGATGCCCTCGCTGCCTCACGTCTCTGGAGAGTCGCCGCAACGGGCCTCCAGCAAACAGGTGCGTACTCTTCACATTCAGGCTAACAGGGGAATTCAATATGGAGCGAAAACTCCGTTTTTGCGATGTTTTCGAAAAGTCTTTGAAAAAAAAAAACGGGGATAACTTTTCACCACTGAATAGATGGCGAAAAAAAGTGCAGAATTGGGGTTTAGGGGTGCAGGCTTAAAAAAAATAGGGAATGACATTTTAAAAATAACTGTCAAAAAAAGTTTTAAAAAAAAAAATAGGGACACCCCAAAAAATTTATAAAAAATTGGGGTGAAAAAAAAAAATGGGAAAAAATTATCAATAGGGAAATAGGTTCAGGGCTATTCTGCAAGGATGCGGCAGGTGTATTCTAGAATTTATTATTAGCGACAGGTGTATTCTAGAATAGATTTATAGCGGCAGGTGTATTCTAGAATAGATTATTAGCGGCAGGTGTATTCTAGAATAGATTATTAGTGGCAGGTGTATTCTAGAATAGATTATTAGCGGCAAGGTGTATTCTAGAATTTATTATTAGCGGCAGGTGTATTCTAGAATAGATTATTAGCGGCAGGTGTATTCTAGAATAGATTATTAGCGGCAGGTGTTTTCTAGAATAGATTATTAGCGGCAGGTGTATTCTAGAATAGATTATTAGCGGCAGGTGTATTCTAGAATAGATTATTAGCGGCAGGTGTATTCTAGAATAGATTATTAGCGGCAGGTGTATTCTAGAATAGATTATTAGCGGCAGGTGTTTTCTAGAATAGATTATTAGCGGCAGGTGTATTCTAGAATAGATTATTAGCGGCAGGTGTATTCTAGAATAGGCTATTAGCGGCAGGTGTATTCTAGAATAGATTTTTAGCGGCAGGTGTTTTCTAGAATAGATTATTAGCGGCAGGTGTATTCTAGAATAGATTATTAGCGGCAGGTGTTTTCTAGAATAGATTATTAGCGGCAGGTGTTTTCTAGAATAGATTATTAGCGGCAGGTGTTTTATAGAATAGATTATTAGTGGCAGGTGTATTCTAGAATAGGTTATTAGCGGCAGGTGTATTATAGAATAGATTATTAGCGGCAGGTGTATTATAGAATAGATTATTAGCGGCTGGTGTATTATAGAATAGATTATTAGCGGCAGGTGTTTTCTAGAATAGATTTATAGCGGCAGGTGCACAATTGCAGAATTTTTAAAAAATTACTTTAGGGACATCAAAATATGCTAGTACCCATTTTCATGTACCCCAAATTTGATGGGACCACTTAAAAAAACGAAAAAAATAACCTAAGTGCTCTTCTGCATCACTTCTTCAATGTCGGGGGGAAAAAAACACCTGCTGCGGCTATTTAAAACCCTGACTTTCATTTGCAGGCTAAAACGGGGGTACCCATAGTGATCCCCCATGTTTTTACAACTTTAGGGGGTCCTACAATTTATTCCAGGTAAATTTCGTTTTTTTTCGCTTATCCTACTTCGCTGGGTCCCATTTTCATATTGAATACCGGGATAAAGCGGGCGCGCGCACGATACTTTATCCCAGGAAAATCTCCGATATGCAACGTAAACTTCGACAGCGAAGTTTACGTTTCATATTGAATATCCCTGTAAGTGCTAAATCATTTACTCACACCCTGCACCCAGCCACCGATTAGCTTGCATTAGTACTAAGCAGCTGACTGATGTAAGCTGTTATCTGATTGGCTGCTGCGGGTGATAGTATATCACACTATTTACTCTGTGTTATAAAACAAACCTTTCCCCAGGGGGGGGGGGGGTGAGGGCGTATGGATGAAGCCACTGTGGGATTAGTTTGCATAAAGTAAAACAGGATGTAAATCCCGCAGATCAGCATCGGTTTAGTTAAATTTCAGTGGGAATCTTTTTTTCTAATATCCAAGAGGGTAACCCGAATCTATTGGCCTGTGGCTGTCAGTATATTCTGCAAACCATAAAGAAAATGTCCTAAAACCAGAATTTTAAACTTTTTTGAAATCCTCCGTTCATAGGAGGATCCCTTTCCTGTAACAATATATTTCCGGGAAGCTGTTTCTGGGTAGACTGTGACGTCACCTTTTGTGACTTTGTTCCCACATTTACACAAATCCATCTTCTAATTTGCAGAAGCACCTGGCCGAATACCTCAACGTGTTGCTAACAAGATCCTTCTACCGAAACTACCATGCAATGGTGAGCACCGCCCGAAATGGGGCGAGAGAAGATTTCCACCCCCTGTCCTCCATCTTGGCTTTGTGCTGTCCTGACCGTCAGAACTTGTGGTCTAAGATTCCCGGATCGGCTGGTTCAATATCTGCACAGATTTAGCCGACTGTGGCAGTCGTTTCTCTGGTGCTATTATTGCCCCGGCTTGCAGGGGTAGTTACCAGGGACCAATCCTCCTTTTTAAGTTTTTTTTTTTTTTAACTGCACCCCTGTTTCTTACAGATGGAGTTTTTGGAGGTCAGTCACCTGTCCTTTATTACAGACCTTGGACCTAAGGGACTGTGAGTATGAAAACCTTCACTCTCTAAACCCTGACTTAAAACCCCTTTCAGACATAAAATCCCGGCTTCAACCCTGCTCAGACCCGGGAAGCCGGGACTACTTTCACACAAGGGTGACGACTCGGGTTATTCCTGAGTCCGTCACCCTGAACCCGGGTTTTCCAGTGATGATGTCATCTCCAAGCACTACTGTCCCCAGCCAATCAATTTCTTTTAGGCATGACCCGAGTCCTCAAAACCGGGTCATACCTTTCAGACTTGAGCAAGGGTCATGGTCCTGAGTTGCAAGTCCTAGGAAAAACCCCGATAGTGACCAGGGTCGCGGACCAGGGACTGTCAACCCAGGTTGGACCTTCCACACATGTGCTAAACCCGGGCCGATGCGCGTTCATGTGCAAGCACCCGGGTTTTTGGGTTATGTGTGAAAGGGGCATTAGAGAGACCGGGCCTGATACTGAGTCGGACGGATCGAACAAATATCTGCATACTGTGCCGTAAAAATAAAATTGTCGACAGTGCTGGCGTCGGACCAAGGCGAACGCTCACGGACGGAGTTTACAACAGCGTACGGATTGATCCATCTGCCTGTTTAGGACTCTTTCGGTCAAATGAGACGGTAGCTGGGTGGAGACCATGTGGACGCTGGGAACTGATGCGTATCGTTGGTGTGTTATAGCGGCTTCTGCGCTCGTTTGTAGCGTGCGGGTGCTGATGGTGCGCCTTTTTCTGACTGTTCTTTTGTGCCCAGCATGGGGTAGGCACAGACTCCAATACTAATGAGGACGACTGCGGACGGAAAAACAGCGTGGGGGTGGACTTCCACATGCAGGCGCACGGATATTCAGCGTACACGGGCGGGTTCTCGCATTAGGGAGTAAGTCACCTGCCGTGGCCGTGCGGGTGAGTGAATGAGTCCATCTTAGAATCGGGCGCTCGGTCTCTCCTTGTAAGGAATTGCCGAAACACCCTGATTTTGCTGCTCTGGAGAGTCCCCTCCCGGTAATCGTCCCCCGCTGACGTGACTGTAAGACGTCCTCTAATCCATTTATCATAGCTGCGTTTATTACATGCATACTCCAGTACATACAAACATTCAGATACATGTTGAAGAAAGATCTTACACACTAACGAATATCATCACTGCTACAAGCTGGAAAACAAATCTTTCACTTACCACCCAATATAAAACTGTTCCTGTGCGCATTCTAATGGTGCGCATTCTAGTGGTGCTCATTCTCAGCATTCTGTCTTATTTGTGTACTTTCTATTTATTTTAAAGGGAAGGTTTCATACTGAAAAGATCCGGGGGCCACAGGATTCAAGGTCTCAACTGCTTCGGCCATCACCAGATCTGCTACCGCTGGTCAAAGAGGTCAGACCTATGGCTCTCTCTATGTATCCCTTAGATGTGCTCCAACACTAAAGGGAAATTCTTTTTAGAAAGGCTTCCCAACATCTCTCACTCATCTACTTGAGCAGGGGTGACACTCCAGCTGTTGTGGAACTACACGTCCTAGCATGCCCTGCTCTTAGAGCATGCTAAAACTGTTGCAGGGCATGCTGGGATGTATAGTCCCACAGCAGCTGGAGCGCCATACGTTGCCTTCCCCTGTAGTAGAGACTGTGGGTGGCTATTCAAATGAACCGTTCGCTCTTTGCGGTCTGTTCACGCCTATAAGTCTGAACGAGCGAACAAAACTTGCGGTCGTAATTTTGAAAAAGACGCCCCCTGGCCGCTCGCATCATACGTCATGTCCGCTATTTATTAGATTAATCGAGTACATCGAACAGTGTATGAACTGCTCGCTATTCTTGTGGCTGGTTTTTCCTACCGCAATATTGCGAGCAGTTCTGACTATAAAACAACCAGGTGACGTGGTCAATGACGCTGCTGTTTTAATTATGCACACCCATAAAGCGCCCGCTTTGACCTTTAGGCACGCCTGCGTTCTGATCTCCACTCCCCGTTTTCAAGCACCTTCCCCTGTTACCACCCACATACGCCTCCTCCTGTCACTCATATTAGCAGGCATTCGCTATATAGCGAACAAACGATTTTCGGCTGCACTGACTGGTTCGCGCATGTGTATTACAAACCGTACGCATGCGCAGATGTGCAAACATCGCTCGGAACGAGCGAACGGCCGCTTACGAGCGGCTCTGAATGAGACCCTGTAGCCAGTGACCATGTATCGTCCAGCCTCATGTTAGCTACATAACCGGGGTGATTTAGCAAAGTGTGGAGAGTATAAACTACCAACCAATCAGCTTCTAACTGGCATGTTACAGCCTGTGTTTAAAAACTGAGCTAGGGGCTGATTGGTTGGTACTTTCTCTCTCCAAGGCTTGATAGATCTGCCCCTAAGCTTGATACTTCTTCCCCTTTGCTTGCTAAGTGGTTCTGCATCTTCACATTCCGCTTACGTTTCCAATGTCCCGGCCCTGATAGAAATAGGACAGTGTACGCTACTCTCCTGTTTGTATCGTGACCTTGGCCCCGTCGGGCAGGTCGCGGTCTGAGCAGAATCTCTCGCCTTGTCTCCTCTAGGTGGCTGGTGGTAAAAGATTCCTTCCTCCTGTATCTGAAGCCGGACTCTGGGGAAATTTCCTTTGTGCTGCTCTTTGACCCTGAATTCAAAACCCAAGTTGGTAAAAAACCTACAGAGACCAAATACGGCGTCAGGATCGAGAACTACTCCAGGTAATGGGGAGATTTACTAACGGCCCCTCTCATTATATTTGTTATTGAAAATGTACAGTCCCTCTGGTCTATCCAGTAATAAATGGTTTATGATTAGGACCCTATGCAAGAGGCTCGACAGCACTGCAAACTCAGAATAGTAGTATATATGTAATACAGTGTACAAGGTAATACTGCTCAGAGGTTCTGCATGAGCAGCGGAAGTAATAAATGACTCGCAGGTTAACCACAACAATGAAATTGAAACCAAAAAATAATCTAAAGAAAACAATCCTGTGTGCCGTGACTCCACGTGATCTGATGGTTGTGTGTGGGGAGATGCTCTCTGTATGCCGGGACTCCACGTGATCTGATGGTTGTGTGTGGGGAGATGCTCTCTGTATGCCGGGACTCCACGTGATCCGATGGTTGTGTGTGGGGAGATGCTCTCTGTATGCCGGGACTCCACGTGATCCGATGGTTGTGTGTGTCGGGAGATGCTCTCTGTATGCCGGGACTCCATGTGATCCGATGGTTGTGTGTGTGGTGAGATGCTCTCTGTATGGCGGGACTCCACGTGATCCGATGGTCGTGTGTGTGGGGAGATGTTCTCTGTATGGCGGGACTCCACGTGATCTGATGGTTGTGTGTGTGTGGGGAGATGCTCTCTGTATGCCGTGACTTCACGTGAATCAATGATTGTGTGTGTGGGGAGATGCTCTCTGTATGACGGGACTCCACGTGATACGATGGTCGTGTGTGTGGGGAGATGCTGATCCGATGGTTGATGGTAGTGCGTCAGGAGGAAGGGTGGCTGCTTCCTCTCTTGTACTCAACTCTAAGATCCCATCAAATTTAAGGGTTGGACAGGATATAGAGCTCTACCACCTAACAATACAATGGGCCGATAGAGGCTCCTTCTTCCCAGTAGGAGAGATTGTCAGCGGGGACTAGTATGTGGAACAGTTCTCAATTAAGGGTCTGTTGGGCTCCGACAGGTGTAGCAGTGATCTAGCGATCTCACCACCACACTCTGCGCTGGTGGACGCGTGTGCGTGTTACCAGCCATGGGATATTTTACCGCAGGTGGTTATGTATGGGGCGATCTGTGCGGCCTGTTTTATCCAGCGCCGGCATAATGCTGCAATTTAATTATGTCTCATAAGCATGAAACTATTAATCTCATAGACTGGCCGTGATGGGATTATGGATTAGTTGGTCATTCATGTGATTTATTAATAATTTTTTTTATTTATTTTTGCATTACGGGGCAGGAACTGCTGCTGTGTCCTGTGTAATAAGAGACGAATAAATGGCGCAAATTATCATAAATTATTATGAGCGATTAAATCCCATCCCATGAGCTGTAACTGTAAAGGCTGAAGAACATCGGTGTAGGTAATCTGACGATCTTGCTGTGGTCTTGCTCCCAGATATATGTCTCCGTGTAATCAGATAATGGTTCTGTCTGACAGTTCCCATAATTCAGTTACTTATCCAGCTCAGCACTTACAGGAATTCATCCCTAAATTCCCTCTGCTGGGGACAGAAGATTTATGTAATCCGTCGTCCTCTTATTGCAGCGTTGCCAGATTAGCGAGACTCAGCCTGTAATGCAGAAATATCTTCGGTTTAGTTAAATGTGAATCCGATTTTGTTTATTGACGCTGCGATCGCTGCAAAGGCTTTCACTATAGAAGGACGAGTTTCCCTGTCCCAGCTTGTTCTGCTGTCGTCCCTGGGAAATGAAATGGCTGTTTAATCTCAGTGATGTGACCTCGTGTATTCCCTCGGACAGCATACGGGAATCATTACTGAGAAGGTCTGTAAATAGCTGTGGAAAGTACCCACTTCACAGATGTCAACAGTCTGTTTGGGGGGAAACAAAATCTGCCGTTCACAGCACGACAAAACCGAGCCAAAGCCTTGCTGAGCCCACCCGGACTGCTTGTGTCTTCTCCGGGGGCCCACAGAAGTGTCCAGACATTACTGGGTTAGAAAGGAGATAGCATTGCTGTGTTCACTGTATTGGATTATATTAAATATCATATCACTGTCTGCAGCAATGTACGAGGCCTGTGGGTATTGCACCATAAAGTTAACCAATGCAAAGTGTGCAGAGGGCCCTGCACGTCAGATCTTCCAATGAGGGAGGGCAGGGGGACAGAGTCTGGGTGAGCATCTCGGTAAAGATGATTTCACAGTGACCGATTTAAAGGTCGAGAAGCTGGTGGAAAGTCTATGGGAGCCTTCTGCAGAATAACGGTTTGTTCCTTATCCAACCTCGTTAAGTTCCCCACTTGCAAAGCACATCTACGTGTTTACCCGGCTCATGTATTTTTGGGCAGGTTTGATTGGTCTGCCCTGATGGGTCTTGTGGTTCCAGAGCATCTGCAAAGCCTCAGGTTTGCTGCCTCACTCCCAAGCGAAGGCGGGCTAGCCACTGGCTTTGCATGAACACCAGGGAAACGCATTGGTGATTATAGATGATGTGGCAGATTTACACGCCAAGACACGACCGTATGTATGTGATAATGTCGAGTATTTTTTTTAACCGACCTATAAAAATAGAGCGCTAGTAATAAAAGACAACAGAAATGTAAAATATAATGGTATTGTAATAGGGAAAATGTCAGCACAAAATACCTAAATACGTACGCTATTCTCTGGGGGCTTTTGTGGGATCCGCTATAAAAATTGAGACCTACAATAAGCAATATAGCCGTCCAGGGGATGTACTCGTAATATCAGCATTTTAAACGGCACAATCATAAAATCGACAGTTATGATGGACATGTGCAGTGTTCACATTCTGCATGGACTGGCAGCGGAGGGTTAGGGTAAGGGCAGGTTAGGATTAGGCACTAGCGGGAGGGTTAGAATACAGGAGGAGAGGTTAGGATTAGGCACTAGGGGGAGGGTTAGACTACAGGAGTAGAGGTTAGGGTTAGGCACTAGGGTGAGGGTTAGACTACAGGAGGAGAGGTTAGGGTTAAGCACCAGGGGGAGGGTTAGACTACAGGAGGAGAGGTTAGGGTTAGGCACTAGGGGGAGGGTTAGACTACAGGAGGAGAGGTTAGGATTAGGCACTAGGGGGAGGGCTAGACTACAGGAGGAGAGGTTAGGGTTAGGCACTAGGGTGAGGGTTAGACTACAGGAGGAGAGGTTAGGGTTAAGCACCAGGGGGAGGGTTAGACTACAGGAGGAGAGGTTAGGGTTAGGCACTAGGGGGAGGGTTAGACTACAGGAGGAGAGATTAGGATTAGGCACTAGGGGGAGGGTTAGACTACAGGAGGAGATATTAGGATTAGGCACTAGGGGGAGGGTTAGACTACAGGAGGAGAGATTAGGGTTAGGCACCTGGGGAAGTTTTAGACTACAGGAGGAGAGATTAGGGTTAGGCACTAGGGGGAGGGTTAGGCTACAGGAGGAGAGATTAGGGTTAGGCACTAGGGGGAGGGTTAGACTACAGGAGGAGAGGTTAGGGTTAGGCACTAGGGGGAGGGTTAGAATACAGGAGGAGAGATTAGGCACTAGGGGGAGGGTTAGACTACAGGAGGAGAGATTAGGGTTAGGAACTAGGTGGTGGGTTAGACACTAGGGGAAGGGTTAGGCTACAGGAGGAGAGATTAGGGTTAGGCACTAGGGGGAGGGTTAGACTACAGGAGGAGAGGTTAGGGTTAGGCACTAGGGGGAGGGTTAGACTACAGGAGGAGAGGTTAGGATTAGGCACTAGCGGGAGGGTTAGACTACAGGAGGAGAGATTAGGGTTAGGCACTAGGGGGAGGGTTAGACTACAGGAGGAGAGGTTAGGGTTAGGCACTAGGGGGAGGGTTAGACTACAGGAGGAGAGGTTAGGGTTAGACACTAGGGGGAGGGTTAGACTACAGGAGGAGAGGTTAGGGTTAGGCACTAGGGGGAGGGTTAGACTACAGGAGGAGAGGTTAGGGTTAGGCACTAGGGGGAGGGTTAGACTACAGGAGGAGAGGTTAGGGTTAGGCACTAGGGGAAGGGTTCGACTACAGGAGGAGAGATTAGGGTTAGGCACTAGGGGAGGGTTAGGCTACAGGAGGAGAGATTAGGGTTAGACACTAGGGGAAGGGTTAGGCTACAGGAGGAGAGATTAGGGTTAGGCACTAGGGGGAGGGTTAGGCTACAGGAGGAGAGATTAGGGTTAGGCTCTAGGGGGAGGGTTAGGCTACAGAAGGAGAGGTTAGGGTGAGACACTAGGGGAAGGTTTAGGCTACAGGAGGAGAGATTAGGGTTAGGCACTAGGGGAAGGGTTAGACTACAGGAGGAGAGATTAGGGTTAGACACTAGGGGGAGGTTTAGACAGGTTCGGTATGAAATCCCGCCACTCGGTATGCCTGTTGTCAAAAGACCGACAGCGGCATCCCGACGCTGAGAATCCCGACAGGGGAGAGGTAAGTTCTCTTAACCATCCCTCCTTAACCCCCTAACCCTCCCTGTTAGTGCCTGAACCTAACCCTCCCCCCTTAGTGCCTAACCCAACCCCCTCCCCCAGTGGTACCTAACCCTAATCTCCCCCCTCCAGTAGCCTAACCCTATACCGCCCCCCTGTGGCTAAGACCTAAGGGCTCCCGCTGTACTTACCATCAGCATGCTGGCTGTTGGGATCCTGGCGTCGGCATCTCCCCTCTTGTCGGGATTCTAGCTCCAGTGGCTTGTCCCCAGTACGGCATTCCAGAGCCGGGATCTCGTCACCCGGCATGCCGTTGGTCGGCAATTTAACTACATCCATGTTAGACTACAAGTAGCGAGGTTAGGGTTAGACACTAGAGGGAAAGTTGGGCTACGGGAGGGGAGGTTAGGTTACACCTTAGGGGTAGGCTAGGATTAGGAATACTCGCCACCGGAAGCTGTGCAGTATCTGCTGGGAGATATCCTAACATCACCGCTGGGTCCAGAAGACACAGCTGGACCCACCGTACAAGGTAAGTCACCATTAGACCACCCAGGGACGTTTTGTCAGAATTCCATGAGTGTAGATATTATGAATGTTGACAAAATATACCACAAACATATCCGGTTGGTAAATTTTATATGGGCAATGCAAGAGTGATGCTTAATATCCCTATGATCCGTTTGCAAAGGGTGCCATCACTGATCGATATCGTTAACGACATTGAGCACGGAAGTGCATGGGAAACGCTTAACTATATCCCTCATGGAGCATATCGTTAAGTGTTGTGATAGAAGCACTGGAGAAGTCTGGGATATCATATATGTGTGTCTCAGATTCCTTTCATATGTGTTTTAAAAAAAAAAAAAAAGCCAGGAAAAGTCTGTTATGCCAAACAGACTAGAAGTGTCGGCTTTTGGTAAAAGCCGGATAAAGGGTCCTGGGGGTGTGGATGTGAGAAGAGAGGGAGGGCTCCACCCACAGGCCATTCCAGGTGTTGGGCCTTTCAGTCTGAGAGCAGGCTGATTAGTAGTTGCACCTGGAAGTGGCTCAGATAAGCTGTGTTAGGTTTTGGTTCAGTGTCTCACGTACCCTGGGGAGAAACAGAAATTGAGGTTTGTTCAGAGACACTGTGATATTTGAAAGTGCTGTGTTTGTGTTTGTGGTAAGGCAGTAGTCCCTGCCACTTGTAGAAAGGGAATAACCTGTCTAGTTAGTGCCCAGACGGGCTAGGACTTATTTATATGTTTTGTTTATTTTGTGACTTACATTGCACAATCAAACTGGTTCCGACCAGCTTGCATGAAAACCCTGGACTGGTGTGCTGTTTCCTGGCTGCTGTGTGTAAGGAGGTGTCCACCTACCCCAGGAGAGGGACCCCCTACCCCGACTATATCACAGTGTGTCTGAGCCTTTAGCCGACCTAAAGATTTAAGTCAAACATTAATGAATGAAGAAAATCCTAAAGTACCTGAAGGCTCCCTCCCACACACAGGGCCTGACACAGCTGGAAGAAAACCTGGCTTGCAATGTGCGAGACTCTCCCCATCGCCGTACTTGGGTGCGCTCAGCTCCAAAGCCTCCTCAGAGCAGAATGACCCAAGATATTTCGCCAACTGGCGTTCCTTCAAATTGGCATTAGCCCCACAGTGTTCTGTGTAATCCAGATGTAGAGGAACTGGAGGCGAGTGCAGAAAACCAAGGACTGATACAGTTCCCGTTCTTCATTGCGATTGAATACCCCATTAAACCCATAATTGTGCCCCATACGGGGTCACGCAGCGCTATTTCTGACGCCCTAAACCCAGATACTGAGCGTCTCTCTGTAATTTACAGGACACTGATACTAAAGTGCAGCGGGTATCGCCAGGCTCGCTGGTGGGGGCAGCAGATTAACCAGCTTGCTGAGGATCATGGGAAGGATTTCCTGAGCATTCACCGGTTTGGTGCCCATGCCCCAGTGAGGCAGAAGTCGCAGGTGAAATGGTGAGGATGTAGCTCATGCGGACCTCCCCTAGCCCACCTCACTTTCCTCTACATTGCTATTCTCCTGCCCCCCCCCCCCCCACCTCCGTCATCTGTGCCTTTATATCTATCGTCAGGTTTGTTAATGGATCCGGTTACTTTGCTGCTGTGGCCGATGCCCTCTTGCAGGCACGGGAGGAAATCTTTATCACAGATTGGTGGTAAGACTGAATTTCATAATGATATCTGGGGCTACCTTTAGGGCTGCTCTAGTACATGGTGACATCCAGGGGGTACATGTCGAACTGGTCTAGAACATGGTGACATCCAGAGGGTACATGTAGGACTGCTCTAGAACATGGTGACATCCAGAGGGTACGTGTAGGACTGCTCTAGTCTGTGTAGTACTGATCTAGAACATGGTGACATCCAGGGGGTACGTGTAGGACTGCTCTAGAACATGGTGACATCCAGTGGGTACGTGTAGGACTGCTCTAGAACATGGTGACATCCAGGGGGTACGTGTAAGACTGCTTTAGAACATGGTGACATCCAGGGGGTACGTGTATGACTGCTCTAGAAGATGGTAACATCCAGGCAGTACTATGTGTAGTACTGATCTAGAACATGGTGACATCCAGGGGGTACATGTAGTACTGCTCTAAAACATGGTGACATCCATGGGGGTTCATGTAGGACTGCTCTAAAACATGGTGACATCCAGGGGGTACGTGTAGAACTGCTCTAGTACATGGTGACATCCAGGCAGTACTACATGTTGGACTGCTCTAGAACATGGTGACATCCAGCAGTCCTACACATACCCCCTACATGGTGACATCCAGGGGGTACGTGTATGACTGCTCTAGAACAGTCCCTGGATGTCACCATGTTCTAGAGCAGTCCTACATGGTGACACAGGGTTTACTGCTCTAGAACATGGTGACATCCAGGGGGTACGTGTATGACTGCTCTAGAACATGGTGTCACTCAGGGGGTACTACGTGTATGACTGCTCTAGAACGGGGTGACATCCATGGGGGTACGTATAGGACTGCTCTTGAACATGGTGACATCCAGGGGATACATGTAGGACTGCTGTAGAACATGGTGACATCCAGGGGGTATGTATAGGACTGTTCTAGAACATAGTGACATCCAGGGAGTACCTGTAGGGCTGCTCTAGAACATGGTGATATCCAGGGAGTACCTGAAGGATTGATCTAGTAAATGTTGGTATCGAGGGGGCACCTGTAGGGCTTCTCTAGCACATAGTGACATACAGGGGGGTTTATGTAGGGCTACTCCAGTATATGGTGAGATCCAGGGGAACCTGTAGGACAGCTCTAGTGTATGGTGACATCCAGGAGGTACCCATAGTACTGCTATAATAGATGGCGATGTACAGGAGGTACCCATAGTACTGCTATAATAGATGGCGATGTACAGGAGGTACCCATAGTACTGCTATAATAGATGGCGATGTGCAGGAGGTACCCATAGTACTGCTATAATAGATGGCGATGTACAGGAGGTACCCATAGTACTGCTATAATAGATAACGATGTACAGGAGGTACCTGTAGGACTGCTCTAGTGTATGGTGACATCCAGTAGGTACCCATAGTACTGCTATAATAGATGGTGATGTACAGGAGGTACCCATAGTACTGCTATAATAGATGGCAATGTACAGGAGGTACCCATAGTACTGCTATAATAGATGGCAATGTACAGGAGGTACCCATAGTACTGCTATAATAGATGGCGATGTACAGGAGGTACCTGTAGGGATGCTCCAGTACACAGTGACATGCATGAGGGTACCTGTAGATCTACTCAAGGACTTGGCGAGATTCAGGAGGTCTCTGGTTGGACTGAAGTGGAACATTGTGAGGTTGTGGGGGTATCTGTTGTAACTGCTTTAGTACATAGTGACCTGTTCAGTAGATATTAGGACTGGTTTTGTCTGTAGGTTGCCAGTTTTGTCTCTCCATCCGCTGCAGATGACCTATTTACTCTGCAAAGGAACCGTTATTACTTACTGTTGTTCTTCATCGGTTTCCAGTACCTCAGACAGACCTGCACTGATTTCTAATGTCTCGTCTCTGTAGGCTCAGCCCTGAGATCCACCTAAAGCGACCGGCAACTGATGATAATTGGAGGCTTGACATCATTTTGAAGCATAAGGCGGTCAGTACAGGCGGCGTATGAGCTCTTTCCATCTCCTCACCTAATGGCACCATACACCGTTACTGAAGTACATGTTGTGCATAGTGTTTCTCAGGCTCTGTCTGGGTACTGTACAATTCCTGGGAGGAGAACATTCTCCACCGTTTCTGTAATATACTCTCACCTCATTAGTGAACCAGTTCGTAATCTTAACAGGGTATAGAGCGACCAACCCCATCGTAATACTTATTTTAATGTGAGCGGTGGACTCCGGCACAGGGACCCACGTGATAAGGTCACATATTACCCTGGGCATCCACTCTGGGCCGATATACCGGGCAGCTGGGTGAGTATACCGGGCATTACGATAAGTATTGCACTGTGGTTGGGAGTCTCCGCCCCCTTTTAGATGGGTTGGCCAAAGAACATTACTCTCAATGTCCCACCCTATGGTTGTTGGTCTTGGCAAGCGGAGTCTGCCAGATCTCCTCCTATTGCTCTGTGTGTTACCTGGGGTGATGTCCACCTAACGACTACAAAATTGTACAAGTAAAACAAGGGAAACAATGTTGTTAGAACTTTCTTTCTCCCTTATTTAAATGACTTCAGCGTGTTACACTAGTGCGCTATGTATAGGAAGGGGCTTATTTATTAGTTATGCTTTGTTTATACTGTATATCGCCTACATGTTTCTAAGCGTTTTGCAAAGAATGTTTCATTCTTCCCATGGAGTCAGTTTTTCTCTCTGTTTTGTACTTTGGTAATAATACTATTTACTATTGCAGGAGGCCGGAGTGCGGGTCTGTGTTTTGCTGTTCAAGGAGGTAGAATTGGCTCTGGGCATTAACAGCGGGTACAGCAAGAGGGCATTAATGCTCCTCCACCCCAATATCAAGGTAAGGGGACAAAACCTGCAACCCCAAAACACACCATGATACCACAAAATTACAGAGCTTTGCGGAATGCCTCAGCCACTGCACCATCGTGGTGTCTGCTTCCCAGGGTGCTATGCTAGTCTTAATCTCACTCCTTCACCATTAGTGTCTGCTTACAGTGCCGCCTCCCCATCTCTTCATCTCACTCCTTCACCATGTGTCTGATTACAGTGCCGCATCCCCGTCTCTTCCTCTCACTCCCTCACCATGTGTCTGATTACAGTGCCGCATCCCCGTCTCTTCCTCTCACTCCCTAACCATGTGTCTGATTACAGTGCCGCCTCCCCATCTCTTCCTCTCACTCCCTCAGCATGTGTCTGCTTACACTGCTGCCTCCCTATCTCTTCCTCTCACTCCCTAACCATGTGTCTGCTTACACTGCTGCCTCCCTATCTCTTCCTCTCACTCCCTCAACATGTGTCTAATTACAGTGTCTCCTCCCCATCTCTGCCTCTCACTCCCTCACCATGTGTCTGATTACAGTGCCGCCTCCCTATCTCTTCCTCTCACTCCGTCACCATGGGCCAAATATAATAGGGTGAGAGTTTAGAAAAGTGAGAGTTTCTGACACTTTTTAAACTTTGCCAATGTTATAGAGTCCAAAAACAAAGTAACAGAGCGAACTTGCATGTTTTTTAGACTTAAAAAACTCTCACGATTTAAAATCTCATTCAGATGTTTTCCCATTTTGAAGATAAAACTCAACCAATGTGAGAGTTTACTGCTAAACTCTCACTTTTTCTAAACTCTCACCCTATTACATTTGGCCCCATGTGTCTGATTACAGTGCCGAGTCCCCATCTCTTCCTCTCACTCCCTCACCATGTGTCTTATTACAGTGCCGCCTCCCCATCTCTTCCTCTCACTCCATCGCCATGTGTCTGATTACAGTGCCGACTCCCCATCTCTTCCTCTCACTCCCTCACCATGTGTCTTATTACAGTGCCGCCTCCCCATCTCTTCCTCTCACTCCATCACCATGTGTCTTATTACAGTGCCGCCTCCCCATCTCTTCCTCTCACTCCCTCACCATGTGTCTTATTACAGTGCCGCCTCCCCATCTCTTCCTCTCACTCTGTCACCATGTGTCTGATTACAGTGCCGCCTCCTCATCTCTTCCTCTCACTCCCTCACCATGTGTCTGATTACAGTGCCACCTCCCCATCTCTTCCTCTCACTCACTCAGCATGTGTCTGCTTACACTGCTGCCTCCCTATCTCTTCCTCTCACTCCATCACCATGTGTCTGATTACAGTGCCGACTCCCCATCTCTTCCTCTCACTCCCTCACCATGTGTCTTATTACAGTGCCGCCTCCCCATCTCTTCCTCTCACTCTGTCACCATGTTTCTGATTACAGTGCCGCCTCCTCATCTCTTCCTCTCACTCCCTAACCATGTGTCTGATTACAGTGCCGTCTCCCCATCTCTTCCTCTCACTCACTCAGCATGTGTCTGTTACACTGCTGCCTCCCTATCTCTTCCTCTCACTCCCTCAACATGTGTCTGATTACAGTGCTGCCTCCCTATCTCTTCCTCTCACTCCCTCACCATGTGTCTGCTTACACTGCTGCCTCCCTATCTCTTCCTCTCACTCCCTCAACATGTGTCTAATTGCAGTGCCTCCTCCCCATCTCTGCCCCTCACTCCCTCACCATGTGTCTGATTACAGTGCCGCCTCCCTATCTCTTCCTCTCACTCCCTCACCATGGGCCAAATGTAATGGGGTGAGAGTTTAGAAAAGTGAGAGTTTCTGACACTTTTTAAACTTCGCCAATGTAATAGAGTCCAAAAACAAAGTAACAGAGCGATCTTGCATGTTTTTTAGACTTTAAAAACTCTCACGATTTAAAATCTCATTCAGATGTTTTCCCATTTTGAAGATAAAACTCAACCAATGTGAGAGTTTACTGCTAAACTCTCACTTTTTCTAAACTCTCACCCTATTACATTTGGCCCCATGTGTCTGATTACAGTGCCGACTCCCCATCTCTTCCTCTCACTCCCTCACCATGTGTCTGATTACAGTGATCTCTTCCTCTTCATGTAGGTGATGCGTCACCCGGATCATGTCTCCTCCATAGTCTTCCTCTGGGCCCACCACGAGAAGATGGTGGCCATAGACCAGTCTGTGGTGTTCCTGGGTGGCCTAGATTTAGCCTACGGGCGATGGGATGATCACAGTTATCGGCTGACTGATGTTGGCGCTCCGGAGAAACAGCAGAAGGTATTTATTGCTCTAGACATAAAATAATATGTGTATTCCTGAGACTGTATCTGTTACTCGGTCACATTATTCCTGTTACTTCTCTGTCTCCATCACATTACTCCTGCCATGTTACCCCATCGCATTACTCCTGCCGTGTTACCCCATCGCATTACTCCTGCCGTGTTACCCCATTGCATTACTCCTGCCCTGTTACCCCATTGCATTACTCCTGCCCTGTTACCCCATTGCATTACTCCTGCCCTGTTACCCCATTGCATTACTCCTGCCCTGTTACCCCATAGCATTACTCCTGCCCTGTTACCCCATAGCATTACTCCTGCCCTGTTACCCCATAGCATTACTCCTGCCCTGTTACCCCATAGCATTACTCCTGCCCTGTTACCCCATAGCATTACTCCTGCCCTGTTACCCCATAGCATTACTCCTGCCCTGTTACCCCATAGCATTACTCCTGCCCTGTTACCCCATAGCATTACTCCTGCCCTGTTACCCCATAGCATTACTCCTGCCCTGTTACCCCATAGCATTACTCCTGCCCTGTTACCCCATTGCATGACTCCTGCCCTGTTACCCCATTGCATGACTCCTGCCCTGTTACCCCATTGCATGACTCCTGCCGTGTTACCCCATTGCATGACTCCTGCCGTGTTACCCCATTGCATGACTCCTGCCGTGTTACCCCATTGCATGACTCCTGCCGTGTTACCCCATTGCATTACTCCTGCCGTGTTACCCCATTGCATGACTCCTGCCGTGTTACCCCATTGCATTACTCCTGCCGTGTTACCCCATTGCATTACTCCTGCCGTGTTACCCCATTGCATTACTCCTTTCTTCCGTGCATTACTCCTTACCTCTGGTGCATTACTTGTAGCAGGCTATAATTACTGTATAATAATACTGCTGTTACTCTTGTCAGACTATCATTTTACCCTTTGTTCATACTCCACAAACCCCCCTCCCACTTATTACATTGCCTCAGAGCTCTGCATATTATTCCTCAATACGCTGATCATTTATAATCCACAAACCCCTTTAGCTGGTCATTGCCCAATTGTTCCTTTTCGTCCTCCTATTCCAGATGAGTCCCATAACCACATCCTCCGCCTTACTCCTATAATCCCCTCCCCACACTACACATAGGGGGAGATGCATCACACCTTCTACAGAGAACAAGTGAGGAAGATGCCCAATCCGCTTCTAACTATCATTTTATAGAATGTACAAAGTAAATGACAGTATCCGATTGGTTGCTATGGGCAACGTCACCGCTTGTCCTCTTTAGAAGGTTTGATGCATCTCACCCATAATTCCTTCTATTAATCCATAAAAACCTCTCCTAATACCTTTATGCTCATTATAAACTTTTACTCCCTGCTCTGTCTAAACCCTCCTATTACTCAATACACTTTATAAGCCTGCCTGCGGCTCCTCGGCCCTCCTGTGCCCACCTGCGGGTCCTCGGCCCTCCTGTGCCCGCCTTCGTCTCCTCGGCTAGCCTGAACCCGCCTGCCTCTCCTCTGCCCACCTGCGGCTCCTCGGTCTGGCTGAACCAACTTACTACTCCTGGGCCTCCTGCGGCTCCTCGACCTTCCTGTGCCTGCCTGCGGCTCCTCGGCCCTCCTGTGCCCGCCTGCGTCTCCTTGGCTAGGCTGAACCCGCCTGCCTCTCCTTGGCTAGTCAGAGCTCGGCTTTGGCTTTTTACTCTCTCCTATAAATCTTCCTAGCACTCCACGTAACATTCCCTATATTTCCTCCTTTTCTCTGATATCTCTTTTTCTTTTGCTGTCTGTCTCTTGCTGCTCCCAACTTCTTTAAGGTGGCCTCCTGCTGTCTCTCAGCAGGATAGATTCCCAGCTGACAACATATCTCCTGAAGAGCCTGCAATGATGTCCCAGACATGGCTGGGCAAAGACTACAGTAACCTTATTCTCAAAGACTGGGTGCAGCTGGAGAAACCATTTGAGGGTAAGAAACATACCAACCTTCTGTGTTTATCAGTGTATGTAGAAAAGAGCCCTAGACTGCACACCCTGAATATATATATAATGGGAGGTGCTACCTGTAGAGATTAATATTGCAAACACAAAAAGAGGAATACAGGTGCACAACTCCAACATTACTAATTATATATAATATAATACATTTTGCAATAAATTAGAGGTTTTGGCATAATCATGGTTATGGGCCTACCCACCGCGGCCAGGTAACCTCTGAGGGTAGGTCCCTAACATACTGGGGTTGAAATCCAGAGTGCAGGGCACCCCCAAACAGGCCCAGAGGAGCCTCCCCAGGGCATCACTCTAATGAGAGAAGGTGAAGTGTAAGAAAGTGTATGTATATATATATATATATATATATATATATATATATATTTTTTTTTTTTTTTTTCAGGGTGTGCAGTTTAGGGCCCTTTTCTACATATTCTATTTAGTGTGTTCTTATGCACACCTGAAGGCATGAGATGCCTTCAATCTAGGTTATAAGCACAAGAAGAAAAGAGAGATGAACTGTCATGAGTGGTGCACTGTTTAAAACATAACTTTTAATAAATAATAGTTAATACCCATTATATAGGAAAGACAACAGCGAAATTAGGTAAAATATAAAGTAGTGTAATAAAGACAGAAAAGTGATTAAAAATAAGTGGCAGCGCGTGTACCTGCCTCCATTATGTCCTAATATAAATTGGCTGGTGATGCGTAAGATATCTACTCTCTCATATATTTGGGATACACCTTTCCCTGTATTATCGTGATAGCATATAGATATAGATATAGTATAGAATACTACATAAATATGTAGTTTATCACTGGTATTTCAGCTTCAGCCAACAAAAAGTGTGCTTGTGTTTGAAATTTCTAAATAACCAATCAACAGACACAAAGTCTATTTATTATGAATTGCCATCTACATGAAAAATTAATCAGGAGGATTAAGGATCACGTTGGAGTGGTGATCACTAGAGAAAATCCTTCTCTGATATATCGGAGTTAAATCAGTTTTTACAACAGCATGTTATGGTACAATCTCAGGGAGTAATTCTCATAATGTGCTCAGATAGTTATGGCAAATATAATTGTACCTATAAATTAACTGTCCCAGCAGTCCCTATTGTTCTTTAGTACATCATAATATATCATATGTACAAATTACCCAGTATAACAATCATATATTACGTTTTATAACGTTTGCAACCATTTATTGTGGCAAGTATATCTGGGAAATATGCAGATGTAATATTTTCACCATGTGACTAGGTGTTCTGTACTGATCGTTGCATAACAGACATGGGTTTGCACAGGCAGTATCAGGTATAACTCCGAGTTTGGACAAACACAAACATATTAATAACAATGAGACATGAGGTCAGGTCACACGCGCCGCTAACCGACGCGGCGTTTCGCTACACTGGCTTTGTCAAGGCGAATTTCTATATTGTGAGACATTATTAGTCTTGTGCGACTGTTATTGCTTCCATGTTCAATCTAGGTTAGCACCCCTTCCCACCTGTCCCTTATTGGTTTTAAGCAGGGATCTGGCATTTTGACTACACTTTAGTAAGAGCCACAATCTCTAGGTAAGTCCTACAAATGTTTATACTACAGTGCAGCTATGGGTTGATGTTTGGGGCGTGGGTCCCCTGGATTGCTTTGGTTGGGCTGCTTCAGGGCATCGCATTATAAACACATTTTTCCTTTCTTGCACTTTTAGCACTTTCATTGTTTGTTTAATATATATGTATTATTGTCACATCTTTATTTTTCACCTCCCTACATGCAGCAGCTGCTGCTCTTATCTATCTAACACCTTGTTACACTTCACCTTCTCTCATTAGAGTGATGCCCTGGGGAGGCTCCTCTGGGCCTGTTTGGGGGTGTCCTGCACTCTGGATTTCAACCCCAGTATGTTAGGGACCTACCCTCAGAGGTTACCTGGGCGCGGTGGGTAGGCCCATTACCATGGCCATGATTATGCCAAAACCTCTTTTTATTGCAAAATTCTATTGTAAAATGTATTATATTATATATAATTAGTAATGTTGGAGTTTTGCACCTGTATTCCTCTTTTTATGTGTATCAATGTGTAACCTACAGAATGAGGGGCAGACTCCCTGCAGGGGGAGGGACAGGCTCATAGCTCCCTTCTGTCTGTGTCACCCTGCAGGGGGAGGGACAGGCTCATAGCTCCCTTCTGTCTGTGTCACCCTGCAGGAGGAGGGACAGGCTCATAGCTCCCATCTGTCTGTGTCACCCTGCAGGAGGAGGGACAGGCTCATAGCTCCCATCTGTCTGTGTCACCCTGCAGGGGGAGGGACAGGCTCATAGCTCCCTTCTGTCTGTGTCACCCTGCAGGGGGAGGGACAGTCTCATAGCTCCCTTCTGTCTGTGTCACCCTGCAGGGGGAGGGACAGGCTCATAGCTCCCTTCTGTCTGTGTCACCCTGCAGGGGGAGGGACAGGCTCATAGCTCCCATCTGTCTGTGTCATCCTGCAGGAGGAGGGACAGGCTCATAGCTCCCATCTGTCTGTGTCACCCTGCAGGGGGAGGGACAGGCTCATAGCTCCCATCTGTCTGTGTCACCCTGCAGGGGGAGGGACAGGCTCATAGCTCCCTTCTGTCTGTGTCACCCTGCAGGGGGAGGGACAGTCTCATAGCTCCCTTCTGTCTGTGTCACCCTGCAGGGGGAGGGACAGGCTCATGGCTCCCTTCTGTCTGTGTCACCCTGCAGGGGGAGGGACAGGCTCATAGCTCCCTTCTGTCTGTGTCACCCTGCAGGGGGAGGGACAGGCTCATAGCTCCCTTCTGTCCTGGGTCACCCTGCAGGGGGAGGGACAGGCTCATAGCTCCCTTCTGTCCTGTGTCACCCTGCAGGGGGAGGGGCAGGCTCATAGCTCCCTTCTGTCTGTGTCACCCTGCAGGGGGGGGACAGGCTCATAGCTCCCTTCTGTCTGTGTCACCCTGCAGGGGGGGGGGACAGGCTCATAGCTCCCTTCTGTCTGTGTCACCCTGCAGGGGGAGGGACAGGCTCATAGCTCCCTTCTGTCTGTGTCGCCCTGCAGGGGGAGGGACAGGCTCATAGCTCCCTTCTGTCTGTGTCACCCTGCAGGGGGAGGGACAGGCTCATAGCTCCCTTCTGTCTGTGTCACCCTGCAGGGGGAGGGACAGGCTCATAGCTCCCTTCTGTCTGTGTCACCCTGCAGGGGGAGGGACAGGCTCATAGCTCCCTTCTGTCTGTGTCACCCTGCAGGGGGAGGGACTGGCTCATAGCTCCCTTCTGTCTGTGTCACCCTGCAGGGGGAGGGACAGGCTCATAGTTCCCTTCTGTCTGTGTCACCCTGCAGGGGGAGGGACAGGCTCATAGCTCCCTTCTGTCTGTGTCACCCTGCAGGGGGAATGTGAGCTATCTATACAGCAGATGCAGAATGAATTACACCTTTATCTCCCTGTTCTTGCTGTAGTCAGCCAGCTGTGCCCCTCTCTGCTTTTCCTAAGCCACCTCCGCATACACAGCTCCCACTACACCTCCAGAACCCCTGGGCACCGGCAGTGTGAGCTTCCCCCTGTCTCTACTATATTATTCCTGTGATTACAGATTTCATCGACCGGATGAAAAATCCCAGAATGCCGTGGAGAGACGTGGGAGCCGTCATCCATGGTAAAGCAGCTAGAGACGCCTCTAGACACTTCATCCAGAGGTGGAACTTCACCAAGGTGAGTACTAGACCGGATACCAGAGGCAGATTGCTGCAATAAGTGAGCAGAGTAAAGTTTTGGGCAGGGACCTGAGGTGCTACCACTGCCTCCTGGGCCCCGGTCAGTCACCAGTGAAGCACAGTGGGGGCCTCTTCTACGTTGGTCCAGTACAATACAAGAGCAGTGGTGGCCCTCTCTGTTCCTAGATGTCCTCTGGAGGGTCACCTGGTATTCATTCGTAGCTTCCGCACCACTTACTTGTTACACGGAGCTATGTAAGGCTAACGCGTTTCGCTCTTCTTTGTATTGTTACAATACAAGAGGCCTTGCTCTGTTCTCAGAAGTCCTCTGGAGGGTCACCTGGTATTCATTCGTAGCTTCCGCACCACTTACTTGTTACACGGAGCTATGTAAGGCTAACGCGTTTCGCTCTTCTTTGTATTGTTACAATACAAGAGGCCTTGCTCTGTTCTCAGAAGTCCTCTGGAGGGTCACCTGGTATTCATTCGTAGCTTCCGCACCACTTACTTGTTACACGGAGCTATGTAAGGGCTAACGCATTTCGCTCTTCTTTATATTGTTATGTCGGAACCTTTTACTTTTTTTTTTTTTTTCCTAATGACCAATAAACATTTGTTTTTTTTTTATATTTTTTTTTTTCTTAAACTGGTTTACCGTATGTTTACTCAGACGTTATTCATAATTTCTCAGTTTAATGTTTACCTAATAAAAGAGTAAGTTGAGTTTTATCTAAAATTAAACCTAAAAGGACATAAAATGCGAGATTGTATGATCTTGGTGCATTAGGGATAACAATGGTAAAGTGCTATGCGCAGCTATCTCTCTTTTGCGGCTGGTTTCAAAATGGTCGTCTCTTAACCACTTAACTGGCATGGTTGCATGGGAATGCGAATTTGTTGTAGACGTGCAGAACATATCTCCTCTGACTCCCCGGACTCTCCTGTGTACCCGGCAGTTTCTGACCAGTTTTGCTGGAAATACCGTCAGTTAAGTGGTTAATCGTAGTGGCTGGACTGACATCCGCTGTGCGTGCCGCAGGTTAACCCTTTCTGCCTCCCTTACTATATTGCAGACGACTAAGAGCAAATATAAAGGACCATGGTTCCCTTACTTACTTCCCAAATCCCTCAGCACAGCAGAGAGACCGAATTACACGGTGCCGGGATGTCACAGCGCCACGGTGCAGGTGAAGTAGTGTGTCTCCTGTCTGAATGTGTGTGTGGTCACAGAGGATACGATGTAATGGGATAGCAGAGAGGTGCGCGGTAGCGTAAGGGTAGTGTTAATGATTGTTTAGTTCAGTGTGAGATCACATTTCTGTTTCTGAGAGTGGGATCTTTAGTGAGAGCAGATTGGGGTCAGGAATTACAGAGAGGTAAATGGAACATTAGTGCTGAATGTGTCCAGGAATAGCAGAGAGCTGGAGGTGTAATAGTATCTGTGTATGCAGGATGGCATCAAGAATAGCAGAGTGCTGATAGTGTATCAGCAGCTGGATGTGTCCAGGAATAGTAGGTAACCGGAGGTATAGTAAGTACAGTGTGCTGGATGTGTTCTGGAACAGCAGAGGCTGGAGGGGTAGTTTGACCTGTGTGTGTGGTGGGTTTAGGAATAGTATAAAGTAGTAGGTGTAGTGACCCTTGTGTGCTTGGTGAGTTCAAGAATAGCAGAGAGCAGGAAGTCTAGTGATACATGTGATTACTTTGTGAGTTCAGGAGTAGCATAGAGCCGTAGGTGTAGTGAGACGTGTGTGCTCGGTGAGTTCAGGAATAGCAGAGAGTAGGAAGTGTAGTGAAACCTGTGTGTGTGTGTGTGTGGGAATAGCAGAGTTCAGTAGGTGCAGGGACACCTGTGTGCTCGGTGAGATCAGTAATAGTAGAGACCAGTAGGTACCCGAACACCTGAAGGCTTGGTGAGTTCAGGAATAGCAGATAGAAGCAGGTGTAGTGAGACCTCTGTGCCCAGTGAGATCAGGAACAGCAGAGAGCAGGAAGTCTAATGATACATGTGATTACTTTGTGAGTTCAGGAGTAGCATAGAGCCGTAGGTGTAGTGAGACGTGTGTGCTCGGTGAGATCAGGAATAGTAGATGGCAGGAGGTATAGTAGGAACGGTGTGTGCTGGATGTGTTCTGGAATAGCAGAGAGGTGTAGAAAGACCTGTGTGTGTGTTTGGTGGGTTTAGGTTAGCATAAAGCAGTAGGTGCAGTGACCCCTGTGTGCACGGGGAGTTCAGGAATAGCAGAGAGCAGGAAGTGTAGTGAAACCTGTGTGTGCTTTGTGAGTTCAGGAATAGCAGAGAGTATGCAGTGTAGTGAATCCTGTGTGTGTGTGGGAATAGCAGAGTTCAGTAGGTGCAGGGACACCTGTGTGCTCGGTGAGATCAGGAATAGTAGAGACCAGTAGGTACCCGGACACCTGAAGGCTTGGTGAGTTCAGGAATAGCAGATACAAGCAGGTGTAGTGAGACCTCTGTGCCCAGTGAGATCAGGAACAGTAGAGAGCTGGCAGTGTACCGATATTTGTGTGCCCGGTGGGAGCAGGAATAGCAGAGAGCTGGCAGTGTACTGATATTTGTGTGCCCAGTGAGAGCAGGAATAGCAGAGATTGGTAGTGCAGTGAGACCTGTATGTGCTTGGTGGGTATACTGTTGTAACATTAGTATGACCAGTAATTCTTTCCCCTGTAGGTGCTACGCTCGGTGGATGGCTGGTCAGCGGGGTGTAATGAGTGCTCTATTCTCAATGCCTATCTACACTGCATATCCCACGCAGAACACTATGTGTACATAGAGGTGAGGATGCTGCTACTCACTATGCACGGACGTTATACAGCTTATGGTTGTGTGACTGCTGTATGTCAGACACTGTCATCCACTCCTGCACGATTTTCCACTACATGTTTTGTATAAACCTTAACAGGATTCAGAATAAGATGAACCTATTACAGGGAGAGACCACCTTCAGGTAGACAGAGATGGCAGGCAGTAGAGGATGGAGATGGCAGGAGGGGAGGGAGCAGGAGATGGCAGGAGGGAACCGAAAATGGCAGGCAGGAGAGGAGGGAGCTGGAGTTTGCAGGCAGGAGAGGAGGGAGCTGGAGTTTGCAGGCAGGAGAGGAGGGAGCTGGAGATTGGAGGCAGGAGAGGAGGGAGCTGGAGATTGGAGGCAGGAGAGGAGGGAGCTGGTGATTGGAGGCAGGAGAGGAAGGAGCTGGTGATTGGAGGCAGGAGAGGAGGGAGCTGGTGATTGGAGGCAGGAGAGGAAGGAGCCGCAGATTGGAGGCAGGAGAGGAGGGAGCTGGAGATTGGAGGCAGGAGAGGAGGGAGCTGGAGATTGGAGGCAGGAGAGGAGGGAACCGCAGATTGTAGGCAGGAGAGGAGGGAGCTGGAGATTGGAGGCAAGAGAAATGGGGTCTGGAGATTGGAGGCAGGAGAGGAGGGAGCCGCAGATTGGAGGCAGGAGAGGAGGGAGCTGGAGATTGGTGGCAGGAGAGGAGGGAGCTGGAGATTGGAGGCAGGAGAGATGGGGTCTGAAGATTGGAGGCAGGAGAGGAGGGAGCTAGAGATTGGAGGCAGGAGAGGAGGGAGCCGCAGATTGGAGTCAGGAGAGGAGGGAGCTGGAGATTGGTGGCAGGAGAGGAGGGAGCTGGAGATTGGAGGCAGGAGAAATGGGGTCTGGAGATTGGAGGCAGGAGAGGAGGGAGCCGCAGTTTGGAGGCAGGAGAGGAGGGAGCCGCAGATTGGAGGCAGGAGTGGAGGGAGCCGGAGATTGGAGGCAGGAGATGAGGGAGCTGGTGATTGGAGGCAGGAGAGGAGGGAGCTGGTGATTGGAGGCAGGAGAGGAGGGAGCTGGTGATTGGAGGCAGGAGAGGAGGGAGCTGGTGATTGGAGGCAGGAGAGGAGGGAGCTGGTGATTGGAGGCAGGAGAGGAGGGAGCTGGTGATTGGAGGCAGGAGAGGAGGGAGCTGGTGATTGGAGGCAGGAGAGGAAGGAGCCGGAGATTGGAGGCAGGAGAGGAGGGAGCTGGAGATTGGAGGCAGGAGAGGAGGGAGCCGCAGATTGGAGGCAGGAGAGGAGGGAGCTGGAGTTTGGAGGCAGGAGAGATGGGGTCTGAAGATTGGAGGCAGGAGAGGAGGGAGCTAGAGATTGGAGGCAGGAGAGGAGGGAGCCGCAGATTGGAGTCAGGAGAGGAGGGAGCTGGAGATTGGTGGCAGGAGAGGAGGGAGCTGGAGATTGGAGGCAGGAGAAATGGGGTCTGGAGATTGGAGGCAGGAGAGGAGGGAGCCGCAGTTTGGAGGCAGGAGAGGAGGGAGCCGCAGATTGGAGGCAGGAGAGGAGGGAGCTGGAGTTTGGAGGCAGGAGAGGAGGGAGCCGGTGATTGGAGGCAGGAGAGGAGGGAGCCGCAGATTGGAGGCAGGAGAGGAGGGAGCTGGAGATTGGTGGCAGGAGAGGAGGGAGCTGGAGATTGGAGGCAGGAGAAATGGGGTCTGGAGATTGGAGGCAGGAGAGGAGGGAGCCGCAGTTTGGAGGCAGGAGAGGAGGGAGCTGGAGATTGGAGGCAGGAGAGATGGGGTCTGCATATTGGAGGCAGGAGTGGAGGGAGCTGGAGATTGGAGGCAGGAGAGATGGGGTCTGCAGATTGGAGGCAGGAGAGGAGGGAGCCGCAGATTGGAGGCAGGAGAGGAGGGAGCTGGAGTTTGGAGGCAGGAGAGATGGGGTCTGAAGATTGGAGGCAGGAGAGGAGGGAGCTAGAGATTGGAGGCAGGAGAGGAGGGAGCCGCAGATTGGAGTCAGGAGAGGAGGGAGCTGGAGATTGGTGGCAGGAGAGGAGGGAGCTGGAGATTGGAGGCAGGAGAAATGGGGTCTGGAGATTGGAGGCAGGAGAGGAGGGAGCCGCAGTTTGGAGGCAGGAGAGGAGGGAGCCGCAGATTGGAGGCAGGAGAGGAGGGAGCTGGAGTTTGGAGGCAGGAGAGATGGGGTCTGAAGATTGGAGGCAGGAGAGGAGGGAGCTAGAGATTGGAGGCAGGAGAGGAGGGAGCCGCAGATTGGAGTCAGGAGAGGAGGGAGCTGGAGATTGGTGGCAGGAGAGGAGGGAGCTGGAGATTGGAGGCAGGAGAAATGGGGTCTGGAGATTGGAGGCAGGAGAGGAGGGAGCCGCAGTTTGGAGGCAGGAGAGGAGGGAGCTGGAGATTGGAGGCAGGAGAGATGGGGTCTGCATATTGGAGGCAGGAGTGGAGGGAGCTGGAGTTTGGAGGCAGGAGAGATGGGGTCTGAAGATTGGAGGCAGGAGAGGAGGGAGCCGGAGATTGGAGGCATGAGAGGAGGGAGCCGGAGATTGGAGCCAGGAGAGGAGGGAGCTGGTGATTGGAGGCAGGAGAGGAGGGAGCCGGTGATTGGAGGCAGGAGAGGAGGGAGCCGGTGATTGGAGGCAGGAGAGGAGGGAGCTGGAGATTGGAGGCAGGAGAGGAGGGAGCTGGAGATTGGTGGCAGGAGAGGAGGGAGCTGGAGATTGGAGGCAGGAGAAATGGGGTCTGGAGATTGGAGGCAGGAGAGGAGGGAGCCGCAGTTTGGAGGCAGGAGAGGAGGGAGCTTTAGATTGGAGGCAGGAGAGATGGGGTCTGCATATTGGAGGCAGGAGTGTAGGGAGCTGGAGATTGGAGGCAGGAGAGATGGGGTCTGCAGATTGGAGGCAGGAGAGGAGGGAGCCGCAGATTGGAGGCAGGAGAGGAGGGAGCTGGAGTTTGGAGGCAGGAGAGATGGGGTCTGAAGATTGGAGGCAGGAGAGGAGGGAGCTAGAGATTGGAGGCAGGAAAGGAGGGAGCCGGAGATTGGAGGCAGGAAAGGAGGGAGCCGGAGATTGGAGCCAGGAGAGGAGGGAGCTGGTGATTGGAGGCAGGAGAGGAGGGAGCCGGTGATTGGAGGCAGGAGAGGAGGGAGCCGGTGATTGGAGGCAGGAGAGGAGGGAGCTGGAGATTGGAGGCAGGAGAGGAGGGAGCTGGAGATTGGAGGCAGGAGAAATGGGGTCTGGAGATTGGAGGCAGGAGAGGAGGGAGCCGCAGTTTGGAGGCAGGAGAGGAGGGAGCTGGAGATTGGAGGCAGGAGAGATGGGGTCTGCAGATTGGAGGCAGGAGAGGAGGGAGCTGGAGATTGGAGGCAGGGGAGATGGGGTCTGCAGATTGGAGGCAGGAGAGGAGGGAGCCGCAGATTGGAGGCAGGAGAGGAGGGAGCTAGAGATTGGAGGCAGGAGAGGAGGGAGCCGCAGATTGGAGTCAGGAGAGGAGGGAGCTGGAGATTGGTGGCAGGAGAGGAGGGAGCTGGAGATTGGAGGCAGGAGAAATGGGGTCTGGAGATTGGAGGCAGGAGAGGAGGGAGCCGCAGTTTGGAGGCAGGAGAGGAGGGAGCTGGAGATTGGAGGCAGGAGAGATGGGGTCTGCATATTGGAGGCAGGAGTGGAGGGAGCTGGAGATTGGAGGCAGGAGAGATGGGGTCTGCAGATTGGAGGCAGGAGAGGAGGGAGCCGCAGATTGGAGGCAGGAGAGGAGGGAGCTGGAGTTTGGAGGCAGGAGAGATGGGGTCTGAAGATTGGAGGCAGGAGAGGAGGGAGCCGGAGATTGGAGGCATGAGAGGAGGGAGCCGGAGATTGGAGCCAGGAGAGGAGGGAGCCGGTGATTGGAGGCAGGAGAGGAGGGAGCCGGTGATTGGAGGCAGGAGAGGAGGGAGCCGGTGATTGGAGGCAGGAGAGGAGGGAGCCGGTGATTGGAGGCAGGAGAGGAGGGAGCTGGAGATTGGTGGCAGGAGAGGAGGGAGCTTGGAGATTGGAGGCAGGAGAAATGGGGTCTGGAGATTGGAGGCAGGAGAGGAGGGAGCCGCAGTTTGGAGGCAGGAGAGGAGGGAGCCGCAGATTGGAGGCAGGAGAGGAGGGAGCTGGAGTTTGGAGGCAGGAGAGGAGGGAGCCGGTGATTGGAGGCAGGAGAGGAGGGAGCCGGTGATTGGAGGCAGGAGAGGAGGGAGCTGGAGATTGGAGGCAGGAGAGGAGGGAGCTGGAGATTGGTGGCAGGAGAGGAGGGAGCTGGAGATTGGAGTCAGGAGAAATGGGGTCTGGAGATTGGAGGCAGGAGAGGAGGGAGCCGCAGTTTGGTGGCAGGAGAGGAGGGAGCTGGAGATTGGAGGCAGGAGAGATGGGGTCTGCATATTGGAGGCAGGAGTGGAGGGAGCTGGAGATTGGAGGCAGGAGAGATGGGGTCTGCAGATTGGAGGCAGGAGAGGAGGGAGCCGCAGATTGGAGGCAGGAGAGGAGGGAGCTGGAGTTTGGAGGCAGGAGAGATGGGGTCTGAAGATTAGAGGCAGGAGAGGAGGGAGCTAGAGATTGGAGGCAGGAGAGGAGGGAGCCGCAGATTGGAGTCAGGAGAGGAGGGAGCCGCAGATTGGAGTCAGGAGAGGAGGGAGCTGGAGATTGGTGGCAGGAGAGGAGGGAGCTGGAGATTGGAGGCAGGAGAAATGGGGTCTGGAGATTGGAGGCAGGAGAGGAGGGAGCCGCAGTTTGGAGGCAGGAGAGGAGGGAGCTGGAGATTGGAGGCAGGAGAGATGGGGTCTGCATATTGGAGGCAGGAGTGGAGGGAGCTGGAGATTGGAGGCAGGAGAGATGGGGTTTGCAGATTGGAGGCAGGAGAGGAGGGAGCCGCAGATTGGAGGCAGGAGAGGAGGGAGCTGGAGTTTGGAGGCAGGAGAGATGGGGTCTGTAGATTGGAGGCAGGAGAGGAGGGAGCCGGAGATTGGAGGCATGAGAGGAGGGAGCCGGAGATTGGAGCCAGGAGAGGAGGGAGCTGGTGATTGGAGGCAGGAGAGGAGGGAGCCGGTGATTGGAGGCAGGAGAGGAGGGAGCCGGTGATTGGAGGCAGGAGAGGAGGGAGCCGGTGATTGGAGGCTTGAGAGGAGGGAGCTGGAGATTGGAGGCAGGAGAGGAGGGAGCTGGAGATTGGAGGCAGGAGAGGAGGGAGCTGGAGATTGGAGGCAGGAGAAATGGGGTCTGGAGATTGGAGGCAGGAGAGGAGGGAGCCGCAGTTTGGTGGCAGGAGAGGAGGAAGCTGGAGATTGGAGGCAGGAGAGATGGGGTCTGCAGATTGGAGGCAGGAGAGGAGGGAGCTGGAGAGTGGAGGCAGGGGAGATGGGGTCTGCAGATTGGAGGCAGGAGAGGAGGGAGCCGCAGATTGGAGGCAGGAGAGGAGGGAGCTAGAGATTGGAGGCAGGAGAGGAGGGAGCCGCAGATTGGAGTCAGGAGAGGAGGGAGCTGGAGATTGGTGGCAGGAGAGGAGGGAGCTGGAGATTGGAGGCAGGAGAAATGGGGTCTGGGGATTGGAGGCAGGAGAGGAGGGAGCCGCAGTTTGGAGGCAGGAGAGGAGGGAGCCGCAGTTTGGAGGCAGGAGAGGAGGGAGCTGGAGATTGGAGGCAGGAGAGATGGGGTCTGCATATTGGAGGCAGGAGTGGAGGGAGCTGGAGATTGGAGGCAGGAGAGATGGGGTCTGCAGATTGGAGGCAGGAGAGGAGGGAGCCGCAGATTGGAGGCAGGAGAGGAGGGAGCTGGAGTTTGGAGGCAGGAGAGATGGGGTCTGAAGATTGGAGGCAGGATAGGAGGGAGCCGGAGATTGGAGGCATGAGAGGAGGGAGCCGGAGATTGGAGGCTGGAGAGGAGGGAGCTGGTGATTGGAGGCAGGAGAGGAGGGAGCCGGTGATTGGAGGCAGGAGAGGAGGGAGCCGGTGATTGGAGGCAGGAGAGGAGGGAGCTGGAGATTGGAGGCAGGAGAGATGGGGTCTGCAGATTGGAGGCAGGAGTGGAGGGAGCTGGAGATTGGAAGCAGGAGAGATGTGTCTGCAGATTGGAGGCAGGAGAGGAGGGAGCCGCAGTTTGGAGGCAGGAGAGGAGGGAGCTGGAGATTGGAGGCAGGAGAGGAGGGAGCCGCAGTTTGGAGGCAGGAGAGGAGGGAGCTGGAGATTGGAGGCAGGAGAGGAGGGAGCTGGAGATTGGAGGCAGGAGAGGAGGGAGCTGGAGATTGGAGGCAGGAGTGGAGGGAGCTGGAGATTGGAGGCAGGAGAAATGGGGTCTGGAGATTGGAGGCAGGAGAGGAGGGAGCCGCAGTTTGGAGGCAGGAGAGGAGGGAGCTGGAGATTGGAGGCAGGAGAGGAGGGAGCTGGAGATTGGAGGCAGGAGAAATGGGGTCTGGAGATTGGAGGCAGGAGAGGAGGGAGCCGCAGTTTGGAGGCAGGAGAGGAGGGAGCCGGAGATTGGAGGCAGGAGAGATGGGGTCTGCAGATTGGAGGCAGGAGTGGAGGGAGCTGGAGATTGGAGGCAGGAGAGATGGGGTCTGCAGATTGGAGGCAGGAGAGGAGGGAGCCGCAGATTGGAGGCAGGAGAGGAGGGAGCTGGAGTTTGGAGGCAGGAGAGATGGGGTCTGAAGATTGGAGGCAGGAGAGGAGGGAGCCGGAGATTGGAGGCAGGAGAGGAGGGAGCCGGAGATTGGAGCCAGGAGAGGAGGGAGCTGGTGATTGGAGGCAGGAGAGGAGGGAGCTGGTGATTGGAGGCAGGAGAGGAGGGAGCTGGTGATTGGAGGCAGGAGAGGAGGGAGCTGGTGATTGGAGGCAGGAGAGGAGGGAGCTGGAGATTGGAGGCAGGAGAGGAGGGAGCTGGAGATTGGAGGCAGGAGAGGAGGGAGCTGGAGATTGGAGGCAGGAGAGGAGGGAGCTGGTGATTGGAGGCAGGAGAGGAGGTAGCTGGTGATTGGAGGCAGGAGAGGAGGGAGCTGGTGATTGGAGGTAGGAGAGGAGGGAGCTGGTAATTGGAGGCAGGAGAGGAGCGAGCCGGTGATTGGAGGCAGGAGAGGAGGGAGCTGGAGATTGGAGGCAGGAGAGGAGGGATCTGGAGATTGGAGGCAGGAGAGGAGGGATCTGGAGATTGGAGGCAGGAGAGGAGGGAGCTGGAGATTGGAGGCAGGAGAGGAGGGAGCTGGAGATTGGAGGCAGGAGAGGAGGGAGCTGGAGATTGGAGGCAGGAGAAATGGGGTCTGGAGATTGGAGGCAGGAGAGGAGGGAGCCGCAGTTTGGAGGCAGGAGAGGAGGGAGCCGGAGATTGGAGGCAGGAGAGATGGGGTCTGCAGATTGGAGGCAGGAGAGGAGGGAGCCGCAGATTGGAGGCAGGAGAGGAGGGAGCCGCAGATTGGAGGCAGGAGAGGAGGGAGCCGGTGATTGGAGGCAGGAGAGGAGGGAGCCGGTGATTGGAGGCAGGAGAGGAGGGAGCCGGTGATTGGTGGCAGGAGAGGAGGGAGCCGGTGATTGGAGGCAGGAGAGGAGGGAGCCGGTGATTGGAGGCAGGAGAGGAGGGAGCCGGTGATTGGAGGCAGGAGAGGAGGGAGCCGGTGATTGGAGGCAGGAGAGGAGGGAGCCGGTGATTGGAGGCAGGAGAGGAGGGAGCCGGAGATTGGAGGCAGGAGAAATGGGGTCTGGAGATTGGAGGCAGGAGAGGAGGGAGCCGCAGTTTGGAGGCAGGAGAGGAGGGAGCTGGAGATTGGAGGCAGGAGAGATGGGGTCTGCAGATTGGAGGCAGGAGAGGAGGGAGCTGGAGATTGGACGCAGGGGAGATGGGGTCTGCAGATTGGAGGCAGGAGAGGAGGGAGCCGCAGATTGGAGGCAGGAGAGGAGGGAGCTAGAGATTGGAGGCAGGAGAGGAGGGAGCCGCAGATTGGAGTCAGGAGAGGAGGGAGCTGGAGATTGGTGGCAGGAGAGGAGGGAGCTGGAGATTGGAGGCAGGAGAAATGGGGTCTGGAGATTGGAGGCAGGAGAAATGGGGTCTGGAGATTGGAGGCAGTAGAGGAGGGAGCCGCAGTTTGGAGGCAGGAGAGGAGGGAGCTGGAGATTGGAGGCAGGAGAGATGGGGTCTGCATATTGGAGGCAGGAGAGGAGGGAGCTGGAGATTGGAGGCAGGAGAGATGGGGTCTGCAGATTGGAGGCAGGAGAGGAGGGAGCCGCAGATTGGAGGCAGGAGAGGAGGGAGCCGCAGATTGGAGGCAGGAGAGGAGGGAGCTGGAGTTTGGAGGCAGGAGAGGAGGGAGCCGGAGATTGGAGGCAGGAGAGGAGGGAGCCGGAGATTGGAGGCAGGAGAGGAGGGAGCCGGAGATTGGAGGCAGGAGAGGAGGGAGCCGGAGATTGGAGGCAGGAGAGGAGGGAGCTGGTGATAGGAGGAAGGAGAGGAGGGAGCCGGTGATTGGAGGCAGGAGAGGAGGGAGCCGGTTATTGGAGGCAGGAGAGGAGGGAGCTGGAGATTGGAGGCAGGAGAGGAGGGAGCTGGAGATTGGAGGCAGGAGAGGAGGGAGCTGGAGATTGGAGGCAGGAGAGGAGGGAGCTGGAGATTGGAGGCAGGAGAGGAGGGAGCTGGAGATTGGAGGCAGGAGAGGAGGGAGCTGGAGATTGGAGGCAGGAGAGGAGGGAGCTGGAGATTGGAGGCAGGAGAGGAGGGAGCTGGAGATTGGAGGCAGGAGAGGAGGGAGCTGGAGATTGGAGGCAGGAGAGGAGGGAGCTGGAGATTGGAGGCAGGAGAGGAGGGAGCTGGAGATTGGAGGCAGGAGAGGAGGGAGCTGGAGATTGGAGGCAGGAGAGGAGGGAGCTGGAGATTGGAGGCAGGAGAGGAGGGAGCTGGAGATTGGAGGCAGGAGAAATGGGGTCTGGAGATTGGAGGCAGGAGAGGAGGGAGCCGCAGTTTGGAGGCAGGAGAGGAGGGAGCCGCAGTTTGGAGGCAGGAGAGGAGGGAGCCGCAGTTTGGAGGCAGGAGAGGAGGGAGCCGGAGATTGGAGGCAGGAGAGATGGGGTCTGCAGATTGGAGGCAGGAGTGGAGGGAGCTGGAGATTGGAGGCAGGAGAGATGGGTCTGCAGATTGGAGGCAGGAGAGGAGGGAGCCGCAGATTGGAGGCAGGAGAGGAGGGAGCTAGAGATTGGAGGCAGGAGAGGTGGGAGCCGCAGATTGGAGGCAGGAGAGGAGGGAGCCGCAGATTGGAGGCAGGAGAGGTGGGTGCTGGAGATTGGAGGCAGGAGAGATGGGGTCTGAAGATTGGAGGCAGGAGAGGAGGGAGCGGGAGATTGGAGGCAGGAGAGGAGGGAGTCGGAGATTGGAGCCAGGAGAGGAGGGAGCTGGTGATTGGAGGCAGGAGAGGAGGGAGCCGCAGATTGGAGGCAGGAGAGGTGGGTGCTGGAGATTGGAGGCAGGAGAGATGGGGTCTGAAGATTGGAGGCAGGAGAGGAGGGAGCCGGAGATTGGAGGCAGGAGAGGAGGGAGCCGGAGATTGGAGCCAGGAGAGGAGGGAGCTGGAGATTGGAGGCAGGAGAGGAGGGAGCCGCAGTTTGGAGGCAGGAGAGGAGGGAGCCGGTTATTGGAGGCAGGAGAGGAGGGAGCCGGAGATTGGAGGCAGGAGAGGAGGGAGCCGGAGATTGGAGGCAGGAGAGGAGGGAGCTGGAGATTGGAGGCAGGAGAAATGGGGTCTGGAGATTGGAGGCAGGAGAGGAGGGAGCCGCAGTTTGGAGGCAGGAGAGGAGGGAGCTGGAGATTGGAGGCAGGAGAGATGGGATCTGCAGATTGGAGGCAGGAGTGGAGGGAGCTGCAGATTGGAGGCAGGAGTGGAGGGAGCTGGAGATTGGAGGCAGGAGAGGAGGGAGCCGCAGATTGGAGGCAGGAGAGGAGGGAGCCGCAGATTGGAGGCAGGAGAGGTGGGTGCTGGAGATTGGAGGCAGGAGAGATGGGGTCTGCAGATTGGAGGCAGGAGTGGAGGGAGCTGGAGATTGGAGGCAGGAGAGATGGGTCTGCAGATTGGAGGCAGGAGAGGAGGGAGCCGCAGATTGGAGGCAGGAGAGGAGGGAGCCGCAGTTTGGAGGCAGGAGAGGAGGGAGCCGGAGATTGGAGGCAGGAGAGATGGGGTCTGCAGATTGGAGGCAGGAGTGGAGGGAGCTGGAGATTGGAGGCAGGAGAGATGGGGTCTGGAGATTGGAGGCAGGAGAGGAGGGAGCCGCAGATTGGAGGCAGGAGAGGTGGGTGCTGAAGATTGGAGGCAGGAGAGGAGGGAGCCGGAGATTGGAGGCAGGAGAGGAGGGAGCCGGAGATTGGAGCCAGGAGAGGAGGGAGCCGGTGATTGGAGGCAGGAGAGGAGGGAGCCGGTGATTGGAGGCAGGAGAGGAGGGAGCCAGTTATTGGAGGCAGGAGAGGAGGGAGCTGGAGATTGGAGGCAGGAGAGGAGGGAGCTGGAGATTGGAGGCAGGAGAGGAGGGAGCTGGAGATTGGAGGCAGGAGAAATGGGGTCTGGAGATTGGAGGCAGGAGAGGAGGGAGCCGCAGTTTGGAGGCAGGAGAGGAGGGAGCTGGAGATTGGAGGCAGGAGAGATGGGGTCTGCAGATTGGAGGCAGGAGTGGAGGGAGCTGGAGATTGGAGGCAGGAGAGATGGGTCTGCAGATTGGAGGCAGGAGAGGAGGGAGCCGGAGATTGGAGGCAGGAGAGGAGGGAGCCGCAGATTGGAGGCAGGAGAGGAGGGAGCTGGAGATTGGAGGCAGGAGAGGAGGGAGCTGGAGATTGGAGGCAGGAGAGGAGGGAGCTGGAGATTGGAGGCAGGAGAGGAGGGAGCTGGAGATTGGAGGCAGGAGAGGAGGGAGCTGGAGATTGGAGGCAGGAGAAATGGGGTCTGGAGATTGGAGGCAGGAGAGGAGGGAGCCGCAGTTTGGAGGCAGGAGAGGAGGGAGCTGGAGATTGGAGGCATGAGAGATGGGGTCTGCAGATTGGAGGCAGGAGTGGAGGGAGCTTGAGATTAGAGGCAGGAGAGATGGGGTCTGGAGATTGGAGGCAGGAGAGGAAGGAGCCGGAGATTGGAGGCAGGAGAAGAGGGAGCCGGAGATTGGAGGCAGGAGAGATGGGGTCTGGAGATTGGAGGCAGGAGAGGAGGGAGCCGCAGATTGGAGGCAGGAGAGGAGGGAGCCGCAGATTGGAGGCAGGAGAGGAGGGAGCCGCAGATTGGAGGCAGGAGAGGAGGGAGCCGCAGATTGGAGGCAGGAGAGGAGGGAGCCGCAGATTGGAGGCAGGAGAGGAGGGAGCCGCAGATTGGAGGCAGGAGAGGGAGCGAGCTGGAGATTGGTGGCAGGAGAGGAGGGAGCTGGAGATTGGAGGCAGGAGAAATGGGGTCTGGAGATTGGAGGCAGGAGAGGAGGGAGCCGCAGTTTGGAGGCAGAAGAGGAAGGGGCCGCAGTTTGGAGGCAGGAGAGGAGGGAGCTGGAGATTGGAGGCAGGAGAGATGGGGTCTGCAGATTGGAGGCAGGAGTGGAGGGAGCTGGAGATTGGAGGCAGGAGAGATGGGGTCTGCAGATTGGAGGCAGGAGAGGAGGGAGCCGCAGATTGGAGGCAGGAGAGGAGGGAGCCGGAGATTGGAGGCAGGAGAGGAGGGAGCCGGAGATTGGAGCCAGGAGAGGAGGGAGCTGGTGATTGGAGGGAGCTGGTGATTGGAGGCAGGAGAGGAGGGAGCCGGTGATTGGAGGCAGGAGAGGAGGGAGCTGGAGATTGGAGGCATGAGAGGAGGGAGCTGGAGATTGGTGGCATGAGAGGAGGGAGCTGGAGATTGGAGGCAGGAGAGGAGGGAGCTGGAGATTGGAGGCAGGAGAAATGGGGTCTGGAGATTGGAGGCAGGAGAGGAGGGAGCCGCAGTTTGGAGGCAGGAGAGGAGGGAGCTGGAGATTGGAGGCAGGAGAGATGGGGTCTGCAGATTGGAGGCAGGAGTGGAGGGAGCTGGAGATTGGAGGCAGGAGAGATGGGGTCTGCAGATTGGAGGCAGGAGAGGAGGGAGCCGCAGATTGGAGGCAGGAGATGAGGGAGCTGGTGATTGGAAGCTGGAGAGTTGATATGAAGATAGCAGAAGAGACCATGTACTGGGATTGGAGCTTAATAAAGTTCCTAAAGATTGGTACTAGGTTGTTCCAGAGTCTAATAAAGCTAGGAGCACACTATAAGATTATCTGTTTAATCTGGCTGGTGAGAACAAAAATCTGGTCATATATGGTAGCAAATGACAATCGACCAATTGCTCCCAAACGCCAGAAAACGGACAAAAACGTTCATTCGGACAAATTGGTTAAATCAAATGGATTGTCTGACGTTGTGTTGTCTGACGTTGTGTTGTCTGACGTTGTGTTGTCTGACGTTGTGTTGTTTGACGTTGTGTTGCCTGACGGTGTGTTGTCTGACGGTGTGTTTTTGTCTGTTTTCCAGTGTTGGAAATACATGGTGAATTGTCATTTGCTTCCATACATTACCAGCCAGATTAAACAGATAATCTTATAGTTTGTATCTCTGTCATATTTTCATGGATGTAAATTATATTCGTATCCTGGATCCTACGGTGTGATATGCAATGTTATCGGGTGTTAAGTTGAGGCTATTAGTCCTATGAATCATGGCCTGGAAGCCAGTAATTCTGCCTCTGGGCAAAGCTGAGCTCTCTGCAGAGCACTACGGAGGCTCAGACGTCGGAGGAGATGGCTTTGGGGAGGTTTCCCCTTACCAGCCTTACCCTCCCCCTCTCCTGCCGGTATAATGTACTAGTGATAGTCTGAGAGTTTGTGGCTATTCTCTGCAATAGATTGTATCTGTGTAGCGCAGTGAGACGTGAGCTGTCTTCATATTACATGGTATTTGCATACATGAGACACCCAGAGCTTAAAGCATTAACCCCTGTGTGTGACTCTACACAGCACAAAGAAACGGGCAGGGACTGAGGCGCCCAGGTGTGTTTACCATCCCACGGTCCTGGCACATGTCTGTGTGTGTCTCTGTGTGGGCTGTGTACGGGAAATTTCAATGTTCTGTGTATGGCACCATGGGTGAGAGGAGAGGTGAGGGTGCATTGTAGGAGAACGCCATACAGCGGTGCCCGGTGAGACTGTAACGCGTCCTGTACATATAGTGGCCGCGTTATGTAACCTGTACACTAAAACCTGAAAAACTAGTGGTCTGACACAAATGTGTGTGTACACTACACACACACACAGTCTGTGTATATCATTGTCAAACCAATTATTTATTTAGGATGAGCCCAGCTGCTGACACCTGATGCCATGACTCACGGTTGTCACCTGTCAGCACTTGCAGTGCAATATACAGGACACAGGCTGGGTGTTTGCCGCAGCTGTCAGCCATGTACGCGGTATTGTGTTGCAACAAAGGCTTCTCCTGGGTCTTTTGATATTGAAGATTCCAGTGACGCCTACACGTGAGAATGATGAGAGATTATAAGGGCAACTTTTCTGTTGTTCTCTCTGGGTTTTTTTTGGGAAGGTATAACTCGGGGTAGGGGTGGAATTTAGACTTGGGGTTTGTTTTATTAGGTAGCTATTGTGCCAGGGTAGGTGCTTTTTGGGGTTCAGGTAAATTAGAAAGTTACAGTTTTTAAACTTTTACCTCAAGAATGCGCCATTGAATAGATAGGAAATTTCAACTTTGTTGCGCAGCTTCAGTAGGAGCCTCCAGCAGGTGTATTCACTGTGGCTTCACTTGGGTGCACAAAGATGGCCGTCGTTTGCGGGCTTTAGCGGTGGACCAACCCGGCAATGGAATCGGTCGTAAGCGGGGACACGGCGGCGGTCAAGCGGTCGTCACCGGCGGAGCGGGCTGCAGCGGCATCTGTGCAGGCTGCGGCGGCGGTGATGGTGCAGCCGGCGGGACCTGGCAGTGGTAGCACCGTGTCCCGGCGTCTGTGCGGCCGGTGGTGGCGGGCCTGGATCCCAGAGGATCCAATCCCTGCCAGCCATTCTGCTGAGTACGGCAGCGGCACCCATTTAAAATATGGCGTCTCAGCGCCATTTTTGAAATTCAAAGATGGCCACCGCGAGCCAATCACGGCTCGCTACGTCATCGCCCCGCCCCCTCAGCTAGCTTAAACAAGCCAGCGCAAGGAGACAGCATGGCAGTGCGGCGGCCAGGAGGGAGCAGAGAAGAAGCTCCTGAAGAAAGAAGACGCCGGAAATCCTAGTGGGCGGCGGCCATGCAAAAGAGCTGACACAGGCCGCCGCCCACTAGGTGAAGAGGACAACAGAAGCCCTGGGGAGGTGGCAGCCGTGCAAAAGAGCTAATTGGATGCCACCCCCCAGGCGAAGACGCCAGAAGCCCTGGTGGGTTGGCGCCCGCCAGACGAAGATGCCAGAAGTCCTAGGAAGCGACGGCCAAGAAAAAGAGCTGACACAGGCTGTCGCCCAAAGGCGAAGAGGCCGAAGCCCTGGAGGGTTGGTGCCCGCCAGGTGAAGAGACCAAAGCCCTGGCAGGTTGGCGAACGCCAGGCGAAGAGTCTAAAGCCCTTGGGTGGTGGCGGCCACGCAAAAGGGCTTAAAAGCCGCCGTCCCCTAGGTGAAAACGCAGTAAATTAAATTTTACAATATTAAAGTGTATTGTGTTTATTTTAATATTTTCTTTACAGGTGCCAGTGGGCCCTTATGCCCTGCATGCTGGTACTTGTGGTTCTCCAAGTACCAGCATGTAGGGGGAGACTTACTGCGACCTGTAGTACACCTGCAAAGGACTATACACAATCACCCCGCAATCCACCGCCCAGGGGTGCTGGGGATAGCCCCGGGCTATCAGCCTAGGTCCGGGGTGCCCTGGAGAGGGGACCTCTTTATTGGGGGCGTCCCCAAGGATCTCCGACCTGGGCTGACTAGCAGTCAGGGTTAATGCTTTGCCCGGGGGGCCCAGTGAAAAGGGCTCCTCTGGCTGTGGCATTACCCCCCCCCCCCTGCTAGAAAAAGTCTGGTGCTGGTTCTAGATAATACAGGGGGACCCTACTCATTTTTTCCCACAGCATTTCTATAACCAGGACCGGATCAGAGCCAAGTGCTGGTTGCGCAAAGTACGGGGGACCCCTACGTCGTTTGTCCCCCGTATTTTGGCAACCGGGGCTAGTTCTGACTTGCCGGTGCTAGTTGTGCTAGATACGGGGCACCCCAACGCTTTTTGTCCCCTGTAGTTTCACAACCAGGACAGGCCGTGAAAAGCCCGGGCCTGGTTGTGCGGGTCACCTTTTTTTTTTTTTCTTTAATTCTTTTTTTTTTAAATTTACATTTTTAACATAGATGGATCTCACTGATGCATCAGTGCATCTGTGACTTATTGATTTTATTTTCTCAGGTGCATGCCTAGTACCGGTGAGCCCGCTAATGCCCCTGTGCACTGCCCCTCTGCTGCCACTGCTCTTCAACCCCGCTGGGGGTTACGGGCCATGCTGGGCATTACAGGCCTGCTGGTACCTGTAGTTCCACAGCAAAAGCAATATTAAGAAACCACAGAACACACACACCGTTGAAAAGTAAAAATTTTATTAAAACATACATGCACACACATATGTAGTCACACATGCACACATTATCTCACATACTCTCCCTGTAGCCATTTTGTCCTCTTCTCCAGTAGATAATCCAATGGAGTATCTGTAATAAAAAATCCATACTCTCCTCCTCCTATGCGTGGATCTGTCCTCTTCAGACAATCCAGGGTCCAGACGGAGCGCACAATTCTGTGAATTAGCAGCTCCACCATTTTGCGAGTGACAGCAATCTCACTCTGAGAGTACTGAATCTGCAGTTAACCACATGGTGTCATGGCATACGATATCTGTATTACACAAGGAACACGTCCATTAAGGCGTCAACCTTAATGATCGTAATTTCATTGCTTTTCGGAGTTTGAGTGGCAGAAATTCAATAGGTTTTGTGCATTTTCAGATCAAGTCTAAGAAGCCTTAATGAGACATGTGAAACCGTAAGGTTTTTTGTCTATGGAATATATATATATCACTGAGTGTCCAAATTATTATGACCCCACCGGGTTAGTACTTTATTTGGCCACCTTTTGCCCTTAATACGGCTTGAATGATACTAGGCATGGCTTCTACTAACTCTCTGTATGTTATGAGGGGAGTATTAGCCGAAATTTGATGATCTGCATCTCCTGTTACGTTGCCTACGGCAGCCTGATGAGTCCATTTCTAGTCATTTACTGTCCAATTTCTGTGTTCCTGAGCAGACTGGGAGGCGTTTCACCCTGTCTGCAGCAGATGGCAATGGTGTGCGGATGGGCCCTCTGCTCCGCTTCTGTAGACCATAGTAGCTACATTGCATAACATCTCCTTATCTATTTATAGATCTATCTATTGCCATGGCCAAAAGTTTTGAGAATGACACAAGTATTGGTTTTCACAAAGTTTGCTGCTTCAGTGTTTTTAGACCTTTTTGTCAGATGTTACTATGGTATACTGAAGTAACATTACAAGCATTTCATAAGTGTCAGGCTTTTATTGACAATTACATTAAGTTTATGCAAAGAGTCAATATTTGCAGTGTTGACCCGTCTTTTTCAAGACATCTGCAATTCGCCCTGGCATGCTGTCAATCAACTTCTGGGCCACATACTGACTGATGGCCGCCCATTCTTGTCTAATCAGTGCTTGGAGTTTGTCAGAATTTGTGGGTTTTTGTTTGTCCACCCGCCTCTTGAGGATTGACCACAAGTTCTCAATGGGATTAAGGTCTGGGGAGTTTCTTGGCCATGGACCTAAAATTTCAATGTTTTGTTCCCCGGCCCACTTAGTTATCACTTTTGCCTTATGGCAAGGTGCTCCATCATGCTGGAAAAGGCATTGTTCCTCACCAAACTGTTCTTGGATGGTTGGGAGAAGTTGCTCTTGGAGGATGTTTTGGTACCATTCTTTATTTATGGCTGTGTTCTTAGGAAAAATTGTGAGGGAATTTACTCTCTTGGCTGAGAAGCAGCCCCACACATGAATGGTCTCAGGATTAGCCCACAGGTCAGGCCTTCCCAAGGCTGTCAGCTTCTAGAAAGGCTGTCAAAACCAAGAAACAGGCCTGCAGTACAAGACGTCCTGCTTAAAAGTTCAAGGATAAACCCTCAGCCTAACGGGACGTGCCTCCCTCTGCCGGATCCCAGGGTAGGAGGCCGACTTCTTCAGTTCACCCAGTGTTGGTGTCAGACCACTGCAGACACCTGGGTAAGAGAAGTGGTCTCTCATGGGTACGCCCTCTCCTTCCGAAGAAGACCGTCCCATCAGTTTTTCTGCACAGGCCTTCAGTCAGACAAAGACAAGGCCTTACAAATCCAGAAAGCCGTACAATCCTTGCTTCAAGCAGGAGTCATAGTACCTGTTCCATTGCCCCAGAGGGGAATAGGTGGTTATTCCAACCTCTTTTTGGTTCAAAAACCGAACGGATCCCTTTTGCCTATCCTCAATCTCAAGTCCCTGAACAAATTCCTCAGGGTACCTCGGTTCAGGATGGAAACCCTGGGTGTGGTATAAGAGATAGACGAAAATTAGTTAGACAATGTCTAGATCTACCCCAGTTGTTAGACAGTCAATAGATCGACAGTTACAAAAGGTCGACAGGTACAAATGGTCGACGTGGAAAAGGTCGACACGAAAATGGTCGAAACATTTTTTTTTTGGCGTAAATACCATTTGGCCCCTTGCGGGCTCGCTTCGCTCGCCCCGCTGCGGGCACGGTGGCTCGCTTTGCTCGCCACATGGATTTATTCCCCCTCCATGCCCACTTGGATGGTAGGGAATGACGTTGGACACTGGCTCATCTTAAGTGCCTAGCCCTAAACCTAAAAAAAAAAATGTAGATAATTTTTGTGTCGACCATTTTCATGTCGACCTTTTGACCCTGTCGACCTTCTTACATGTTGACCTTTAGTGTGTCGACCTTTTGTACCTGTCGATCTATTGACTGTCTAACAACTGGGGTTGATCTAGACATTGTCTAACTAATTACTGTCTATCTACAGTCCTGCACCCTACGCTTACTTATACTGGCTATGGAACCTGGGGATTTTATGGTGTCACTGGATTTTCAGGATGCTTATTCCAATTACTTCGGCTCTTTAGCATTTTCTCAAGTTTGCTGTTCTGCAACAACGTTTCCGGATTCGGACTCTACTGTTTGGCCTCTCTACTGCACCTCGGGTGTTTACCAAATTTATGGTGGTAATGGCAGCACATCTGCGGCGGCAGGGGGTCCGCCTGTTACCCTACCTGGATGACCTTTTACTGTTGGCAGGGTCTCCAGAGGTAATACAACACCATCTACAGCTGACAATATCTGTGCTTCAGGCACACGGGTGGTTGATCAATTGGAGGAAGTCCTCCTTGACTCCATCCCAGAGGATGCTCCATCTGGGAGCTCTGTTGGATTCCCAACAGCAGATAATTTTTCTGACTGCAGAAAAGATCTGCACTTTGCAGATGCGAGTACGCAGATGCCTCCACAGTTGCCGAGTGTCTGTCCACTCAGCAATGCAAGTACTGGGGTCCATGGTATCGACATTCGACATGGTGGAATATGTCCAGTTTCATTCCAGGCCTCTGCAGAAATTGATCCTCTCCAGGTGGAACGGATTACCCCATCAGATAAAAGCACAAACGATGGTGCTCTCTCCAGAGGTGCGTCCGTCCCTTGCCTGTTGGCTGCAGACGTGTTACCTCACCAGACGGCGCCCCTTTTGGATCCCAGACTGGGTCCTCCTGACGATGGACGCCAGTCTCCGGCATTTGGGTGCAGTGACAGGTCCACACCCGTTTCAGGGGAGGTGGACAGCAGAGGAGTCTTCGGCGGTCTTCAGGGCCCTGCAACAAGCCATGCAGCAATGACAGAGGTGTCACGCATTCTGACATGGGTGGAAGGTCATCTCCCAGCCATATCGGCAGTGTTTATTCCAGGAGTTCTCAAATGGGAAGCGGACTTTCTCAGTCGTTCATCCCGGGGAATGGTCTCTACACCAAGAAGTGTTTCAGCGCCTAGTGGACAAGTGGGGCCCCCCGACACAATCACAAACTGCCAGTGTACCGGTCCAGGACAAGAGGCGCCAAGGCTGTCTTGGTAGTCACTCTGTCAGTCAAGTGGACCTTCCAGTTTGCATACCTCTTTCTTCCAATCTCTCTTCTTCATCGAGTACTTCGGGAGTTCAAACAGGAAGGGGGCACTGTCCTGCTGGTGGCTCCAGCGTGGCCCAGACGTCACTGGTACTCAGATCTTCAGAGTCTCTATTGACACTCCGTTGCTGTTGCCTCAACGTCCGGACCTGTTGTCTCAAGGTCCTTGTCTTAAGACATCCATACGAAGGTCCAAGGGTTTTTCTGACTCTGTGGTTAACACCATGCTCAGAGCTCGTAAACCAGCCTCTGCCAGGATTTACCACAGGATGTGGCACACCTGCTTTCAATGGTGTTATGATCCCCAATTGTTTCGGATATCCAGAGTTTTGGCTTTCCTGCAGGTGGGTTTGAATCTTGGTCTCCGCCTTGCCTCACTGAAGGTGCATGTATCTGCTCTTTCAGTGTGGTTCCAGTGAAGGATTGCTCCTCTTCCTGATATCCGCACTTTCCTACAGAGTGTCCTTCGCATTGTCTCCCTTTGTCCCTCCTGTGGTGCCTTGGGATTTGGCTGTTGTCATTTGGGCCCTCCATTTGAACCCCTGGACTCAGTTTATCTCAAATGGCTTACAGCTAAGACTGTTTTTCTTCTGGCTATTGCTTCCGCCAGAAGGGTGTCAGACTTGGGAGCTCTCTCTTGCCATTCCCCATTTCTAGTTTTGCACCAGGACAGGGCGGTGCTTCAGACTCGCCCTGGGTTCCTTCCTAAGGTGGCTTCTAGTTTCCACATTAATGAGGAAATTATTGTACCGGTCTTTAATTCTCCAGACCTCTCGGCAGGTGAGGCCTCATTGGATGTGGTACGTGCCCTCAGGCTTTATGTGGACCGTACCAGTTCCCTTCGGAAGTCAGACTCCTTGTTTATGGATTCCACAAGAAGGGATGGCCAGCCAATAAACAAACTTTGGCTAGATGGCTTCGCTTGTCGATCTCTGAGGCTTACACTCATGAGGGCCTTCCAGTGCCACCCTCTGTTACTGCTCATTCTACTGGGTCCGTGGGTCCTTTGGGCAGCTCGCCGTGGCACCTCGGCTGTTCAGCTTTGTAAGCCGGCCTCGAGGTATTATGCATTTGATACCTTTGCCTCTCAGGATGCTTCCTTTGGGCGGTGGCTTCTCCTCTCTGCACAGGAGCGTCCCCACCCTTAAAGGTACTGCTTTGGGACATCCCCAAGGTCTCCCTGTGGAGCCTATGGACCCTGAAGTAGAAAATGAGAGATATGGTAAGAACTTACCTTTGTTATCTATCTTTCTATGAAGTCCACAGGGTACCCACCCTGACGCACCTGTGCTTCAGATGGGCTTCGCTCTGGTCACCGGTTTTCTGTCTCCTTCCTTGTGAGAATGTGTTTCTTGAGTGTTCCAGACTTTATTCTCTCTATTTTATCCTCCTCCGGCCTTTGGCTTGCTTTGAAAATGAGGTGCCTCTGGCCCAGGGGCGGGGTATAGGAGGGAGACCCAGTGCATCCTGGGTGAAAAATTTCTCCCTGTGGACCCTATGGACTTCGTAGAAAGAGAGAACAAAGGTAAGTTCTTACCATATATCTCATTATCAATCAATCTATCACATATCTATCTATTTATTGTGTGTGTATATATATGTACGTAAGCAGGGGACATTCTAGGTAGACAAAGGACTCATGAGAGTGCTTACAATCTAATGGGACAGGGTGACACAGTTGGGAGAAGAGGAGCTACAGGAGAGGAGTATGGAATATAATCCCTGTGTGTGTAATAATCCCTGCAGGTGGGTGAGGGGGATGTGAGCGTTGGCAGGATTCCGTTGATTTGTGATATACCGTATAATCTTCTCTCTCTTTCTAGAACCAGTTTTTCATCAGCTCCACAGATGGACGAACCGTGCAGAACACTATTGCAGAAGCGATTGTGCAGCGTGTCTCCCGAGCACACAAGTAAGGGGGGGAAGGGGGGGGGGGGGGGCGATACTGGGTACACTGCAGGCTGGGCATGCACCTGGGTTGTGGTTGGGATTAGTACGGTGCCCAGTATTGGGTAGTGTGTCGGGGTATAAAGGAATATCAAAGGGAACGGCACCTGTGAATATTGCTAAAAGTAACGTTGTGCAATAATTAAAGACTATAACTGTATAATTATGGGGTCTATTTACTGAGCAGTGTTAGGAGACAGAGTGAAAAGTGATAAGGTGCCAGCCAATCAGCTCCCAACTGTCATTTTTCAAACACAGCCTGTGAGATGGCAGCTAGGAGCTGATTGGCTGGCACCTTATCACTTTCTTATCACTTTTCACTCTGTCTCCTAACACTGCTTAGTAGACCCCTAAATCTCTAGTGCTGCAGTATATAGTGCTGGAGGTATTTTGGTTCTTGTTATATAAATAGTTTTCCTCCTCTAGTTTTCTATTTATGTGTTTTAGTGTGTGTGTGTTAGTTTTAGTGTGTGTGTTTAATAGATAACCCTTAATAGGGGTCTATGGGGCAGATGTATGAAGCTCTGGAAAGTGATGGAGTGACAAATGACCAGCCACTCAGCTCCTAAAGCTGGGTACACACTGACAGATACATTGGCCAATCAATTGATCGCCCAATATATCTGCTGTACTGATATATGCTGGACTTTTGGACTATGCTTTATAACACTAATGCATTCCAGACCGTAGTCACTAATCCTTTTTAAAAGCGAGCTTCATTGGTTTATTGTCCCAAAGGGACCAAAATAGGTGATTGTCCTCCTTTTTTTTATATCAGTTTTTTTTGTTTTTGTTTTAATCTATTTTTTGATACTGTGGATCCACATTAATTTTGTTATGTAAATGTTTTACATTATATATGTGTCCCTTCCTATTTGATTAAAATATTGATTAAGCAGCGCTACCTCGGTAGAAGGATTTCTTTATTTCTAAATTTGTATATTTGTGTATTGATGGACAGATATGTCTGCAGACCTATCTGTCCATCGGCAAGTGTGTCCGCCCGTACACACACAGCGGCAGCCACGGGGAGGGGGGCAGAACCCGCCCACCGGCCGCCAGGTCCCGGCCGCCGGAAACCGGGGGCACAAGCAGATGATGGCCGTTCAGTGTGTATGAACGACCACCATCTGCAGATATATCGGTCAGGTGTGTACCCACCATAACTGCCATGTTACAGGCTGTGTTTGAAAAATGACAGTTGGGAGCTGATTGGTTGGTACTTTATCACTCTCCACTTTATCACTTCCCAGAGCTTCATACAGCTGCCCTGTGTACTTGGAGAGCGTATAAAGTAGCAACTAATCAACTCCTAACTTGTTTTTTTAAACACACCCTGTAACAATGGCAGTTAGGTGCTGATTGGTTGGTACTTTATCTCTTTCCAAGACTTAAAGCCGTATTCAATTGCAGACGTCATTTCGCCAGTTGAAGACTTTCCGCCCAAATCAATTGCAATGACTTTTCTCCTAAGCGGAAAGTCAATGTATTCAGATAGGCGAAAAAAAATCGCCTCTGAATGGAGGTGGAGAAAAGTGCAGTTTTGGGGTGCAAAGTTGCGGGAACCCCCGTGCAGTGTTGGGACAGTCCCCCAAAGGTAAACTGCGTCATAAAAAGTTATAAAAAACCTTTCGAACACCCCAAAAAAGTGCTGTCGTTTTGGGGGCGAAAAAGTGCAAAGTTGGGGGACAAACTAAAAAAACTAGCGAAATTAACTCCAGGGGGTCCCCATGTATGCACCAGGTGTTAATTTCTTTGCAGCTGGATTTGCCATGATTTTTAAAACTTCACTTTAGCAACTTTTAAATATGCTAGCCCCCATTTTCAGGTACCCCAAATTTGCTGGGACTAGTTTTTTTGATGGAAAAATATTGCTAAATGCTATTCCCCACCCCATATGCAAATACGCTAATTAGCACCTATTGAGACCATTTAAGTACCCCAAATACCTTCAGCAGGGCTATTCGGGGGTATCCATACTGATCCCCCATGCCATCTTTTCGGGGGTGTCAGGCTGATTTCCCCAAAAGTGACAGCACTTTTCGCCTGTTTGAGTTTCGCCGGGTCCCATTTTCGCGTCCCTTGGAATGGAATAGGGAAAAAAGCGGCCGCGCACGCGATACTCTTCCCGGACCCAAAACCAGCGATGTAGGCGGAAAGTGCACCAGGCGAAAAGTCTGTGATTTTTTTTCCCGGCAGTTAAATATGCCCCTTAGAGCGGTATCCAATTTGTTCGGCTGCTAATTGATCCCCGCGATTCCCGTTTTTTTTGCCGACTGTCCGTGATTTTCACCAATATTTTTTTTCACCCTGTCCTATTATTTTGGTCGAAATAATAGGATATTTCTCCCGAAAACACATAGGTCCACGATCTTATCGCGGCTACTATATGTTTTCGCCTTTTTTTTTTTTAGGGTGAAAAAACGGCACTTATCATGGATTATTTAAGTGCCGGCGTCGGGCCAACTTCACGACTAATTGGATAGCCCCGGGCAAGGTAATTAGCTGCGGTAATTTACCGTGGCTATATGGGGTTTGGTACAATTTTTTTCCCCACTAGCCAGCTCTTTGTAATTGAATCCTGCTGTTTCCTATGACTCTTAACTTTACTGATCGCGTATTTTTAGATGTTTCATTACAAAATGTATCATTTCATTTTAGGATTATTTGGGCGCTATCCGGGAGCTGGCAGACCAGTGCTGGTCTTTGTAGTGCCTGGGTCTGTGTGTTGGGGTGCGGTATGTCACACTGGCGTTATACACTGACGATCTATCTGTTTTTGCAGGGAGGGCGCAAATTTCCGGGTCTTCATTGTGATCCCTCTGCTGCCTGGATTCGAGGGGAATATTGAATTGGGGGGAGGAAACTCCATCCAGGCCATATTGCACTACACTTACAGGTAACCCCACGTTCCAGACTGTGTGTCTCTCTTTTCCTCTTTTCTTTTTCTTTCTCTCTTTTTCTCTTTCTCTCTCTTTCTCTTTCTCTTTCTCTTCTCTCTCTCTCTCTCTCTCTCTCTCTCTTTCTCTCTTTCTCTCTCTCTCTCTCTCTCTCTCTTTTTCTCTCGCTCTCTCTCTTTTTCTCTCGCTCTCTCTCTTTTTCTCTCGCTCTCTTTTTCTCTCTCTCGCTCTCTTTTTCTCTCTCTCTTTTTCTCTCACTCGATCTCTCTCTCTCTCTCTCGAATGGGAGCATAAGGGAAGCGGTTGTGAAGGGAAGAAAAGAAAAGATCAAACAACAGATAAATAACATGCAGATACTTACATTGTAATGCAACAATGGGGAGAGCGAGTAGTATGATATGTAGCAATGTATAAAGTATGACCAGATATACACAGCCCATATCATTGAGATGATGGAAGGGAGGGGAAGAGGAAATATACGAGGGAAGTTCTGTAGATTAGTCTCGGTGAGTCTGTGGGGCTCCATAATGATCAGCCCATGGGGACCGTATGTTAACAGATTTATGTGAGGAAGGTGTACCGGAGATATATTCCATGCGATAAACTTGCCAGACTCTCCACTGATAATAAACAACAGTAAGCTGGGGGTGGGGGTTCCAATACTGGGCAGTATGTAAAATGCATGTAATGAGTTTCCGGATAGGTTTGAGTGTGCCCAGAATGTCACGGAATCAATAGGAGAGGTTCAATCAGGTGGTGTACATTGGCCCTGAAGAAACAGGATTACCACCCATGGGACTGAGTACCCGCGGACCAACAGGCCCACCAGCAGAGCGGGAGCAAGGTGCCATTCATAGTACACTGTTAGGGCATTCTCGTGGATTTTAATGCAAATCGAGCACTCGGAAACCACATTTTAACCCATTGCTCAGGGTCAGTGGTGTCGCCCATGTCCTGCTGCCACTTAAGTTCACGAGGCTTTGAGTGGGTGGTTGTAAGACCTAAGTAAATGCGGTTGTAAAACCTAGGTAAATGCTGGAGGGTTTAAATTAGACCTATTTTTTAGTAGAGTTTTTCTTCTTTTTGCATGCAAAGGAGACTTCCAACGAGAAGTTCTAAATAGGCCATAAATTGTGTCTTTTATGTCTGCGTCCTGCTTATAACATTGGTATTAAGTCGCCATTATTGCTGTCTGTGCTTGTACACCGCTGGTAAAATTTCCACCGGCGACCATAGGTTTTATATTCCTACGGTTAGGACCATTGACTCTGCTTTTTGCTTTCTCCATTTTGAAAACGACCTGTAGTTAATTCTTTGAAAGACGTGTTTTCTAAAAGACTATTTTAATGGGTTCGGTGTGTAACTCTAATCCCACTTCTCTTACAGTTCGATTTGTCGCGGGGACAATTCTATCATCTCTCGTCTGAAGGAGGAAAGTAAGTGTGGTTATGGGGGTTACATTACACCCTGTGGGTGGTGGAGATATTGGGTGACGAGGATCCAGCATTCAGCCAATCGGTGCACACACAAATAATGACACCGCTGAGACATGATGCAAAAAACGCCTTTTGTCCCAGGTCCTTGTGCACCGATTAGCTGAAGTTTTTAGGCCAGAAAATGGTCTCATTGTCTGATGGGTGACCTTTGGGAAGAAGATGGAGATGGTTCAGTGTTATCTCTGCCCAGTCCATTGTGTTTCCAACTGTTATCTATTTATTTTTGTAGTGGGCGACAACTGGCGTCGACACCTCTCGGTGTGTGGTCTGCGAACGTACGGAGACATGCCAGATGGGTCTCTAGTCACGGAGCTCGTTTACATACACAGCAAGCTGCTAATTGTGGATGACAGAATTGTTATAATTGGTATGTTCTGTGGGAAGCTTTGATATGTGCGATACATGGACCTCTAAGATTGGCCACATTTTGTTTGTATGCCGTTGTGCAATGCAGTGTGAGTGTGACCAGCTCCATTTTGTTTGCTAATGAAGGTTCGGCTAACATCAATGACCGGAGCATGCTGGGAAAGCGGGACAGCGAGCTGGCTGTTATGGTGGAAGATACAGAATTTGTACTGTCTGTGATGGATGAGAAGCCGTACCAGGCCGGAAAGTTCTCACTCAGCCTCCGCATGGACTGCTTCAAGTGAGATATTACCTCCATGTTCCCTCATACTACAATATCACCCATATTCTACTTTTCCACCACTACACCATCCTCCTCCACCACAGACTACTACATCACCATCTCCCGTACCATCCTCCTCCACCACAGACTACTACATCACCATCTCCCGTACCATCCTTCTCCACCACACACTACTACTACATCACCATCTCCCATACCATCCTCCTCCACCACACACTGCATCCATCTCCCATACCTTCCTCCTCTAACTACAAACTACTACATCATTACCATCTCCCATACCATCCTTCTCCACCACACACTACTACATCATCACCATCTCTCATACCATCCTCCTCCACCACACACTACTACTGCATCACCATCTCCCATACCATCCTCCTCCACCACATACTACATCATCATCTCCCATACCATCCTCCTCCACCACACACTCCTACATCTTCACCATCTCCCGTATCATCCTTCTCCACCCCACACCACTACATCATCACCATCTCCCATACCATCCTCCTCCACCACACACTACAACATCATCATCTCCCATACCATCCGCCTCCACCACACACTACTACATCACCATCTCCCATACCATCCTCCTCCACCACACACTACAACATCATCATCTCCCATACCATCCTCCTCCACCACACACTACAACATCATCATCTCCCATACCATCCTCCTCCACCACACACTACAACATCATCATCTCCCATACCATCCTCCTCCACCACATACTACTACATCTTCACCATCTCCCGTATCATCCTTCTCCACCCCACACCACTACATCATCACCATCTCCCATACCATCCTCCTCCACCACACACTACAACATCATCATCTCCCATACCATCCGCCTCCACCACACACTACAACATCATCATCTCCCATACCATCCTCCTCCACCACACACTACAACATCATCATCTCCCATACCATCCTCCTCCACCACACACTACAACATCATCATCTCCCATACCATCCTCCTCCACCACACACTACAACATCATCATCTCCCATACCATCCTCCTCCACCACACACTACTACATCACCATCTCCCGTACCATCCTCCTCCACCACATACTACATCACCATCCCCCCATACCATCCTCCTCCACCACACACTACACCCATCTCCCATACCATCCTCCTCCACCACACACTACATCACCATCCTCCTCCACCACACACATCACCATCCCCCATACCATCCTCCTCCACCACATACTACATCCATCTCCCATACCATCCTCCTCCACCACACACTACATCATCACCATCTCCTATACCATCCTCCTCCACTACACACTACATCATCATCTCCCATACCATCCTCCTCCACCACACACTACATCCATCTCCCATACCATCCTCCTCCACCACACACTACATCCATCTCCCATACCATCCTCCTCCACCACACACTACAACATCATCATCTCCCATACCATCCTCCTCCACCACACACTACAACATCATCATCTCCCATACCATCCTCCTCCACCACACACTACTACATCATCATCTCCCATACCATCCTCCTCCACCACACACTACTACATCACCATCTGCCGTACCATCCTCCTCCACCACATACTACTACATCACCATCTCCCATACCGTCCTCCTCCACCACACACTACTACATCATCATCTCCCATACCATCCTCCTCCACCACACACTACATCCATCTCCCATACCATCCTCCTCCACCGCACACTACATCACCATCCTCCTCCACACACTACATCACCATCCTCCTCCACCACACACATCACCATCCCCCATACCATCCTCCTCCACCACATACTACATCCATCTCCCGTACCATCCTCCTCCACCACACACTACATCATCACCATCTCCTATACCATCCTCCTCCACTACACACTACATCACCATCTCCCATACCATCCTCCTCCACCACACACTACATCCATCTCCTATACCATCCTCCTCCACCACACACTACATCCATCTCCCATACCATCCTCCTCCACCACACACTACAACATCATCATCTCCCATACCATCCTCCTCCACCACACACTACTACATCACCATCTGCCGTACCATCCTCCTCCACCACATACTACTACATCACCATCTCCCATACCGTCCTCCTCCACCACACACTACATCACCATCCCCCCATACCATCCTCCTCCACCTCACACTACATCCATCTCCCATACCGTCCTCCTCCACCACACACTACATCACCATCCTCCTCCACACACTACATCACCATCCTCCTCCACCACACACATCACCATCCCCCATACCATCCTCCTCCACCACATACTACATCCATCTCCCGTACCATCCTCCTCCACCACACACTACATCATCACCATCTCCTATACCATCCTCCTCCACTACACACTACAACATCATCATCTCCCATACCATCCTCCTCCACCACACACTACTACATCACCATCTGCCGTACCATCCTCCTCCACCACACACTACTACATCACCATCTGCCGTACCATCCTCCTCCACCACACACTACATCCATCTCCCATACCATCCTCCTCCACCACACACTACATCCATCTCCCATACCATCCTCCTCCACCACACACTACTACATCACCATCTCCCATACCATCCTCCTCCACCACACACTACATCACCATCCCCCCATACCATCCTCCTCCACCACACACTACTACATCACCATCTGCCGTACCATCCTCCTCCACCACATACTACTACATCACCATCTCCCATACCGTCCTTCTCCACCACACACTACATCATCATCTCCCATACCATCCTCCTCCACCACACACTACTACATCACCATCTCCCATACCATCCTTCTCCACCACACACTACTACATCTTGTACTAACCCTTTCCCTATGTTTCACTATTTGACCCGCTCTCTCGTTACAGCACAGTTCTGGGTGCTCTCACCTCTCCGTGTCTCGATGTCTCCGATCCAGTTTCTGATCAGTTCTTTAATGAAGTTTGGAATCAGACGGCTCTAAACAATGCAGCTCTGTATGATCAGGTATCAGTGTTTTATCCATTCATTTGATCCAGGGGGTCACGAGAGCCTTGTGCTTTTTTCCAGGGCTCTGCACAGGCCACTCACATCATAGCGCAGCAGGGCCAGCCGTGTAATGCAGTGCAGTACTTTATCGCCACCTTCCCCGGACACCAGAGCAGGGTAAAAGCTGCCGGCATGGGTGGGACTGGATGAGACGTGTGATCAGTGACACCCCACAGACTGGCCCTTGCTGTGCTGTCAGAGTCAGGACAGTTGTCGGACTGTGTCCCTCCCCCCCTATTTCTTATTGCATCTTTCACTACAGGTTCTGTTTGGTTGGATCTTGCAATGTTTGGGGCCTATTTGGTACTAGTCACCTCCTGGAAAGCTGGTCAACAAGCGAGCACACACTCCCTCCCCTGACAATTACTCCTAAGCCCCTACATTTAATAAACTGTCCTCCTTTCCCCAAACTAGCCACTAAGTCATTTACATTTAATAAATCGGCCTATTTTCCCCCAGCTAGCCCCATGATTCAATGACTAGCCCCCTCATTTACGTCTCCTGCATTGCATTAAGCTGGGTACACACCTGCCGTATTTCAGCGCAATATATTGTTACATACTTAATTTAAGTACACCGCATCGTCCCTGCAGCACATCTGATGGGACCGTGCAGCCACACACTAAACGATGAATTGTGTGTACACACTACATGATGGCCGTGCAGGGTGGGCACAGGTACCGTGATTGAGCGACAAATCGTGCAGTGTGTACCCAGCTGTAGCCCCTACTATATAATAATGCCCCCACCAATCTCACACTATATTAATACCCACCACATTTAGGGCCGTATTCAATTAGAAGCGAAAAGTCAGTTTCCGCGATACTTTATCGCCGATGTCATTTTCGACGGTTTCAACTTCAATTCCAAATACTTTTCGCCTAGGCGGAAAGTCAATACAATGGAGCCTGCGAAAATGTTTCGCCTATGAATAGCCGGCAGGAAAAAAGTGCAAAATTGGGGTTTTGGGGTGCAAACGTGGGGAAACCACCCAGCACCCTTTGGACAGCTCCCAAAAGGTAAGCTGTAAAAACAAAATTTCAAAAATAATTAAGAACACCCCAAAAAAGTACTTTAATTTTGGGGCCGAAAAAAACAAAACAAAAGGTGGGGTACAAAGTTCAAAACTAGAGAAATTGACTCCAGGGGGTCCCCAAGTTTGCCCCAGATGTTTTTATGATTGCAGGTGGTTGCGTCAGGTGGATTTTTCACGTTTTTTTACAACGTCACATTAGCAACTTAAAACTATGCTTGTACCCATTTTCATGTACCCCAAATTTGATGGGACCAGTTATTTTCTCTAAAAAAAAAAAAAACACCCTCCAAAATACTATTCTTGACCACTTTTTAAAACACGCAAAATGGCACCTATTGAGAACATTTAAAGTGGACAAATACCTTCCTCAGGGCTATTCTGGGGTACCGATAGTGATCCCCCATGTCAGAGCATCTTTAGGGGGGTGTCAGGCTGATTTCCCCAAAACTGACAGAACTTTTCGCCGATTTCAATTTCGCCGGGTCCCGTTTTCGCTGTTTTGGAATTGAATACGGGGATAAGTGGGGATAAGCACGATACTTTTTCGCACCCAAAACCAGCGATGATGGCGAAAAGTCCGGCAACTGACTTTTCGCTACTAATTGAATACGGCCCTTAATAGAGACCTCATATTAACTTACTCTCGTCTCTCCTGTAAATGCATTACATTAATACCCCCACGTTCCACTGATTGTCCTCACACTACAGAAATAGTCCCCATCAGCAGTAACATTACACTAATACCCTACGTTACATTAGCCATATTACATAAACTTTATAGCCCCCCTCCACTATATGACCGTAATAGCCAACCACCGCAATTATTATTTTATTAATTATGATCACTGTACAGCCCTGTAGACAGTTTGTGGCGCCGCGTAAATAAGAACATAATGACATAAATGTTCCATAATTACATTGGATAACCGTAAACCCAATAATAGGACAGTGTAGGGGAAAGAGGTCTAGAGGGTACGATAGAGACGCCCTACGGGCGAGATGTATTATTGATGGCGTTTGTAATCTGATCATTATCGCACACCATTGCCTACTTAGCCGCTGTTATCTCTACCGGAATCCTTCATGGGAAAACTTGCCGGGACAGCTCTGCGCTGCCCAGCTGTCCCTGCCACGTCATCACTTCTGGGGTTATGACACCGCTGATGGAATGCGCTGTGTGGCCGTCGGGCTTCGCACGTGCGGTAGTGACCAATCTCCGAGAGGGATCCTTTGTATTGCGGGAGAGCCAGGGGTAGAGGGGCTGCCGGCTGTTGATGAGGGTGGATATTAGAAGTCGGTGTGTTTGGCGAGAGGGCAGCGTAGTAGGAGGAGCAGATGCAGTCAGTGTATTGCGGGATAATCTCCCTGTGCATGACGCGTTTGATTATATTGTAAAAGCAGGTGACCGCACAATATAGTCTCAATTTTTCCCACCGACCCCTCCCTAATTTTGTCATGTTCTTTTCTCCCCTTCCCTCAAGGTGTTCCGCTGCCTTCCCACCAATGCCGTGCCGAATCACCGCGTGCGCCAGGTGTATACAGCCGTATCCCATTTGGCCAGCACCGACCCCAGCCTCTCCAGAGATATGCTAGCCAGGGTCAGGGGCCACCTGGTTGAGTTCCCATTGCACTTCCTCTCTGAGGAGTGGCTGCTACCGCCTCTGAGTTCTAAGGAAGGCGTTATACCCACAGAGGTCTGGACGTGACCCAAGAAAAAGACTAAACGCCAGCTCATCCGGGCGTCTCCGATCACCAGAATAAAGTGGGCATAGGACGTCTTCCAGAACGGTCAGCTGCTGCCCGTCCCCCACAGCCAGCATTCCATGGGAAAATCGTGTCACTCACCGTGTGTCCTGCGCAAATCACGCACACTATAATGTCGGATCCCAGTTCTATATACACACACACTGTATGCTGTGCTAATTACACACACACACTAACCTTATGTAATAGCCACTTTATACCTTTATTGTATCCTATACTAATACCACCTATAAATATACACTCTCCTGTCCTAACCCCAGGTCTGTAGACACGTACGCACATGCACTGTCCTGTCTGACCCCAGGTGTACTGTACAAACACACACATACACGGTATACTGTACTAATCCAGCTCCATATACACACACGTCCATATAGACACAATCCACATCCTTAGCATGTTCAAGTCCAGACAATGATGGTCTCAGATCCACCCCCACCCCCCTCTCTCTCTCACTTCCCGTTATGCTTGTGATATGCACACGGGGTATCGGGCACAGCTGTACATATAAAGTTGCCCTCTACCGCCAATCCTTTACCGCAGCTGGAGAACGGGGGCCGGGAGGTTACGGAGGGTGAGAGAGGAAAAAGCTATTTCTTTTTTCAGTGGAGGAAGAAAACACCTCCCAGAGAGTATAACCACCCAGCCGCCCCCGGGATCTCGCTGTTCCCACTAATCGCAGTGTTTACAGAGCCGCTTTTGTTTTGTTTTTTTTACAGTCAAAATGGTAAAAACCTCATATTACACTATAACGAGCTCACAATGCAATAAACACTTGTAGCTTCCATTATATTTGTCTTCCAGAGATCTGCATGTCGTGTTCTCACCTTTACACACTAATAATGACTGATTTACGTTATGGGAATGACTGGAGCTTGTGATGCCAATAAAGATTATATCTATTTTATCTCTTGTATGTAACGTGGTGTTGTCGTCAGCCTCTGTACCGGAGGACCTGACACTTCAACCTGCAGAGGAGGCTTTATGCGCTGGCCAGGGCCGGATTAGCGCCACATGGGGTTGAGTATGATCAAGGGCCTATTGTGAAAATTGGAGGAGCTGTGATCAGTGCTGTGTGGGTGTGGCCAGTGCTGTGTGGGGGTGGCCAGTGCTGTGTGGGGGTGGCTAGTGCGATATAGGTGTCTACACCCCCTACACAAAATTGCTTCATTTTGTGAGGAAAATAGAGGTTACAGTTTTAATAGTTATGGTTTACGGCCGTCCATGTGGGCGGCTGGTCACTATGATGCTGTCATGATGATGGCCTGTTTTTATGTGGAGGCCAGGAGCTGGAGTCCCATCCGCCCCATGGTTAATTTGGCCCCAATGTCCAGGAACCGTTCTGACCTGTACGAGGGTTGCGAGAACCACTCCATCTGATTATTCTCTAATTGCCACAGTCCAAAAATGTGCAATGCATTACGCAGTAATATAGAAGAGGCTTTTATTTGCTGAAAGCATTTCTCTTCACTGACCCCCGTGTGAGGCAAAAACCCCTGAAGGATGACCTCAGAAGCTTCTATAGGGCCCCGCCCGGTGGATTCTGGACATATGGGTTCAAAAGTTTATTCTGATTCATTAGGTTTCGTGAAGATCCTTTTTTCGTCTTTCTGTCAAATATTAATTAATACTTGTCCCGTATGCATGTTGCTTTAAGGCCGTTCTGTGTTGACATTGCCCTTTTTCTGGCAAGGTGTCATTTCCAGCTGAGACAGAGATCTCAGTCGTGGGTCTGGATTCACTAAACTGTCTACTGTGCTCAACCACTAACCATCAGTTCTCAACGGCTTGTGGACAGCAGTTCCTTCAGCTGAGGCTTCCAATTCTCTATGTAGGAACTAGCGAGGGCGCACAATGGGTAAACAGCCACACATTGCCTCTCTAATGCTGCAAAGATGCTGGACCTGTCCCCACCTGGCGCTCCATGGCGAACACCTTCATGCCTCTCTCCCACCCCATTCATCCCCACAATAGCTCCCTATAGACCCACAAGAAATCTGTTCCCTCGGCCAATAATCCTTTTTTTTTTTTTCAACCCCATTTTTCCACTTTAGAATGGATGACGCAGGGTCATTGCAAATGGTTTTAGCACAAAGGATCTCTGTACAACATATTTTATGCTAATTTGTTTTATTTTTTATTGTGGAGTCAAAAGTATTTAGCCTCTAAAATGTTACAGTGATAATTAAGCACCATCTCTCAAAGTAAGAGAGCCCACCACTGTGTTGCGGACATGTATTATAGGATTAATCTACCAACTGAGAATATATGCAGCCTCCCTGGTGTGTGCCTTGGAAACCCCCCAGTTATTGATAAACTGTGGTTTCGTGGCCCCCCCACAGACTTAATTCCGCCAGATGCTGACAAGCATTAGATCCATACCAAGCACACTACATTATTCAGATGTCATCTTCTAACAATGACATTAACATGAAGGCTTATTGCATTGTGGCAGCATCTGTCCAATCAGGTATTGCCAGAGCTCAATTATTCATTGGACAACATTTTGAATAGCGTTATGCTCTCTGGGCCTGATCCAGCGCTCCGGCATAAACATCGGTAATAACATCGACTTACAGCAGGCAGTCGCGTAGCATGTACAGCAGGTCTGACCAGCCGCAAACACTGGCGCTCTCCGCGCACGTAGAAAGCTCTCATGCTGCGAATGCAATCGCAGTGGCTAATTTATGCGCGCCTATGAAACAGCGGTCAGACACGCCTGCGTTTACCTTACCATCCCCTTTACCTCCCCCCAAACACTGACCACATGACACTCACTGTGTGAATTGATCCTCTGTGCGAACGTAATCTCAAAGCAATCGCGAACCGTGTGCAGTGTGAATTACGCGCATGTGCAATGGCAAATCGCACGATCTGCGTAAAATATCGCCATTGCGTCCGTTGCTGAATCGTTCCCTTTAAATGGATCTGAACAGCTGAAGGGCTGAAGTAAGTGGTCCTTGCATATCGTTCTGTAGGGGGCAATGCAGGATGGAGGCAACACGACCTTTCTGGTACTCGGGTGAGGACATTCATAGTGTGGGGATGGCTTCCTGAGTGGAGTCCTTGTTTAATGTCACCCATTGCAAATCGCCTCCTTTGGTGGTGTCTCCATTGTGTATCTAGCGATATATCTTGCCCGATGATCCTGGAGGAAGTGGACATAGAAGGCCCTCTGTTTATGCCTTGATATCATCAGGTTGGCGTAGGGTGTCAGCCAGGAATCGGTATGATTTACCGCCACTCTTAGGAGTGCCTAACCCGATAATGATCCTTCCGCAGGTTCACCTACGGAAACCTTGTTACGACTTTTACTTCCTCCGGGAGCCCCTAACCTCCCACCCCCCCTCCCCCTTCGATCAGGGTGCCGGGTGTCGGGCTCCTGGCGTAAGTAAAATGACAGGCGTCGAGATAGCGACACCTGCCAGACCCTTGCCGGGATTAGACAGTCATGATGCCGATGGTCGGCATTCAGACCGTCAACATCCCGACTGCATACCGTCAGCCATAGACGGACGAATGTATATGAGCAGTCACCAGAGATGAAGCTTCTGCAGAAGAGTAATGGATTCTAATAAACAATTAGGGGGAGATGTATCATTTATCGCAAACAAGCTCCCCCTCTATTCACCTGCATAGCAGCATTTTAGGTTATTGTTATGGAGGATAACCTTGATGCCGGAGCAGCTCTTCTGATCTAGAGCTGTCTCCGGTGATGCATGGACTTCCCCCATTTATGACCCAAATGTGCATGTGTGAAGAGAAGTCCATTGACTTCTATAGTTGGTGCCATGTATTGATGGGGGGGATGGAATTGTGGAAGCGTAATATTCTATAAGCTGATAGTATTCAAGAAATGTCCAAAGATCTTCACTCAATGAGGACTATAGAGGGAAGTCCTTCAACACACAATTCCACCATTCGTAGCTCCTGTGGTCACCATATGGAATGTTGGCTGATCCTGCCCAAACAATAGTGCTTAGCTGGCTTAAGTGGTAGGGCAAGAGGTGCAACAGGAATACTCTATGATTTAAAGTATATTCACTTTTAATGGACACAATATGGTGGAAGTAACTCATCATTTTGACACCTGTTTATAGTTAGTTCTTCAAAAGAATCAGTCCAGACTTTCTGTATAAAACGTAATTTCTCCTTCATCTTCCACGGGTTTCAATCTATATTGCTGTTCAGTAGTGGAAATTTTATTTCAGAATTATTATTCTGAAATATTATATGGAATTTTTTCGTGCTTCAATTTTTTATTTCCAGGTAATGCTAGTTTGCTTTCCATTGCATCAAAGTCTTCACAGACCTGTACATGGCGGATCTGATCTCCTGGCTCCTCATGCTGTAGATCAGAGGGTTGAACAGAGGCGTCCCCAGTGTGTAAAGTAACGAGAGGCCTTTGTTTGTATTTACAGAGTTTTCCCGAGGTGGGAATAAGTAAATAGATGACAACGTGCCGTAGTACAGACACACAACGGATAAGTGGGAGCTGCAGGTGGAGAAGGCTTTCTGTCTGCCGCTGGTGGAGGGGATCTTGAGGATGGTGTGAAGGATGGAGATGTAGGTGACCACGATAAACACGAATGGAGACACAATGACTGGGAAAGAAACCACAGCTGCGGCCAGTTCCACCGACGATGTGTCGGAGCAAGAGCGTTGTATAAGAGGTGCAATATCACAAAAGAAATGATTAATTACATTGAGACCACAGAACTTTAATTTGTTTAAGAACATGTACACAACAAGCGAGCACGTGAAGCCCCCCAGCCAGCAGAAGGTGACTATATGAAGTTGATGCGTGAAGGTCATAATGATGGCATAGTGTAATGGCCTACAGATGGCCACATGGCGGTCAAGGGACATGGCTGCCAGCAACAGACATTGGGACACGGATGGAACGGCTAATAAATAGAACTGTAGTTTACATTGAGCGCCTGATACCTTTCCACCCCCCGCCAGTATCAGCCACAGCATGTTGGGCACAATGTTACTGGTGAAGAGAATTTCCGACAAAGACAAATGGCAGAGAAAGAAGTACATGGGGGAGCGGAGGCTCTGGTTGGCTACAACCAAGACAATGACGAGGGCATTTGCTGACAAGGCCATGACGTGAATGGTCAGAAAGAGCAGGAAAAGCAAAATCCTGAAGTTGTGGAGGTTTCCGAATCCCAGGAGGAGAAATTCTGTGACCGCTGTCTGGTTCCTCTCGTCCATTTACTGGGGAACATAAGACAACAGCTGAGATATTTGATACTGGTTCACAATGATATAAGACGTTAAATCGTTTATCAATATAATATAATTATCTTTTATTCATATGGTGGTACAAAGTGTCCTGCCAGGGGCGTTTCTAGTGAGGAAGGGGCCGGTGTACAGTCTCCATCACGGGCCCCCTCCTCTCCATTCGGCAGCCGGCAGCGCTCTGAGCTGTGCGCGGCCAGCTCCGGAGTTATAGACTCTGGGCGCTAGAGTGTGCCCAGAGTCTATAGCGCATGCACAGGTCACTCGGAAAATGGCCCCGTCCGCCATTTTCCCTGTACTGCGCACGTGCAAACGACTGGAAAGTGGCCGCTGCGGCCATTTTCCAGGCGTTTTTACAATGCCGGAACCGCCTGCCCAGCACACCCTGCACCTATTATAGATACGCCCCTGTGTCCTGCATATATTACAGACCCTCCAACATGACCCGTTCCATTAGGTACAAAATGCTCTGCTCCTGGACTTCCCACCTAATGTATGATTGCAGAGTGTTTGGTACCTAATGGAATGGGTCATGTTGGAGGGGAGGATATTAACAACATTATTCATCAATGCATTAGATACCATAGGATAACAATCAGCCTAATGATCTGACCAAAGGCAGGGTGGAGCCAGGAGAGAATACAGCAACATGCCGCAGCTAATAAAAACCAAGTAGTCATTCGTCTGGAGGAGGGTAAGTAAATCTGCACCCAATAAACCTTTGCCGATAAGGTCATCGGAAATACCTGGATCAGAGTCACTGGTGGGAGTTATTGGAAGGAGAACAGATGTGTACAGGGGTGTTCGGTTTTGGCATTCTCTAATAGCAAAAGGGTAGCAGGGCATGCTGGGATGAGTAGTTCCACAACAGCTGGTGGGCCTCATGTTGAACACTCCAGTGGTAGTAGGAACAAGGATAGAGGGTCCTGTCCATAAGGGCTTATGGTCTAAGACTGATAGACCTAACCAGGAAGCGTGGACAGAGGCGTAGAGTAATGAGCTAAGACGAGGGCCGATTGGGTTTTATGGTGAGTATTTAGGGTACAATTGATGGTGTGGATGCAGATAGAGTGCCCAGGCGCTATGCAGTCGGGAAGCCGGCGGACCTAATCCCGATAGCCGGCTTCCGACTGCTTAATCCCGGCGAGGGTTAAATGACAGGCGACTAAATTTAGACGCCTGTCATTTTACCAATGCCGGGAGACCGGCGCCCGGCATCCCGAACGAAGGGACGCCGGGCGCCGAGCACGGATAGCCGTGAGGGGGGAGGGTTAGGTTTAGGGTTCCTGGGGGGGACTTAGGGTTAGGCACCCCCCCACAGGAGGTAAGGTTTAGGCGACGGGGAAGGGGGGGATAGATTTAGGCACTTAGAGGGGAGGGAGTTTAGGGTTAGGCACCCCTAAGGGAGGGTAAGGGGTAGAATTAGGTTAGAGAATACTTACCTTGGACTATCGGGATTTCCTCCTCTGATAGAATGCCGCTGTCGGGATTCCAACCGCCGGACATGGGTCCGGTGGTAAATCATACCGATTCTGTTCAGGCAACTACTGCTTTAATGGAGAATAGGGAGGGACAGGCTGGGACAATTGTAACCTTTGGGGCGGCTGCTTGTGACTCTACACTGCATGATGTGACATTAAGTGGTGGCCGAGAACCAGCCAAGGAGCAACCCCTGACTGTTTTTCAGCGGTCCAGCAACTTCCATCCAGTGCACGGGATTCACTCATACCCAGTAGAAGGTTGCTGGCACAATGGGCAGGGGCCTGGTCTTTAAAGAGGCATCGATCTGCCCCCCCTGCTGGGCATGAAGAAGATGCTCCCTGGCCATCCAGAACACAATGAGAGGGAGCATAATCTACCTGCCAGGACACAGCTCTGGTCATTGTGCGGCCACACAGTTACTGGGCATGACAGGCTTCTCTCTCATCCAGCACAGATGGCTGACAGCATACTGCTTATGGGATGGCACTAGCCAGACACCAGTCTGAGCATTGGGAGGTCTCCACACAGTAATGGCGGTCTCTATCCACCAATCAGAGTGCAGGAAGCAGTCAGATGCAGGGCTTAATTATCCACAAAGAGCCACCTAAGGCCTGGTGGTTCCTAGTGGGGCCCATCTACCACCTACCACTGCCGAGTCTTCTATTTTATTTTTAATCCGGTTTTATAAACCGCCCCTAGAAATGGGGTGATTAGTGGTTGTGATTAGGTGGAGTGATTGCTCCACCATCGACCTTGTTGCGTGTAGCGGAGGCACCAGCCGTGACAGACCCAGCAGGGGAGATCCCTGCAGCTCTGACACCGTCCTGGTTGAGGGTTGTGCGATCGGACTGCACTGATCATCGCACCACCCAGGGCCGTAGCTGGGGGGAAATTCGGCCCAGTTGCCGGCCCCGCCCCTGATTTTGTGATGTCATCATGTCACAATGAGGCAGCGGGGCTTTCAGGACCAGGAAGAAGCTGCTGTGGCAACCAGAGCATCCTAAGGATCCCCCAGGCGTCTCGCTAGGCTGCAAGATGCCATTCAAGGCCATTAGAATGTAGGTGGCCTGTGCCCCCCCGTGTGCCTTTTTTCTTTTCTTCTGAACTGTTGCACGTCTGGCTGTAGATAATGCTGTGTTGGAGTTATTGGGTGGTTATCAGGAGTGTCTGTGTTGTTACCATGAGGTATCCTGTGACAAGGGAGTATGGGAGATAACAGAAGTGTTAGGGGACTGTAGGTGTGTGTTATGCCGGAACTCTGGAAGTGACATCACTGACATTTGTGGGAGGGGTCAGATTCACACCAATTGTCGCTACAGGCTAACGTCATTTTTATTTTATTTATATATATGTAACTAGACTGCTGCTCTGAGTATTGACTATCGATCACTAGTATTGTAGTTGGCAGAACACCAGCCCGACGTGGCCGGCATGTGTTGTTATTTTATCAAAGCTACTTGCCACCATCATTCTTAGAATTTCTTATATATTTCATTGGCTACATACAGTTAACCCCACCCACATTAGAGGCACCACGCCGATGCGGACTTAGCCAAGCCCACGTTACGTTATGGTGTGCTGGTAGAAAACTCCTGGCCACTTGCTTGTTTTCCTCTCAGGCTAATGGTGCCAGCCATGATATAATATTAATAAGATGCCCCAGAAGGATGCGCCTAGGCAGCTGAGGTCAAGTCCCTCTATAGGATGTACCCAAATCCTGTGGTTTGTCTGAAAATATATATGTTAGGAGGACCACACCTTGGCGCCACAAAATAATCACCCTACACTCCTACATAAAGGATACTTCTCTCAAGAGACTTGTCTTTATCCTTGATTTGCACCCCACATGTGAAAAAAATTGAGAAAATGTAGTGCAGATGGTTTAAAGGCCCCCATACATCAGAGATTGATTGCAGCAATCGTGCAATTTGCAATCGATTGTGTTTAAAAATCTTTCCCTTTTCCAATCGATTGCAAATTGCATGATTGCTGCAATCAATCTCTGATGTATGGGGGCCTTTACACTCATTCACTATTAAATTTATCCTTTAAATCTCCTTTAAGAAGACAATAAACCAATGGATAATTTATCCTTATGCAGACTCAAAGATAATGTCACATATAAAACAGAACTGTTCCTCCTTTTCTTTTTTTTATAAAACACAGTTTTTAATACAAGACACACAGCAAAATAAATGAATGTTTACTCTGTCCAACAGAGAACAGGTATATAAATCAAATATACACTTGAGCAAGCTTAGATGAAGGTGGACTCATACCAGAATCATATCAATAAATGTAGTAAGCTTTAGCAGATGTTAAATTCCCGGGAGTCTTAAGCCGATCTCTAGGCTCCGTCTACCAACCGGTTCTGGAATGTGGTCCTGATGTCCCCCTACTCCGCCAACGCGTTTCGACCGCTAAAAGGGTCTTTTTCAAGGCAGTGAGGGAGATGATTCGGTAGCTCCCCTATATACCCCTATCAATCTGATATTAATTGCTGGGAGGAGTCCACTACATTTACAATTCACTGAGAAAATACAAACAGGCACACCATATTCAGGTGACCTGCATCCATACTGCACATGGTCTAATCTATCATACCTGATATCATAAAGATATAGAAAAAAATGAAAGAATCGACTGCACGTTATCCACGTTAGCCCCTGGCAGCAGATTGGCTCGGATGCAAATATCTGTGAGGACGTCTCTGCTGGAGAGTCCTGAGGGGCTCCTCCGATTTCAAAGACTTGGCTGCCAAATAGCACGACCCGGTGCCAGAGTGCCAGCTGATCCGTCATTTAAACGACTGTGTGCGCAGTTTGTCTGGTTCTGATTACTAAACGTAGGAGAAGTGTAATGTATACTGACAGTGAGCTACGCTGACGGTCTCTCTAACTCCCACCATATACTACATGTTGCAGTCACTTATTTAGCCCTGGGTTTGACTGATCAGGTAAATGCGTAATTTAAGCCGCATGCTGGACGTGGGCTCACTTCTAAAAATAAATCAAGGAAATGACCAGATGGGGATGTAACTCAGGTCCTGAGCTGGGAACAGAGGGCCTGAATCAGAAAGGATCGCAGTCGCTAATACGCACGCCATCGGCTGATTTTTACGTTCTGCGCATGCGTATCCTTCGCAGTGTGCATGCGTAAAATAGCTATTGCGATCGGGACGGTGATCGCAGAGGCTGCGCAGACCTATGGCAGAGTGATTGACAAGAAGTGCCGTTTGTGGGTGGTAACGGGGGGGGGGTCGGCAGAGCGCAGGCATGCCAGTGCGTTTGAACGCCATTGCAGGGGCGTGCATAAATTATCCACTGCGATGCCGTGCGCAGCCTGAGGCCTCATAGCGTGCGTGGCTGTTAGCAATTCCTGAGTGATGTCAGGGCTTGTGCTAGTCTGCGTATGGGTCCGTTGGTACTCGATTGTGCCGATGGTTTCACTATTCTGCTAAGTTACGGATGTGCGTATGGTAAAGTGGGCGTCCTCATGTGGTGCTGAGAACGCATTGCAATAGCAGTGGTTTGGCTTGCTATCGCAGTTGAACCGTGTGCGTACGCAGGATTGCGATCCGTAGTGAATCAGGCTCAGAGTAATGTAGAGCAAGTAATTCATACTTGCCTACTTTTGAAAACTAGTTTCAGGGAGATTCTAGGTTGCAGCAGGGGGGGCGTGTCATGTTCCGCCCATGGGAGCGCCTACCGTCTGGGGCCGGCCCCACTGACATCACAAGTGGCGGCACCCGATGTAGGGCCCCCAGTGGTAGTCGTCCCCCCCCTATGCAGTCCCACCCTATGTAGTGCCCCTAGTAGTAATCCCCTCCCCTTGTAGTGCCACTAGTAGTAGTCCCCCCCCCCTTTGTAGTACCCCTAGTAGTAGTCACCCCTTGTAGTGGCTCCAGTGCAGTTCCCCCAGTTGTGGTCCCCCGATGCAGTGCCCCTACTAGTAGTCCCCCCCCCTTGTAGTGCCCCCAGTAGTCACACACATAATAGAAATGAAAAAAACCCCACTTAATTGAATCCCCGCTCCTGGTCCCGCCGCCGCCATCCGCTCCTCCGTCCGTCCTCCCGGGCCGGCCCACTCTGCATTATGGTAGAGCTGCGGGAGCTGGAAGATGGAGCTCATGAGTGAGCTCCAGCCCGGCTCCGGCAGTGGGCGCAGCAGTCAGTGAGAGTCTGATAGACTCTCATTGGCTGCTAATTACAACAAACACAGCTGCCGGCGCCAGGCGGCTGTGTGTTTGTCACTGTGTAGTGCTGACCGAACTCCATCCGGTCAGCACTACACGTGCGGTGCAGCTGTGTCACAGAGACAGTCTGCCCGCATGGTCGTAGACGAGGCGCCCTACTCAGCTGCGTACCATGCGTAACTGGGGAAGGGGGGGGGTCGCTTGTCACGGGGGGAGGCCCTGCGGACCGGACACGGTCCTTTAAAAAAAAAAAAAACATTTACTAACTGGCCGCAGCTGCAGGGGACTGGAGGGCCCCTTGAAGCTTCGGGCCCTTGGGCAGCAGCCCTAAAAGCCCAATGGAAGAGACAGCTCTGCACCCAGCCCAAACCCCTTGACCTAGAAACATGAAATTCGGGGAGTGTATTCCTTCCAGGACGTAAGCACCCGGGAAGCAGGTAACTTTTGCAATTCTAACCCTTACGGTGGTGAAAAGTGGTAAAATGTCTCCTCTCGACCAAGGTAATTGGGTGACAAAGTAAGATATGCCCCAGGTGCTGTGGGGCTGTAAGCTCATAGTTTCGGTGGAGTGGCAGATCCAGAGGTGGGGCTGCAGCGTAGCCCAATATTTAAATAGGGGAGCTACACCAACTGCCAGTGATGTTTGGAAGCATTTGGGGTGGCAGTTGGTGTGGCTCTCCTATTTAAATATTGGACTATGCTGCAGCCCTGCCATTGCTAAGGACTTAACACTACGGGCCCCATTTATTAATAAGCTGTATCACCAAAACGAGTGATAAATGTCACTGTGTATGATAAATGGTGCTCCAGCCAATCAGCCCCCAACTGTCAACTGTTAGAAAAAATGACAGTTGGTTGCTGATTGGCTGGAGCACCATTTATCATACACAGAGAAATGTATCACTCGTTTTGGTGATAAAACTCGTTAATAAATGGGGGGGGGGCCTAGGTTTTTTCCATTTGGATACTTCACTTGCTTTGGATGAGAATGAGGGGGTAGAAGGGGAGAACAGGACAGGTGGAGGAGAAGAGGAATCGGTGAGGGAACGGCGAGGAGATTTAGGAGAAGACAGAGGGAGAGGTTCTATGTCACTGAGGAGGGAGGCATCCTGGGTAACACGCCTTTGTACAAATCTGTTTTTGTTTTGCTCATATTGCCAATAAAAATTTGTTTGTAAAAAAACAAAATAAAATAATTTACTTAATCTTTATACTGGTACCCTCCTTTACACCAGAGGCATACAATAAACTAAGTATATATAATTTAAGATGGTATAAAAGAAATGAAAATATCTAAGGTCTACCCGGGTGCAAACAGGTACATCAGATAGTAGATTTATAAATGACAATTAGGTTACCTAAATAATGGCTTTATTTAAAATGTTTAATTTATCTATAATATGTAATTTGTTCTGCTAAATGTAATAATTATTACTCACAATTATTTGACGTTGATACTCATTAAAGAGTATCTTTAAGAAGTCAGATAAAAAAAGCTTAATGCAATTCCTATCTATAACAATCTACACAATGGATTGAGTTGACTAATTTATTTGTAATACAGAAGATGCTTTGCTATAAGACATGAATGCCTGTACTACCTTACCTTACCTGGCATGATACTGCTGTATGTACGGCCTGGTGTGTTTTACCATTATACAAATAGGAGATGGTTTTATACCCGTATACCGGAACCTCAGGGGACAATCTGCCAATATCCCAGCACTAGTTTAGTAATTGTCAGTAGACTCATTAGTGCTTTTTATTTTAATCTAATTTTTACAACTATGATTAATGCAACTGCTGTGATTATTTTATTAACTAGCTTGAATCCACTTAAGTCCAATACTTGTGTCTTACTCATCCGGCTTCTCACGGCGGCTGGCGACATCTCACCCGGCCCTGCGCCCCGTGCAATCCCCACTATGTGCTCACCCTCCCAAACATTCCATCCACCATGTGCCTCCACATCACATATACCCCCTGCCTCCCTTCTCTGTTCCTGGGCACTTTGCAATGCGGGAACTGTTTGTAATGAATTTGCTGTCCCAGTACCTTGGGAAGTGTCTCAGCCTACATCAATGTAAAGAGCTGAGATTCTGTATTATCTCCAGATGACACACGTAACATGAGAAATAAATGTGACTGTAATATCGGGTGTGTCGGCAGGGTTACCGGCGGCACTATATTTGGGCTGTAAAAGTGCCCACAGAACTGTCTCCGATACATGACCATTTTATGCCAAATAAGGGCTCAGGCTACTCTGACTGATGTCTGGTGACTTGTCCCATTGTATGCAGCTTCCTGAGGGTTGGCGGTGGCCTTGTCCAATCCCATCCTCCTTCCTGGCTACCGTTCATTCGTTATGGGTCCGCGACCCATCGGTTGCTTTGCGTTAGTGTAACTTCTCTGTGCCTGTCGCTGGGAAGTTATTACTTCTGAGGCGTTTATAATGTAGTCTTCATTTATCTTTCTCATCTGGTTTAGAATTTCCGAACGGGGTGTTAGATATTCAATTTTCTACTTATCCTTTCTATCTGTCTGGGTTCATCCTTGTGGTTGGCTGCGCTCTTAGGCCTCCAGCAGTTTCCAGCAGCCGGCTTCTGGGCGCGTTATGTCCCACTTATCGAGCTTATTTACATATATGGTCATTGGTTTTGGACTAGTTGCAAGTGCTTAATCTGGGGCAGTTATGCTTGATGCCTACTGATGGCCTATTGGTGGTGTGCCAATGGGGCATGCGTTTTCTGTTTTACCTGTTGCTCCCCAGTGTGGGAATTATAGTCTGGCCCACAGGTATGCAGGACTCTCTCCTTTTCTTCTGTTTCTTGGTTGTTCCATGCTGATGGTTCTACGTTAGCAAAGTTTCAATGTGGACATGCCTTGAGGTGGTGCATTGGTTTTTATGTCTCGTTTGAGAAGTGTTGGCACCCATTTATTCAGAATTGGGGCTGCCACTTCCACTGCCATGGAGGGTTTTCCACTTTCGAGGTCCAAGCTTTGAGCTGTAGGAAGTGTGCCGTTTTTTCGACGTTATGTCCGGCCGGGTCGATTGCTTTTTGGCTCTTCCTTTTGCATGCTAACCAGAAGTTTAGACTACTCACTGCTATTGCAGAGGTCCTTGACAAATATTGTTTTTCCTACGGAGTCATCAATTAGTTTGTTTTTTTTCGAAAAAATAATAACACATTTATAAAGAAAAGTATATTATATATTAAAGATGACCAGTTCGGTTTAGACTCTTTGACTACGTTTGGATCTGAAAACGTCATCTTACTGGCTATCTGGCTAGATAGGCAATACGTTAAATCTGAAGTTGCAATAAGTTACCAAAAAGAACCAAGTGAAAACGGAACCGTTCATTTCGGGATGTAGTTATGATACCTACGTACGGGATACCGGCTGATGAAATCCCGGCACCGGAATCCCGACCTGGGACAGAACACCGGCGCCGAAATCCCGACTCCAGTTTGACGCCCGCATCCCGACAGCCGGCATCCTCAACGTAAGTATAGCAGCCTGGGTTAGGTGTTAGCTGCGGGGAGGGGAGGGTTAGGTTTAGGCACCATGGGGAAGGGGGACTTAAGTTATGGGGGGAGGGTTAGGTGCAGGCACCAAGGGGGGAGGGTTAGGTTTAGGCACTAATGGGGAGGGTTATGGTGCGGGGGGGCAAGGGTTAGGATACAGGAACAGAGGGTTAGGGGGAGAAGGGGGGGAGGGTTTGCATATTTACGGTACCCCTGTTGGGATACTGAGCATCGGGATGCCAATGTCGGTATTTTCACAGGTGGCATCACGAGTGCCGGTATTTCATACCCAATCCATTCATTTTTATTACATATAGAAAAAATCCTAGTAGGTTGTTTGTTTTTACCTCCAGTCTGTTTAACTTGCTTTGTACTAACTCTTTTGTTTTTCTGTTGTGTAGTTTTTTTGTGTGTGTGTTTTTCTGAGTTATTCATGGGGGACTCATTAAGAGGTAATCTGATGGAGGCTGTTAGAGCTTTCAGTATGCCTAAAATAGTAGTTTGTCAGCTGAGAGGCAGTGATTTGGGTCTGGATACTTCTTTAGGCCTAATACGGGCTATTATACGTGATTTGCAGTTCTTACAGCGCGCTTGGCCTTTTTTTGTGTAAGTAAATTTGTTTAGCCATTGTTCTCTGTCGCAGGTGGCAATCGTTAAAGCCTGGTGCTGTTATGGATGAGGCAAGGTGGGAGATCAAGTAATATATAATATAATAGTCTTGTATCATCATGGAATTGTTGTAGAGTTGGTTAGGGTTAGGCATACTCATTTATACAGACCTGTTGTTTATTACTTGGGTGTGCTCTCCCCAGCCATTGCTGGGCAGTTGTCCATTACGGGAACTGACAATGACGTCTGGGAGGGTTTGATTGTGTTGGGAGAGTTGAATACCAGTGTTTGAGTTTGGATGAACGTGTTTTGTCCTTTCTTTGGTCTGCCACCATACCAGCACCGATCAATATAAATACATTCTGATGTGAAATAAAATTTGACTTAATTGAAACACCAACTCCTGTGGTAAAGTCCTTTATTTTATTAAATAAGTTAGAACTGTGGTTAATAATATTATTAACCAAATGTGCATCCGTGAACTTTCAAGTGATGAGGAGTTTAAAGACCCAATTGGTCGGAGTTCAAATATCTAATAACATCCTCCAGTTCCACCAAGACAAATAAACTGTAAGCTCATCTGGTGTGACCTGCTCTTCGCTGTAATCACTGACTAAGGCCCTGATTCAGAGGCGCACGCTATTTGCGTACGCTCGCTCTGAATCAGGGCGTCCCGATTTTTTTTTTTTGACCGGCCCCCAGGCCGCTTGCACAGCTGTGGGTGACCACCCACAGCGTGTGCGTGCGGCCTGATGATGGTCACGATTATCGCGATCATCTGGCTTGCGAGGAGACCCGGTCGTAGGGTCTCAGGTCTTGCAAGCCCGAGTGGACTTCCTGCTCTAATAGAGCAGGAAGTCCACTACTGGCATCACTAGTGATGTCAGTAGGGCCGCCCTTCGGGAACGCCTCAGTTTGTGCAACCACCCCCCCCTCCCCGCTTACAAAACGGGGCGAGCTGTCGATCAACATTGACAGCCGCCCCATCTTGTAGCGAGCCCCGGAGCGCATGCGCAATGGCCCACCATTGACCCACTTGCGAGCGGGTCTGAATCAGGCCCTAAATCCCCTTAAACGGGCTGCAATAGACTTCAGGGGAAAGGACAGGCAGTGGGTGGAGCCTAACCTCTCCTATTAGCCCTGGAGACATTGGGACCAGCAGCCTGATTGTAGTCACATGGACTACTGGTGGACCATATGGACAAGGGAAGAGGGGTGGTGCTGGTTCACTCTTTTACTTCAACCAAACTGGCGCACATGCCGGGGGAAATTTGTTAATGCATACCTTGTGTTCCATGTATGCTTAATGGATTCCGTGTATCAAGACATATATGTAGTAAATGTCACAGCATTCCAAATCTCTCCTCCATATTTGCCCTCAGATGGTTGCTGTAGGTGGTTGGCCATCAATTGGTGTGGATGGAGGAGGAGATAGATTCAGTAAGGGCCCACACTCACTGTAATGATATAGATCCTTACCCTGCGCATAGTTGCACGACTCCTTCCGTATTGGTGCACTGTTGTGTTATAAGTAATACCTTAGTATTACATATGCCCTGTTTTTTTGCACCAAAAATAGATTTTTATAGCGTTCTGTCGAGGAAAAAAAAAAATCTGTTATGATCTAGAAAATCTTAGTGTTGTTTCTCCATGAGCCAGTGTCAAGGGAACCCTGATACCAACTAGGTTAGGAAGCACCACATCACCACACCGGACTATAGATGGCCAGTGATGAACAATGTTTTGCAACATCAATGTTTTCAGAGTGATGGCCATGGTTTTTCCATTTGATGACATGACGGCGATGGTTGCCTCCTTTGCTTGCTTTGTATCGATGGTCATTTACCGATGTTTGGTGATGTGATTCCTGCTGTGTACACCAGAAGGTGAAACCCTGAGTCAGTGGCAGAGTTGCTTTGTGCATGCACACGAGCTTACCATCGATGGCTCAGACCACTAAATGGTTTTCCAATGATGGTTGCATACGGTATGAAACCATGGCAGAAACACTGCAATGGTGCCGTGAGTGTTCTAAGGCAACAATAAGGGTGCTGTTAAGTTGCGTACACACGGTACAATATCTATGAACGATAATGATATTGTTCAATGATATATCGTTCATATCGTTCAATTTTATGCAGTGAACGACCAACGATGCGCGTTTCCGCATGAACGATAACGATATCTATGATCGTTCGTACATGCAGGCCAATCTGGATGATATCGTCAACTTTGACAGGATGACTTCACTGAAAGATACCTTTCAAGTCGTTGGTGGTACAGGAGCCTGCAAGAGAATACCCCAGCTGGGACTTAATGATATCAGGGCTACGTTTAGCAGCAAACTCACTGGAACCAGGTTCCGTAATCTTGAAACCGATTACATCATGGTGGAATAGGGAATGCGCTACCTCCACGAATGCTTCTTATTCAAAGCATTTTACTTGGCATGTCAACATTACAGTATATAACCCAAAAGGATGTTTCCTGTTTTGTGTGTCATGAATAGATTGATGCACAGTGTATGCTCATAGAATATGTAACTTGAGGTATATATTTATTGTAGTATTTTATTTTTTTAGTTTTACATTATAGTCTTTATCATGATATGTACAGATATTTAATTTCAATGATTTGTCCCAAAATACGTAATAAATAGTGGTGTATACCATTCTACTGTGTGTCTACAGCCGATATAGAAAGGTAGGGACGATGTTTCAGCTAAGGACTTTAATTAAATACCTTTACTGTATTAGTAATCAATGTAGGTTATAGGTGGAGGCTGTCTGTCATCTTGGATGTTTTTTGCATAATCACTTTATATCACTAATGCAAAAAAATATATGGTCACCTGTGTCTTAAATTTACTCTCTAAGAACAATATTTGTGGATTTGGTGTGAAAGGTACTGTATGTACTAAGGCATAATGTATAATCTACTTTAGGGGTTTGGAATAACTGGTGACAGGTGCACTTTACAATGGGTAAATTGGGGTTATAACAAAATGGTTTTTATTTTTATTATTTTAGGTCATTATTGTAGACTCAGAAAGTGAAAACTCTGCCAATCTCTGTTACAGCGGTGACTGATGGCGACTTCTCTTCTTAATATAGAAGATGTGGCCCTTACCCCATTTTTGTTTATTTATTTTTGCACATACACAGATATGCCACTTGGAAATAGAAATTCCGGGGTCACTTCCTTAGAACCCCACGCTGCTAATAACCCACCACTGTAACATCAGTGCTCCAGCTTCTATGGTGCATTGGACGTGCACCAACCCAAGCACACTGCTCTATGCAGACATTGGACCTCATTCAGAGCCGCTCGCTCTGAATGAGGGCGGCCGCATGTAAAAAAATGATCCGGCCTCCTGGCCGCTCGCTAGGCTGTGGGTTACCACCCACAGCCTTAACGAGCGGCCAGGATGATGGTCACAATGGTCAAGACCATCGCGACCATCGGGGCTTGCGACGAGACCCTTGAGGTAGGGTCTCGGCTTCCGCAAGCCCCAGAGAGCTTTCGGCTCTAATAGAGCCGGAAGCTCTCCCACTGACATCACTGGTGATGTCAGTGGGGCCGCCGACAAATGGCAAGCATTCGCTTGGGAACGCCTCCGTTTGTGAAACCACCCCCCCACCACGCCTACAAAACGGGGCGAGCTGTCGATCAACATCGACAGCCACCCCTTTTGTAGTGAGCCCCGGAGCGAGAGAATTTCTCTCTCGCTCCGGGGCTTGCGCACGCGCAGTGCGGCCGCTGCGCATGTGCACAGCCAAACATTGACCCGCTTGCGAGCGCTCAGGTGCTTGCGAGCGGGTCTGAATGAGACCCATTGTCTACTGAATTGTTGAATTAGAGAATCAGCCGCTTGTGTGGCTACAGCACTTGACCAATCAGATATTGCCCGGAATTAATTATTCAAATGGAAATATATGTATAGGGCTCCGTAATAATGAGGGCCTGATTCAGCAAGGAACGCAAAGGAGAGAACGCACGCACTTGACCGATGTTTTTGCATTGTGCGTGTGTGAACTAGTCAGTGCGACCGGGTTAGGGTACGCAGACTACACGCAGTGTGTACGCAGACCCCTCCAATGTTGATTGACAGGAAGCACCGTTTGTGGGTGCTGACGGGGGGGTGGTCAGGTGAACGTAGGCGTGCCTGTGCCTTGGGACGCCATTATAAGGGCGTGCATAATTAAGGCATTGCGCTGGCATACACAGCCATACTGTAAGCTCTACACAGGGAGCGGCCAAAATCCTGCGGCGGGTCAGGTCAACCACTAATATGCTAAAGGGTTCCGATGGTTTCTAGATGTTACCGATGTTTACGCTATCTTGCGTACTGATCAGGCTGTGAGTAAAGGGAGATGGGCGGCTTAATGTGGGGCTGGGCGTCTGCATCTTGTGCTGCCGTCTCCGTGCGTATGCATTGTATAGCATATTCTCGCGGCGGATGGGTGCGTGCGTTCTCTCCTTTGCGTTCCTTGCTGAATCAGGCTCTGAAAACGAATATAACTATTCATAGGAGCTGAAGTATTGAAGTCCTTGAGCTTCACTAAACCATGGGTTGATGGAAAGAGGAACTATTAATGAAGATGTATTCATCCTGACCCTTCACACTTAATAGGACCTATGAGAGCCCAACTATGTGAGTCCTATTTGTTGGTGGCTCCTGTAGTCACCATGTTAGAATAATTTTATCCTGCCCATGTGGTGGTAGTTCTTTCTGGTGTGTGGGAAGAGATGGAACGGGGATAATAGATGGGATAAAGTATATTCACTTTTAATGGACAAATAGGGTGGAAGTAACTGATAATTGTAAGACCTACTCTGGCAGAGGATCATTCCAAACTTTCACTATGAAGCACAATATTTCCATCACCCTCCCAGGCTTTATCACATGTGTATGATCAATATTGGAATCTCATTTTGCCGTTATGATTCTTGAACTTTAGTTTGAATTTGAAAGTAAATTTTATTTCATGCCCTGTCTTTCTAGATATATCTAGATTGCTTGCTGCTGCACATCAATGTTCTGGCAGACCTGTAAATGGCGGATCTGATCTCCTGGCTCCTCAAGCTGTAGATGAGGGGGTTGAACAAAGGCGTCCCCAGTGTGTAAAGCAACGAGAGACCTTTGATTGGGTTTACAGAATTGTTTCTGGGGTTGAATATGTAAATAGATGATAACGTGCCGTAGTACAGACACACAACGGATAAGTGGGAGCTGCAGGTGGAGAAGGCTTTCTGTCTGCCGCTGGTGGAGGGGAGCTTGAGGATGGTGTGAAGGATGGAGATGTAGGTAACCACGATCAACACGAATGGGGACAAAATGATGGGAAAGGCGACCACAGCGGTGGCCAGTTCTGCAGAAGATGTATCGGAGCAAGAAAGTTGTATAAGAGGTGCAATATCACAAAAGTAATGATCAATTACATTGAGGACACAAAATTGTAATTTCTTTAAGGAAACGTATAGAACAAGGGATGTTGTGGAACCCGTCAGCCAGCAGAAGATTGCAAGCAAAACTTGAAGTTTATTGGTCATAATGATGGCATAGTGTAATGGTCTGCAGATGGCCACGTGGCGGTCAAAGGACATGGCTGCCAACAACAAACATTGGGATATGGTTGGAACAGCTAATAAATAGAACTGGAATATACATCGGGCAACTGATACCTTTCCGCCCCCCGCCAGTATCAGCCACAGCATGTTGGGCACAATGTTACTGGTGAAGAGGATTTCTGACAAAGACAACTGGCTGAGAAAGAAGTACATGGGGGAGTGGAGGCTCTGGTTGGCTACAACCAAGACAATGACGAGGGCATTTGCCGACAAGGCCATGACGTGAATGATCAGAAAGAGCAGGAAAAGCAAAATCCTGAGGTTGTGGAGGTTTCCGAATCCCAGGAGGAGAAATTCTGAGACCACTGTCTGGTTCCTCTCGTCCATTCCTTGGAGAAAGTAAGACAACAGGCAATCGGAGCATAAGAGTTCACAATAATAAAAAGCATTGTATAAAATGAATCTCAATATGTCACTAGATTTCAATACGTCACTAGAGTCTGTGTTGTTTACTGGCAACTCTCATGTAAATGAAGGATGAATCTAATGTGGAACATAACTAAGACGATGCTTTTGTAGAAAAGTAGCTTGGGATCACCAGATTTCAAGAATCTGTTCTACAATACGTCCAAAAATTAAACAACCAAATAGCAGGGGTTACAGCTGAATTACAATTTAAACACATTAGTCCATGCACTAGCATTGTCTTAGGAGATGCTATAAATAGTTATGAATTGATGGTTTGGGGTTTCCCTGGGAATTACATGCAGGTCTATAGAGTTGAACTGCAGAGAGAATCTTGGGCTGTATGAACTTGTTTCATGTAAAAGTGCTTCTGACACCACAATATTCCTCACAAGTTTGCCAATGGCCTCCCATGGCTTCTCCGTGCTGCCAGTTCTGTCTGTATGGTTGGATAGGCTGCTGACGCAGGAGCATAAAATATTCTGTACTCTAATGCTTTGGCCGCAGGTTTTCCTGAAGGGCTGACTTCATGCCCTGCTTCTTTGTCCCAGATGTTAAAAATGATTACTATAGGTGTACTGAATCTTTGCAAAAACGTACCTAGAAATCTGCAGAAGTGTTTTTGCAAATACACCTGTAGGAGGTATGTATGAATACTATCACGTTTGGCACTGGAGTATTGAAAGCAGAGGTCCGAGGTTGTGGAGCAAATCGGAGGCAAGGGGCCTGAATATGTGATCTCCTCATCCACAGAATTTGGACATTGACGAGACTTGATTAAAAGGTGCGGAGTCTAACCTGCTGGGAGGTGTTCACCAGTGACCCCACCAATCGGGATATGGGTTTTAGCTGCACCCAGCAGGCAGGTCGCCGGTCCTTTGACCAGGTATCCAAAACCGATGGGAATAGAGACTCACACAGATGGTGGCCCGAGGAAAATGCCTCTAAAGAGGCACTACTGTGACAAGAGATGATACTTGTTGTACCCACAGGTTGAGATGTTTAACACACTGTTGCACTGGGAGATGGTATTATGCACACTGACAGAGGCGTTCTGACGCACAGTTGTACTGAGGAGGCACCTGGAGTTGTACACTGGCAGAGGTATTAGGATGCACAGTTGCACTGAGAGATGGCACTTGTAGATGCAGACAGGCATAGGTGTTAGGACGCACTGTTGCACTGAGAGGTGGCACGGAGTTGCACACAGGCAGAGATGGTAGGACGCACTGTTGCACTAAGAGTGGCACTTGGTGTTGCACACAGGCAGAGATGTTCTGATGCCCTGTTGCACTGAGAGATGGCACTTGGAGTAACACACAGGCAGATGTTCGGATGCACTGTTGCACCAAGAAGTGGCACTTGATGTTGCACACAGGCAGAAATGTTCTTACACACTGTTGCACTGAAAGATGGCACTTGAAGTAGCACTTTGCAGAGATGTTTGGACACACTGTTGCACCTAGAGTGGCACTTGAGATGTTCTGATGCCCTGTTGCACTAAGTAGCAGCACTTGAAATACTCGAAGGTAGTAACAAGGGAACCTGGAACGAGGACACGACTAGTATACACCAGAGATGACAAACATTGTTCAGGCAACTTCCTGGAGTTCTGGGGCCATATATATACCCATAGGTAGCAGTTGATAGGACAGTGTCATCTGACCAAGACCATGCTACCATTGGTGGAGATACTGTCACATGAGAAGGACTGTCATGGCAGCGCCCATGACGGAAACTACAATATCCAAGACACAGGGCTGCCCATGGAGTCCACTAGCACCTAAGGCAGAATCCTTAGCGTGTTACCTGCCACCGCACCTGACGTCTGACCGCCCGAGAAGTCAGGGGAAGCCGGCGCAGTGGTGAGTAACGGCCGATCCTAGGCTGAGCCCTGACAAATACAAATGAACATGGTAAATAAATATTTTCTATCAACCTAATTTAGCTCCATAATTTCAGTTTTGAATGAGTGTGAGCTCTGATAATGATCTGCCCAATGCAGGCATCAAACTGTATGTACGGTACAATGTCTCGTTCAGTTCTTTAGCTGAATCAATCAGCATTTTGTCCACAAGGGATTCATTTCCCAGACCAGACAAATGAAATGAACGGGCTGCTGTGCATGTCAGAAAGTGAATACTCCTCCCCAGGTGTGCCTCTGTCGTCAGCATCAATCAAGGCCAATGGCTCACACAATCTTCCATCTTGCCCGAGTAAATCTGATTAAATAAAACTTGACTCGGTTCCACCACCTCCCTTGGTTCTTTATTGGCCTGTACAGAGCAAGAAAACAGAAAACATGCAATGTATCAGGTAAACAAAACATTCTATGAAGAAAGGAGAGTGCTGGCAAAAGAAAGACTCAATTCACAACACAGATAAGTATTGATTTGCAGAGACACAAGCGATATACTGGGTTTAACCCCCTTGTATCTGCCCGCTGCGCTTTTCGCCTCCTTCAACAGAAATTTTAGAGCACAACGCTTAAGAGCTAATTTCCGCAAAGCACTTTATATAGTACACAGAGGTGTAACAATTAGCATATTGATGTCATAATGAGGCTAATAAATAAGAGTACAATGAAATGTAATAATATGATATGTAATAAAAACACTGATAAATCAGTTATATGCCATAGTTATCAATCCCCTAAGAAAACACTGAGATGATGGTTGTTACTATACCATTGGAAATCGAGGAGTAACATACAGTGGTGCTTGAAAGTTTGTGAACCCTTCAGAATTTTCTATATTTCTTCTGAAATTTGGCCTAGATTTTCAAACAGGTCCTAAAAGTAGATAAAGAGAACCAAATCAAGCAAATGAGACAAAAAAATGAGACTTGCTAATTTTTTTTTTTTAATAAAATGATCCAATATCACATATCTGTGAGTAGCAAAAGTATGTGAATCTTTGCTTTGAGTATCTGGTATGACCCCCTTGTGCATCAATAACTGCTTATAAATGTGTCCTGTAATTGTTCATCAGTCCTGAACATCGGCTTAGAGGAATTTTAGCCCATTCCTCCGTACAAAACAGCTTCAACTCTGTTACGTTGGTGGGTTTCCTCCCATGATTTGCTCGCTTCAGGCCCTTTCCGTTGGATTAAGGTCAGAACCTTGACTTGGCCATTCCAAAACTTTAAATTTATTATTCCTTAACCATTCTTTGGTGAAATGATTTCTGGGCTTTGGGTCGTTGTCTTGCTGCATGACTCACGTTCTCTGGAGATGCAGCTCATGGATAGATGTCCTGACATTTTCCTTCAAAATATGCTGGTATAATTCAGAACTCATTGTCCCATCAATGATAGCAAGTCGTCCTGGGCCAGATGCAGCAAAACAGGCCTAAACCATGATACCACCACCACCGTGTGTCACAGATGGGATGAGGTTTTTATGCTGGAATGCAGTGTTCTCCTTTCTCCAAACATAACGCTTCTCATTTAAACCAAAAAGCTCTATTTTGGACTCATCTGTCCACAAAACATTGTTCCAATAGTCTTCTGGCTTGTCCAGGAGATCTTTAGCAAACTGCTGACGGGCAGGAATGTTCTTTTTGGAGAGCAGCGGCTTTCTCTTGAAATCCTGTCATGCACACCATGGTTGTTCAGTGTCCTCCTGATGGTGGACTCATTAACATTAACATTAGCTAATGTGAGAAAGGCCTTCAGTTGCTTAGGTTACCTTGGGTTCCTTTGTGACCTTGTGAGCTATTAGACGCCTTGTTCTTGGCGTGATCTTTGTTGGTCGACCACTCCTGGGGAGGGTAATAATGGTCTGGAATTTACTCCATTTGTACACAATCTGTCTGACTGTTGATTGGTGGAGTCCAAACTCTTTAGAGATTGTTTTGTAACCTATTCCAGCCTGATGAACATCAACAACTCTTCTTCTGAGGTCCTCAGAAATCTCCTTTGTTCGTGGCATGATATGCTCCCACAAACATATGTTGCGAACATCAGACTTTGATAGATCCCTGTTCTTTTCAAAGACAGGTTGTCAACTCACACGTGATTGTCATCTCATAGATTGAAAATACCTGACTCTAATTTCACCTTCAAAATATCTGCTAAGCCTAAATGTTCACATACTTTTGACACACACATATGTCATATTGGATAATTTTCCTCAAAAAAAAAAGAGCATGTCAGATTTTTTTTCTAACTTGTTTGATTTGGTTCTTTTGATCTACTTTTAGGTCAAATTTCAGCAGAAATATAGAAAATTCTGAAGGGTTCACAAACTTTCAAGCACCACTGTACAGTATATAACCAACATCTTTCATGTTTCCTCAGAGTAGCCAGACAAACCCCACTAACCCTTTAATTAAAATGTCAAAGAATTTTAGATGAGGCAGGTCAGTATCCTGCAATTCCGGAAAAACTCCAATATAATGCGGGGAGGTGGTCCAAAACTTAACGTGCTATAGGTGATCATAAATACATTGGCGGAGAGGCCTAATACTGCAGCCAATGTACTTCATGGACAGTGTAATATAAGAGCATTGGCAATACATATAGAAATGTAGACCATAGATCATGCATCAGCTGGAGGTAAAAGTGGATTTTATATCCTTCGGAAGGTGGGGACCCTCTATGAACTTTGGTTCTCTACCAAGCAGAGACAATTTACAATATTCACCAATGTCTCCTTATTGTGGACATTACTTTCCTACAGTATAACCTTTATTCTATCTGCAGGTGACACCTAGGGTTAAATTTATTAAGGTCGAATGACAATGAATGTGGCAAAATCCGCCGATAAATGAATATTCAGAATTTACTAAACACTAAACTCTGCCGCCTTTGCTCCATTCGATGTCTATAAATCGTCCGAGAACACCTGCAAATCGGACGAGAACATGTGTTTGGACAAATAGACCATCGATCCAACTTGGCAGCCTTTTGCCATAGACATCAATAGGCCCTCAGAATTTACTAAGGATTCATATTGTTATAACGGGCGAAATATAGTGCAAATCGACAGCAAAAGATGCAAATACGAACCCTAAATAGAAATCTCAAACAGAACACCTTTTTCTATTCGAGTTTCACATCTCAACATACTAGTTGGCTGGCCGACACAGATGCATGCACGGATCAGGGAGAAAAATTAAAACTTGTGTAAAAAAAAAAAAAAAAAAAAAATGGCTTGGCCCCCCTCCCCAAAAGCACAACCAGCCCCGAGCTTTGGAGCCCCAGTACTGGTTGTGCTAAATACAGCGGACAAACGACGTAGGGGTCCCCTGTATTAAGCACAACTAGCACCAGGCTATTCAGAGCCAGCCCTGGTTGCCAAAATACAGGGGACAAATGACGTAGGGGTCCCCTGTATTTAGCACAACCAGTACTGGGTCTCCAAAGCCCGCTGCTGGCTGTTCTTTTGGGGAGGGGGGTCATGCCGTTTTTTATTTACATTTTTACACAGGTTTTCATTTTTTAAACACAGTAGCACAGACGGATCTCCCTGATACGTCCGTGCATCTGTTTATTTTCTGACACACAGATACATGTATCACGGATCTCCCTGATACGTCCGTGAATCTGTTCGTTCGAGTTAGTCAAAACCGAAAGCTAAATACAAATTTAAAAATACGAATGATATCGAATGATTACACCATCCAACAACACGAATGACAGCAACTCTGCAGCTTAGTAAATTCAGTAACCCGTTCGAAAAATTAAACGCATGAATACGGATGATGTCATCCAATATTGATCTCGGGTGACATTGAATAGAAATCGGCAGCTTAGTAAATGTACCCCTAGTGTGTGGGAGGAATCGCATTTCTTAATTGGGGTTCTTTAAAAACAGCCTCTACCAAACATATCAACCATCTTCAGCTCTAAGCTAGGTAATAGGAGGATATCATATATATATTTTCCCCATTCACTATCCTTATCCAGGGGACACATTTTATTAATCCTAGGATGCTGACTTTTGGGGATTGGTCTAAGCCAAGAGTTCTTGCAGATACTACATGGATTCAAATACGTATTCGCACTCACAGCCTGCGGTAACATAACGTACATTCATACGGTCACTTATTGACCCAAGTCAGCGACTGTAATACCCAGTGACCAAGAATGTAGGACAGATTATCACCGCAGATGGCAGCATGAAGTGAGGATACTCTACAACTTTCTAATATGTGTAAAAGTACTATTTATTTTCTATACTTGACACCAGATGCAGCCCATTATATTACACCTGGCCCCAGACATGGCACAGTATATTATACTTGGTACCATTAAACCTCCCATCGTCTGAGGATTGACCAGCATGCGAATCAGTGACGATAACACATACTCAATTGAATAAAGACACAGAGACTTGTATTTGGCAGAATTTGTTAGCTATTTATTTAAAAACAGATAATGAATTAATTAGTTACTAAATTAATTAAATTAATTTAAATATGGTGGCAAAGAAAGAACGGCTAACAACAGCCCCAAGCCTAACACTATAAACACTCTATCCACAACACAATACGCTCAAGCCTTCTACCTTGACTACCCCCCCGGTAAGGTGATGATGCTGCCCCCGGCAGGGTGGTCCAGCAGACTTTAAGAGTCAATGAAGGTGAGCAAAACAATGAGTAAGCAAATATTCACAGCGCTAATAGGTAACCTGCCGTTCTTTCCCGCCTAAAATAGCCAACGAAACAATCACAAACCCAAATCAAAAAAGCACATAACGTAAAATTTAGGGAGGGAGGGTGGGAAGACAGGAACAAAAGAGGCTGACTCCGCCTCCAACCAACTCTGATATCCCTGCTAAAAACCTACCACCCTAAAAACCCATTGTCACATGATTCCCCACGCCGGTCCGCCCCCAGCCTAGGAGGTTTAACCCTCTCCACTCCTATACAGTCATTTCGTTTATCATATGGGTTAGCTTTTTATATTTGCTGCTAGATGCAGCCCATTATATTACACCTGGCACCAGACATGGCTGAGTACTTTATACTTGGTACCAGATATCTCATAGTTTAGCTTTGTATACTCACCGCCCTTACAGTAAAGAACTCTTCCCATCCTGATGGAAAGCTCTTCTTCCATTGACCCCATGTCCTCTATGTGGTTCTTACGGCTTGATTCAGATCCGCTCGCTAGATGCGTTCGCATGCAGCCATCAGCTGCTCTATATATGCAAAAGCTGGGATCGCACGGTAAGACATTAGTACGCCCACTATGTCTTAAAGTGTGATCGCGGGTTGTATGTAAGATGCCCCTAGCCAGTCTCAAGATGCCCACTTTCCCTTAGTAGCACATGTCATCTATAGGAAGTGTATGCAATAATCAGTAACATCGAGTTCCATCGGACCCATATGCAGCACTTGTGGCTGACCATACCCTGCCGCAAGCACTGCGATCGCTGTCAGTCAGGTGACGTGTACTATGACACTGCGTGTAAATTATGCACGCCCCTAGAACGCACAGGCACGCCTGCGTTCGCACCACCACACCCCCTGTTTTCATCTACCTCCCCCTGTCACCACCCACCAACGGCCCGTCCTGTCACTCAATCTTGCGAGCCGTCTGTGTACTACGTGCGATCGCTTCCAGATCGCAGTGACTGGTTCGCGCACGTGCACTGCATCTTATACGCATCCGCACAAAGCGGAAATTGGCCAGCTGCGAGCGAGCGCAGCCTAGCGGGCGGGTCTGAATCAGGCCCTTAGTGCTAATATAAATATATATATATTTGGATCATGTCTGTATTGTGGGGGATTCTCTGACCATTGGGTCTGAAATCGCCAAATTCTCTCCTGAAATATTTGCGTGTGGCCAGCGCGATTTTCAGCACCTACTTGGACGCACCACGCTTACAGTTTCTCCCTGTGACAGCGTGTGAACGGTGCATGTTTTATACCATTTCATGCAAACAAATCATTCTATACCATTTTATACCTTTTTAATATTTTAGGCTATAGAATTATCTTTGCTCTCAGTATAAACAGCACAGCGCCGCCCTCGGCGAGCAAGATCATCCCGGACGCTCCCAGCAACAGCTGATATGATAGAACTGTTGGTCGTTGGTGTAAAACAGGGGTTCTCAAACACGGTCCTCAGGACCCCACACAGTTCACGTTTTCCAGGTCACCCAGCAGGTGCACAGGTGTGTTCATTACTCACTGACACATTTTAAAAGATCCACAGGTGGAGCTAATTATTTCACTTGCGCTTCTGTGAGGAGACCTGGAAAACATGCACTGTTTGGGGGTCCTGAGGACCGAGTTTGAGAACCTGTGGTGTAAAACAACAACTGATAGCTCTCACCTTGACACCTAAATGTCCCTTAAATGAAGTCTTCCCTTGCATGGGAATGTTCAGCCTGTGTTAGGAACTCCTGGTTGCGCTGCCATTGGTGCATCTTTAACATAATTCAAAAGGGCTCATTGCTCCCTATAAGGATAACAAGGGACAGTCATAATGAGGAAACTCCAGGGCGAATGCTTCACATGACGCAGCTTGTAGGATTGTTTCCATATACAGGACGCTCTGTCATTATACAATGCAGCATTGTGTTCTGCTGGGATTAACAGCTCAAGCTGAGCGCCTTGTACACGGTCCCACAATAAGTATTTCCAATAGTTTTGTGCATTTGCCCTGTTAGGAGGAGTGTGTGATTATACAGCTATAATGAAATCCCCTGTAATGTATATGTTATACAGATATAAGAGATATGTCCCTGTGCTGCCTTATCATACCTGACAGTGTACTTCTCTATGTACAGCCAGATGTATTACTGCAATTATACTAATATCAGACGGTTTTATACCTTTACATCAGAACCTCAGGGGGACAATCTCCCAATACCCCAATCTACAGTACTTCTATTATTGTCAGTGGACTGATTTGTGTTATTTTTTTTTATCCATTTTCTTTAACTGTTATTATTAATGTACAAACAAAAAAGGAAAAAAGATTTCGACTATTTTACAATTGAAGGGGACTTCGGCTGCAGATCATTATATATATATTTTGTTTATTATCAGCTTCCACAAGCCGCAATGACTTTGGCAGAACGCCCTATCAGTCGGTCAGTACGTTATATGGTTGTGTTCTCTGGCCTCAGATCATGGCTGGAAGGTGACAGCTGTGGTATCTGCCCTGGCGAGGCTTCCAGACAAGGTCATGAATACGCTGGCATGCCATGATATGCCCACAATGACCTCATGTGAGTAATATAATCTGCATAAGGTGTATAGGAATAGGGGCGTATCTAACCATTGGCCAGGATGGCACTCGCCAGGGGCGCCGACCAAGGGGGGGGCGCCACCCGGCGGTGACACCTGTGGCCAGGGGATAGAAATCAGGGCTGTCGTTCATGACTGGTGTGAAGTCTGGGGCCGGGCACTTTCAGCAGTGAGTCGGCTGCAATTTAGGAAAGCTAGGCACTGACCGACTGACACTTGTCGAGCTTCCTCTTAACCCGCCTCTGACTTCCTGCCCGATTCTTGCGCTACAGCCAGGGAGGGTGGAGCAGAGTCCTGGCGCTTGTGGTGGTGCAGGGCAATGTCCGGCACCACAGCAAAACACACACTGACTGTGTGTGTGGTCCACTCTCGCCTGCGGACCGCCGGAGCACAGTGTTGGATGTGGAGGGGAGAAGGGGAGCACAGTATGGGATGGGGAGCCCTCAGTGTGAATTACTCAAACGTTGCACGACTTGCACCGCGGTGATACCAGCAGGCGCTGTTACAGTCTGATGCCACCAGCCAGGATCACAACTTTTGAGTGACACACACTGACAGTGAGACAGAGACTGGGCAGATAAGTGTGCTGTTTGTGACAGGGGGCAGGGCTTACCGCAACCGCTCATCCAGCAGACAGGAGCACCCTGGGGCAGGGTAGCTACTGATGTCGGTCAGTGTGCCCTCCACCCTAAGCGTAAACCAGTGAGTGAAGGTGGGTACTTTAAAAAAATAAATAAAATTAATCTCTATTTTAAATGTATTAGTTTTTAACAATATAAGTATAGTGTGTAATTATTCCAAAAATATGGGATGGGGGGGCTCCAGTCCCTTACTTTGCCAGGGGCGCTCGTTCCCCTAGATACACCCCTGTATAGGAAAAGCTCCCGGGACCAAGCCAAGGAGTCTGAGGTAAACTGTATATACCTGACCTTGTACCCCACACAGGCTCGGTGTTATAGTAAGGGCATGATAGAAAGTCTTATCACCAACATCAGTATCAGTTCAAGTAAACTGATACCTATTCTCGGACTTAGGGCGGGATGTACTAAAGTGATAAATGTGGTAAAACTACACAAAATGCCATTTTCGGGGGTTTTACTGCATTTTTTCATATGTACTACAGGTGCTTGGTCCCTGTGTGTAACACCATCTTCAGATGGCTTTACCTAATAGAAGTCTATGGGCTTCTTATCGGGACGCACCCTGAGAGGGATAACATCGGATCCCTCCCATCTCCCCCTGCGGCACTGAGGGACTTCTAGGTGTTAAACGCGGAAGTCCCCCTATCCGGGGGTATCACAAAGGGCGGCTCTTATCGGGAGAGCTATCCTTTGCAATTTAAATTGGCATTTCTAAGTACATACTATGGTTATCAACGGCGGGATGTACCACATCGCGGATGTGATGCTTGGTTCTCCCCGCCCTTATAGAGAAGAGACATTAACCTCCCACACAACAGGAAATAAGCTGAAACTAAAGGTCGTTTGCATATTTGGGTTGGGTACGGGATCCCAGCGTTCAGGATGCCGATGGTCAGAATACCGACAGCAGAATCCTGACAGACAGAATCTCAACCAAATTTGGTAAGTACCCTTAACCCGCCCCCTAACCCTTACCTCCTCCTAACCCTAACCCACGTTTCTCGCAGCTTAAACCTAACCCTCCCCTACTGCACCCTAACCATGACCCACCCCCACAGCCTAACCCTAACCCTCCACTCCTGCAGCCAAACCCTAACCCTCCCCTAACTCTAACTCCCCCCTCCCGCAGCCTAACTTAGCCCTCCCTCTTGTTTCTAACCCTGACCCCCAAACCTAACCCTAATACTCACTGTCAGGATGTCAGCGGTCGCGATTCTGGGTAATACACCCCAAAGAAAAAAAATAATTTAAAAGGTGAATCGCAATTGAAGTTCAGGGGTCTATTTACTAAGCAGTGTTAGGAGACAGAGTGAAAAGTGATAAGTCTGTGATAAGGTACCAGCCAATCAGCTCCCAACTGTCATTTTTCAAACACAGCCTGTGAGATGACAGTTGGGAGCTGATTGGCTGGCACCTTATCACTTTCTTATCACTTTTCACTCTGTCTCCTAACACTGCTTAGTAACTAGATCCCTAAATGTTGATTCACAGTGATTCCGAGGAAGAAGAGACAGGACAGGTTAGGGGGAGTTAAACATGTCTCATATAGCTCATGATAATTACCTCAATATTGATACCACTTATACTAGAACTCATTAAACGACATGATGGCTTCTTATAGTGTAAAACATATATAAAGACTACTGGTTGCATGGAGAGGAATACTAACTGTAAGCTCAGTTGGATGTTCTTGAGAACATGCACAGGATTTACGTGCACCAATTATAATTTGGCCATATGAGGACACACGTAGAATAATTTAGATATGATATGTGGTTCAATGGTACTGTTATCTTTGCCATAGCATTTTGTAAAAAAATATTTCAATTATTGTTGTTATTGATGTGAGTGTGGCGAGATGAGAGGTAATTTATATAGAGTTAATCTCGTGTATAGGTAACGTGTAGGGAAGGTATTATTGCTAATGAAAAATGGAAAGTTCATGTTGCATGTAAAGTGATACTATGGGGCATATTCAATTGGGCGCGAGGTAAAATACCTCGCACCCCTCGCACCCAATTTTGGAATACCACGGGTATGCACGCTCCCGATACCCGCGGTATCCAATTAAAATAAAAAGTGGTTGCAAAGTTTTCAGCTCTAAAAACCCTGCCCGCGTAAAAAAAAAAAAAGAATTCTTCACTTACCTGGCCGGTGGTCTCCGCGCTCCCGGTGGCCTCCCCTCTATCTTCTTACTGGAGAGCGGGCTGCTGGGAGGCTCCAGGGGCTGGTGGGAGGGGCAAGGGCTGGTGGGAGATGTAGTTCTCCCAGCGCCCATTCCGGGGGGCCACACATACATTAGGGGGGATACACACACACCGGGGGTCACACACACACACTCACTTATACTCACACACACACACTGACATACTCACCACTGCTGCTGGAGTCCGGGTTCTGACGCTGGATGCAGAAGACAGCAGTTCGGAAGGTGAGTAATTACTAACTAAGCTAATAGGAAACTTCCAATTGCTTAATTAGTCCTAAGGGGGCTGCCGCCGGGGTCCCAGAGCAAGTCCCACTGATTTTTCCTAAATCTAACGATTTTAGGAAAAATGACACTTGCTCTGGAGGTGCGAGGTAAAAAAACGGCTGCGGCTCCCCGATAAAAAAAAAAAACCCCACGCACCTAATTGTATAGCAAAAATCCCGCCCCTGCAGGAAAAAACACGTAGGTGCGGGATTTTTGCTATTCTCGCACACAATTGAATACGCCCCTATGAATGTTTGCTGTTATTTGCTATTATAAACATAATATTCCACAGTGGGGATCTTTTGACTTCAATAGGTTTCAGAATAATGAATTATCATATTACCTTTATTGTTTCCTCCATCTGTGGGCCTGATTCAGCAAGGATCGCGGTTGCAAATACGCATGCAATTGGCCGATTGTTGCGTTCTGCTCACGCGTATGCATCGCAGTGTGTGCGCGAACAAGTCTCTGCGATCGGGACTACGATCACAGAGGTTAAGCAGACCCATCGCAGAGTGATTGACAGGAAGTGCCGTTTGTAGGTGGTGATGGGGGGGTGGTCAGGCGAACGCAGTCGTGCCAGGGCATTTCAATGCCAATATAGGGGCGTGCATAAATTGTCCACTGCATAGCCATACGCAGCCTGTGGTCTCATAGCGTGCGCTGCAGCTCGCAATTTCTGAGTAAGGTCGGAGCTTGTGTAAGTGTGCGTGAGTCTGTGATGGAACTCGATGGTTTCGCTATTCTGCTAAGTGTTAGTGATGTGCGTATGGTAAGGTGGGCGTCCTTATGTAATGCTGAGTTTGCATTGCGATCGCAGAGGGGTGGCTTGCTATCGTAGTTATACTGCCATGTGTGTTATTGTATGATTCATGAGAAATAGCTGATTCCTCTTTATATAATGTGTACTATAGTCCCACGGGTTTCCCCCGACCCAATCCCTGGAGGTGTGTAGTCAACATAGAGGCTTGTGTGGACATTAATAAAGGAGTAAAAGAAAGAAGACAGGGTATGAGGCTGTTAGTGGCCATAAGGACAATGAAGGAGTCTCTGAGTGGCCATAAGGACAATGTAGGAGGCTGTTAGTGGACAAAAGGACAGTGTAGGAGTCTCTTAGTGGCCATAAGGACAATGTAGGAGGCTGTTAGTGGCCATAAGGACAATGTAGGAGGCTGTTAGTGGCCATAAGGACAATGTAGGAGGCTGCTAGTGGCCATAAGGACAATGTAGGAGGCTGCTAGTGGCCATAAGGACAATGTAGGAGGCTGTTAGTGGCCATAAAGACAATGTAGGATGCTGTTAATTGTTGGAAGCTGTCAGTGGCCATAAAGACAGGATAGATGGCTGTCTGTCAGTTGCAGTAAGGACAGGGTAGTAAACTGTTAGTGGTCATAAGGATAGGGAAGAGGATATTAGTGGCCATAATGACAGTAAAGAGACTGTAAGTGGCCGTAAGGACAGGGTAGGAGGCTTTTAGTGGCCATAAGGACAAGGTAGAAGGCTGTTAATGATCAAAAAGACGGTGCTGGAAGCTGTCAGTGGCCAATAAGACAGGATAGATGGCTGTCAGTTGCCATAAGGACAGTGTAGGAGACTGCTATTGGCAATATGGACAGTGTTGGAGGTAGTTAGTGGCCATAAGGACAGGATAGGAGGCTGTTAAGGCCATAAAGACAGTGGGCCTGATTCAGACCTGGTCGCAAGCGCTGAGCGCTCGCAACTGGGTCAATGGTGGCCCAGAGAACATGCGCACAACGGAGCCGGCTCCGTCATGCGCATGTGCGAGACCCGGATAGCGACGGGCAAACAGTCGCTCCGGGTCTCGTACCAAAGGAGGCGTGCTGTCGATGTTGAGTGACAGCACGCCCCCTTTGGTGGGCGGGCCGGGGGGGTGGCTGCCCAAACGGAGGCGTTCCCATGTGAACACCTACCGTTTGGGGCCGGCCCCACTGACACCCACAAGTGATGTCAGTGGAGAGATTCCATCTCTGTTAGAGCCAAAATCTCTCTGGGGCTTGCGGCAATGAGACCCTACCACAAAAGTCTCGTCGCAAGCCCGATGGTCTTGACCATCGCGACCATCTTCCTGGCCGCTCACTATAGCTGTGGGTGGTCACCCACAGCTATGCGAGCGGCCAGGAGGCCGTTCTAAAAAATAAAGACCGGCCCTGATTCAGAGCAAGCACTCTGTCAGAGCGTCCGGCTCTGAATCAGGGTCAGTGTTTGAAGCTGTCAGTGGCCATTAAAACTGGGTGGATGTCTGTCAGTTGCCATACAGACAAGTAGAAGGATGTTAGTGGCAATAAGGAAAATGTAGGAGGCTCTTAGTGGCAATAAGGACAGGATCAAAGACTATCAGTCTTCATAAGGACAGGGTAGAAGGCTGTCAGTGACCATAAAGACATGGTAGCAGGCTGTTAGTGTCCATAAGGACAGGAGGCTGTTAGTGGCCATATGGACAGGATAAGAGGCTGGTAATTGACATAAGGAAGTGTAGGAGGCTGTTAGTGGCCATAAGGCAGGGTGGGATGATGTTAGGGACCATAAGACCAGTGTGGGAGGCTGTAAATGGACATAAGGATATCGTGGAAGACTGTTAGTGGCCATAAGGACAGTAGAGGAGGCTGTAAGTGACCATAGGGACAAGAGGCTGTTAGTGGCCATCAGTACATGATGGAAGGCTGTTAGGCACCATAAGGTCAGGGTGGGATGCTGTAAGTGGCCTTAAGGACAGGGTAGGACGCTGTTAGTGGCCATAAGGACAATGTAGGAAGCTGCTAGTGGCCATATGGAGAGTGTGTGATGCTATTAGTGGCCATAAGTGTGGGCAACAGCTGGTATCATACAGTATATAATTTTTCAGTTGATCTTTAAGAAAAAAAACTCTGGGTCTGATTCAGACCTGCTCACGAGCGCTTAGCGCTCGCAAGCGGGTCGATGGCTGGGCAGATGGTTGGGTCGGCTGTCGATGTTGATCGACAGCTCGCCCCGTTTGGTTGGCGGGTCAGGGGGGGTGGCTGGCCAAACAGAGGCATTCCCTAAGGAACACCTGCCATTTGGGGCGGCCCTACTGACATCACGAGTGATGTCAGCAGTAAGCTACCGGCTCTATTAGAGCCGGAAGCTCACTGGGGCTTGCGACAAATGAGACCCTACCACAAGGGATACTGCTTTCTGTGCTAGTGATTGGACAATAGATTAGAACATTGGTTTCTGATATATTCACCTCAACTAGACAAAATCGGGTAAAAGTAGCTTATCATTTAGTGACCTAGCGGAAGATATATTACGCCTTCTAAAGTGTGGACATGTGGAGAAGTTGCCCATAGCAACCAATCAGCGACTAACGATCATTTTACAGATTGTACTTGATAAGTGCTAACTAGAAGCTGAATGGTTGCTATGGCCGGTATGCAGTCGGGAAACCGTCGGACCTAATCTCGACCGCCGGCTTCTCGACTGTCTAATCCCGGCACGGATCTAAAGACAGGCGTCAAGATGCTGACGCCTGTCATTAGACCTACGCCAGGACTCCAATGCCCGGCATCCCGATGAAAAGGTATGCCGAGCGCGGTAAATCATACCGATTCCCTATGGCCGACTTCTTCGCTTGCCTCCTTTTCCCACTTTTTAGGAGGCTTGATACATCTCCCCCCAAGTTCAGCTCATTGTCTATACAGTCAGACGTTCTCTATGAGGCATTACAGCATTTCTCCTTTCTTCCCAAGCTTTATTGAATAATAATGATCAACATTAGAAATTTACTTTGTTCTTATGATTCTTAATTTTCATACAAAATTTGACATTAGATTTATCCCAAGCCCTATATTCATAGATACAACTAGTGTGCTTTCCGCTGCATCAAAGTTCTGGCAGATTTATACATGGCGCATCTGATCTCCTGGCTCCTCGCGCTGTAGATCAGAGGGTTGAACAGAGGCGTCCCCAGCGTGTAAAGTAACGAGAGGCCTTTGTTTGTATTTACAGAGTTTTCTCGAGGTGGTAATAAGTAAATAGATGATAACGTGCCGTAGTACATACACACAACGGATAAGTGGGAGCTGCAGGTGGAGAAGGCTTTCTGTCTGCCGCTGGTGGAGGGGATCTTGAGGATGGTGTGAAGGATGGAGATGTAGGTGACCACGATAAACATGAATGGGGACAAAATGATGGGAAAGGCGACCACAGCGGTGGCCAGTTCTGCAGAAGATGTGTCGGAGCAAGACAGTCGTATAAGAGGCGCAATATCACAAAAGAAATGATTAATTACATTGAGGCCACAGAATTGTAACTTGTTTAGGAAAATGTATATAACAAGCGTCAACATGAAACCCATCAGCCAGCAGAAGGTGACTATCTGAAGTTGATGCGTGAAGGTCATAATGATGGCATAGTGTAATGGTCTACAGATGGCCATGTGGCGGTCAAAGGACATGGCTGCCAGCAACAGACATTGGGATATGGTTGGCACACCTAATAAATAGAACTGGAATATACACCGGGCAACTGATACCTTTCCTCCCCCCGCCAGCATCAACCACAGCATGTTGGGCACAATGTTACTGGTGAAGAGGATTTCCGACAAAGACAACTGGCTGAGAAAGAAGTACATGGGGGAGCGGAGGCTCTGGTTGGCCACAACCAAGACAATTACGAGGACATTTGCCGACAAGGCCATGACGTGAATGATCAGAAAGAGCAGGAAAAGCAAAACCCTGAGGTTGTGGAGGTTTCCGAATCCCAGGAGGAGAAATTCTGAGACCACTGTCTGGTTCCTCTCGTCCATTCCTTGGAGAACGTAAGACAACATGTCATCAGAGCATGGTGGTTTGCAATAATAGTGCATAACATTGGTGTGGCATCCTCAGACTTCAAAGGCCGCTTTCTACATCCACAAAATGACTCAACCCAGCACCGATGTCCAGTTAAACTGCTTAAATAGCTGTATGGAGTTTGTCTGGTCATGATATGGGAGGAGATGATCAATGCATTCATAAATGACAATAGATTGGGGACCTCATTCAGAGTCGGTCGTAAGCGGCCGCTCCGTCGTACGCCTAACAACCGAGAAACTGTAGAAAGAAGCAATCGCACGGCCAGTCGGTCGCAACCAAAGTGACACCCATACGTGAACAATGCACCTCCTCTAGCTAGCGAGTGATAGCAGATAGCGATCAAGTCAATCGTTGTCAGTCGTTGTATGTTAATTTCTTCTGATGGTTGCGGCCGCTTGTGTTGTGTTGATGCCCGCATGTCATGTTTTCATGCTCTTTCGATCAGCTTGTTACCATCTTTTTTTTTATCAATTTGTTTATTCTTATTATTCGCTAATGCCAACGCAACTGAATCAATTTTAAGCCAATTAGCAGCGTTTTTAGCTACAACAAACGATTAGTAGCTGATTGCATTGTGTGACTCAAAATAGAAACATCAATCCTAACATCAGTCACATTCGATAGTATCGATTGTACTCTGGGGCTTGAGAGAGCACATACCCAACCTCAAGCTGTACGATCAGCCAGGCCTCTAACCTGCTCGCAGAGTGATGTTTTACTACTTCCGGCCTTCTATGTCAGTCGTAGCAGGTAATTTACGCCCCTAAAACGCCCTCAAAACGCTGAGGCACGCCTGCATTTTTAGACCACCACCCCCGTCAACACCCACAAACGGCCTTTCATGTCAATCAACTCCCGGAAGCCACTGCCTGCTCGTAAGCTGCACGATCGTCAGCATTTTGGATCGCAAGGCCTCGTATGCACATGCGCACAACTAACTGTGCGCATGCGTGGTTTGGAAACATCGGATGCGTACGACTGAGCGGCCGCTTACGACCGACTCTGAATGAGGTCCTGTATCTTTAGATACTTTGTGAATTAAAAATCCTGTTTTTTAGAGAAAGCGGAAAACGTCCTCTATATAGAGGTTTATTGTATACCACAATGTCCCAGCAACAGTCGGACAAGACCCTCAGGGCCTGATTCAGAGCCGCTCGTAAGCGGCCGCTCGTTCGTTCGTTCCGAGCGATGTTCGCACATCTGCACTTGCGTATGGGTTGTAATGCGCATGCGCCAACCAGTCACTGCGGTCGGAAATCGTGTACTCGCAAAATAGCGAATGCCTGCTAATTTGAGTGACAGGATGAGGCTTATGTGGGTGGTAACAGGGGAAGGTGCTTGAAAACGGGGAGTGGAGATCAGAACGCAGGCGTGCCAAACAGTCAAAATGGGCGTTTGAAGGGTGTGCATAATTTACAAAGCAGCATCATCGACCACGTCACTTGGTTGTCTTTTAGCCAGAACTGCTCGCATGATTGCAGTAGGAAAATGCTACCACAAGAATAGCGAGCAGTTCAGACGCCTTTCGATGTACTCGATTAATCTAATAAATAGCGGAGATGACGTGTGATGCGAGTGGCTAGGGGGCGTTTTTTCAAAATAGCGAGCGCATGTTTCATTCGCTCGTTCAGACATAGAGGCGTCAACAGACCGCAAAGAGCGAGCGCTTATTTTAAATATCCGGCCCCTTTTTCAGAACGACCGTCCGCAAATAGCGTCCGGCTCTGAATCAGGCCCTCAGATCACTATTCTATGCTATGGTTACCTTTTAGGGGGTTGGATTTCCTCTGTTGCTCTCTCCCCTCGCACTTCTAGTTTGACCGCACATACAGCGGTTCGCTGGGCTAAAACATCCAGTGTTCCGAGTCCCACCTCACACCCTGCTTATCACTGTAAGCCCAGCTGTGAAGAATCACCCCAGTAGGCGCCCTGACCCTTGTAAAGTGCAATTTATAGCTGGTTGCAGTTGTTTTAAGTGCACATACGGTAAACACTTGACGTGATAAATGGGTTATTTATGCTTAGCAAAATGAGCTTTGACCATCTGAGCGCTCAGCTGATGATGCCAATGGCGGTCATATAAAAATATGTTGTAATCTCTTGTTCAGTCCTCTCACTAAAGGATCACGTGCATTTGCCATGTGTGATGGGGCACATTTCTTAAAATCAATCAGGGGGAGACAGGAGGATTACTGTGTAGATCAGAAGGACAGCGCCTTACCAGGTTTGTGATATGCCATTGACCTCACATGCGTCCTTCAGGGACGTGGACTAGCCCAGATGTCCATCCTGTGGGATTTAGATTGAGCAGGTGATTGCGGGGGGCCTGGCCCACCTGGGGACAAACATAGCAACGGTCGTCAGTTATTTAAAACAAAATATAAATGGCAAATGAAACCACTATAGCTGTGTGTATTGGGGACTATCAGTCCTGGGCTTCACTGGTCTGCACAGGCCAAGTACACTGAACACTTGTGCTGCACAAACAGGCAATGGAAGTAACCAGGCCGCTGCCTGACAGGGTCATTTATTGGTCAGTGACTAATAATGTCGCAATGTAAAATGGCAGCACTCAGAGAGGAAGATCCAACATTTTCTGAGTTGCAACACAAGGTAAAAAGAGTACAGTTATCTGATTTATAGTAGTTCCATCTGGGGGACACCGGAGAGAGGGTACATATAGATCACGGAGTATAATAACTATAATTCACTTATTGCAGAGGGTATTATATGAGGGATGAGGGTTGTACCCTATATAAGGGAAATTATGAACTGTAAATTGTATAAAATAGGTGTCGGTATATACTGTACAGTATATATATATATATATATATATATATATTTATTAAGGACACAGTCGTGCCCTTATATTAAGGCTGCATCTAAAAAAATGGATTTCTCCCATAGAGAATTCTGAAGGAAGGGGGCATGGTGTTTAAGGGCTACACCTCAAAAGCTATAGGAGGTACTGAGTTGAAATTTGGCATGGCCGGGTAGAACTGTCGCACGTTGCAGCATGCCAAATTTCAGGGCATAAACATAAAAAATGAGGATTTGGGAGTAATCTAAAGCTCCAACTGTCACATTTTTCTAACATTCTCAATTAGGACCACTTTTCTGCTGTAGTCTATGGGGGATGTTTGGGAAGGCAAAACTCAGGGTAGGGGTGGAATTTAGACTTGGGGTTTGCTTTATTACCTAGCTATTGTGCCAGGGTACGTGCTTTTGGGGTTCAGGCCAATTAGAATGTTACAGTTTGTAAACTATTACCTCAAGAATGCGCCAATGTAGAGATAGGACTTTTCAACTTGTTGCGCAGCCTCAGTAGGTGCCTCCAGTAGGTGTAATAACTATGGCTTCACTTGGGTGCACAAAGATGGCCATCGTTTGCAGGTGGTAGTGGGGGCCGGCGTTTGCTACGGCCGGGATGCGAGGGAGAGGGGGTAGGGGTTAGCGTGCATTATCTGCGGCCGGGAACCGGGATTGTGGCGGGTGTTAGCAGCGGCAGTGCGGGCGGCGGTAGTGCAGGCATTAGGACCCAGGGGAGGTAGCAGTACACAGATGCAGGCTCGGATCTGGAAGATCCGTGATACCTGCATCTGTGTTTAAACAAAACAAACACAGAAGCAGGGATGGGTCAGTGAGACCCGTCTGTGCTTCTGTGTTTATAAAAAAAAACAGTGTAAAAAAAAAATGGCATGGCCCCCTCCCCAAAAAACCAACCAGCCCCGGGCTATGGAGTCCCAGTACTGGGTGTGCTAAATACAGGGGACAAACGACGTAGGGGTCCTTAGAGGACACTAGTAATGTCCGTGTGCTCGGGTAATTCATGTTTTTTTTTCGCCAAGACCCAGGATTTGCCTACTTTGGAACTAAGAGGAAAGATCTACGCATAGGAGGAGGTGAGTATGGAATCTTCATTACAGGTACACCATTGGGTTACCTACTGGAGAAGAGGACAGATTGGCTTCAGGGATACATAGGTGAGTATGTGAGATAGTGTGTATGCATGTGTGAGTACATGTGTATGTGCATGTATGTTTTAATAAAATTTTTCTACGGTGTGTTGTGTGTTTATTTTAATATTGCTTTTGCTGTGGAACTAAAAGTACCAGCAAGCCCGTAATGCCCCACATGCTGCTACTGTAGTTCCACAGGAAAATACATTATTTATATATTCATATGCACCACACAACACAAATCAACCCAGCACCCACCGCCCAGGGGTGCTGGGGATTGCCCCGGGCTATCAACCTGGGCCTGGGGTGCCCTGAGGAGGGGGACCCCTTTATTGGGGGGTCCCCAACTCCCCAGGGATCCTCTGCCTGTGCTGACTTGCGGTTTGGGGTGATGCTGTGGCTGGGGGGCCTGGTGAAAGGGCTCCCCTGGCTGTGGCATTACCCCCCCGCTAGAAGGAGTCTGGTGCTGGTTCTGGTAAATACAGGGGGACCCTATGCATTTTTCCCCCTATATTTCCAGAACCAGGACCGGCTCAGAGCCCTGTGCTGGTTGCGCTAAATTCGGGGACCCCTACGTCAATTGTCCCCCGTATTTTGGCAACCAGGACAGGTTCTGAAAAGCCTGGTGCTGGTTGTGCTTAATACGGGGGACCACTACGTCGTTTGTCTGCTGTATTTAGCAAAACCAGCACTGGGGCTCCAAAGCCCGGTGCTGGTTGTTTTCTGGGGGGTGGGGCTACGCCTTTTTTTTTTTGTACTCATTCAATTTTTAACAGATGCATAGATGGATCTCACTGCTGCATTTGTGTATCTGTGATTTATTGATTAGATTTTCTCAGGTGCATACGCACTACCAATATGCCCTCTGTCACCCACTGATGCCCCCTTTGCACTGCATCACTGCCACTGCTCTGCACCACCGCTGCTGCCGCTACCCCACATGCCTACAGCCGTCTTGCACTCTGCACCTCCCAAACCAACCTCCTGTGTGCTGTCCCCTCTTACACCTGCGTTAGTGTACCATTTTGTTGTCATTCTCCCCTGCAGGTGGCTTAGTTTGATCACCCAAACCCTGATAGTTAATAAATTTTTTTAAAAGCTATGAAATTCCACAGACAAAAAACCTTACGGTTTCACATGTCCCATTAAGGCTGCTTAGACATGATCTGAAAATTCACAAAACCTATTGATTTTCTGCCACTCAAACTTCAAAAAGCAATGAAATTACGATCATTAAGGCTGACGCCTTAATGGACAAGTTCCTTGCGCAATATAGATATGGTATGCCATCACACCCTGTGGTTAACTGCAGATTCAGCACTCTCACAGAATGAGATTGCTGTCAATCACAAAATGGTGGAGCTGCTAATTCACAGAATTGTGTGCTCATTGGAATACACACTTGCATTCTATGCAACTGAGGTTTGAGCAGTTATGTGGCTCCCACATCCCACTCAGTGCCCACAATCTTCCCATTTGATCACCAAAACAATCTCACTGGCTTCCAACATCCTTCTCACTGCATACATTTACCTCATTTAGAATACACCTTCAGCTCCCTTATTTTTAAAAATATCATACTCTGTCTATGCATGTACACTTTCTTCCCCTATATGCCTCCATGCTGCTATATATTCCCCAGTCCCTACTGCTGTGTGGTCTCCCACGAGTGATGTCAGTAGGGCCGCCTCCAAATGGCAGGTGTTCCTACGGGAACGCCTCCGTTTGTCCAGCCACCCCCCCTCCCCGCCTACTTGCTCTGGGGCTCGCACACGCCGCGTGTGCGCACTGGCCGACCATCGACCCGCTTGCGAGCGGGTCTGAATCAGGGCCTTGGTTCCAGCTATAGGATCTGAGGCAGTGAAGGATAAGGTTATACCTTAAAGAGAGGCTAGTAAAATTGTGGGAGGAAATAGACTACGGTTATAACTTAGATATTTGTCCCTGGAACATATCCTTCTGATACATTGTAATATAGTGAGCGAAGTATCAGCGCTATGGTAACTGTATGGTGAAACTCAATGTACTTATAATGAAACCATAGAAGGTTACAGACACAGCAGAGATACAATTGTTTCCAACTCTTTCCGCAGAGCTTAGTTTTGGACGGTGTAATTACAGCCACAGCCAGGAAGTCAGCGATTGTTACACTTTCTAGGACTGTTTATACAGACTGTGATACGATATAGAAAGATAATTATATAATATTAGAGGAAAAGTTATATAAGAATCCTCAATAACCCAGAAACTATATATTTAGTTAGGGCAATAATTTCTGGAGAGCATTGAATTAATATTGAGAGTCCTAATATGTATTTGTGAAATGTATATGTAATGTTATTGTATTATTAGCCTGTTGTATTCCCATGTTGTTATAACCTGTTGTGTAACAGATTCCCGGCCTCAATGTCATAGCTGCTTCACCATTCAGATGTACAGTGGTCATGTATGTATGGATGTTCTGACTGCAGAAATATATCCATGAAGGTATTGTTATATACTGTACTATTTATTATAGTGTTAAATAAAACAATCTGTTATGGTCATTATCACCTATAAGCTGTAATAGTCATAGTTTAATACACTCAACTAACACATATCATTTCTATACTTACCTGATGGAGGGGTTGAGGAAGGGAGAATCGCCTCACAAATTGCTATAACTGTAACGAAAAAAAAACCAACCAAACAAGAATATTGTTAATTAAATTGCTTACCGAAATAATATATTCCAAACAAGAGTGCAGCACATAGGATTAGCTAGGGTCTCCCTAACTGTCCCTACTCTACCATTACTGGCACCAATAAGTTAGGCTGGAGGCACTGACACTATAATCCTAAAAATGGTTACACAGGCCTGGCACAGCATAGCAACGTCCCGGACCTCAGGCAGTCATTTCCTGCAAAGGATTCTCCACACAGTATTAAAAATGAACATTTTATTTCTGATTATATTAGTTTGTTCAGTTGCATTTGAGCCCCTGAAAATAGGGGACTGTGTATAAAAATGGTTGCAATTCCTAAATGTTTCATACAATATGGCTGCTTCGTTTATTTCAAATCAATTGTGGTGGCGTAATTAGCCAAAATACAGAAAATTGTGTTAGTGTCCAAATATACAGTATGTGGACGTAGTTTAGCATTGTATTCTTGCAACCAGATGTAGCCCATTGTATCTGGCTCTCTCTTCAATTGATTTTGGACGTATATTTGTTTTGACCTTCTCTGTGTATTGGGTCATCCAAGGCTGCCCTGATATTGGATTACTTTGGAAGTAGAAAGCAATAGAATTATAATTAGGGAGTGTTTGGAGTTCCTGAATTGCAAGTAAACGATGGTTCCAATATTTGGTTAAATTTGTTTTCTCTGTCCTGTGTAGAGTGGGTCATATTTTCCATTGCAGCTATGAACTAAATCTAACTGTTGGCCAATTGGATCGGGGGGGGATATTGTTTCCAAAATTTTCCTTCTGGACTTCTAGAGTACAGTACATGGAATATTGATCTATTCAGCTTTTAGGAGGGTGCAGAATTGTCATGTAGCTGTTATATAAATTCTCCTTAATTAATGTATTAATGTAGATAGAAGATTGTCCAATGTCTATCTTGTCTAATGATTACCCTAGAGCAGGGATGGGTAACCTAAGGCCCGGGGGCCGTATAAGGCCAGCGGAATCATTTGGTCTGGCCCCCAGAGCTTTTTTCTGCTAACCTCATCTGGATAGGAGGGTGCCTAGAATGGCACTCTGCAGCCAGAATCTATGCAGTAGTGCCGCCTGAAGCGTCCTTAGGATGCTTCAGATGGTCACACCGCTGCCCTCAGGATGCTCCGGGCATTGCTGTAATCACCGGTGATTGTGACCCCATCCCTGTGTGAAGTCACATGGAGGGGGCGTGGCCTGCATCGGGCAGAAAAAGGCTCCCCACCCCTGCCCTAGAGGTTTTGGTTCATAAGAATCGTGTTTCATTAATGGTTCCAAATGAGAGGAGCATTTAATTTATTTATTTGCACTTTACAGAGAATAGTTGCCCATTCACATCAGTCCCTGCCCCAGTGGAGCTTACAATCTATGTTCCGTATCACATGCACACTCATACACACCAGAGTTATTTTTTGTTGGGAGCCAATTAACCTGCCAGTATATTTTTGGAGTGTGGGAGGAAACCGGAGTACCCGGAGGAAACCCACGCAAGCACAGGGAGAATATACAAACTCCACACAGGTAGGGCCGTGGTGGGGATCAAACTCACGACCTCAGTGCTGTGAGGCAGTAATGCTAACCATTACACCGTCTGTGCTGTGCAGCATAGCATACTATACAACACTGAGATAATAGCTTTCCTCATAGGGGATTAATAGCGGGCTTCCTCAAAGAGAACATGATATCTACATAACTTTTCCCTAGAAATCCTCTGTAGAAAGAATGCAGCTGAAGGTCTCCATATAATATAGACTGGCAATGTGTCTCTGCAAGACAGAATCCTGTGGATGGCGTTCTGCACCATCCATTAAGTCATATGTTAGCCTTGGGCAAAAGGAAAGACATTGCGGCTAAGGAAAGCTGCCAGTTTCAGGCCCCATTAAGACTATCAAATCTTTACCTGGCTAGCATGGCTCAAATATGCTCCAAAGAGGGTCCTGACATTCAGAAGTTGCTTTGGTGAATCAATATGCAGAGTGCTGAGTAGTGGGGATAGGGGGCCTGCAATGTAGAGTGCTGAGTGTTAAGGATTGAGGGCCTTCATTGTTGAGTGCTGGGTAGTGGGAATTGGGAGCCTCCAATGTAGAGTGCTGGGTAGTAAGGATTGAGGGCCTCCATTGTTGAGTGCTGGGTAGTGGGGATTGGGAGCCTCCAATGTAGAGTGCTGGGTAGTAAGGATTGAGGGCCTTCATTGTTGAGTGCTGGGTAGTGGGAATTGGGAGCCTCCAATGTAGAGTGCTGGGTAGTAAGGATTGAGGGCCTTCATTGTTGAGTGCTGGGTAGTGGGGATAGGGAGCCTCCAATGTTGAGTCCTAAGTAGTGGGGAGAGATGGCCTCCAATGTTGAGTGCTGAGTAGTGGGGACGACTGGCCTCCAATGTTGAGTGCTCGGTAGTGGGGACAGCTGGCCTCCAATGTTGATTGCTGAGTAGCGAGGATAGGGAACCTCCAATGTTGAGTGCTGAGTAGTGAGGATAGGGAACCTCCAATGTTGAGTGCTGAGAAGTGAGGATAGACCCCCAATGTTGATCTGTTAAGTGTTGTTAGATTGGTAATCAGACATTATTTTGAGCGTACACACACACACAACCAAATTTCCACCTATTTTGTTAGAAATTATAAATTTGTCTACTAATATTTTTGCATGTGAGCTACATGATTTGTTTTCCAGCTGCCACTGTATTCATTGTGCGGCTGTGTATAAATTGTACGATTCTAGCCAGCCACCAATGAGGCTGCAGAACTGCTGGGAGTTGTTATAAAATACAGAGGTGGCTCCAGAGATGGGGCTGCAATGCAGTCCAAAATTCAAAAAGGAGAGCCACACCAACTGCCACTCCAAATGGTATCAAACATCACTGGTCGGGATTCTCTGGCAGTTGGTGTGGCTCCCCTATTTGAATTTTTGACTGCACTGTAGCACCGCCTCTGGAGCCGCCACTGATAAAATACAGATAAATACCAATTGATTGCTTCCACCTCCTTGACTAAATATCTCTTACATGGAGTCTCCAAGGTTCCTTGCATGGAGTCCGTCAGCCTGTGTTGGCCCATCCGGTTGTACGGCCATTGATGCATCTTAATAGGAACTTTAAAAAGATAGAATTGCTCCTCCCTATGAGGATCCTTAGGGGCATCCACACAGTCACTGAGGAACGTGTCTGATTACAGAGCGTAAACGCACCATGTTGTATCTGTTAAATATATGCTCTGTGAGTATACAGTATGCTGAATATAACATGGATGAAGATGAGTACCCTCATACCGTACAGAGGGCCTGATTCAGAGCCGGACGCTATTTGCTCTCGCTCATTCAGAAAAAGGGGCCGGATATTTAAATAGAGCGCTCGCTCTTTGCGGTCCGTTGACGCCTCTATGTCTGAGCGAGCGAACGAAACATGCGCTCGCTATTTTGTAAAGACGCCCCCTGGCCGTTCGCATCATACGTCATCTCCGCTATTTATTAGATTAATCGAGTACATCGAAAGGCGTCTGAACTGCTCGCAGTGCTTGTGGTTGGATTTTCCTACCGCAAACATGCGAACAGTTCAGGCTAAGAGACAACCAAGTGACGTGGTCGATGACGCTGCTTTGTTAGTTATGCACACCCTTAAAACGCCCGTTTTGACCGTTTGGCACGCCTGCGTTCGGATCTCCACTCCCCGTTTTCAAGCACCTTCCCCTGTTACCACCCACAAACGCCTCATCCTGTCACTCAAATTAGCAGGCACTCGCTATTTTGCGAGCGCTCGATTTCCGACCGCAATGACTGGTTGGCGCATGCGTATTACGACCCGTACGCATGCGCAGATGTGCGAACATCGCTCGGAGCGAACCAGCGGCCGCTTACGAGCGGCTCTGAATCAGGCCCAGATTACCATATTATTTGCAATATATGATTTAGCTGCATTTTGAAAAGTAATTAGTGTAAAAAAATGCACAATGAAACTAATGTAACTGACATCATTACTTGTAATACTTTTGTGTGAAGTAATGAGTCTCTGCGTCACCTTGACTTACCTGGAATGATATCGCTGCATGTACGGCCAGATGTGTAAAGTTAGTACAGTCATACAAATATGAGACTGTGTTATATCCTTATACCGGAACCTCTAGGGACAATCTCCCAATGTCCCAGAACTAGCTTAATTGTTGTCAGTAGACCGATTAAAGCTTTTTATTTACACATTCTCTCCGACTCTGGTTAATGTAAAAGTTATGATTAGTTTATAAACAGTACTAAGTTGGATTTATTATTTGCATCTGTTCTAATAAACTATCATTTTATTATACAAGTTATACAATTGTTGTTTTTTTATATGTGGGTAAGAAAGGTAAAAAGAAGTGTGGGGTTATTTTACAAGTAAAGGTAACATCAACAGCAGATTCATTAAGGCGAAGACTTAGAGCTGCGCGCTTTTCCGATGTTTGCGGAGAAGAGCGTTTATGCATCTGAGCCCCACTACGACCACATTACCATACTTGCTCACATTTTATTCTGTCCCGTTTGAGTCGTAGCCTCTAAACTTCATCTACCAAGATGTCATATATTAAATAGATGGAGCCTCCCTTCTCTGGGATAAAAACAGAGGACCTGATTCAGAGCCGGAAGCAATTAGCGCTCGCTCGTCCAGAAAATAGGGGTGGCTATTCAAATGAACCGTTCGCTGTTTGCGGTCTGTTCACGCCTCTAGGTCTGAACGAGCGAACAAAACTTGCGGTCATTTTTTGGGAAACTACGCCCCCTGGCCGCTCGCATCCTACGTCATGTCCGCTATTTATTAGATTAATCGAGTACATCGACCAGGGTATGAGCTGCTCGCTATTCTTGTGGTTGGTTTTTGCTACCACAATTTTGCGAGCAGTTCTGACTATGAAATAACCCAGTGACGTTGTCGATGATGCTGCTGTTTTAAATATGCACACCCATAAAACGCCCGCTTTGACCTTTAAGCACACCTGCGATCGGATCTCCACTCCCCGTTTTCAAGCACCTTCCCCTGTTACCACCCACATACGCCTCATTCTGTCACTCAAATTAGCAGGCATTCACTATTTTGCGAGCACATGAATTTCGGCCGCACTGACTGGTTCGCGCATGCGTATAACGATCCGTACGCATGCGCAGTTGGCCAAACATCGCTCGGAGCGAACGAGCTGCCTCTTACGAGTGGCTCTGAATCAGGCCCAGAGCCTGTATCCTACAATGCCACTGATTATTCTGAATATCATTGATAACCCTGGGTAGGTCTCCTCAGCAAGCTGCAGAGATTAGACAGCGCGATTGGTCAGCTGGTGAGAAGGCGATTTGGTTTTACACTCCGCCCTCCGATCTTGGCTGGAAGCTGGAACATGAAATCAGTGGCACAGTAGCTGCCTTCTGGCAGAGATATTCAGGCAGGGTCAGTTGTTGGAGAAACGCAGGCGTGCCAATGAGTTTCAACGCTGTTGCAGGGACATGCATAAAATATCTACTGCGATGCCCTACGCAGCCTGAGCCCTCATAGCATGCTATGAAGTCAGCCATTCCTGAGTAAGGTCAGACCTTGTGCAAGTCTGCGTGAGGCTGCGATGGTACTCCATGTTACCGATGGTTTCGTAGTCTTGTTAAGGATTACGGATGTGTGTAAGGTAAAGTGGGCGTCCTTGTGTAGTGCAGCGGTGGCATAGCGATCGCAGTGGATTAGCGTACTATCGCAGTTGAATTGCGTGTGTAATCGCTATTGCAATCACAGTTGCGGTCGTTAGTGAATTAGGCCCTGAGATTGATCTAGCAAGGTGCTGGCTCCGCACTTGTCTACTGTAAATGGATGATTAGTATAATATTAATTGGTCCCTTATTATAATAAGATATAGAGGCATTTCTGTAATACCCAGGGGTCCTTAGCTACAAGTTTGGACTTTCTGATGAAAAAATTGACTTGCCTCTATTATGAATGGTGTCTTCCAAAAGTAACTCAACACATTTAGGGGTCTATTTACTAAGCAGTGTTAGGAGACAGAGTGAAAAGTGATAAGGTGCCAGCCAATCAGCTCCCAACTGTCATCTCACAGGCTGTGTTTGAAAAATGACAGTTGGGAGCTGATTGGCTGGCACCTTATCACTTTTCACTCTGTCTCCTAACACTGCTTAGTACATAGACCCCTTAGTTTTTAAGGGATTTCCTCAGGGAGGCAGGATATAGTGTATTTAAGTTGAACATTTATTTGCTAAATTTGCCTTTTTATATAGTACTGGGTATGTACTAAGGAAGTCAATCAGCAGCAGCATTGAGGGCAAATTGTTGGAGAGAGATGGGAGTCAGCAAGGCCAGATAGGAAGAGGTTACAGTAGTCCAATCTGGAGATGACCAGTGAGTGTACGAGGCAGGGGCGTTTCTAGAGAGGAAGGGGCCCATGTACAGTCTCCATCATGGGCACCCCCCTCTCCGTCCGGCGGCCGTCAGCGCACTTTTAGACTCTGGGCACTAGAGTGTGCCCAGAGCCTATAGCGCATGCGCAAGTCACGGGGAAAATGCCCATTTTCCCTGTATTGCCCATGCTCAAACGAGAGGAAAATGGCCACGGCTGCCATTTTCCAGCCATTTTCACAGCGCAGACACCAGCGCCGAAGTGGGACTCCGGAGATGTGCGTATAATATGGGTGCAGGGAGTGCGGTGCGCCCCACCCTGCACCCATTATAAATAAGCCCCTGGTATGAGGGTCTTAGTAGCATCCAGGGTGAGATAGGGTCTGATCCTGGAAATATTTTCTTATGGAAATGACAGGACTGTGAGAGGCTCTGGATATGTGGTTTGAAGGAGAGGGAGGAGTCCAGGATAACTCAAAGAAAGCACACTTGGAGGCTAGAGGAGATGGTTTGACTGTCAATTGATAATGAAATTGTGGGATGTGAGGTTATGGTGGAGGGTGGACAATCAATTCAATCTTAGACATGTTACGTTTAAGAAAGCACTGACACATCCAGGAAGAGATAGCAGAGAGTTAATTGGAGATGCGAGTCAGAAGAGAATGAGAAGGTCAGGGGAGGAAAGGTACATCTGAGTATCATAAGCATAGAGATGATATTGGAGGCCAAATGGCTGATGAGCTCACCTAAAGAGGACATTTAGAGGGAGAATAGAAGTGGTCCAAGAAAAGAACCTTGGAGGACACCTACTGTTAGTGGAAGAGAGGGTGAAGTGGAGTCATGAGAGGACACAGAGTAGGAATGATCAGAAAGGTAGGAGGACAGCTAGGAGAGGGCAGTGTCACATAGACCAAGGGAGCGAAAGATATGCAGCAGGTGAGGGTGGTCCACAGTGTAAAAAGCAGCAGAGAGGTTAAGGAGAATGATCAGAGAGTAGTGGCCCTTGGATTTGGCAGCAAGGACGTCATTGGTGACTTTCGTTAGGGCAGTTTCAGTGGAGTGGAGAGAATAGAAGCCAGACTGAAAAGGGTCAAGGAGGGAGTGGGAGGAAAGAAAGGTAGTAAGGAGGTTGTAAACAACACGCTGAAGGAATTTGGAGGCAAAATGGAGGAGAGAGATGGGTCAGTAGTTAGAGAGAATGTTAGGATCAAAGTTAGGGTTTTTAAGAATGGGGGGACAAGGGCATACTTGAATGCAGATGGAACAGTACCTGATGAGAGGAAGAGATTGAGGAGGTGGGCAAGATGGGAACAAGCAGAAGGAGAGAGGAAGTGGAGGAGGCGGGAGGGGATAGGGCCAAGGGGGGAGGTGGAGGTGGAGGTAGATCGTATGTTGACCCTGACTTCATCTCCAGATACAGGGGAAAAAGTAGTCAGAGTTGGTAACATAGATGGGGAGGGATAGGCTGCCAAAGGAGGGGGCAGGGTGCTAAAGGTCTGGTGGGATATGATGTCTTGATGTATGGAGTAAATTTTAGATGTAAAGTAGGTAGCAAATTAAGGTGCAGAGATTGAGGAGGGGAGGCAAGGAGGAGGTGGGCAGAGAAAGGAGTTGAAGATGGTGAAGAGACACTGGGGATTTGAGGACTGGGAGAAGATAAGCTTATTGAAATATAATTATTTAGAGATAAAAAAAGGCAGCACTGTAGGATGAGAGCATCAATTTGTGATGGAGGAAGTCTGCCTTAGAGTGAGATTTTCTCCACTGTCGCTCGGCGGTTCGTGAACATGTTTGTAAGTATCTGGTACATTTGGAATGCCAGGGTTGTGGTGTGGATCTGCGAGGGGGAGTAGTGATCGCCGGAACAACGGAGTCAAGAGCAGAAGTAAGGGAGACATTGTACAGGGAAGTAGCTTGTTCAGGGCAGGAGAGAGAGAGAATGGGGGAGAGAAGTGAATTGAGCAGGGAGGATTAGGAAGCTGTGTCGATAGCCTCAATGTTAAGTTTAGTAATGGTAGCCTTAGGTGGCTGAGGTGAAGAAGGTGAGAAGGATAATTTAAAAGAAAGAAGGTAATGATCACAAAGTGGGAAAGGAGGATTGGTGAAATCAGAGATATCAAAACGGTAAGTGAAAACCGGTTCAAGTGAGTGCCCACTCACATGGGAGGGTGAGTGTCTAGTTTAGAGGCAGAAGATTTTGAGGAGACATCGATAGGGATATTAAAGTCACCTAAGATAATAGATGAAAGATCTTAAGAGAGGAAGTGAGGGAGCCAGGAAGCAAAGTTGTGAAGGAAATTGGAGGGAGAGCCGGAAGGACGGTAAATGACAGCCACTTCAAGGTGAACAGGTGAAAATGTCAAGGACAAAGGAAGGCATTGTGTATGTGTTCCTTCACTCTTTGCATTAGCAATAAGTAACTTTATGAGATACTGTAGATGTAATGTGCCCACCATCTGCTATCTTTAGATAATGTCTTTTGGTATTCTCATTTACAGTATGTCATAATCACTGGTGGATTTTACCTATTGGCTATAGGGCTTCAATCCTCCTCCCAGTAAAATCCACCAACTCAGTGAGCAAGTTGCAGTCCATGAGTGCACTGGCTACACCGTGACTGGCAGTGGCTTCCCATTGGAAACGCCACCTGCCAGTCACGCACAGGACAGGCAGTCTGAGGTGTCTCCTCCCCCTGGGACTGCCAGTCCAGGCTGCGATTAGCAGAGAGCGGCTTCCAGTGGAACCCGCTACTCTGACCTTCAGACAGCCCTACAGGGCTTCTGGACCAGCGGCAGGGGCAGCCCCCCTCATGCAAGAGGGTAGGAGCTGTTGCTGGTCATAATATAATCCCAATGCCTATTGCCAGCACATTCAAGTCACAGCAAATGGTACAGTAGTATATAATTGACTATATCATACTAGTAGCTGCTAGCTATTGTGCATCCCTCCTACTCCTTTCTCATCTCTCACCTTCCCATTTCCCCCACCATCCTCCTCCTTTCTCTTCTTACTTCCCCTCCTCTTCCTTACCCATCTCCCCCCTCATTTCTTGCTCCCGCCTCCTCCTTTTTTCACAGTCCTCTTCCCCATCCTCCTCCTTTCCCATCCCTTGTTTGTTCTCATTTATCCCTCACTCCTCTTCCATCTCTCTCTCCCACCATTTCCTTTTCCATCTGTTGCTCCCCCTCCTCCTCCTTTATGATCTTCCCTCCTCCTTCTCTTTTCCCATCTCTTGCTCCCCCCTCCTCCTTCCCCTTTCTATCTTTCCCCCTCCTCCTCCTTTTCCTCCTCCTCCTCTTTTCTCATCCTCCCTCTTCTGTTCCCATTTCTCCTCCCCTCACCTCTTCCTTTCTGATCTCTCTCCCTCTCTTTATTTCCTATCTTTTTCTCTACCCCATTCTCCTTCCTCAGCTCTCGCTCCCCCTCCTCCTTTTTCATTTTCCATCTCTTGCATACTCTCCCTTTCCACCAGTGACCAGGGGCTGTCAGAGTCAGTCAGCGGGCTTGTTTGTGGGCCAGGTTGTTGTGGGTGCTCGGACACTTCCAGTGGGCATAAAAACTGTGGAAATGAAGGTAGATATGGGGGCGGCCGGGTGGGTCCCCATGCTAGTCTATGGACTGTACTGTCTCCCTAGGAGTGGGAGCCATTGGGGCACGTGCCCAAGCTCCTACTGTGCATCCATGTTGGAGATAGGACAAACCTTTCAGAATTATTATTTACTGCAGATCCTTTATTGTAATAAACACCTGGACACTTTCCATAACAAATTCCATAGCTATTACCACTGAGAAATGCCCATTTCACGGAAAGTGTTGTCCGTCAATGGGCAAAGCAATCTGCATGCACTAGCGATCTCCGTCCGTGTGTGAATACCTGATCCAGTGCATGCACTGTCACCAATTTCTTCCTTTGGCGCATGAGCGAAATTAGCAGGATCCATCCCGATTTCTGACTCAAAAACAGGCCCTATTACTCTCTGTGATCCTGTGACACTTTATATTAATTCATACAATAGCAATAAATACATTGATAGCATATATATTTATAGTACAACACAACTATCTCCTCTAGCCCCAAAGTGCGCTCCTTGGAGTTATCATTGACTTCTCCCTTTCCTTCAAACCATACATTTCAATCTCAAAAATATTTCCAAGATCAGACCCTTTTTCACCCAGGATGCTACTAAAACCCACATCCACTCCACTGGTCATCTCCAGATTGGACTACTATAACCTTCTCCTATCTGGCCTTCCTGATTCCCACCTCTCTCCTCTCCATTCGGCCTCAATGCTGCTGCCCGGCTCATCATCTTCTCCAAACGCTCTACATCTGCCTTCCCTCTCCAACAAGCCCTACACTGGCTCCACTTGCCTTTCAGAACCCAATTCAAGGTTCTTACACTCACTTATAAAGCCCTCACCCATTCCTCTCCCATTTATATCTCAGACCTCATCTCCCTTCACACTCCTGCCCGCTCTCTCTTCGCTCAACAAATGCACGCCGCCTCTCATGCCAACTGATTACTTCCTCCCATTCCCACCTCCAAGGTTTTTCTCCAGCTGCACCCTACCTCTGGAACTCTCTCCCTCTCCCCATCAGACTTTACACCTCTCTACAAATCTTCAAACAGGTTCTCAAAACCCACTACTTCATCATGGCCTTCCAGCTCTCATCCTAACCCACTACTACATGCTCCTTCCTCCCTGTTTACCACACCTGTGTCACACCTGTTTGTCTGCCTCTGCCCATTAGACTGTAAGCTCTCACGAGCAGGGCCCTCCACCCTCTTGTGTTCTCCTTACTTATACTTTATTCTACTCCTTACCCACTAGGGCACCTAACACTTACGCCTGGTTGCTTATTTGAGTGTAATGATCGCTAATGCAGCAATGTATATAAGCCTTATTCTTGTCCTGCATTGAATTGTATTGTACTGTAAGTCACTGGTTTCTTGTTCACTTATTTGTTTATGTACTATGTAAGGTGCTGCAAAGCACTTATGGCACCATATAATTAAAGAATAATAATTATAATATTTTTATATGACAACATATGAAGAGTTGTATTCTTATAAATGGATCTAATGGTCTTTAGGAGGTAGAAGTCTGAAGTTTGTGGGGCTAATATAGCAGCATAGAGAGTAAATGGAAAAAAATCCTATATTCAGGGCAGTAGAGTGCCTGGCCGGACCCGGGTAATGACAGGGGGCGGAGCCTAATGAAGAGAGAGACGTAGCCACTCTCTGCTCCTGCCTTATTCACTTTCTCCCATTGCTATTTCTATTATTATTGATAATATCAACTATCATCTTCACAATAATAATAGATGTGTCACAAAAATGGTGTCATTAGGTTCAAACTGATAATATAGGTGGGGTAATTAGGCATAGGTGATGATCAGGCACAGACAGGTAACTGTAGAAGCCCAAAACCCCCAAGGAGCCTCGTTGTCCTGCCGGTTAGAGCCTGAGGGTTTGACCAATAAATACAACATCTAAAGCAGAGACGGGGAACCTTTTTTCTGCCGAGGGCCATTTTGATATATATAACATTATTCGCGAGCCCGGTGCCGGCCACGCCCCCTCCATGTGATGTCACACGGGAACGGGGCCACAATCACCAGTGATTACAGCAATGTCCGGAACATCCTAAGGAGCTGTAAGGGCAGCGGTGTGACTTTCTGAAGTAACCTAAGGACACTCCAGGTGGCACTGCTGCATAGATTCTGGCGGCAGGGCGCCATTATAGGCACCCTGCTATCCAGATGAGGCTAGCAGAAAAGAGCTCAGAGGGCCAGCCCAAATGATTCCCCGTCCCTGATCTAAAGGGTAAACTGAGTATTGTGCCCAAATAACTTCACAATAATATGCACACAATACAGTACCACTGACATCATACCACCAGAAAGAGGGAGGGGGCAGGATTCGTGGAAGGTAAATATTTTATAACATTTTATTACGAAAATATTCCAGAAATGTCCAAGATAGATATAGCGAGAAGTCCAACAAGTCAGGTTTCATAGTAGATGTTGAACTCCAGAAGCGTCCGAGGATTGGGAGTAATCCAATGATGACGTACACGTACACACACATGATAGTAACAGTCTGGTACAGCGAGTGGACAGGATATAAATAGTAGGAGATAGGAGCCTCATAAGCGCAGAAGTATAAATCAACTTATGTCCACCTGCGGATTCCTCTCTATTTATCATCCAGGCCAAATGACCACGTCTAGGACAGCACAGATGAGGTTGGAGACAGGGGCGTATCTTTAACGGGTGCAGGTGCACACGGGCCCCTAGGTCCAAGGAGCCCACACAGCACACCCTGCACCCATTTATTCAATACCTTCCTCTCCGGAGTTCTGCGTCGGTAGGTGCAGCGCTGTGCAAGTGACAGGCAAAATGGCAGCCTTTCTCCCACCATTTTGCACATTCGAGCAGTAGGGAAATCGCGGGCATCCTCCTCTCATAATACGCCCCTGGTTGGAGACATGTCTTTATATTGATTTACAGTAATTGTAATTCTGTATTTCCTCTAAGTTTTTATGTTTTTTGCCAACCAGATTTTTGTTGCTGCTTTTATTTTTTTTAACCTTTTTTATGCTAGTAACAATTATGAAAAATGGAAATACTTGCGTATCAGGGGATATTGCTTTCTGGTGGTGGTGTTTGGGTAATAGATAGCAGGGCTGTAACTAGGGCGGTGTGACCAGTGCCATGGCACAGGGCACCGCAGGGCAGGGGGCACTGTTTGGGCCTGTCAATTTTCCTGTTTAATATCTCACTTTTAGCTTCCTCTTCTTTTATCCCCAGCATCTCCTGGCCTCCCCTATCTCTTCCCTGGCCCTTCCCCATGGCCATGGCCCTCTCTCAGGTGCACTATATTATGTCCCTATTTATCCCCAGCATCTCCTGGCCTCCCCTATCTCTTCCCTGGCCCTTCCCCATGAGGCCATGGCCCTCTCTCAGGTGCACTATATTATGTCCCTATTTATCCCCAGCATCTCCTGGCCTCCCCTATCTCTTCCCTGGCCCTTCCCCATGGCCATGGCCCTCTCTCAGGTGCACTATATTATGTCCCTATTTATCCCCAGCATCTCCTGGCCTCCCCTATCTCTTCCCTGGCCCTTCCCCATGGCCATGGCCCTCTCTCAGGTGCACTATATTATGTCCCTATTTATCCCCAGCATCTCCTGGCCTCCCCTATCTCTTCCCTGGCCCTTCCCCATGAGGCCATGGCCCTCTCTCAGGTGCACTATATAATGTCCCTATTTATCCCCAGCATCTCCTGGCCTCCCCTATCTCTTCCCTGGCCCTTCCCCATGGCCATGGCCCTCTCTCAGGTGCACTATATTATGTCCCTATTTATCCCCAGCATCTCCTGGCCTCCCCTATCTCTTCCCTGGCCCTTCCCCATGAGGCCATGGCCCTCTCTCAGGTGCACTATATTATGTCCCTATTTATCCCCAGCATCTCCTGGCCTCCCCTATCTCTTCCCTGGCCCTTCCCCATGGCCATGGCCCTCTCTCAGGTGCACTATATTATGTCCCTATTTATCCCCAGCATCTCCTGGCCTCCCCTATCTCTTCCCTGGCCCTTCCCCATGAGGCCATGGCCCTCTCTCAGGTGCACTATATAATGTCCCTATTTATCCCCAGCATCTCCTGGCCTCCCCTATCTCTTCCCTGGCCCTTCCCCATGGCCATGGCCCTCTCTCAGGTGCACTATATTATGTCCCTATTTATCCCCAGCATCTCCTGGCCTCCCCTATCTCTTCCCTGGCCCTTCCCCATGAGGCCATGGCCCTCTCTCAGGTGCACTATATTATGTCCCTATTTATCCCCAGCATCTCCTGGCCTCCCCTATCTCTTCCCTGGCCCTTCCCCATGGCCATGGCCCTCTCTCAGGTGCACTATATTATGTCCCTATTTATCCCCAGCATCTCCTGGCCTCCCCTATCTCTTCCCTGGCCCTTCCCCATGAGGCCATGGCCCTCTCTCAGGTGCACTATATAATGTCCCTATTTATCCCCAGCATCTCCTGGCCTCCCCTATCTCTTCCCTGGCCCTTCCCCATGGCCATGGCCCTCTCTCAGGTGCACTATATTATGTCCCTATTTATCCCCAGCATCTCCTGGCCTCCCCTATCTCTTCCCTGGCCCTTCCCCATGAGGCCATGGCCCTCTCTCAGGTGCACTATATTATGTCCCTATTTATCCCCAGCATCTCCTGGCCTCCCCTATCTCTTCCCTGGCCCTTCCCCATGGCCATGGCCCTCTCTCAGGTGCACTATATTATGTCCCTATTTATCCCCAGCATCTCCTGGCCTCCCCTATCTCTTCCCTGGCCCTTCCCCATGAGGCCATGGCCCTCTCTCAGGTGCACTATATAATGTCCCTATTTATCCCCAGCATCTCCTGGCCTCCCCTATCTCTTCCCTGGCCCTTCCCTATGGCCATGGCCCTCTCTCAGGTGCACTATATTATGTCCCTATTTATCCCCAGCATCTCCTGGCCTCCCCTATCTCTTCCCTGGCCCTTCCCCATGAGGCCATGGCCCTCTCTCAGGTGCACTATATTATGTCCCTATTTATCCCCAGCTTCTCCTGGCCTCCCCTATCTCTTCCCTGGCCCTTCCCCATGGCCATGGCCCTCTCTCAGGTGCACTATATTATGTCCCTATTTATCCCCAGCATCTCCTGGCCTCCCCTATCTCTTCCCTGGCCCTTCCCCATGAGGCCATGGCCCTCTCTCAGGTGCACTATATAATGTCCCTATTTATCCCCAGCATCTCCTGGCCTCCCCTATCTCTTCCCTGGCCCTTCCCCATGGCCATGGCCCTCTCTCAGGTGCACTATATTATGTCCCTATTTATCCCCAGCATCTCCTGGCCTCCCCTATCTCTTCCCTGGCCCTTCCCCATGAGGCCATGGCCCTCTCTCAGGTGCACTATATTATGTCCCTATTTATCCCCAGCATCTCCTGGCCTCCCCTATCTCTTCCCTGGCCCTTCCCCATGGCCATGGCCCTCTCTCAGGTGCACTATATTATGTCCCTATTTATCCCCAGCATCTCCTGGCCTCCCCTATCTCTTCCCTGGCCCTTCCCCATGAGGCCATGGCCCTCTCTCAGGTGCACTATATAATGTCCCTATTTATCCCCAGCATCTCCTGGCCTCCCCTATCTCTTCCCTGGCCCTTCCCCATGGCCATGGCCCTCTCTCAGGTGCACTATATTATGTCCCTATTTATCCCCAGCATCTCCTGGCCTCCCCTATCTCTTCCCTGGCCCTTCCCCATGAGGCCATGGCCCTCTCTCAGGTGCACTATATTATGTCCCTATTTATCCCCAGCATCTCCTGGCCTCCCCTATCTCTTCCCTGGCCCTTCCCCATGGCCATGGCCCTCTCTCAGGTGCACTATATTATGTCCCTATTTATCCCCAGCATCTCCTGGCCTCCCCTATCTCTTCCCTGGCCCTTCCCCATGAGGCCATGGCCCTCTCTCAGGTGCACTATATAATGTCCCTATTTATCCCCAGCATCTCCTGGCCTCTCCTATCTCTTCCCTGGCCCTTCCCCATGAGGCCATGGCCCTCTCTCAGGTGCACTATATTATGTCCCTATTTATCCCCAGCATCTCCTGGCCTCCCCTATCTCTTCCCTGGCCCTTCCCCATGAGGCCATGGCCCTCTCTCAGGTGCACTATATAATGTCCCTATTTATCCCCAGCATCTCCTGGCCTCTCCTATCTCTTCCCTGGCCCTTCCCCATGAGGCCATGGCCCTCTCTCAGGTGCACTATATTATGTCCCTATTTATCCCCAGCATCTCCTGGCCTCCCCTATCTCTTCCCTGGCCCTTCCCCATGAGGCCATGACCCTCTCTCAGGTGCGTTATCTTATGTCCCTATTTAAAAAATAGGGGGGGGCGGCACCAATGCTCTCTCTGGCACAGGGCACCAAAAAGTCTAGTTACAGGTCTGATAGATAGAACAGGAATAAAGAATAGAGGGAAAAGTAACTCATCATTTTGTGAGCAACTCTATCCAGGGAGTTAGGTCCTGATTCATCATGGATCGTAATTGGAACCCTGTACGTAGCTCGGTCGATGGTACATATTGCGCAGGAGTATGCTCCGTAGTGCGCATGCGCGAGTTAGCAGATACAAAGCCATCGCAGACAGAGGGATGGGACAGGAGAGTGGTCAGAGAAACGCAGGCGTGCCAGTCCGTTTGAACACGGTTGCATGGGCGTGCATAAATTAGCCACTGTGACGGCAGAGGCAGCGTGGGTGCTCACAGCGTGCGATGAGGTTAGCAATTTCTGAGTAAGGTCAGACCTGCTGTAATTGTGCGTGAGGGGCCGATGTTACTCGCTGTTCCCGATGTATACGCAGGTTCGCAAGGTATTGCGGATGTGCGAAAGCGTTAGTGGGCGTCTCTGTGCTAGCTTTTGCGATCGCAATAGCTATCCGCAGTGGATCAGGCCCTCGGTCCCAACCTGTTCTATGAAGAATCGCCTCTCTTGCATTCTCCTCAGGCTTTATTGTATAATAATGACCAATATTTGAAATGTGCTTTGTTAGTAAGATTCTTACATTTCACACAGACTTTGATATTGAATTTAAGGCCCGATTCAGACCCGCTCGCTAGATGCGTTCGCACCTACCCAGCGTATGCAACTCCGGTACACCCCCAGCAAGGCAGGTGATCGCATGGCAAAGCATAAGCACGCCCACTATGTCTTGGCGTGCGATCGCTTTGTGAATGCAGACGCCCACCAGCCAGTCTAAAGACGCCCACTTGCGCACGTCATCTCCAGGAAGTGTATGCAACCATCGGTACCACTGAGTAGAATCGGATGCATATGCAGCACTTGTGGTTGACCATACCCTACCGCAAGCACTGCGAGTGCTTCAGTGTACTATGACACGCCTCTGAAACGGCATCAAGACGCTCGGGCACGCTAGCATTCACACCTCCACTCCCCCGTTTCTAGTGGCCAGCCCCTATCGCCACCCACAAATGGCCTCTAATGTCACTCATTCTGCCGGGCAGTCTATGCGCGACGAGCTTCCGCTTCCTGATTGCTGGGGCTGGTTCACGCACACGCACTGCAATGCGTACGCATGCACACAATGCAAACATCGGCAGTCTGCGTGCGAACGCTTCTTAGCGAGCGGGTCTGAATCGGACCCTTAATTCAAGCCCTGTCCTTCCAAATTTCACTACATTAATTTCCGCTGCATCAAATTTCTGGCAGATTTATAAATGGCAGATCTGATCTCCTGGCTCCTGAAGCTGTAGATCAGAGGGTTGAGCAGAGGCGTCACCAATGTGTAAAGTAACGAGAGGCTTTTGTTTGTATTTACAGAAGTTAGACTAGGGGGGAATACGTATACAAATATTAAAGCGCCATAGTACAGACACACCACGGATAAGTGGGAGCTGCAGGTGGAGAAGGTTTTCTGTCTGCCGCTGGTGGAGGGGATCTTGAGGATGGTGCGAAGGATGGAGATGTAGGTAACCACGATAAATATGGATGGAGACAAAAGGATAGCAAAAGCGACCACAGCGGTGGCCAATTGCACCGACGAGGTATTGGAGCAAGACAGTCGCATAAGAGACGCAATATCACAAAAGAAATTATTAATTATTGTGGGACCACAGAATTGTAATTTGTTTAAGAAAATGTATATAAAAAGTGAGCATGTGAAACCCACCAGCCAGCAGAAGGTGACTATTTGTAGTTGATGCGTGAAGGCCATAATGATGGCATAGTGTAATGGTCTACAGATGGCCATGTGGCGGTCAAAGGACATGGCTGCCAGCAACAGACATTGGGATATGGTTGGAACGGCTAATAAATAGACCTGGAAAATACATCGGGCAACTGATACCTTTCCTCCCCCTGCCAGTATCAGCCACAGCATGTTGGGCACAATGTTACTGGTGAAGAGGATTTCCGACAAAGACAACTGGCTGAGAAAGAAGTACATGGGGGAGCGGAGGCTCTGGTGGAACCCAACCAAGGCAATGATAAAGGCATTTGCCGACAAGGCCATGACGTGAATGATCAGAAAGAGCAGGAAAAGCAAAACCCTGAGGTTGTGGAGGTTTCTGAATCCCAGGAGGAAAATTTCTGAGACCACTGTCTGGTTCCTCTCGTCCATTCCTTGAAGAACACAAGAAAACTATTGAGATCAGAGCAAACTGGTTTCAATTTAAATAGAAAACATTGTTAAAAAATATCATATTGATATTTTGTTCAGTATTACTGTCTGTACTGTGCCCCGGCAACTCTTGCTTTAATGGAGAATGGGTAGGCTTGGATACAAGATATCTGATTGCATAGCACAGCTGTGAAAATGTATTTAGGTAAATTGTCACTACTCTTATATTAGGAGCAATTTCTAAAAGGAAGTTTGGAATTTATTGTGAATCTGTGATGGTGTAATCTCTTCTCTCAAATTGTTTATATTAGACTTTATTGCATCCCAATTTAGTGTGTGTTGAGCTCAGGGGATGGGGCGGGGTCCCAATCAGTGAGCACACAGAGACATGCTTGTAACCTTTAGTTATTAGTGATCAGTAAGGCTGCATTAGTCCATATTACATTCAAAGTGTTAGATTATAAGTGTAATTACAATTTGATAACTAAGACGGAGTTAAACTGGAGGAAAACATCCTCAAAATCAGGACACTTTCTGACCGACATCAAGCAACATACTTATGTGAGTTACGGAATTCACCATCAGCTGCTGTATGTATATCCAGGAAACTCCTTACTGCTCTCGCTGCTTGGACATTGCTGGTTCTCCCCTATCTGCTGCTCTTGCTGATTGCTCTTTGTTGTTCAAAACACTTCTGACTGGTTCAGCTCTGTACATTGCAACTTTTGCCTTCATACTACAGAAAATTTTGTTTGTACTGTATTGCCTTTTTCCGTTGCATCACGTGTCCACTTTAATCATTCTTTTAAAAACTAATTCCTGCACCCACTACTCACACACCTATGTTTATATTTAACTTTCAGAGCTGTGCTCATACATTAGCAGCACTATTCTTTTACCTGTATTTTTGAACATTTAACAACTTTTATCCACACAGCCTCCACATCACACTGTCTCTACATCACTCTGTCTCTACATCACACTGTCCCTACATCACACTGTCTCTACATCACTCTGTCTCTACATCACACTGTCTCTATATCACACAGCCTCCACATCACACTGTCTCCACATCACACTGTCTCTACATCACACTGTCCTTATATCACACTGTCTCTATATCACACTGTCTCTACATCACACTGTCTCTACATCACTCTGTCTCTACATCACACTGTCTCTACATCACACTGTCTCTACATCACTCTGTCTCTACATCACACTGTCTCTATATCACACAGCCTCCACATCACACTGTCTCCACATCACACTGTCTCCACATCACACTGTCTCCACATCACACTGTCTCTACATCACTCTGTCTCTACATCACTCTGTCTCTACATCACACTGTCTCTACATCACACTGTCTCTATATCACACAGCCTCCACATCACACTGTCTCCACATCACACTATCTCCACATCACACGGTTCCTACATCACACGGTCTCTACATCACACTGTCTCTATATCACACTGTCCCTATATCACACTGTCTCTATATCACACTGCCTCTACATCACACTGTCTCCACATCACACTGTCCTTACATCACACTGTCTCTACATCACTCTGTCTCTACATCACTCTGTCTCTACATCACACTGTCTCTATATCACACAGCCTCCACATCACACTGTCTCCACATCACACTATCTCCACATCACACTGTCCTTATATCACACTGTCCCTACATCACACTGTCCCTACATCAATCACACTGTCTCTACATCATACTGTCTCTACATCACACTGTCTCTACATCACTCTGTCTCCACATCACACTGTCTTTACATCACAATGTCCCTACATCACACTGTCTCTACATCACACTGTCTCTACATCACACTGTCTCTATATCACACTGTCTCTACATCACACTGTCTCTACATCACACTGTCTCCACATCACACTGTCTATATCACACTGTCTCTATATCATACTGTCTCTATATCACACAGCCTCCACATCACACTGTCTTTATATCACACTGTCTCTATATCACACTGTCTCTATATCACACTGTCTCTACATCACACTGTCTCTACATCACACTGTCTCTACATCACACTGTCTCTATATCACACTGTCTCTATATCACACTGTCTATATCACACTGTCTCTACATCACACTGTCTCTACATCACACTGTCTCTACATCACACTGTCCCTATATCACACTGTCTTTATATCACACTGTCTCCACATCACACTGTCTCTACATCACACTGTCTCTACATCACACTATCCCTACATCACACTGTCCCTACATCACACTGTCTCTATATCACACTGCCTCTACATCACACTGTCTCCACATCACACTGTCTCTATATCACACTGTCTCTACATCACTCTGTCTCTACATCACTCTGTCTCTACATCACTCTGTCTCTACATCACTCTGTCTCTACATCACACTGTCTCTATATCACACAGCCTCCACATCACACTGTCTCCACATCACACTATCTCCACATCACACTGTCCTTATATCACACTGTCCCTACATCACACTGTCCCTACATCAATCACAATGTCTCTACATCATACTGTCTCTACATCACACTGTCTCTACATCACTCTGTCTCCACATCACACTGTCTTTACATCACAATGTCCCTACATCACACTGTCTCTATATCACACTGTCTCTATATCACACTGTCCTTACATCACACTGTCTCTACATCACACTGTCTCCACGTCACACTGTCCTTATATCACACTGTCTCTATATCACACTGTCTCTATATCACACTGTCCCTACATCACACTGTCCCTATATCACACTGTCTCCACATCACACTGTCTCTACATCACACTGTCTCTACATCACACTGTCTCTACATCACACTGTCCCTACATCACACTGTCCCTACATCACACTGTCTCTACATCACACTGTCTCTACATCACACTGTCCCTACATCACACTGTCCCTACATCACACTGTCTTTATATCACACTGTCTCTATATCACACTGTCTCTATATCACACAGCCTCCACATCACACTGTCTTTATATCACACTGTCTTTATATCACACTGTCTCTATATCACACTGTCTCCACATCACACTGTCTCCACATCACACTGTCTCCACATCACACTGTCTCTACATCACACTGTCTCCACATCACACTGTCTCTACATCACACTGTCCCTACATCACACTGTCTCTACATCACACTGTCTCTACATCACACTGTCTCTATATCACACTGTCCCTACATCACACTGTCTCTACATCACACTGTCTCCACATCACACTGTCTATATCACACTGTCTCTATATCATACTGTCTCTATATCACACAGCCTCCACATCACACTGTCTTTATATCACACTGTCTTTATATCACACTGTCTCTATATCACACTGTCTCTACATCACACTGTCTCTACATCACACTGTCTCTATATCACACTGTCTATATCACACTGTCTCTACATCACACTGTCTCTACATCACACTGTCTCTACATCACACTGTCCCTATATCACACTGTCTTTATATCACACTGGCTCCACATCACACTGTCTCTACATCACACTGTCTCTACATCACACTATCCCTACATCACACTGTCCCTACATCACACTGTCTCTATATCACACTGTCTCTACATCACACTGTCTCTACATCACACTGTCTCTACATCACTCTGTCTCCACATCACTCTGTCTCCACATCACTCTGTCTCCAGATCACACTGTCTCTACATCACACTGTCTCTACATCACACTGTCTCTACATCACACTGTCTCTACATCACACTGTCTCCACATCACTCTGTCTCCAGATCACACTGTCTCTACATCACACTGTCCCTACATCACACTGTCTCCACATCACACTGTCTCCACATCACACTGTCCCTTCATCACACTGTCCCTTCATCACTCTGTCTCCACATCACTCTGTCTCCACATCACACTGTCTCCACATCACACTGTCTCTACATCACACTGTCCCTACATCACACTGTCTCCACATCACACTGTCTCCACATCACACTGTCTCTACATCACTCTGTCTCTACATCACACTGTCTCTATATAACACAGCCTCCACATCACACTGTCTCTACATCACACTGTCCTTATATCACACTGCCTCTATATCACACTGTCTCTACATCACACTGTCTCTACATCACTCTGTCTCTACATCACACTGTCTCTACATCACTCTGTCTCTACATCACTCTGTCTCTACATCACACTGTCTCTATATCACACAGCCTCCACATCACACTGTCTCCACATCACACTATCTCCACATCACACGGTCTCCACATCACACGGTCTCTACATCACACTGTCTCTACATCACTCTGTCTCTACATCACTCTGTCTCTACATCACTCTGTCTCTACATCACACTGTCTCCATATCACACAGCCTCCACATCACACTGTCTCCACATCACACTATCTCCACATCACACGGTTCCTACATCACACGGTCTCTACATCACACGGTCTCTATATCACACTGTCCCTATATCACACTGTCTCTATATCACACTGCCTCTACATCACACTGTCTCCACATCACACTGTCTCTATATCACACTGTCCTTACATCACACTGTCTCTACATCACTCTGTCTCTACATCACTCTGTCTCTACATCACACTGTCTCTATATCACACAGCCTCCACATCACACTGTCTCCACATCACACTATCTCCACATCACACTATCTCCACATCACACTGTCCTTATATCACACTGTCCCTACATCAATCACACTGTCTCTACATCATACTGTCTCTACATCACACTGTCTCTACATCACTCTGTCTCCACATCACACTGTCTTTACATCACACTGTCCCTACATCACACTGTCTCTATATCACACTGTCTCTATATCACACTGTCCTTATATCACACTGTCTCTATATCACACTGTCTCTATATCACACTGTCCCTACATCACACTGTCCCTATATCACACTGTCTCCACATCACACTGTCTCTACATCACACTGTCTCTACATCACACTATCCCTACATCACACTGTCCCTACATCACACTGTCTTTATATCACACTGTCTCTATATCACACTGTCTCTATATCACACAGCCTCCACATCACACTGTCTTTATATCACACTGTCTTTATATCACACTGTCTCTATATCACACTGTCTCCATATCACACTGTCTCCACATCACACTGTCTCCACATCACACTGTCTCCACATTACACTGTCTCTACATCACACTGTCTCCACATCATACTGTCTCTACATCACACTGTCCCTACATCACACTGTCTCTACATCACACTGTCTCTACATCACACTGTCTCTATATCACACTGTCCCTACATCACACTGTCTCTACATCACACTGTCTCCACATCACACTGTCTATATCACACTGTCTCTATATCATACTGTCTCTATATCACACAGCCTCCACATCACACTGTCTTTATATCACACTGTCTTTATATCACACTGTCTCTACATCACACTGTCTCTACATCACACTGTCTCTACATCACACTGTCCCAACATCACACTGTCCCTACATCACACTGTCTCTACATCACACTGTCTCTATATCACACTGTCTATATCACACTGTCTCTACATCACACTGTCTCTACATCACACTGTCTCTACATCACACTGTCTCTACATCACACTGTCCCTATATCACACTGTCTTTATATCACACTGTCTCCACATCACACTGTCTCTACATCACACTGTCTCTACATCACACTATCCCTACATCACACTGTCCCTACATCACACTCTATATCACACTGTCTCTACATCACACTGTCCCTACATCACACTGTCTTTATATCACACTGTCTCTACATCACACTGTCTCTACATCACACTGTCTCCACATCACTCTGTCTCCACATCACTCTGTCTCCAGATCACACTGTCTCTACATCACACTGTCTCTACATCACACTGTCTCCACATCACTCTGTCTCCAGATCACACTGTCTCTACATCACACTGTCCCTACATCACACTGTCTCCACATCACACTGTCTCTTTATCACACTGTCCCTTCATCACACTGTCTCCACATCACTCTGTCTCCACATCACTCTGTCTCCACATCACACTGTCTCTACATCACACTGTCTCTACATCACACTGACTTTACATCACACTGTCTCCACATCACTCTGTCCCTACATCACTCTGTCCCTACATCACACTGTCCCTACATCACACTGTCCCTACATCACACTGTCCCTACATCACACAGCCTCCACATCACACTGTCCCTACATCACACTGTCTTTATATCACACTGTCTCCACATCACACTGTCTCCACATCACACTGTCTCCACATCACAGTGTCCCTACATCACACTGTCTCCACATCACACTGTCTCTACATCACACTGTCCCTACATCACACTGTCTCCACATCACTCTGTCTCCACATCACACTGTCTTTACATCACACTGTCTTTACATCACACTGTCTCCACATCACACTGTCCTTACATCACACTGTCTCTACATCACACTGTCTTTATATCACACTGTCTTTATATCACACTGTCTCTATATCACACTGTCTTTACATCACACTGTCTTTACATCACACATCCTCCACATCACACTGTCTCTATATCATACTGTCTCTACATCACACTGTCTCTATATCACACTGTCTCTATATCACACTGTCTTTACATCACACATCCTCCACATCACACTGTCTCTATATCATACTGTCTCTACATCACACTGTCTTTATATCACACTGTCTCTACATCACACTGTCTCCACATCACACTGTCTCCACATCACACTGTCTCCACATCACACTGTCTCTACATCACACTGTCTCTACATCACACTGTCTCTGCATCACACTGTCTCTACATCACACTGTAACTACATCACACTGTCCCTACATCACTCTGTCCTTACATCACACTGTCTCTACATCAAACTGTCTCTACATCACACTGTCTCTACATCACACTGTCTCTACATCACACTGTCTCTACATCACACTGTCTTTACATCACACTGTCCCTACATCACACTGTCCCTACATCACACTGTCCCTACATCACACTGTCTTTACATCACTCTGTCTCTACATCACACTGTCCCTACATCACACTGTCCCTATATCACACTGTCCCTACATCACACTGTCTCTATATCACACTGTCCCTACATCACACTATCTCTACATCACACTGTCTCTACATCACACTGTCTCCACATCACACTGTCTCCACATCACACTGTCCCTACATCACACTGTCCTTATATCACACTGTCTCTATATCACACTGTCTCTACATCACACTGTCCCTACATCACAATGTCCCTACATCACAATGTCCTTACATCACACTGTCCTTACATCACACTGTCCTTACATCACACTGTCTCTACATCACACTGTCCCTACATCACAATGTCCTTACATCACACTGTCCTTACATCACACTGTCCTTACATCACACTGTCCTTACATCACACTGTCTCCACATCACACTGTCTCCACATCACACTGTCTCTTCATCACACTGTCTTTATATCACACTGTCTCTATATCACACTGTCTCTACATCACACTGTCTCTACATCACACTGTCTTTATATCATACTGTCTCTACATCACACTGTCTCTATATCACACTGTCTCTACATCACACTGTCTCCACATCACTCTGTCTCCACAGCACTCTGTCTCCACATCACTCTGTCTCCACATCACTCTGTCACCACATCACACTGTCTTTACATCACACTGTCTTTATATCATCCTGTCTCTATATCACACTGTCTTTATATCACACTGTCTCTATATCACACTGTCTCTATATCACACTGTCTTTATATCACACTGTCTCTACATCACACTGTCTCTACATCACACTGTCTTTATATCATACTGTCTCTACATCACACTGTCTCTATATCACACTGTCTCTATATCACACTGTCCTTACATCACACTGTCTCCACATCACACTGTCTCCACATCACACTGTCCTTATATCACACTGTCCTTATATCACACTGTCCTTATATCACACTGTCTCTATATCACACTGTCTCTATATCACACTGTCCTTACATCACACTGTCTCCACATCACACTGTCTCCACATCACACTGTCCTTATATCACACTGTCTCTATATCACACTGTCTCTATATCACATTGTCCCTACATCACACTGTCTCCATATCACACTGTCTCCATATCACACTGTCTCCATATCACACTGTCTCCACATCACACTGTCTCTACATCACACTGTCTCTACATCACACTGTCTCTACATCACACTGTCTTTACATCACACTGTCTCCACATCACACTGTCCCTACATCAATCACACTGTCTCTACATCACACTGTCTCTACATCACACTGTCCCTACATCACACTGTCTCTATATCACACTGTCCCTACATCACACTGTCCCTACATCAATCACACTGTCCCTACATCACACTGTCCCTACATCACACTGTCTCTACATCACACTGTCCCTACATTACACTGTCTCTATATTACACTGTCCCTACATCACTCTGTCCCTACATCACACTGTCTCTTTATCACACTGTCCCTTCATCACACTGTCTCCACATCACACTGTCTCTACATCACACTGTCTCTACATCACACTGTCTCTACATCACACTGACTTTACATCACACTGTCCCTACATCACACTGTCTCCACATCACTCTGTCCCTACATCACACTGTCCCTACATCACACTGTCCCTACATCACACAGCCTCCACATCACACTGTCTCCACATCACACTGTCCCTACATCACACTGTCCCTACATCACACTGTCCCTACATCACACTGTCCCTACATCACACTGTCTCCACATCACTCTGTCTCCACATCACACTGTCTTTACATCACACTGTCTCCACATCACACAGCCTCCACATCACACATCCTCCACATCACACTGTCTCTACATCACACTGTCTTTATATCACACTGTCTTTACATCACACTATCCCTACATCACACTGTCCCTACATCACACTGTCCCTACATCACACTGTCTCCACATCACTCTGTCTCCACATCACACTGTCTTTACATCACACTGTCTCTACATCACACAGCCTCCACATCACACATCCTCCACATCACACTGTCTCTACATCACACTGTCTTTACATCACACTGTCTCCACATCACACTGTCTCCACATCACACTGTCCTTACATCACACTGTCTCTACATCAAACTGTCTTTATATCACAGTGTCTCTATATCACACTGTCTTTACATCACACATCCTCCACATCACACTGTCTCTATATCATACTGTCTCTACATCACACTGTCTTTATATCACACTGTCTCTATATCACACTGTCTTTACATCACACTGTCTTTACATCACACATCCTCCACATCACACTGTCTCTATATCATACTGTCTCTACATCACACTGTCTTTATATCACACTGTCTCTACATCACACTGTCTTTATATCTCACTGTCTTTATATCACACTGTCTCTATATCACACTGTCTCTACATCACACTGTCTCTACATCACACTGTCTTTATATCACACTGTCTCTACATCACACTGTCTCTATATCACACTGTCTCTATATCACACTGTCTCTATATCACACTGTCTTTACATCACACTGTCCTTACATCACACTGTCTCCACATCACACTGTCTCCACATCACACTGTCTCTACATCACACTGTCTCTACATCACACTGTCCCTACATCACACTGTCTCTACATCACACTGTCCCTACATCACACTGTCTCTATATCACACTGTCTCTACATCACACTGTCCCTACATCACACTGTCCCTACATCACACTGTCTCTACATCACACTGTCTCTACATCACACTGTCTCTACATCACACTGTCTCCACATCACTCTGTCTCCACATCACTCTGTCTCCACATCACACTGTCTTTATATCACACTGTCTTTATATCACACTGTCTCTATATCACACTGTCGCTACATCACACTGTCTTTACATCACACTGTCTTTACATCACACTGTCCCTACATCACACTGTCTCCACATCACACTGTCCCTACATCACACTGTCACTACATCACACTGTCCCTACATCACACTGTCTCTATATCACACTGTCCCTACATCACACTGTCTCTACATCACACTGTCCCTATATCACACTGTCCCTACATCACACTGTCTCTACATCACACTGTTTCCAGATCACACTGTCTCTACATCACACTGTCTTTACATCACACTGTCTTTACATCACACTGTCTCTACATCACACTGTCTCCACATCACACTGTCTCCACATCACACTGTCCTTATATCACACTGTCCTTACATCACACTGTCTCTACATCACACTGTCTTTACATCACACTGTCTCTACATCACACTGTCTTTACATCACACATCCTCCACATCACACTGTCTCCACATCACACTGTCTCCACATCACCCTGTCTCTACATCACCCTGTCTCCATTCACACTGTCTCTACATCACACTGTCCCTACATCACACTGTCCCTACATCACACTGTCTCCACATCACACTGTCTCCACATCACTCTGTCTCCACATCACTCTGTCTCCACATCACACTGTCTCTACATCACACTGTCTCTACATCACACATCCTCCAAATCACACTGTCTCCACATCACACTATCTCCACATCACACTGTCTCTCCATCACACTGTCTCTACATCACACTGTCCCTACATCACACTGTTTCCACATCACACTGTCTCCACATCACACTGTCTCCACATCACACTGTCTCCACATCACACTGTCCCTACATCACACTGTCTCTACATCACACTGTCTCTACATCACACTATCCCTACATCACACTGTCCCTACATCACACTGACTCTATATCACACTGTCTTTATATCACACTGTCTCTATATCATACTGTCTCTATATCACACAGCCTCCACATCACACTGTCTTTATATCACACTGTCTTTATATCACACTGTCTCTATATCATACTGTCTCTACATCACACTGTCTCTATATGACACTGTCTCTACATCACACTGTCCCAACATCACACTGTCCCTACATCACACTGTCCCTACATCACACTGTCCCTACATCACACTGTCCCTACATCACACTGTCTCTATATCATACTGTCTATATCACACTATCTCTACATCACACTGTCCCTACATCACACTGTCTCTACATCACACTGTCTCTACATCACACTGTCCCTACATCACACTGTCTCCACATCACACTGTCTCTACATCACACTGTCTCTACATCACACTATCCCTACATCACACTGTCCCTACATCACACTGTCTCTATATAACACTGTCTCTACATCACACTGTCCCTACATCACACTGTCTTTATATCACACTGTCTCTACATCACACTGTCTCTACATCACACTGTCTCTACATCACTCTCCACATCACTCTGTCTCCAGATCACACTGTCTCTATATCACACTGTCTCTATATCACACTGTCTTTATATCACACTGTCTACATCACACTGTCTCTACATCACACTGTCTCTACATCACACTGTCTCTACATCACACTGTTTTTACATCACACTGTCTCTACATCACACTGTCTCTATATCACACTGTCCCTACATCACACTGTCCCTACATCAATCACACTGTCTCTACATCACACTGTCCCTACATCACACTGCCTCTATATCACACTGTCCCTACATCACACTGTCCCTACATCAATCACACTGTCCCTACATCACACTGTCCCTACATCACACTGTCTCTACATCACACTGTCCCTACATTACACTGTCCCTACATCACACTGTCTCTATATCACACTATCCCTACATCACACTATCTCTATATCACACTGTCTCTATATCACACTGTCCCTACATCACACTGTCCCTACATCACACTGTCCCTACATCACACTGTCCCTACATCACACTGTCCCTACATCACACTGTCTCTACATCACACTGTTTCCAGATCACACTGTCTTTACATCACACTGTCTTTACATCACACTGTCTCTACATCACACTGTCTCCACATCACACTGTCCTTACATCACACTGTCCTTACATCACTGTCTCTACATCACACTGTCTCTACATCACACTGTCTTTACATCACACTGTCTTTACATCACACATCATCCACATCACCCTGTCTCCACATCACCCTGTCTCCACATCACACTGTCCCTACATCACACTGTCCCTACATCACAGTGTCCCTACATCACACTGTCTCCACATCACACTGTCTCCACATCACACTGTCTCTACATCACACATCCTCCACATTACACTGTCTCCACATCACACTGTCTCCACATCACACTGTCTCTACATCACACTGTCCCTACATCACACTGTCTCTACATCAAACTGTCTCTACATCACACTGTCTCTACATCACACTGTCTCTACATCACTCTGTCTCCACATCACACTGTCTCCACATCACACTGTCTCCACATCACACTGTCTCCACATCACACTGTCTCTACATCACACTGTCTCTACATCACACTATCCCTACATCACACTGTCCCTACATCACACTGTCTCTATATCACACTGTCTTTATATCACACTGTCTCTATATCATACTGTCTCTATATCACACAGCCTCCACATCACACTGTCTTTATATCACACTGTCTTTATATCACACTGTCTCTATATCATACTGTCTCTACATCACACTGTCTCTATATGACACTATCTCTACATCACACTGTCCCAACATCACACTGTCCCTACATCACACTGTCCCTACATCACACTGTCCCTACATCACACTGTCTCTACATCACACTGTCTCTATATCATACTGTCTATATCACACTGTCTCTACATCACACTGTCCCTACATCACACTGTCTCTACATCACACTGTCTCTACATCACACTGTCTCTACATCACACTGTCCCTACATCACACTGTCTCCACATCAGACTGTCTCTACATCACACTGTCTCTACATCACACTATCCCTACATCACACTGTCCCTACATCACACTGTCTCTATATCACACTGTCCCTACATCACACTGTCTCTATATCATACTGTCCCTACATCAATCACACTGTCTCTATATCACACTGTCTCTACATCACACTGTCCCTACATCACACTGTCTTTATATCACACTGTCTCCACATCACACTGTCTCTACATCACACTGTCTCTACATCACACTCTCTACATCACTCTGTCTCCACATCACTCTGTCTCCAGATCACACTGTCTCTACATCACACTGTCTTTATATCATCCTGTCTCTATATCACACTGTCTTTATATCACACTGTCTCTATATCACACTGTCTCTACATCACACTGTCCCTACATCACACTGTCTTTATATCACACTGTCTCTACATCACACTGTCTCTACATCACACTGTCCCTACATCACTCTGTCTCCACATCACTCTGTCTCCAGATCACACTGTCTCTACATCACACTGTCTTTATATCATCCTGTCTCTATATCACACTGTCTTTATATCACACTGTCTCTATATCACACTGTCTTTATATCACACTGTCTACATCACACTGTCTCCACATCACACTGTCTCTACATCACACTGTTTTTACATCACACTGTCTCTACATCACACTGTCTCTACATCACACTGTCCCTACATCAATCACACTGTCTCTACATCACACTGTCCATACATCACACTGTCTCTATATCACACTGTCCCTACATCACACTGTCCCTACATCAATCACACTGTCCCTACATCACACTGTCCCTACATCACACTGTCTCTACATCACACTGTCCCTACATTACACTGTCCCTACATTACACTGTCCCTACATTACACTGTCCCTACATCACACTGTCTCTATATTACACTGTCCCTACATCACACTGTCTCTTTATCACACTGTCCCTTCATCACACTGTCTCCACATCACTCTGTCTCCACATCACACTGTCTCTACATCACACTGTCTCTACATCACACTGTCTCTACATCACACTGACTTTACTTCACACTGTCTCCACATCACTCTGTCCCTACATCACACTGTCTCTACATCACACTGTCTCTACATCACACTGTCTCTACATCACACTGTCTCTACATCACACTGTGCCTACATCACACTGTCCCTACATCACTCTGTCCCTACATCACACTGTCTCTACATCACACTGTCTCTACATCACACTGTCTTTACATCACACTGTCTTTACATCACACTGACTCCACATCACTCTGTCTCTACATCACTCTGTCTCTACATCACACTGTCCCTACATCACACTGTCCCTACATCACACTGTCCCTACATCACACTGTCTCTACATCACACTGTCCCTACATCACACTGTCCCTACATCACACTGTCTTTACATCACACTGTCTTTATATCACATTGTCTCCACATCACACTGTCTCCACATCACACTGTCTCCACATCACACTGTCCCTACATCACACTGTCCTTATATCACACTGTCTCTACATCACACTGTCTCTACATCACACTGTCCCTACATCACAATGTCCTTATATCACACTGTCTCTATATCACACTGTCCTTACATCACACTGTATCCACATCACACTGTCTCTATATCACACTGTCCTTACATCACACTGTATCCACATCACTCTGTCTCCACATCACACTGTCTCTTCATCACACTGTCTTTATATCACACTGTCTCTATATCACACTGTCTCTACATCACACTGTCTCTACATCACACTGTCTTTATATCATACTGTCTCTACATCACACTGTCTCTACATCACACTGTCTCTACATCACACTGTCTCCACATCACTCTGTCTCCACATCACTCTGTCTCCACATCACACTGTCCCTACATCACACTGTCCCTACATCACACTGTCCCTACATCACACTGTCTTTATATCACACTGTCTCTACATCACACTGTCTCTACATCACTCTTTCTCCACATCACTCTGTCTCCACATCACACTGTCTCCACATCACTCTGTCTCCACATCACACTGTCTTTATATCACACTGTCTCTACATCACACTGTCTCTACATCACACTGTCTCTACATCACACTGTCTTTACATCACACTGTCCCTACATCACACTGTCTCCACATCACTCTGTCTCTACATCACACTGTCCCTACATCACACTGTCCCTACATCATACTGTCTCTATATCACACTGTCCCTACATCACACTGTCTCTATATCACACTGTCCCTACATCACACTGTCTCCAGATCACACTGTCTCCACATCACACTGTGTCCACATCACACTGTCTCCACATCACACTGTCCTTACATCACACTGTCCTTATATCACACTGTCCTTACATCACACTGTCTCCACATCACACTGTCCTTACATCACACTGTCTCTACATCACACTGTCTCTACATCACACTGTCTTTACATCACCCTGTCTCCACATCACCCTGTCTCCACATCACCCTGTCTCCACATCACCCTGTCCCTACATCACACTGTCTCTACATCACACTGTCTCTACATCACACTGTCTTTATATCACACTGTCTTTACATCACACATCCTCCACATCACACTGTCTCCACATCACCCTGTCTCCACATCACCCTGTCCCTACATCACACTGTCCCTACATCACACTGTCTCCACATCACACTGTCTCCACATCACTCTGTCTCCACATCACACTGTCTCTACATCACACATCCTCCACATTACACTGTCTCCACATCACACTGTCTCCACATCACACTGTCTCCACATCACACTGTCTCTACATCACACTGTCTCTACATCACACTGTCCCTACATCACACTGTCTCTACATCAAACTTTCTTTATATCACACTGTCTCTATATCACACTGTCTCTACATCACATCACACTGTCTTTACATCACACTGTCTCTCCATCACACTGTCTCTCCATCACACTGTCTCCCCATCACACTGTCTCCCCATCACACTGTCTTCACATCACACTGTCCTTACATCACACTGTCTCTACATCACACTGTCTCTACATCACACTGTCTTTACATCACCCTGTCTCCACATCACCCTGTCTCCACATCACCCTGTCTCCACATCACCCTGTCCCTACATCACACTGTCCCTACATCACACTGTCTCCACATCACACTGTCTCCACATCACTCTGTCTCCACATCACACTGTCTCTACATCACACTGTCTCCACATCACACTGTCCCTACATCACACTGTCTACACATCACACTGTCCCTACATCACACTGTCCCTACATCACACTGTCCCTACATCACACTGTCTCCACATCACTCTGTCTCCACATCACACTGTCTTTACATCACACTGTCTCCACATCACACAGCCTCCACATCACACATCCTCCACATCACACTGTCTCTACATCACACTGTCTTTACATCACACTGTCTTTACATCACACTCCCTACATCACACTGTCCCTACATCACACTGTCCCTACATCACACTGTCTCCACATCACTCTGTCTCCACATCACACTGTCTTTACATCACACTGTCTCTACATCACACAGCCTCCACATCACACATCCTCCACATCACACTGTCTCTACATCACACTGTCTTTACATCACACTGTCTCCACATCACAATGTCTCCACATCACACTGTCTCCACATCACACTGTCTCCACATCACACTATCCTTACATCACACTGTCTCTACATCACACTGTCTTTATATCACAGTGTCTCTATATCACACTGTCTTTGCATCACACTGTCTTTACATCACACATCCTCCACATCACACTGTCTCTATATCATACTGTCTCTACATCACACTGTCTTTATATCACACTGTCTCTATATCACACTGTCTTTACATCACACTGTCTTTACATCACACATCCTCCACATCACACTGTCTCTATATCATACTGTCTCTACATCACACTGTCTTTATATCACACTGTCTCTACATCACACTGTCTCCACATCACACTGTCTCCACATCACACTGTCTCTACATCACACTGTCTCTACATCAATCACACTGTCCCTACATCACACTGTCCCTACATCACACTGTCCCTACATCACACTGTCCCTACATCACACTGTCTCTACATCACACTGTCTCCACATCACACTGTCTCTACATCACACTGTCTCCACATCACTCTGTCTCCACATCACTCTGTCTCTACATCACACTGTCTTTATATCTCACTGTCTTTATATCACACTGTCTCTATATCACACTGTCTCTACATCACACTGTCTCTACATCACACTGTCTTTATATCATACTGTCTCTACATCACACTGTCTCTATATCACACTGTCTCTATATCACACTGTCTCTATATCACACTGTCTTTATATCACACTGTCCTTACATCACACTGTCTCCACATCACACTGTCTCCACATCACACTGTCTCTACATCACACTGTCTCTACATCACACTGTCCCTACATCACACTGTCTCTACATCACACTGTCCCTACATCACACTGTCTCTATATCACACTGTCTCTACATCACACTGTCCCTACATCACACTGTCCCTACATCACACTGTCTCTACATCACACTGTCTCTACATCACACTGTCTCTACATCACACTCTCTACATCACTCTGTCTCCACATCACTCTGTCTCCAGATCACACTGTCTCTACATCACACTGTCTTTATATCATCCTGTCTCTATATCACACTGTCTTTATATCACACTGTCTCTATATCACACTGTCTCTACATCACACTGTCCCTACATCACACTGTCTTTATATCACACTGTCTCTACATCACACTGTCTCTACATCACACTGTCCCTACATCACTCTGTCTCCACATCACTCTGTCTCCAGATCACACTGTCTCTACATCACACTGTCTTTATATCATCCTGTCTCTATATCACACTGTCTTTATATCACACTGTCTCTATATCACACTGTCTTTATATCACACTGTCTACATCACACTGTCTCCACATCACACTGTCTCTACATCACACTGTTTTTACATCACACTGTCTCTACATCACACTGTCTCTACATCACACTGTCCCTACATCAATCACACTGTCTCTACATCACACTGTCCATACATCACACTGTCTCTATATCACACTGTCCCTACATCACACTGTCCCTACATCAATCACACTGTCCCTACATCACACTGTCCCTACATCACACTGTCTCTACATCACACTGTCTCTACATCACACTGTCCCTACATTACACTGTCCCTACATTACACTGTCCCTACATCACACTGTCTCCACATCACACTGTCTCCACATCACACTGTCCTTACATCACACTGTCCTTACATCACACTGTCTCTACATCACACTGTCTTTATATCACAGTGTCTCTATATCACACTGTCTTTGCATCACACTGTCTTTACATCACACATCCTCCACATCACACTGTCTCTATATCATACTGTCTCTACATCACACTGTCTTTATATCACACTGTCTCTATATCACACTGTCTTTACATCACACTGTCTTTACATCACACATCCTCCACATCACACTGTCTCTATATCATACTGTCTCTACATCACACTGTCTTTATATCACACTGTCTCTACATCACACTGTCTCCACATCACACTGTCTCCACATCACACTGTCTCTACATCACACTGTCTCTACATCAATCACACTGTCCCTACATCACACTGTCCCTACATCACACTGTCCCTACATCACACTGTCCCTACATCACACTGTCTCTACATCACACTGTCTCCACATCACACTGTCTCTACATCACACTGTCTCCACATCACTCTGTCTCCACATCACTCTGTCTCTACATCACACTGTCTTTATATCTCACTGTCTTTATATCACACTGTCTCTATATCACACTGTCTCTACATCACACTGTCTCTACATCACACTGTCTTTATATCATACTGTCTCTACATCACACTGTCTCTATATCACACTGTCTCTACATCACACTGTCCCTACATCACACTGTCTCTATATCACACTGTCTCTACATCACACTGTCCCTACATCACACTGTCCCTACATCACACTGTCTCTACATCACACTGTCTCTACATCACACTGTCTCTACATCACACTCTCTACATCACTCTGTCTCCACATCACTCTGTCTCCAGATCACACTGTCTCTACATCACACTGTCTTTATATCATCCTGTCTCTATATCACACTGTCTTTATATCACACTGTCTCTATATCACACTGTCTCTACATCACACTGTCCCTACATCACACTGTCTTTATATCACACTGTCTCTACATCACACTGTCTCTACATCACACTGTCCCTACATCACTCTGTCTCCACATCACTCTGTCTCCAGATCACACTGTCTCTACATCACACTGTCTTTATATCATCCTGTCTCTATATCACACTGTCTTTATATCACACTGTCTCTATATCACACTGTCTTTATATCACACTGTCTACATCACACTGTCTCCACATCACACTGTCTCTACATCACACTGTTTTTACATCACACTGTCTCTACATCACACTGTCTCTACATCACACTGTCCCTACATCAATCACACTGTCTCTACATCACACTGTCCATACATCACACTGTCTCTATATCACACTGTCCCTACATCACACTGTCCCTACATCAATCACACTGTCCCTACATCACACTGTCCCTACATCACACTGTCTCTACATCACACTGTCCCTACATTACACTGTCCCAACATTACACTGTCCCTACATCACACTGTCTCCACATCACACTGTCTCCACATCACACTGTCCTTACATCACACTGTCCTTACATCACACTCTCTACATCACACTGTCTTTATATCACAGTGTCTCTATATCACACTGTCTTTGCATCACACTGTCTTTACATCACACATCCTCCACATCACACTGTCTCTATATCATACTGTCTCTACATCACACTGTCTTTATATCACACTGTCTCTATATCACACTGTCTTTACATCACACTGTCTTTACATCACACATCCTCCACATCACACTGTCTCTATATCATACTGTCTCTACATCACACTGTCTTTATATCACACTGTCTCTACATCACACTGTCTCCACATCACACTGTCTCCACATCACACTGTCTCTACATCACACTGTCTCTACATCAATCACACTGTCCCTACATCACACTGTCCCTACATCACACTGTCCCTACATCACACTGTCCCTACATCACACTGTCTCTACATCACACTGTCTCCACATCACACTGTCTCTACATCACACTGTCTCCACATCACTCTGTCTCCACATCACTCTGTCTCTACATCACACTGTCTTTATATCTCACTGTCTTTATATCACACTGTCTCTATATCACACTGTCTCTACATCACACTGTCTCTACATCACACTGTCTTTATATCATACTGTCTCTACATCACACTGTCTCTATATCACACTGTCTCTATATCACACTGTCTCTATATCACACTGTCTTTATATCACACTGTCCTTACATCACACTGTCTCCACATCACACTGTCTCCACATCACACTGTCTCTACATCACACTGTCTCTACATCACACTGTCCCTACATCACACTGTCTCTACATCACACTGTCCCTACATCACACTGTCTCTATATCACACTGTCTCTACATCACACTGTCCCTACATCACACTGTCCCTACATCACACTGTCTCTACATCACACTGTCTCTACATCACACTGTCTCTACATCACACTCTCTACATCACTCTGTCTCCACATCACTCTGTCTCCAGATCACACTGTCTCTACATCACACTGTCTTTATATCATCCTGTCTCTATATCACACTGTATTTATATCACACTGTCTCTATATCACACTGTCTCTACATCACACTGTCCCTGCATCACACTGTCTTTATATCACACTGTCTCTACATCACACTGTCTCTACATCACACTGTCCCTACATCACTCTGTCTCCACATCACTCTGTCTCCAGATCACACTGTCTCTACATCACACTGTCTTTATATCATCCTGTCTCTATATCACACTGTCTTTATATCACACTGTCTCTATATCACACTGTCTTTATATCACACTGTCTACATCACACTGTCTCCACATCACACTGTCTCTACATCACACTGTTTTTACATCACACTGTCTCTACATCACACTGTCTCTACATCACACTGTCCCTACATCAATCACACTGTCTCTACATCACACTGTCCATACATCACACTGTCTCTATATCACACTGTCCCTACATCACACTGTCCCTACATCAATCACACTGTCCCTACATCACACTGTCCCTACATCACACTGTCTCTACATCACACTGTCCCTACATTACACTGTCCCTACATTACACTGTCCCTACATCACACTGTCTCTATATTACACTGTCCCTACATCACACTGTCTCTTTATCACACTGTCCCTTCATCACACTGTCTCCACATCACTCTGTCTCCACATCACACTGTCTCTACATCACACTGTCTCTACATCACACTGTCTCTACATCACACTGACTTTACTTCACACTGTCTCCACATCACTCTGTCCCTACATCACACTGTCTCTACATCACACTGTCTCTACATCACACTGTCTCTACATCACACTGTCCCTACATCACACTGTCCCTACATCACTCTGTCCCTACATCACACTGTCTCTACATCACACTGTCTCTACATCACACTGTCTTTACATCACACTGTCTTTACATCACACTGACTCCACATCACTCTGTCTCTACATCACTCTGTCTCTACATCACACTGTCCCTACATCACACTGTCCCTACATCACACTGTCTCTACATCACACTGTCTCTACATCACACTGTCTCTACATCACACTCTCTACATCACTCTGTCTCCACATCACTCTGTCTCCAGATCACACTGTCTCTACATCACACTGTCTTTATATCATCCTGTCTCTATATCACACTGTATTTATATCACACTGTCTCTATATCACACTGTCTCTACATCACACTGTCCCTACATCACACTGTCTTTATATCACACTGTCTCTACATCACACTGTCTCTACATCACACTGTCCCTACATCACTCTGTCTCCACATCACTCTGTCTCCAGATCACACTGTCTCTACATCACACTGTCTTTATATCATCCTGTCTCTATATCACACTGTCTTTATATCACACTGTCTCTATATCACACTGTCTTTATATCACACTGTCTACATCACACTGTCTCCACATCACACTGTCTCTACATCACACTGTTTTTACATCACACTGTCTCTACATCACACTGTCTCTACATCACACTGTCCCTACATCAATCACACTGTCTCTACATCACACTGTCCATACATCACACTGTCTCTATATCACACTGTCCCTACATCACACTATCCCTACATCAATCACACTGTCCCTACATCACACTGTCCCTACATCACACTGTCTCTACATCACACTGTCCCTACATTACACTGTCCCTACATTACACTGTCCCTACATCACACTGTCTCTATATTACACTGTCCCTACATCACACTGTCTCTTTATCACACTGTCCCTTCATCACACTGTCTCCACATCACTCTGTCTCCACATCACACTGTCTCTACATCACACTGTCTCTACATCACACTGTCTCTACATCACACTGACTTTACTTCACACTGTCTCCACATCACTCTGTCCCTACATCACACTGTCTCTACATCACACTGTCTCTACATCACACTGTCCCTACATCACACTGTCCCTACATCACTCTGTCCCTACATCACACTGTCTCTACATCACACTGTCTCTACATCACACTGTCTTTACATCACACTGTCTTTACATCACACTGACTCCACATCACTCTGTCTCTACATCACTCTGTCTCTACATCACACTGTCCCTACATCACACTGTCCCTACATCACACTGTCCCTACATCACACTGTCTCTACATCACACTGTCCCTACATCACACTGTCCCTACATCACACTGTCTTTACATCACACTGTCTTTATATCACATTGTCTCCACATCACACTGTCTCCACATCACACTGTCTCCACATCACACTGTCCCTACATCACACTGTCCTTATATCACACTGTCTCTACATCACACTGTCTCTACATCACACTGTCCCTACATCACAATGTCCTTATATCACACTGTCTCTATATCACACTGTCTCTATATCACACTGTCCTTACATCACACTGTATCCACATCACACTGTCTCTATATCACACTGTCCTTACATCACACTGTATCCACATCACTCTGTCTCCACATCACACTGTCTCTTCATCACACTGTCTTTATATCAATCTGTCTCTATATCACACTGTCTCTACATCACACTGTCTCTACATCACACTGTCTTTATATCATACTGTCTCTACATCACACTGTCTCTACATCACACTGTCTCTACATCACACTATCTCTACATCACTCTGTCTCCACATCACTCTGTCTCCACATCACACTGTCCCTACATCACACTGTCCCTACATCACACTGTCCCTACATCACACTGTCTTTATATCACACTGTCTCTACATCACACTGTCTCTACATCACTCTTTCTCCACATCACTCTGTCTCCACATCACACTGTCTCCACATCACTCTGTCTCCACATCACACTGTCTTTATATCACACTGTCTCTACATCACACTGTCTCTACATCACACTGTCTCTACATCACACTGTCTTTACATCACACTGTCCCTACATCACACTGTCTCCACATCACTCTGTCTCTACATCACACTGTCCCTACATCACACTGTCCCTACATCACACTGTCTCTATATCACACTGTCCCTACATCACACTGTCTCTATATCACACTGTCCCTACATCACACTGTCTCCAGATCACACTGTCTCCACATCACACTGTGTCCACATCACACTGTCTCCACATCACACTGTCCTTACATCACACTGTCCTTACATCACACTGTCCTTACATCACACTGTCTCCACATCACACTGTCCTTACATCACACTGTCTCTACATCACACTGTCTCTACATCACCCTGTCTTTACATCACCCTGTCTCCACATCACCCTGTCTCCACATCACCCTGTCTCCACATCACCCTGTCCCTACATCACACTGTCTCTACATCACACTGTCTTTATATCACACTGTCTTTACATCACACATCCTCCACATCACCCTGTCTCCACATCACCCTGTCTCCACATCACCCTGTCCCTACATCACACTGTCTCTACATCACACTGTCTTTATATCACACTGTCTTTACATCACACATCCTCCACATCACACTGTCTCCACATCACCCTGTCTCCACATCACCCTGTCCCTACATCACACTGTCCCTACATCACACTGTCTCCACATCACACTGTCTCCACATCACTCTGTCTCCACATCACAATGTCTCTACATCACACATCCTCCACATTACACTGTCTCCACATCACACTGTCTCCACATCACATTGTCTCCACATCACACTGTCTCTACATCACACTGTCCCTACATCACACTGTCCCTACATCACACTGTCTCTACATCAAACTTTCTTTATATCACACTGTCTCTATATCACACTGTCTCTACATCACATCACACTGTCTTTACATCACACTGTCTCTCCATCACACTGTCTCTACATCACACTGTCTCCACATCACACTGTCTCCCCATCACACTGTCTTCACATCACACTGTCCTTACATCACACTGTCTCTACATCACACTGTCTCTACATCACACTGTCTTTACATCACCCTGTCTCCACATCACCCTGTCTCCACATCACCCTGTCTCCACATCACCCTGTCCCTACATCACACTGTCCCTACATCACACTGTCTCCACATCACACTGTCTCCACATCACTCTGTCTCCACATCACACTGTCTCTACATCACACTGTCTCCACATCACACTGTCCCTACATCACACTGTCTACACATCACACTGTCCCTACATCACACTGTCCCTACATCACACTGTCCCTACATCACACTGTCTCCACATCACTCTGTCTCCACATCACACTGTCTTTACATCACACTGTCTCCACATCACACAGCCTCCACATTACACATCCTCCACATCACACTGTCTCTACATCACACTGTCTTTACATCACACTGTCTTTACATCACACTCCCTACATCACACTGTCCCTACATCACACTGTCCCTACATCACACTGTCTCCACATCACTCTGTCTCCACATCACACTGTCTTTACATCACACTGTCTCTACATCACACAGCCTCCACATCACACATCCTCCACATCACACTGTCTCTACATCACACTGTCTTTACATCACACTGTCTCCACATCACACTGTCTCCACATCACACTGTCTCCACATCACACTGTCTCCACATCACACTGTCCTTACATCACACTGTCTCTACATCACACTGTCTTTATATCACAGTGTCTCTATATCACACTGTCTTTGCATCACACTGTCTTTACATCACACATCCTCCACATCACACTGTCTCTATATCATACTGTCTCTACATCACACTGTCTTTATATCACACTGTCTCTATATCACACTGTCTTTACATCACACTGTCTTTACATCACACATCCTCCACATCACACTGTCTCTATATCATACTGTCTCTACATCACACTGTCTTTATATCACACTGTCTCTACATCACACTGTCTCCACATCACACTGTCTCCACATCACACTGTCTCTATATCACACTGTCTCTACATCACACTGTCTCTACATCAATCACACTGTCCCTACATCACACTGTCCCTACATCACACTGTCCCTACATCACACTGTCCCTACATCACACTGTCTCTACATCACACTGTCTCCACATCACACTGTCTCTACATCACACTGTCTCCACATCACTCTGTCTCCACATCACTCTGTCTCTACATCACACTGTCTTTATATCTCACTGTCTTTATATCACACTGTCTCTACATCACACTGTCTCTACATCACACTGTCTCTACATCACACTGTCTTTATATCATACTGTCTCTACATCACACTGTCTCTATATCACACTGTCTCTATATCACACTGTCTCTATATCACACTGTCTTTATATCACACTGTCCTTACATCACACTGTCTCCACATCACACTGTCTCCACATCACACTGTCTCTACATCACACTGTCCCTACATCACACTGTCCCTACATCACACTGTCTCTACATCACACTGTCCCTACATCACACTGTCTCTATATCACACTGTCTCTACATCACACTGTCCCTACATCACACTGTCCCTACATCACACTGTCTCTACATCACACTGTCTCTACATCACACTGTCTCCACATCACTCTGTCTCCACATCACACTGTCTCCACATCACACTGTCTTTATATCACACTGTCTTTATATCACACTGTCTCTATATCACACTGTCTCTACATCACACTGTCTTTACATCACACTGTCTTTACATCACACTGTCCCTACATCACACTGTCTCCACATCACACTGTCCCTACATCACACTATCACTACATCAAACTGTCCCTACATCACACTGTCTCTATATCACACTGTCCCTACATCACACTGTCTCTACATCACACTGTCTCTACATCACACTGTCCCTACATCACACTGTCGCTACATTACACTGTCTCTACATCACACTGTTTCCAGATCACACTGTCTCTACATCACACTGTCTTTACATCACACTGTCTCTATATCACACTGTCTCCACATCACACTGTCTCCACATCACACTGTCCTTACATCACACTGTCCTTACATCACACTGTCTCTACATCACACTGTCTTTACATCACACTGTCTCTACATCACACTGTCTTTACATCACACATCCTCCACATCACACTGTCTCCACATCACACTGTCTCCACATCACACTGTCTCCACATCACACTGTCTCTCCATCACACTGTCCCTACATCACACTGTCCCTACATCACACTGTCTCCACATCACACTGTCTCTACATCACACTGTCTCTACATCACACATCCTCCAAATCACACTGTCTCCACATCACACTGTCTCCACATCACACTGTCTCTCCATCACACTGTCCCTACATCACACTGTCCCTACATCACACTGTCTCCACATCACACTGTCTCCACATCACACTGTCTCCACATCACACTGTCCCTACATCACACTGTCTCTACATCACACTGTCTCTACATCACACTATCCCTACATCACACTGTCCCTACATCACACTGTCTCTATATCACACTGTCTTTATATCACACTGTCTCTATATCATACTGTCTCTATATCACACAGCCTCCACATCACACTGTCTTTATATCACACTGTCTTTATATCACACTGTCTCTATATCACACTGTCTCTACATCACACTGTCTCTATATGACACTGTCTCTACATCACACTGTCCCAACATCACACTGTCCCTACATCACACTGTCCCTACATCACACTGTCCCTACATCACACTGTCTCTATATCATACTGTCTATATCACACTGTCTCTACATCACACTGTCCCTACATCACACTGTCTCTACATCACACTGTCTCTACATCACACTGTCTCTACATCACACTGTCCCTACATCACACTGTCTCCACATCACACTGTCTCTACATCACACTGTCTCTACATCACACTATCCCTACATCACACTGTCCCTACATCACACTGTCTCTATATAACACTGTCTCTACATCACACTGTCCCTACATCACACTGTCTTTATATCACACTGTCTCTACATCACACTGTCTCTGCATCACACTGTCTCTACATCACTCTGTCTCCACATCACTCTGTCTCCAGATCACACTGTCTCTATATCACACTGTCTCTATATCACACTGTCTCTATATCACACTGTCTTTATATCACACTGTCTACATCACACTGTCTCTACATCACACTGTCTCTACATCACACTGTCTCTACATCACACTGTTTTTACATCACACTGTCTCTACATCACACTGTCTCTATATCACACTGTCCCTACATCACACTGTCCCTACATCAATCACACTGTCTCTACATCACACTGTCCCTACATCACACTGCCTCTATATCACACTGTCCCTACATCACACTGTCCCTACATCAATCACACTGGCCCTACATCACACTGTCCCTACATCACACTGTCTCTACATCACACTGTCCCTACATTACACTGTCCCTACATCACACTGTCTCTATATCACACTATCCCTACATCACACTATCTCTATATCACACTGTCTCTATATCACACTGTCCCTACATCACACTGTCCCTACATCACACTGTCCCTACATCACACTGTCCCTACATCACACTGTTTCCAGATCACACTGTCTTTACATCACACTGTCTTTACATCACACTGTCTCTACATCACACTGTCTCCACATCACACTGTCCTTACATCACACTGTCCTTACATCACTGTCTCTACATCACACTGTCTCTACATCACACTGTCTTTACATCACACTGTCTTTACATCACACATCATCCACATCACACTGTCTCCACATCACCCTGTCACCACATCACACTGTCCCTCCATCACAGTGTCCCTCCATCACACTGTCCCTACATCACACTGTCTCCACATCACACTGTCTCCACATCACACTGTCTCCACATCACACTGTCTCTACATCACACATCCTCCACATTACACTGTCTCCACATCACACTGTCTCCACATCACACTGTCTCTACATCACACTGTCCCTACATCACACTGTCTCTACATCAAACTGTCTCTACATCACACTGTCTCTACATCACACTGTCTCTACATCACTCTGTCTCCACATCACTCTGTCTCCACATCTCTCTGTCTCCACATCACACTGTCTCCACATCACACTGTCTTTATATCACACTGTCTTTATATCACACTGTCTCTATATCACACTGTCTCTACATCACACTGTCTTTACATCACACTGTCCCTACATCACACTGTCCCTACATCACACTGTCACTACATCACACTGTCCCTACATCACACTGTCTCTATATCACACTGTCCCTACATCACACTGTCTCTACATCACACTGTCTCTACATCACACTGTCCCTACATCACACTGTCCCTACATCACACTGTCTCTACATCACACTGTTTCCAGATCACACTGTCTCTACATCACACTGTCTTTACATCACACTGTCTTTACATCACACTGTCTCTACATCACACTGTCTCCACATCACACTGTCTCTACATCACACTGTCCTTACATCACACTGTCCTTACATCACACTGTCTCTACATCACACTGTCTTTACATCACACTGTCTCTACATCACACATCCTCCACATCACACTGTCTCCACATCACACTGTCTCCACATCACCCTGTCTCTACATCACCCTGTCTCCATTCACACTGTCTCTACATCACACTGTCCCTACATCACACTGTCCCTACATCACACTGTCTCCACATCACTGTCTCCACATCACACTGTCTCTACATCACACTGTCTCTACATCACACATCCTCCAAATCACACTGTCTCCACATCACACTGTCTCCACATCACACTGTCTCCACATAACACTGTCCCTACATCACACTGTCCCTACATCACACTGTCCCTACATCACACTGTCTCCACATCACACTGTCTCCACATCACACTGTCTCCACATCACACTGTCTCCACATCACACTGTCCCTACATCACACTGTCTCTACATCACACTGTCTCTACATCACACTATCCCTACATCACACTGTCCCTACATCACACTGTCTCTATATCACACTGTCTCTATATCATACTGTCTCTATATCACACAGCCTCCACATCACACTGTCTTTATATCACACTGTCTTTATATCACACTGTCTCTATATCATACTGTCTCTACATCACACTGTCTCTATATGACACTGTCTCTACATCACACTGTCCCTACATCACACTGTCCCTACATCACACTGTCCCTACATCACACTGTCCCTACATCACACTGTCTCTACATCACACTGTCTCTATATCATACTGTCTATATCACACTGTCTCTACATCACACTGTCCCTACATCACACTGTCTCTACATCACACTGTCTCTACATCACACTGTCTCTACATCACACTGTCCCTACATCACACTGTCTCCACATCACACTGTCTCTACATCACACTGTCTCTACATCACACTATCCCTACATCACACTGTCCCTACATCACACTGTCTCTATATAACACTGTCTCTACATCACACTGTCCCTACATCACACTGTCTTTATATCACACTGTCTCTACATCACACTGTCTCTACATCACACTATCTCTACATCACTCTGTCTCCACATCACTCTGTCTCCAGATCACACTGTCTCTAGATCACACTGTCTCTATATCACACTGTCTCTATATCACACTGTCTTTATATCACACTGTCTACATCACACTGTCTCTACATCACACTGTCTCTACATCACACTGTTTTTACATCACACTGTCTCTACATCACACTGTCTCTATATCACACTGTCCCTACATCACACTGTCCCTACATCAATCACACTGTCTCTACATCACACTGTCCCTACATCACACTGCCTCTATATCACACTGTCCCTACATCACACTGTCCCTACATCAATCACACTGTCCCTACATCACACTGTCCCTACATCACACTGTCTCTACATCACACTGTCCCTACATTACACTGTCCCTACATCACACTATCTCTATATCACACTATCCCTACATCACACTATCTCTATATCACACTGTCTCTATATCACACTGTCCCTACATCACACTGTCCCTACATCACACTGTCCCTACATCACACTGTCCCTACATCACACTGTCTCTACATCACACTGTTTCCAGATCACACTGTCTTTACATCACACTGTCTTTACATCACACTGTCTCTACATCACACTGTCTCCACATCACACTGTCCTTACATCACACTGTCCTTACATCACTGTCTCTACATCACACTGTCTCTACATCACACTGTCTTTACATCACACTGTCTTTACATCACACATCATCCACATCACACTGTCTCCACATCACCCTGTCTCCACATCACACTGTCCCTACATCACAGTGTCCCTACATCACACTGTCCCTACATCACACTGTCTCCACATCACACTGTCTCCACATCACACTGTCTCTACATCACACATCCTCCACATTACACTGTCTCCACATCACACTGTCTCCACATCACACTGTCTCTACATCACACTGTCCCTACATCACACTGTCTTTACATCAAACTGTCTCTACATCACACTGTCTCTATATCATACTGTCCCTACATCAATCACACTGTCTCTATATCACACTGTCTCTACATCACACTGTCCCTACATCACACTGTCTTTATATCCCACTGTCTCCACATCACACTGTCTCTACATCACACTGTCTCTACATCACACTCTCTACATCACTCTGTCTCCACATCACTCTGTCTCCAGATCACACTGTCTCTACATCACACTGTCTTTATATCATCCTGTCTCTATATCACACTGTCTTTATATCACACTGTCTCTATATCACACTGTCTCTACATCACACTGTCCCTACATCACACTGTCTTTATATCACACTGTCTCTACATCACACTGTCTCTACATCACACTGTCTCTACATCACACTGTCCCTACATCACTCTGTCTCCACATCACTCTGTCTCCAGATCACACTGTCTCTACATCACACTGTCTTTATATCATCCTGTCTCTATATCACACTGTCTTTATATCACACTGTCTCTATCACACTGTCTTTATATCACACTGTCTACATCACACTGTCTCCACATCACACTGTCTCTACATCACACTGTTTTTACATCACACTGTCTCTACATCACACTGTCTTACATCACACTGTCCCTACATCAATCACACTGTCTCTACATCACACTGTCCCTACATCACACTGTCTCTATATCACACTGTCCCTACATCACACTGTCCCTACATCAATCACACTGTCCCTACATCACACTGTCCCTACATCACACTGTCTCTACATCACACTGTCCCTACATTACACTGTCCCTACATTACACTGTCCCTACATCACACTGTCTTTATATTACACTGTCCCTACATCACTCTGTCCCTACATCACACTGTCTCTTTATCACACTGTCCCTTCATCACACTGTCTCCACATCACTCTGTCTCCACATCACACTGTCTCTACATCACACTGACTCTACATCACACTGTCTCTACATCACACTGTCTCTACATCACACTGACTTTACTTCACACTGTCTCCACATCACTCTGTCCCTACATCACACTGTCTCTACATCACACTGTCTCTACATCACACTGTCTCTACATCACACTGTCCCTACATCACACTGTCCCTACATCACTCTGTCCCTACATCACACTGTCTCTACATCACACTGTCTCTACATCACACTGTCTTTACATCACACTGTCTTTACATCACACTGACTCCACATCACTCTGTCTCTACATCACTCTGTCTCTACATCACTCTGTCTCTACATCACACTGTCCCTACATCACACTGTCCCTACATCACACTGTCTCTACATCACACTGTCCCTACATCACACTGTCCCTACATCACACTGTCTTTACATCACACTGTCTTTATATCACATTGTCTCCACATTACACTGTCTCCACATCACACTGTCTCCACATCACACTGTCCTTATATCACACTGTCTCTACATCACACTGTCTCTACATCACACTGTCCCTATATCACAATGTCCTTATATCACACTGTCTCTATATCACACTGTCTCTATATCACACTGTCCTTACATCACACTGTATCCACATCACTCTGTCTCCACATCACACTGTCTCTTCATCACACTGTCTTTATATCACACTGTCTCTATATCACACTTTCTCTACATCACACTGTCTCTACATCACACTGTCTTTATATCATACTGTCTCTACATCATACTGTCTCTACATCACACTGTCTCTACATCACACTGTCTCTACATCACACTGTCTCTACATCACTCTGTCTCCACATCACTCTGTCTCCACATCACACTGTCCCTACATCACACTGTCTCTACATCACACTGTCTCTACATCACACTGTCCCTACATCACACTGTCCCTACATCACACTGTCTTTATATCACACTGTCTCTACATCACACTGTCTCTACATCACTCTTTCTCCACATCACTCTGTCTCCACATCACACTGTCTCCACATCACTCTGTCTCCACATCACACTGTCTTTATATCACACTGTCTCTACATCACACTGTCTCTACATCACACTGTCTTTACATCACACTGTCCCTACATCACACTGTCTCCACATCACTCTGTCTCTACATCACACTGTCCCTACATCACACTGTCCCTACATCACACTGTCTCTATATCACACTGTCCCTACATCACACTGTCTCTATATCACACTGTCCCTACATCACACTGTCTCCAGATCACACTGTCTCCACATCACACTGTGTCCACATCACACTGTCTCCACATCACACTGTCCTTACATCACACTGTCCTTACATCACACTGTCCTTACATCACACTGTCTCTACATCACACTGTCTTTATATCACACTGTCTTTACATCACACATCCTCCACATCACACTGTCTCCACATCACCCTGTCTCCACATCACCCTGTCCCTACATCACACTGTCCCTACATCACACTGTCTCCACATCACACTGTCTCCACATCACTCTGTCTCCACATCACACTGTCTCTACATCACACATCCTCCACATTACACTGTCTCCACATCACACTGTCTCCACATCACACTGTCTCTACATCACACTGTCTCTACATCACACTGTCCCTACATCACACTGTCTCTACATCAAACTGTCTTTATATCACACTGTCTCTATATCACACTGTCTCTACATCACATCACACTGTCTTTACATCACACTGTCTCTCCATCACACTGTCTCTCCATCACACTGTCTCCCCATCACACTGTCTCCACATCACACTGTCCTTACATCACACTGTCCTTACATCACACTGTCTCTACATCACACTGTCTCTACATCACACTGTCTTTACATCACACTGTCTTTACATCACCCTGTCTCCACATCACCCTGTCTCCACATCACCCTGTCTCCACATCACCCTGTCCCTACATCACACTGTCCCTACATCACACTGTCTCCACATCACACTGTCTCCACATCACTCTGTCTCCACATCACACTGTCTCTACATCACACTGTCTCCACATCACACTGTCCCTACATCACACTGTCTACACATCACACTGTCTCTACATCACACTGTCTCTACATCACACTGTCTCCACATCACTCTGTCTCCACATCACACTGTCTCCACATCACTCTGTCTCCACATCACACTGTCTCCACATCACTCTGTCTCCACATCACACTGTCTCCACATCACACTGTCTTTATATCACACTGTCTCTACATCACACTGTCTCTACATCACACTGTCTCTACATCACACTGTCTTTACATCACACTGTCCCTACATCACACTGTCTCCACATCACTCTGTCTCTACATCACACTGTCCCTACATCACACTGTCCCTACATCACACTGTCTCTATATCACACTGTCCCTACATCACACTGTCTCCAGATCACACTGTCTCTACATCACACTGTCTTTACATCACACTGTCTCTACATCACACTGTCTCTACATCACACTGTCTCCACATCACACTGTCTCCACATCACACTGTCCTTACATCACACTGTCCTTACATCACACTGTCTCTACATCACACTGTCTTTACATCACACTGTCTTTACATCACACATCCTCCACATCACCCTGTCTCCACATCACCCTGTCTCCACATCACACTGTCTCTACATCACACTGTCCCTACATCACACTGTCTCCACATCACACTGTCTCCACATCACACTGTCTCCACATCACACTGTCTCCACATCACTCTGTCTCTACATCACACTGTCTCTACATCACACATCCTCCACATCACACTGTCTCTATATCACACTGTCTCCATATCACACTGTCTCTACATCACACTGTCTCTACATCACACTGTCCCTACATCACACTGTCTCTACATCAAACTGTCTTTATATCACACTGTCTCTACATCACACTGTCTCTACATCACACTGTCTCTCCATCACACTGTCTCCACATCACACTGTCTCCACATCACACTGTCTCTCCATCACACTGTCTCTCCATCACACTGTCTCTCCATCACACTGTCTCTACATCACACTGTCCCTACATCACACTGTCTCCACATCACACTTTCTCCACATCACACTTTCTCCACATCACACTGTCCCCACATCACACTGTCTCCACATCACACTGTCCCTACATCACACTGTCTCCACATCACACTGTCTCTACATCACACTCTCTACATCACTCTGTCTCCACATCACTCAGTCTCCAGATCACACTGTCTCTACATCACACTGTCTTTATATCATCCTGTCTCTATATCACACTGTCCCTACATCACACTGTCTCCACATCACACTGTCTCCACATCACACTGTCTCCACATCACTCTGTCTCTACATCACACTGTCTCTACATCACACTGTCTCTACATCACACTGTCTCTACATCACACTGTCTTTCCATCACACTGTCTCTACATCACACTGTCTCTACATCACACTGTCTCTACATCACACTGTCTTTCCATCACACTGTCTCCACATCACACTGTCTCCACATCACACTATCTCTACATCACACATCCTCCACATTACACTGTCTCCACATCACACTGTCTCCACATCACACTATCTCTACATCACACTGTCCCTACATCACACTGTCTTTACATCAAACTGTCTCTACATCACACTGTCTCTATATCATACTGTCCCTACATCAATCACACTGTCTCTATATCACACTGTCTCTACATCACACTGTCCCTACATCACACTGTCTTTATATCCCACTGTCTCCACATCACACTGTCTCTACATCACACTGTCTCTACATCACACTCTCTACATCACTCTGTCTCCACATCACTCAGTCTCCAGATCACACTGTCTCTACATCACACTGTCTTTATATCATCCTGTCTCTATATCACACTGTCTTTATATCACACTGTCTCTATATCACACTGTCTCTACATCACACTGTCCCTACATCACACTGTCTTTATATCACACTGTCTCTACATCACACTGTCTCTACATCACACTGTCTCTACATCACACTGTCCCTACATCACTCTGTCTCCACATCACTCTGTCTCCAGATCACACTGTCTCTACATCACACTGTCTTTATATCATCCTGTCTCTATATCACACTGTCTTTATATCACACTGTCTCTATCACACTGTCTTTATATCACACTGTCTACATCACACTGTCTCCACATCACACTGTCTCTACATCACACTGTTTTTACATCACACTGTCTCTACATCACACTGTCTCTACATCACACTGTCCCTACATCAATCACACTGTCTCTACATCACACTGTCCCTACATCACACTGTCTCTATATCACACTGTCCCTACATCACACTGTCCCTACATCAATCACACTGTCCCTACATCACACTGTCCCTACATCACACTGTCTACATCACACTGTCCCTACATTACACTGTCCCTACATTACACTGTCCCTACATCACACTGTCTCTATATTACACTGTCCCTACATCACTCTGTCCCTACATCACACTGTCTCTTTATCACACTGTCCCTTCATCACACTGTCTCCACGTCACTCTGTCTCCACATCACACTGTCTCTACATCACACTGTCTCTACATCACACTGTCTCTACATCACACTGTCTCTACATCACACTGACTTTACTTCACACTGTCTCCACATCACACTGTCTCTACATCACACTGTCTCTACATCACACTGTCTCTACATCACACTGTCCCTACATCACACTGTCCCTACATCACTCTGTCCCTACATCACACTGTCTCTACATCACACTGTCTCTACATCACACTGTCTTTACATCACACTGACTCCACATCACTCTGTCTCTACATCACTCTGTCTCTACATCACACTGTCCCTACATCACACTGTCCCTACATCACACTGTCCCTACATCACACTGTCTCTACATCACACTGTCCCTACATCACACTGTCCCTACATCACACTGTCTCTATATCACACTGTCCCTACATCACACTGTCCCTACATCAATCACACTGTCCCTACATCACACTGTCCCTACATCACACTGTCTACATCACACTGTCCCTACATTACACTGTCCCTACATTACACTGTCCCTACATCACACTGTCTCTATATTACACTGTCCCTACATCACTCTGTCCCTACATCACACTGTCTCTTTATCACACTGTCCCTTCATCACACTGTCTCCACGTCACTCTGTCTCCACATCACACTGTCTCTACATCACACTGTCTCTACATCACACTGTCTCTACATCACACTGTCTCTACATCACACTGACTTTACTTCACACTGTCTCCACATCACACTGTCTCTACATCACACTGTCTCTACATCACACTGTCTCTACATCACACTGTCCCTACATCACACTGTCCCTACATCACTCTGTCCCTACATCACACTGTCTCTACATCACACTGTCTCTACATCACACTGTCTTTACATCACACTGTCTTTACATCACACTGACTCCACATCACTCTGTCTCTACATCACTCTGTCTCTACATCACACTGTCCCTACATCACACTGTCCCTACATCACACTGTCTCTACATCACACTGTCCCTACATCACACTGTCCCTACATCACACTGTCCCTACATCACACTGTCTTTACATCACACTGTCTTTATATCACATTGTCTCCACATTACACTGTCTCCACATCACACTGTCTCCACATCACACTGTCCCTACATCACACTGTCCTTATATCACACTGTCTCTACATCACACTGTCTCTACATCACACTGTCCCTACATCACAATGTCCTTATATCACACTGTCTCTATATCACACTGTCTCTATATCACACTGTCCTTACATCACACTGTATCCACATCACACTGTCTCTATATCACACTGTCCTTACATCACACTGTATCCACATCACTCTGTCTCCACATCACACTGTCTTTATATCACACTGTCTCTATATCACACTGTCTCTACATCACACTGTCTCTACATCACACTGTCTTTATATCATACTGTCTCTACATCATACTGTCTCTACATCACACTGTCTCTACATCACACTGTCTCTACATCACACTGTCTCTACATCACTCTGTCTCCACATCACTCTGTCTCCACATCACACTGTCCCTACATCACACTGTCTCTACATCACACTGTCTCTACATCACACTGTCCCTACATCACACTGTCCCTACATCACACTGTCTTTATATCACACTGTCTCTACATCACACTGTCTCTACATCACTCTTTCTCCACATCACTCTGTCTCCACATCACACTGTCTCCACATCACTCTGTCTCCACATCACACTGTCTTTATATCACACTGTCTCTACATCACACTGTCTCTACATCACACTGTCTTTGCATCACACTGTCCCTACATCACACTGTCTCCACATCACTCTGTCTCTACATCACACTGTACCTACATCACACTGTCCCTACATCACACTGTCTCTATATCACACTGTCCCTACATCACACTGTCTCTATATCACACTGTCCCTACATCACACTGTCTCCAGATCACACTGTCTCCACATCACACTGTGTCCACATCACACTGTCTCCACATCACACTGTCCTTACATCACACTGTCCTTACATCACACTGTCCTTACATCACACTGTCTCTACATCACACTGTCTTTATATCACACTGTCTTTACATCACACATCCTCCACATCACACTGTCTCCACATCACCCTGTCTCCACATCACCCTGTCCCTACATCACACAGTCTCCACATCACACTGTCTCCACATCACTCTGTCTCCACATCACACTGTCTCTACATCACACATCCTCCACATTACACTGTCTCCACATCACACTGTCTCCACATCACACTGTCTCTACATCACACTGTCTTTACATCACACTGTCCCTACATCACACTGTCTCCACATCACTCTGTCTCTACATCACACTGTCCCTACATCACACTGTCCCTACATCACATTGTCTCTATATCACACTGTCCCTACATCACACTGTCTCCAGATCACACTGTCTCTACATCACACTGTCTTTACATCATACTGTCTCTACATCACACTGTCTCTACATCACACTGTCTCCACATCACACTGTCTCCACATCACACTGTCCTTACATCACACTGTCCTTACATCACACTGTCCCTTACATCATACTGTCTCTACATCACACTGTCTTTACATCACACTGTCTTTACATCACACATCCTCCACATCACCCTGTCTCCACATCACCCTGTCTCCACATCACCCTGTCTCTACATCACCCTGTCTCCACATCACACTGTCTCTACATCACACTGTCCCTACATCACACTGTCTCCACATCACACTGTCTCCACATCACACTGTCTCCACATCACACTGTCTCCACATCACTCTGTCTCTACATCACACTGTCTCTACATCACACATCCTCCACATCACACTGTCTCTATATCACACTGTCTCCATATCACACTGTCTCTACATCACACTGTCTCTACATCACACTGTCCCTACATCACACTGTCTCTACATCAAACTGTCTTTATATCACACTGTCTCTACATCACACTGTCTCTCCATCACACTGTCTCTCCATCACACTGTCTCCACATCACACTGTCTCCACATCACACTGTCTCTCCATCACACTGACTCTCCATCACACTGTCTCTACATCACACTGTCTCTACATCACACTGTCCCTACATCACACTGTCTCCACATCACACTTTCTCCACATCACACTGTCCCTACATCACACTGTCTCCACATCACACTGTCTCCACATCACACTGTCCCTACATCACACTGTCTCCACATCACACTGTCTCCACATCACACTGTCTTCACATCACACTGTCTCCACATATCACTGTCTCCACATCTCACTGTCTCTACATCACACTGTCTCTACATCACACTGTCTCTACATCACACTGTCTCTACATCACACTGTCTCTACATCACACTGTCTCTATATCACACTGTCTCTACATCACACTGTCTCTACATCACACTGTCTCTACATCACACTGTCCCTACATCACACTGTCTCCACATCACACTGTCTCCACATCACACTGTCTCCACATCACACTGTCTCCACATCACTCTGTCTCTACATCACACTGTCTCTACATCACACTGTCTCTACATCACACTGTCTTTCCATCACACTGTCTCTACATCACACTGTCTCTACATCACACTGTCTCTACATCACACTGTCTTTCCATCACACTGTCTCCACATCACACTGTCTCCACATCACACTGTCTCTCCATCACACTGTCTCTACATCACACTGTCTCTACATCACACTGTACCTACATCACACTGTCTCCACATCACACTGTCCCTACATCACACTGTCTCCACATCACACTGTCTCCACATCACACTGTCTCCACATCACACTGTCTCCACATCACTCTGTCTTTATATCACACTGTCTCTACATCACACTGTCTCCACATCACACTGTCTCTACATTTCACTGTCTCTACATCACACTGTCTCTACACTGTCTCTACATCTCACTGTCTCTATATCACACTGTCTCTATATCACACTGTCTCTACATCACACTGTCTCTACATCACACTGTCTTTATATCACACTGTCTCTATATCACACTGTCTCTATATCACACTGTCTCTACATTACACTGTCTCTACATCACACTGTCTTTATATCACACTGTCTTTATATCACACTGTCTTTACATCACACTGTCTCCACATCACACTGTCTCTACATCACACTGTCTCTACATCACTCTGTCTCTACATCACACTGTCTCTACATCACACTGTCTCTACATCACACTGTCTCTACATCACACTGTCTCCACATCACACTGTCTCCACATCACACTGTCTCTACATTACACTGTCTCTACATCACACTGTCTCTACATCACACTGTCTCTATATCACACTGTCTTTACATCATACTGTCTCTACATCACACTGTCTCTACATCACACTGTCTCTACATCACACTGTCTCTACATCACACTGTCCCTACATCACACTGTCTCTACATTACACTGTCCTTACATCACACTGTCTCTACATCACACTGTCTCTACATCACACTGTCCCTACATCACACTGTCTCTACATCAAACTGTCTTTATATCACACTGTCTCTCCATCACACTGTCTCTCCATCACACTGTCTCTCCATCACACTGTCTCCACATCACACTGTCTCCACATCACACTGTCTCTCCATCACACTGACTCTCCATCACACTGTCTCTACATCACACTGTCTCTACATCACACTGTCCCTACATCACACTGTCTCCACATCACACTTTCTCCACATCACACTGTCCCTACATCACACTGTCTCCACATCACACTGTCTCCACATCACACTGTCCCTACATCACACTGTCTCCACATCACACTGTCTCCACATCACACTGTCTTCACATCACACTGTCTCCACATATCACTGTCTCCACATCTCACTGTCTCTACATCACACTGTCTCTACATCACACTGTCTCTACATCACACTGTCTCTACATCACACTGTCTCTACATCACACTGTCTCTACATCACACTGTCCCTACATCACACTGTCTCCACATCACACTGTTTCCACATCACACTGTCTCCACATCACTCTGTCTCTACATCACACTGTCTCTACATCACACTGTCTCTACATCACACTGTCTTTCCATCACACTGTCTCCACATCACACTGTCTCCACATCACACTGTCTCCACATCACACTGTCTCCACATCACTCTGTCTTTATATCACACTGTCTCTACATCACACTGTCTCCACATCACACTGTCTCTACATTTCACTGTCTCTACATCACACTGTCTCTACACTGTCTCTACATCTCACTGTCTCTATATCACACTGTCTCTATATCACACTGTCTCTACATCACACTGTCTCTACATCACACTGTCTTTATATCACACTGTCTCTATATCACACTGTCTCTATATCACACTGTCTCTACATTACACTGTCTCTACATCACACTGTCTTTATATCACACTGTCTTTATATCACACTGTCTTTACATCACACTGTCTCCACATCACACTGTCTCTACATCACACTGTCTCTACATCACTCTGTCTCTACATCACACTGTCTCTACATCACACTGTCTCTACATCACACTGTCTCTACATCACACTGTCTCCACATCACACTGTCTCCACATCACACTGTCTCTACATTACACTGTCTCTACATCACACTGTCTCTACATCACACTGTCTCTATATCACACTGTCTTTACATCATACTGTCTCTACATCACACTGTCTCTACATCACACTGTCTCTACATCACACTGTCTCTACATCACACTGTCCCTACATCACACTGTCTCTACATTACACTGTCCTTACATCACACTGTCTCTACATCACACTGTCTTTATATCACACTGTCTCTATAACACACTGTCCCTACATCACACTGTCTCTATATCACACTGTCCCTACATCACACTGTCTTTACATCACACTGTCTTTACATCACACTGTCCCTACATCACACTATCTTTATATCACACTGTCTCTATATCACACTGTCCCTACATCACACTGTCCTTACATCACACTGTCTCTACATCACACTGTCCTTATATCACACTGTCTCTACATCACACTGTCTCCACATCACACTGTCTCCACATCACACTGTCCTTACATCACACTGTCTCTACATCACACTGTCTCTATATCACACTGTCTCTATATCACACTGTCCCTACATCACACTGTCCTTATATCACACTGTCTCTATATCACACTGTCTCTACATCACACTGTCTCTACATCACACTGTCCCTACATCACACTGTCCCAACATCACACTGTCCCTACATCACACAGCCTCCACTCCTGTTTTTATCTCTCTTATTACCTCATCCACAGCATGACCACCCTTTCCTCAAACACCCCCCTTATTAAGTGTCCACATAATCCCCTACTTTATCCATCCTCCCACTCTTGTCTCCTCCACATGCTGTTCCCCCCTTTTTATCTCATCAGTCTCCCTTCCAACCCTCTGCTTCTTTCCCCCACCTTTCCTGTTCCTTCACTCTCAGCCACCTCCCTCACTCCCTCCATGGCCTTACTACCCTACCACTAAGCCCCATTCCCTCCTATTTCTCCCTGTCACCTCCAGGGCTGCCAATAGAAATTCTGGGCCTGGGTACAGTAACATCCTGTGGGACCACAGCATGCTGGGTATGGCTGCACCCATTTGTGGGTGGGTCTAGCATGTGAGATGCACCCACTCACAGGAGCATGGCATAGCACCCACTCACAGGAGCATGGCATAGCACCCAGCAGCTGGGACTAAGGTATTCACTACTGTATTAGGATGGTGGGACAGTCCCATAATTGCTGCATCTTTAGCAGGATGTATTTAGATGCTAAATGTAACAGACAACAATGAAAGTGCTACAACTTTATTTTGTATATCTCTCATGTAAATAACACATAAACATAATCTATGTTCTGTCATAGAGATAGTTGAATGAAGGACTTAATTTTGACACAACATCAGGTCATCTTATACACACACATTCCGCAGCATATATCCTAACCCACTGCTCCATGCTCCTTCCTCACTATCTACCCCATCTGTGTCACCCCTGTCTGTCTGCCCCTCACATTCCGCAGCACATATCCTAACCCCCTGCTCCATGCTCCTTCCTCACTATCTACCCCATCTGTGTCACCCCTGTCTGTCTGCCCCTCCCCTTTAGAATGTAAGCTCTCACGAGCAGGACCCTCGTCCCTCACATGCTTCTCCTTCCCCTACTTATAGTATAATTTACTCCTAACTCCCCAATTGGCACCTAACACTTGGTTGCTGAGGCCCCGCTGCTTGTATTATACAGCTATGTACTGTATGTAAACCATGTCCTTGTCATGCATTGTTTTGTATTACTGTTAACTGTTTTTCTTTTGTGCTCATTTATGTACTGTGTAAGGCGCTGCGGAACCTTTGTGGCACCATATAAATAAAGGATAATACTAATAATAATAATCTGTGATGATGTCTCTGTGGGACGCTGATGTGGGATTCTCAGAATTAGAAAGCAATTTCCTAAGTCTACATTTTCTACATCCAAAGATTACACAACCCAGAGCTAAAGTTCCATCTATACTGTCAGTGAAACACTTTTGCAGTGTATAAGGTTTGTCAGGCATTCCTTACAAAGCTTTGGAGATGCTCTATGTGTAGACATCCTAGCTGGTGCATTTGCACCCCAAAAATTCAGGAGCAATATGCTTCCACAAAATAAGCCACAATTGTAATTTATATGAAAATCTGTAAATATCACATGATACGTGTAGGTCAGCATTACCGATGTGTACGGACCCCTGTGTTTTGGTTTTGGCAAAACCACCCTCAAGTGTTTTGGTTCTTTTCTGTTTTGGTTTTGGAGTTTTTTAAAATTGATTAAACAAAAAAGCTAAAATTGTGTAATTTGGAACCTGTTTCCCTGTAAACCAGAACCTGAGTTTTGAATTTTAAATCCGAGTTCCAAATTTACAGCAGACCTGAGACGGAATTGGGTTCTACTAGGAACTCAATTAGTGATCCTCAGCAACAACTCCTCGGGTTGATTAATGCAGAAAGTTAAATGAATGCTTAAATGGAAACACATCTGCATAACATATGTGCGAGCTGCGAAGAGAACACCAATCAGTGTCATTCCCCAGCAGCAAATTACAGGCAAGTTCATAAATTGGCCACACATCTAAAGGTTATCATTGCAACCAGCAAACTATTCTGGGGGAGATGTAGCAAATCTTTGAGAGCGATAAAGTGGACAAGATGCCCATAGCAACCAGTCAATTTCTAAGTGTCATTTTATAGACTGTGCTAGACCAAATGACGTTTAGAAGCTTTTTGGTTGCTATGGACAACTTCACCAATTTATCTCTCTCCTAGGGCTCTATTTATTACAATCCACACTGGTAATGCAGATTGTAGTGTGATATTACTCCCATGATGGAGGCATGGCATGTGTTCCTCAGAAATATTCCATGATGGAGGTGTGTCATGTGTTCCTCAGAAATATTCCATGATGGAGGTGTGTCATGTGTTCCTCAGAAATATTCCATGATGGATGCCTGTCATGTGTTCCTCAGAAATCTCCCATGATGGAGGCATGGCATGTGTTCCTCAGATATCTCCTATGATGGAGGCATGGCATGTGTTCCTCAGATATCTCCTATGATGGATGCCTGTCATGTGTTCCTCAGATATCTCCCATGATGGAGGCATGGCATGTGTTCCTCAGATATCTCCCATGATGGAGGCATGACATGTGTTCCTCAGATATCTCCCATGATGGAGGCATGGCATGTGTTCCTCAGATATCTCCCATGATGGAGGCATGGCATGTGTTCCTCAGATATCTCCTCTGATGGAGGCATGGCATGTGTTCCTCAGATATCTCCTATGATGGATGCCTGTCATGTGTTCCTCAGATATCTCCCATGATGGAGGCATGGCATGTGTTCCTCAGATATCTTCCATGATGGAGGCATGACATGTGTTCCTCAGATATCTCCCATGATGGAGGCATGGCATGTGTTCCTCAGATATCTCCCATGATGGAGGCATGGCATGTGTTCCTCAGATATCACCTATGATGGATGCCTGTCATGTGTTCCTCAGATATCTCCAATGATGGAGGCATGGCTTGTGTTCCTCAGATATCTCCTATGATGGATTCCTGTCATGTGTTCCTCAGATATCTCCCATGATGGAAGCATGGCATGTGTTCCTCAGATATCTCCTATGATGGAGGCATGGCATGTGTTCCTCAGATATCTCCCATGATGGAGGCATGGCATGTGTTCCTCAGATATCTCCCATGATGGAGACATGGCATTTGTTCCTCAGAAATCTCCCATGATGGAGACATGGCATGTGTTCCTCAGTTATCTCCTATGATGGAGACATGGCATGTGTTCCTCAGATATCCTGTATGATAAAGGCATAAATCAAGCTGGGATAACCAATCTTATAGCTGCTTGTCATCTCACCGATTGGCACTCCTGACTGATAATCCTTGTGTATCACATAGCAGCTTTTCAGACAAATAAATGTAATGTAGGATCATGGTGATCAACAAATGCATGACAAAGTATACTGTATCAGCTTGTGTATGTCATCATATATTGGGAGATATTTGACTTGGATGAAGATATGATCACAGGTAAGGTCACATATGTGCAGAAATTCTGTATAAAGCACCAAGGACACCGCTAAATTATGCTGCATAAACAATATTTCTAACAGGGCAATTTATTGGCAAATGAAGATAAAAATAGTTTCTATTCTCCATGATATTTTAGAATATACACTATATTTATAGTATTTTTTTATTTGAGGTCAACCATAGATGTGGTACATAATGTATGGATCATGGACACAGCAGCCATAATTCTAATATTATGGGTGGTATTATATGAGGGATGAGTGTGATATAATGTACGAGTGGTATGAAGCTGTAAATTACCCCAGCTGTAGACAACAGGCATAATGACCATGTGGGTCCTATACAACATCCTTCAGCTTCCCCAGACGTTCCTACCGTATCTCACATACAGGAACCTCCATTCAGTCTTATTTCCAACCACTTGTGTTCATTTTTCTTTCCATGAAATAATGCAATAAGATTGCAGGATTAGTAAAACTGCAACATTCAGCAATAAACCATGTCGCCATAAACTGTACATACATCATTCAATGTTGCCCTGACACCTAATTACAACTTAAGGGGTCAATCCAATTAGATGTGAATTGCGAGGTGCGAGCTGCTATTTTCTCTTCGAATTCGCATAGCGAACTCAGTTTGCAATCCCATTAGCAACTCGCACTGGACCAGTCAGACTGAATTCACATTTTACAATTTGCACCCTCCTGAGGTTGAGAGATGGAAAGGAATTTTTTTATTTTAAGTTCAAAATATCAGGACACTGTGCTTGAACCGCTTGGACACCCACCCCTCCTACTGACTAATTGGGCAATTTCAAAGTTTCCAATTAGCTTAATTAGTCCAATAATTACATGTCATTTTGTTGGAGTGAAAAAAAAGAAAATTGTCCTCAAATTACCCCAAAATCAACTTTTTCGTTAGTTTAGGCACCACAAATTTGATAATTATTTTTCAATAAAAAAAAAAAAATTGTAGTTTTTTTTATCAGTTTGCAAGTTGCCCTCAAAGTACTCCAAACTCACCTTTTTTCCTACTGTATTTTTGCATTTTTCATTTTATTTGTTTGAGATTAAATGAAAAAGTTAGCTTTTAAAATTTTATTTTTTTTTTGCATAATTTTTTTTTGTTAAAAAGCACAAATCAGCCATTTGACACTACAGTACCTTCCTACTGCCCACAAACAGCCTTCTATAAGGTCCTGCTAACAAAATTATCAATTTTGGGGGGTCCAGGGTGGTCTCCCCACTTTTTCATACACTTCTCTCACATTGCATTTGGCAGTCAATTCGCAAACCTCCGCTACAAGTACCGCGAATAGGCATTTTTTTATTGGATTGGAGAATTCTCGGGAGCACGCATTCGTGCAAAGTCTGCAAGCTTCAAGGAACAAACTCGCTACTCGCACCTAGTTGGATTAACCCCATAGTCTCTCTATTGACACTGAACCGCAGCTTCAGGACAGTGGGCGCACAGGTCACAAAACTGATTCTGCTGCAAACAATCTACTTCCTATGGTATCAATATCACAGTCCCCATCGCATAATTTGCTTTTAAACGTGTCAGCGTTATACACCAGATCTCTACGGATGAGAATCAGCACAATAGGTGCCTCAGTTTTATATACGTTGCAGGACATATGGCTCGGATCTGTGTATTTGGTACCAGCACATTACACTTGGTAGCAGATATAGTTTAGCTTTGTGTGCTTGTCACCAGTTGCGGCCTCGTATATTATAACTGGCACCAGACATGGACCAGCATACTGTATAGGGTGTGTGGTTTTTTTCTTACTTTTGGAGCAAACCCTACAGATTGGACCAGTGAATAAAAGGTGCCGTTAGGCTTAAATTTAACAGAAGATTTACAGGAGCATCCAAATCCTTTACAAGCCTTCAGGCGCTTATTTTATTCATTTCTGAATTTAATTCACCGATTTCTACTTTTTTATGAAAAGTCATAAGCATTAAAAGACTCAACAAAAATGTTTCAGTAAAAATACACATATGCCCCATCCAACCTTTTATAAATGGTGTGCACAGATTAAAACCAAGACTAAAATAACCACATAGAGGAAGAAAAATAAAAAACAATAAAAAAAACACGATTGGATAAATTTCCTGGATTATCCACACTCAATGATATACAGCTAGAGATACCAGTTTACCTGTAAGGAAGACCTTGGTGTATGAATGATATTTTATCACTCCCAGCCTACTATAATAAGGAAACCACACTTACCGTAAAGAATCCCTTCCTATATTAATGGTGAAACCTCCTTACTTCCAGTCACAACTAGTGACTCCTTGCTCCCTGTATGGTCCTTGGCACGAAAAGCTTTATATCAACCTCAAGTATATTTGGACACATTAAGTCCGATCTAAATGAAAGAAACTTAGCTTTGTACCGTCTAGAGGACGACATCAGCGCTCTGCTTGAACTACAGTTGATGCAAAAACATTGAATAACAAAAAGGGATCAACAGTCCATGTGAGTACCAACCAGTGACATGTGGTCAGGTGACGCAGAGCCTTTTACATCATACTTCAGTATATTTCAGAGTTGTGAGTATAGAAGTAAAATTGAAAGAATATATCATAAATATCTTTGTATTATTCTAATCATTTTTAGAGTCAAAACTCTGGAATAAAAAGTGTATGGTAGGTGAGGCACTGCCTCCCCTGTCTACGTATTCCGCACATCCCTGATCAAACTCACCAAACTTCCAGCCCTATATACTGTACTGCTGCACCTTTGTACAATGGCCCCATGAACCCTTAGGTTCACATATATATCTTTAAATCTAGCTCTAATACTAGCCAGTGCCCCCCCAGTCATTTACCTCACTGCACATCACGGGTACCAATTGTACCATAAGTACCATTCACAAAGGAAAACACAGGGTAAATGCCCTGCAGAGAGAATAAAACACAGCTTTCTGCATATGCTGTCACGTATATACTGTATGATATGAGGGACTGGCCTTTCCAATTCTTATAGGGACTATTGATACGGTTTAAAGTTAATTGAGAGCTGCATTCTATTCCATGGATAAGTTATCCGCTTATGCAGTGCACAATGGGTGCTAAACTCCCCTATGCACATACCGAAATGATGTCTGTTAAGTACTGTATAATATGCAGGTAATCCAGAAAATAAAGACCATTTCTACATTCCCACAACGCAGGTCATTCACATTCCCCAATCCATGGTCGCCTAACCTGTTTTCTAAGTGCTCTGTGAGTGGCGTGCTGTTGCGGTTGTGCTATGTGAGTGGCACGCTGTTACGGTTGTGCTCTGTGAGCGGCGTGCTGTTACGGTTGTGCTCTGTGAGTGGCGTGCTGTTACGGTTGTGCTCTGTGAGTGGCGTGCTGTTACGGTTGTGCTCTGTGAGTGGCGCGCTGTTACGGTTGTGCTCTGTGAGCGGCGTGCTGTTACGGTTGTGCTCTGTGAGTGGCGTGTTGTTACGGTTGTGCTCTGTGAGTGGCGTGCTGTTACGGTTGTGCTCTGTGAGTGGCGCGCTGTTACGGTTGTGCTCTGTGAGTGGCGCGCTGTTACGGTTGTGCTCTGTGAGTGGCGCGCTGTTACGGTTGTGCTCTGTGAGTGGCGTGCTGTTACGGTTGTGCTCTGTGAGTGGCGTGCTGTTACGGTTGTGCTCTGTGAGTGGCGTGCTGTTACGGTTGTGCTCTGTGAGTGGCGCGCTGTTACGGTTGGGCTCTGTGAGTGGCGCGCTGTTACGGTTGGGCTCTGTGAGTGGCGCGCTGTTACGGTTGTGCTCTGTGAGTGGCGTGCTGTTATGGTTGTGCTCTGTGAGTGGCGTGCTGTTATGGTTGTTTGTTGGGAATGTTGAGAGCTGTTAAAATAATAAACCCTACATAATGTCACCAACTGTGCAATGTTCTAGGATCCTTTAATGTGCAGGAAAGGGAGACCTGACTATCTTTATCATCATTTAAAGCAGGCGTATGGTGATGTAAAATGTTCACTAAACAAACATCAGTGAGGTGCTGTCAGGGTAGGCAAAGTCTCCCCTATCATACTCCAGGATTTTGATATAACTTTATACATGTGTGCCTCCCCAACCACTGACCTCACCACATGTCTAAATAAATCTGATAAACATACATGACAAAGATTGCTCAAAACTGAGCGTCAGGCTTTCACACTATAGTCCGGACCTCACTCTAAGTGATTTTAACCTGTTAACTAATGGGGCCCATCCATAAGCGATGGATTGCTGCAACCCGGCATCGCAGAAATCTAACATGTTGGATTTTCCCGATTTGACGATCTCGATCAAAAAATTATCGCAATCATCAAATCAGGGACATTTAACATGTAATATTTCAGCGATCCTGCGACGGATCACTGAACATCGATGTTGGCCGGAGTTTCCACCCGGCAGATCGGCATTTGGAAGTGCTTATGAGTGGAGGCTTGCATTCACCAACTGGTTCAGTTGACTGGAGGCAGCCAAGAACACCAAGGGGATTCTATATCTAATGGACAGATGAGACATGGAGGTGGTGATTAGATGTACAGAAAATAAATAGTACTTGCCTGTGTTAAAATACAATTGGTCCTGGCTTTCTAGATTACCCTTGTATTTATTAAAGTAGTTGTCTGTAGTGAAACAGTATAATTCATTTTCTCGATAAAATCCATGAACATAAATAGGTAGCCTCCCTACCATTATTCAACATGTTACTTATGATCAGACCATAGTTCAATTTGTGCAAGAGATACAACCCTCTACCAACAACTTACCTGGCATAATATTGCTGCATATATGACCATAAGTCTTTTATTACACATTGGAGACACTTTTATACCCTTCAAGCAGAACCTCAGGGGAAAAATCTCCCAGAACTAGTTTATCAGTAGACAGATTAGTGTTGTTTTCTTTCCTGCAATGATTATTAATTGCACTCCTGGGATTGTATTAACATATTAAGCTGGATTCAGTTGTCTGCTCTATAGCAATTTTTATAAGCCTGTAAAACAGTTTCATGTTGAGAATTATTTTATAGGTGTTATTAAAGAGGGATTACTAGTAATGTGCTTGTAGGCACACACCTGAGGACACCACTGTGTAAATGGACAGCTCATTAATGAGATCCATCAATACAGTACGCAACGCTTAGAAGCACTGATAAACAGTTTCAATTATTGAAGGGAATTCTGCATTTGCCAACGCTAGACAGTTAGCCAGAATCTTCTTTAAAGATAGAAAGTAGAGTCACATTACCTTGTCCAACACCAGTCCACCGAACTATTAGGAGTACCTCCAGGCCATTAAAATGTGACACTGACTCATGCACATTAATTGCCATGTCCACTCCCGCAATCATGAACAAATTTTAAGACACCAGTTGAAGGGAGGTCATGCCTCAGAAGTCAGGATTCCAACTGAAGTTCCTGGAGATGTACAGAAAGAATGGAGGTTTCAGAGGCATGGGTTTTTGCAGAGCCAGTGACAGTAAATTTTGGCCAACCTTCAAGTGAGCCTTGTACACAGAGTTAACTTTTTGAAAAACAAAAAGTTGAAGAGCGAGGGCTGTGAGACTAGGTCTCAGAGAGTGAACACCACCACTTCAGTATGGATGGGGGCACCGAGTGATCCAAGAAGTTGGTTAGAACCTGGCCTTAATGATAGAAATCATTAGGAGATAAGTGAGGGTTCTGTCCACTTGAGGCCAGTTGCAGATTGTGGCATGAACAGGATAGAATGGGATGAGCCTGAGATGATGGTTTAATCTGTCCTGCCAGTAGGTGATGAGTCTGCTGTGCAAATTCTACTTCTGAGCAAGTGCTAGAATCACTGTCTACACATGAAAGACCAGACTGGATGCTATTGACCAGAAAAGACCAGGTGTCTTAGTGGCCGACCGAGACGCCTATTATAGGTAGCCTCCCAGCCATCATTCAACATGTTACTTATGATCAGACCATAGTTAATTTGGGGTTTCTGCTGCATTTAGTGCAATTAGGAGGAGTCATAGTAAACATAACCAATCTGCAATATGGTATTTACACAGACACCAAACATTTTTCATGAATTATTTTAATTCATTAAAGTTAGTACTTGAGAAGGTCTCCTCATGAGGCGCTTTACAGTTAGAACAAAACAGCCAGATAACACAACCAGAATGGTTGACACAATGGCCACCAGCACCCAATGCTCTAAGTGCCTAGGCTCTGCCACGATTTTGGAAGCCTGGACACGCCCTGCTACAGCCACCAGCAGAGGACCCAGAGTCGCCAAGCCATGTTCTCCAGTAGCTGGCCCTGTAGGAAAAAATCTTTTTTTTTTTTCTTTTTTTTTTAAAAACAATGATAAAGCAGTTTATCCTTTCTCCAGTGGACCCTATGGAGGAATGATAGGTATCATATTTCACATAACTACACAGCTAAGTTTTGTGCACTTTTATAATACAGCATAGAGGCCATATGACCCAAGACCATTCATAAGTCAGGCTACTTCTACTGTTTGCATTGGGGTTAGTGTCTCTAAGCCTAGTCATAACTCAATAAATGAAACTAAGGCAATCCTACAAGTTATCCAACATGCAAGAGTAGACCCATTTTAGCACCCTGATCTGTCCAAGGGCAAAATCCAGGATGCTACTAAAACCCTCATACACTCACTGGTCATCTCCAAATTGGAATACTGTAACCTCCTCCTATCTGGCCTTCCTGATTCCAATCTCTCTCCACTCCAACTTGTCCTCAATGCTGCTGCTCAGCTCATCTTCCTCTCCAAACGTTCTACATCTGCCTCCCCTCTCCTACAAGCCCTACACTGGCTCCCCTTCCCTTTCAGAACCCAAATCAAGGTTCTTACACTCACTTATAAAGCCTTCACCCATTTCTCTCCCATTTACATCTCAGACCTCATCTCCCTTCACACTCCTGCCCGCTCTCTTTGCTCAACAAATGCACGCCGCCCCTCCTGCCAGCTGATTACTTCCTCCCACTCCCGCCTCCAAGATTTTGCCCGTGCTGCTCCCTACTTTTGAAACTCTCTCCATCTCCCCATCAGACTCTCCACCTCTCTACAAATCTTCAAACGGGCTCTCAAGAACCACTACTTCATCATGGCCTTCCAGCTCTCATCCTAACCTGCTGCTACATGCTCTCTCCTCCCTGTTTACCCCATCTGTGTCACCCCTGTTTGTCTGCCCCTCCCCATTAGAATGTAAGCTCTCACAAACAGGGCCCTCTACCCTCTTGTGTTCTCCTTACTTATACTTTATTCTACTCCTTACCAACTAGGGCACCTAACACTTATGCCTTGTTGCTCATTTGAGTGTTCTGATCACTAATGCAGCAATGTATATAAACCTTATCATTGTCCTGTATTGTATTGTATTGTATTGTACTGTAAGTCACTGGTTTCTTATTCACTTATTTTTTTATGTACTATGTAAGATGCTGCAGAACACTTATGGCACCATATAAATAAAGAATAATAATAATTATTATTATCATTTTTTATTTGACAACATATGAAGAGTTGTATTCTTATAAATGGATCTAATGATCTTTAGGAGGTAGAAGTCTGAAGTATGTGGGGCTAATATAGCAGCATAGAGAGTAAATGGAAAAGAATCCTATATCCAGGGCAGTAGAGTGCCTGGCCGGACCCAGGTAATGACAGGGGGCGGAGCCTAATGTAGAGAGAGCCATGGCCACTCTCTGCTCCTGCCTTATTCACTTTCTCCCATTGCTATTTCTATTATTATTGATAATATCAACTATCATCTTCATAATAATAATAGACGTGTCACAAAAATGATGTCATTAGGTTCAAACTGATAATAGAGGTGGGATAATTAGGCAGATACAGGAAACTGTAGAAGCCCAAAACCCCCAAGGAGCCTCTTTGTCCTGCCGGTCAGAGCCCGAGGGTTTGACCAATAAATACAACATCTAAAGGGTAAACTGAGTATTGTGCCCAAATAACTCTCAATAATATGCACACAATACAGTACCACTGACATCATACCACCAGAAAGAGGGAGGGGGCAGGATTCGTGGAAGGTAAATATTTTATAACATTTTATTACTAAAATATTCCAGAAATGTCCAAGATAGATATAGCGAGAAATCCAACAAGTCAGGTTTCATAGTAGATGTTGAACTCCAGAAGCGTCCGAGGATTGGGAGTAATCCAATGACGACGTACACGTACACACACATGATAGTAACAGTCTGGTACAGCGAGTGGACAGGATATAAATAGTAGGAGATAGGAGCCTCATAAGTGCAGAAGTATGTCCACTTGTGGATTCCTCTCTATTTATCATCCAGGCCAAATGACCACGTCTAGGACAGCACAGATGAAGTAGGAGTCAATGGCGTATCTTTAACGGGCGCAGGCGATGCGGTGCGGGTGTGCGGGTTCCCTACACCCATTTATTCAATACCTTCCTCTACGGAGTCCTGCGTCGGCAGGTGCAGCGCTGTGCAAGTTGCCAGCAAAATGGCGGCCACTCTCCCACCATTTTGCGCATGTGCAGTAGGAAATCTCCAGGAAAATGGCTGCCGCGCCATTTCCCCGGTGGCCTGCGCCTTTCACAATAGACTCTGGCATAGAGTCTACTCTAGTTCCTGGAGTTTGCAGCGCTCAGTGCGCTGCCAGCTGCCGGGTAGAGAGGATGGGACCCTGGACGGAGACTGCACACAGGCATCCTCCTCTCTTAATACTCCCCTGGTTGGAGACATGTTTTTTAATTGATTTACAGTAATTGTAATTCTGTATTTCCTCTAAGCTTTTATTTTTTTTGCCAACCAGATTTTTGACACGGTTTTTTTTTTAAATCTTTTTTATGCCAGTAACAATTATAACAAAGGGAAATACTTGCAGATCAGGAGATATTGCTTTCTGGTAGAGATGTGCGCCGACCCCCGTGTTTTGGTTTTGGTTTTGGATCTGGATCTCCCCTGATTTTGGATCTGTGGGTCTCATTCAGAGCCGCACGTAAGCGGCCGCTCGTTCCCTCCATGCGATGTTCACACATCAGCGCATGCGTATGGGTTTTAGTACGCATGCGCGAACCAGTGAGTGCGGTCGAAAATCGTGTGCTCGCAAAATAGCGAATGCCTGCTAATTTGAGTGACAGGATGAGGCGTTTGTGGGTGGTAACAGGGGAAGGTGCTTGAAAACGGGGAGTGGAGATCCGAACGCAGGCGTGCCAAACGGTCAAAACGGGCGTTTAATGGGAGTGCATAATTAACAAAGCAGCGTCATCCACCATGTCACTTGGTTGTCTTTTAGCCTGAACTGCTCGCATGAATAGGAAAATCCAACCACAAGCACTGCGAGCAGTTCATACGCCTTTCGATGTACTCGATTAATCAAATAAATAGCGGAGATGACGTAGGAGGCGAGAGGCCAGGGGGCGTTTTTTCCTAAATAGTGAGCGCATGTTTCGTTCGCTCATTCAGACATAGAGGCGTCAACAGACTGCAAAGAGCGAGCGCTTAATTTAAATAGCCAGCCCCTTTTTATGAACGAGCGTCCGCAAATAGCGTCCGGCTCTGAATCAGGTCCTGAATCTGGTTTTAGATTTTTTTCCTTGGTGTTTTTTGTTTTCGTGTTTTGGTTTTGGTTTTGGATCTGTATTTTTTCCCAAAAATCATAAAAACAGCTAAAACCACATAATTTGGGCCTGTTTTTGTTCCTACAGTATTATTAACCTTAATAACAATGATTTTCAGGCATTTCTAGGCATTTTTAACCACATCACAGCTCACAATATTGATTTCACTATTTTTCACCAATACAGGCCAAAGGCTGCAGCGAGCTGGCTGGCTAAAGTAAGCAACAGAGCAGCGGCACAAACGCACGGCAGTTTAAAAAAATATCAGACATCTATGAAACATTGCCACACAGCAGTGGCAGACAGGATGGCAGTTTAATAAACTATAATAATGTCAGTCGGCAATGCCCCAAATTGTGCCAAATGTGAAGGATATTAAAAAGGACATGCACAGTTTAACAAACCAAGCACTTTAGCCACTAGGACTGACACTTTCGTGGCTGAACTCCTTGGCTTGTTTGGGCCCCCACAAAACATTTTTTGGAAGGACTACTTTCAATTATTAAGGAGGAGGTTGATGGTGAGGGTGTTGGTGGTGGAGATTGCATGTTATGGTCCAAACTGCTGGTAGCTGATACTGGACTGCTTGTTATTAATTTACAAATTATAATTTTGTTAAACAAATTGCATGAACTCGCTGCAAATGACATAACAGGGAGGAGGTGCCTAGATGGTTAACGTCCCTTCCTCTGCTAACTTTGGCTTTACAAATGGAACAGATGCCTTCACAACTGTTGTCAGAATTTAGATTAAAGTAATTCCACACCCAAGACGTGTCTTTTCTGGCTTTCTTTTTATCATTAGCAAGAACTGCTGCCACTGGTGTCTGATTTACGCAAACCACATCCTTATCATCAACAACCACATTAGCATCAGATAGGACACAAATTTCCCCCTCATCCTCCTTTTGCACTTCCTCCACACTATCAGCCTCATTTTTTATTGTTTCCCCATCTAATACTAGCACAGCCGTCATGGCGTCAGTGATCCTCTGTGAAACTGGGTGACAGCTGTTATACTTACTTCCTCCATCAAAGGACTGTTTAATAGTCAATTGTTTTTTTAAATTACTTCCGATCACGAATGAGGATGTAGATGATGATGCAGGTGTTGGTGTTGGAGATCGAAGGCGCTTGGATCTCACAGAGAGGGAGCAGGTGGTGACACTGGACTTGTTACGTTTTGAGTTTTGGAACTTGGCAACGTACACTTTGATATTGGATGAATGTGTTCCAAGTAACGTAACAAGGAGGAGGTTCCTAGGCCTCTACTCACTCTTGCATGGCAATGGGCAAATATATGGCTTGACAACTGTTGTCCGGATCGGGATGGAAATAATTCCACACGTGAGAAGTAGATATTTTTGTCTTTTGTCCCGTCATGACAGCTTTGGCTTTTTCAAACCATGGGCAACAGCTGTTGCCTTACTTACACAAAGGACATCCTCGGCATCAACAGCCTCATCACCAACACAAACATCATCAACATCCTCATCATCCTTAGCGCCTTCATCCACCAAAATATCCTCCTCCTTCATGTGCAATTCCACAGAAGCATCCTCAATTACTACGTGTGCAAGATGTTGACTGCCCTTCCTCACATTTACAGAGGGCACACAAATGTTGGAACTTGGAGGATCCTCCAGTACACTAGTATTTAGGTCGGGCTCACACATGGCAACCGCGGACACACTTGCACTCTCCTCTGGGATTTGTGATTTCGATTTCTCAGGGCACACGGTTGGTTTTTCCGGAGCTGTCTTAACAACGTTCACATTTTTAATTGGACCACCACCACTACTACTACAAGCAGAAGGGCTATCAGAATCAGCAGTCTTCTTCATAAAGTAAGAAGGCCAAGGCCTTATCCTTTCCTTGCCACTTCGTGTAGTGATTGGCATATTGCCAATTTTTTGTTTATCTAAAGTCAAATATTCTTTCAATTTTTTTTTTCTTACTTTCAGTAAAACCTGCTTTACTATTACTACCATATCGATGGCGTGACTTAAACCCTGGGGCATGGGCCTTCCTAGAGGTCAAGGAAGTTGATGGCCTTGCACTGCTGCCGGCAGCTACAACATGTGGTTCTTGGCCTTGCTCTCCTGTCATGTGACAGCCCTCCATATTTTTTCTGCAGTCTAGAAGCAGTGTCACAATCACCAATAGTGTAGCCAAGGTGCGGCTACAAAATTAACACACGTGCAGTCGTGCGCGCACACAAAAATATTCGAAAAAACGACAAATGATGATTTATATTTTTTGTCAGCTCCAGAAGAACTTGGCCCCAGAGTAACGATTGATCATGATTGGAGTCTGTCAGCACAAGGTTGCAACTTGCGTTGCTGGATGGATCTTGTCCACTACTACGGTTAAGCCGAAAACCCACCCACACAAACAAGAAAAAAATATGACACTTTAATTGTATTTTTTTTGATTGAACATGACTGTAGTCGCTGTATCTTGTGCGCTAATGTGGTTCAGCATAACAGCCACGCACACACAGAAGAAAAAAATATAAGACAGTGACATTTGTATTGTTTTTTTTGGGATTGAACACGACTGTAGTCGCTTGATCTTGTGCGCTACTGTAGGTCAGCCTAACAGCCACGCACACACAGAAGAAAAAAATCTATAAGACAGTGACACTTTAATTGTTATTTTTTGGATTGAACAAGACTGTAGTCGCTTGATCTTGTGCGCTACTGTAGTTCAGCCTAACAGCCACGCACACACAGAAGAAAAAAATATATAAGACAGTGACACTTGTATTGTTTTTTTTGGGATTGAACATGACTGTAGTCGCTGGATCTTTTGCGCTACTGTGGTTCAGCCTAACACCGACGCACACACAGAAGAAAAAAATATATAAGACAGCGACACTTGTGTTGTTTTTATTTATTGAACATGACTGTAGTCGCTCGATCTTGTGTGCTACTGTAGTTCAGCCTAACAGCCACGCACACACAGAAGAAAAAAATATATAATACAGTGACACTTGTATTGTTTTTTTTGGATTGAACGCGACTGTAGTCGCTTGATCTTGTGCGCTACTGTAGTTCAGCCTAACAGCCACGCACACACAGAAGAAAAAAATATATAAGACAGTGACACTTGTATTGTTTTTTTTTGGATTGAACATGACTGTAGTCACTGGATCTTGTGCGCTAATGTGGTTAAGCCTAACACCCACGCACACATAGAAGAAAAAAATATATAAGACACTTTAATTGTTTGTTATTTTAAAACGACTGGAGTAGGGCAACACAAGGTTGCAACTTGCATTGCTGGCTGGCTCTTGTGCGTTACTGTTGTTAAGCCTAACACACATGCACAGTGCACACACAGAAAAATATAACAAGACACTTTTATTTTATTTTTTTTCACTTTTTTTTGAGCCCAGAACTTGGGCCCAGAGATGGACACAGCACAAGCCCAGGACACAGCAGACAGCCCAGATGGATCACCAGACAGAAGAGTGACAGTGACAGCACCGTGACCAGAGACCAGAATGGGTCAGCAGACGCGACAGTGATAGCACCGTGACCAGAGACTACAGTGGATCAGCAGTTACCAGCCCAGGACACAGCAGATAGCACCAGCACCTCTCCCAGCTCTACACTACCCACCCTCCCTGCTCACTTTACACAGCTGGAGTGGAAATGGCATCCGTCGGGTGTTCCCTTATATACTACATTGATCATAGAGACGAAAGCTCGCGAACCGCAAGATTTCCGTCTCTATGGTTTTGCCTCGGTTTCGAGAACCGAGTAAGGCGGGAACCTCCGAGCCAGCTTGGATCCGACTCGGATATGCTAAATTTGGGTGGCCTCAGTTCTCTGAGAACCAAACCCGCTCATCTCTACTTTCTGGTGGTGGTGTTTGGGTAATAGATAGCAGGGCCGTAACTAGGGTGGTGCGAACAGTGCCATGGCACAGGGCACTGCAGGGCAGGGGATGCTGTTTGGGCCTGTCAATTTTCCTGTTTATTATCTCACTTGAAGCTTCCTCTTCTCTTATCCCCAGCATCTCCCGGCCTCCCCTATCTCCTCCCTGGCCCTTCCCCATGAGGCCATGGCCCTTTTTCAGATGCACTATTTAAAAAATAGGGGGGGCACCAATACTCTCTCTGGCACAGGGCACCAAAACGTCTAGTTACAGCTCTGATAGAACAGGAATAAAGAAAAGAGGGAGAAAGTAACTCATCATTTTGTGAGCAAGTCTATCTGGGGACTTAGGTCCTAATTCATCATGGATCGCAATTGCAACCCTGTACGTAGCTCGGTCAATGGTGCATATTGCTCAGGAGTATGCGCTGTATTGCCCATGCGCGAGTTAGCAGATACAAAGCCATCGCAGACGGGACAACAGCGTTTGGGCGTGGTGACGGGGGAGTGGTCAGAGAAAGGCAGGCGTGCCGGTCTGTTTGAATGCCGTTGCAAATAATTAGCCACTGCGACAGCATATGCTTGAGTGCTCACTGCGTGCGACGAGGTTAGCAATTTCTGAGTAAGGTCAGACCTGTTGTAATTGTGCGTGAGGGGCCGACGTTAATCGATGTTCCCGATGTATATGCAGGTTTGCAAGCAGGACCGGCTCCAGGGGTCGGAGCACCCTGTGCCAGCTCTCTCTAATGCGCCCCTACATCGTGCGCGGTGCCGCGGGCAAAAAGGGGGGCATGTCCTAATTACCATAGGCCACACCTATGATTTGACCACCCGCGGGCCACCTTGGCCCACGGGTGGAACAGCGGGACAGTACTGTCCCGCTGAAATCGGGATGTTGGGGAGGGGTGCGCCCTCTATGGGTGGCGCCCCTGTTCGACCACACTGGTCGAACACCCCTAGAGCCGGCCCTGTTTGCAAGGTATTATGGATGTGCGAAAGCGTTAGCGGGTGTCTTTGTGCTAGCTTTGGGCGTCTCTTTAATAGCTTTGCGATTGCAGTCATTAGCATATTTTCGCAATATACCCACGTGCATAATCGCAGGTGCGATCACAATAAGGATCTGTAGCGAGTCAGGCCCACAGTCCCAACCTGTTCTATGAAGAATTGCCTCTCTTGCATTCTCCTCAGGCTTTATTGTATAATAATGACCAATATTTGAAATGTGCTTTGTTAGTAAGATTCTTAAATTTCATACAGACTTTGATATTGAATTTAGGGCCCGATTCAGACCCGCTCGCTAGATGCGTTCGCACCTACCCAGCGTATGCAACTCCGGTACACCCCCAGCAAAGCAGGCGATAGCATGGCAAAGCATAAGCACGCCCACTATATATTGGCGTGCGATCACTTTGTGTATGCAGACGTCCACCAGCCAGTCTAAAGATGCCCACTTGCGCACGTCATCTCGAGGAAGTGTATGCAACCATCGGTACATTGGATGCTATCACAGCATCTGTGGTTGTCCATACCCTACCGCAAGCACTGCAAGCACTTCAGTGTACTATGACACGCCTCTGGAACGGTGTTAAGACGCTTGGGCACGCCAGCGTTCGCACCTCCACTCCCCCGTTTCTAGTGGCCAGCCCCTGTCACCACCCACAAACGGCTTCTCCTATCACTCATTCTTCTTCTGGGCAGTCTATGCGAGGTGAGCATACGCTTCCCGATCGCTGGGGCTGGTTCACGCACACGCACTGCAATGCGTACGCATGCACACAATGCAAACATCGGCAGTCTGCGTGCGAACGCTTCTTAGCGAGCGGGTCTGAATCGGACCCTTAATTCAAGTCCTGTCCTTCCATTTTTCACTACATTAATTTCCGTTGCATCAAATTTCTGGCAGATTTATAAATGGCGGATCTGATCTCCTGGCTCCTGAAGCTGTAGATCAGGGGGTTGAGCAGAGGCGTCACCAATGTGTAAAGTAACGAGAGGCTTTTGTTTGTATTTACAGAAGTTAGACTAGGGGGGAATACGTATACAGATATTAAAGCGCCATAGTACAGACACACCACGGATAAGTGGGAGCTGCAGGTGGAGAAGGTTTTCTGTCTGCCGCTGGTGGAGGGGATCTTGAGGATGGTGTGAAGGATGGAGATGTAGGTAACCACGATAAATATGGATGGAGACAAAAGGACGGGAAAAGCAACCACAGCGGTGGCCAATTGTACCAACGACGTATCGGAGCAAGACAGTTGCATAAGAGACACAATATCACAAAAGAAATTATTAATTATTGAGGGATCACAGAATTGTAATTTGTTTAAGAAAATGTATATAAAAAGTGAGCATGTGAAACCCACCAGCCAGCAGAAGGTGACTATCTGAAGTTGATGCATGAAGGTCATAATGATGGCATAGTGTAATGGTCTACAGATGGCCACGTGGCGGTCAAAAGACATGGCTGCCAGCAACAGACATTGGGATATGGTTGGAACGGCTAATAAATAGAACTGGAATATACATCGGGCAACTGATACCTTTCCTCCCCCCGCCAGTATCAGCCACAGCATGTTGGGCACAATGTTACTGGTGAAGAGGATTTCCGACAAAGACAACTGGCTGAGAAAGAAGTACATGGGGGAGCGGAGGCTCTGGTGGAACCCAACCAAGGCAATGACAAAGGTATTTGCAGACAAAGCCATGACGTGAATGATCAGAAAGAGCAGGAAAAGCAAAACTCTGAGGTTGTGGAGGTTTCTGAATCCCAGGAGGAAAATTTCTGAGACCACTGTCTGGTTCCTCTCGTCCATTCCTTGAAGAACACAAGAAAACTATTGAGATCAGAGCAAACTGGTTTCATTTTAAATAGAAAACGTTGTTAAAAAAATATCATATTGATATTTTGTTCAGTATTAGTGTCTGTACTGTGCCCCGGCAACTCTTGCTTTAATGGAGAATGGGTAGGCTTGGATACAAGATATCTGATTGCATAGCACAGCTGTGAAAATGTATTTAGGTAAATTGTCACTACTCTTATATTAGGAGCAATTTCTAAAAGGAAGTTTGGAATTTATTGTGAATCTGTGATGGTGTGATCCCTTCTCTCAAATTGTTTATCTTATGGGGGGTATCCACTAAGCGATTTAAACAAGCGATTGCACGATAACGATGTCGCTATCGTGCAATCGCTTGCAAATCGCGCATGCATCGTGCATGCATCGGGGATGTTTTGGACGGAAGCGATCCGCGATGCGCGTGCCCGCGGGTCGCTTCCGACATCTGACATCGCCCGTACATGCAGGTCAACCTGACGATCTCGTCAGGTTCTGCATGTGCGGGGATGAGGGATGGGCCGGGACTGAATGAGTGAACGTTCAGTCCTAGCACATCACTAGCTATACAAACGACAGCACGATTGCAATGTCGCAATCGTGCTGTCGTTTGTATATCGCTTAGTGGATACCCCCCATAAGACTTTATTGCATCCCAATTTAGTGTGTGTTGAGCTCAGGGGGCGGGGTCCCAATCAGTGAGCACACAGAGACATGTTTGTAACCTTTAGTTATTAGTGATCAGTAAGGCTGTATAGATGTAGGCTGCATTAGCCCATATTAGATGCAAAGGGCCAAATGTAATAGGTAGTCAGTTTTAGTAACAGTACAAACTCGCGCTTTCTTGCACTTTTAAAAAGTGCGAGTTTGTACTGAAACTCGCAAATTCATTAGCCTGCGAACTTTTCAGCTTGAGGCTACTGCATTTGCGAGTGTAGGCGAGTTTTTCCCTTTGTAAACTGACACCTTTTAAAGCGAGTAGCATTAAAAGGTGAGAGTTTTAGAGAAGCCATCACAGATCAGTGAGATCCGTGATGGCTTCTGTGTGTGTTTTAAAAAAAAAACAAATGCTCCCCCTCCCCAAAAGCCTTACCAGCCCCGGGCTTTATAAAGCCTGTCCTGTTTCTAAAAATACAGGGGCCAAAATGCGTAGGGGGCCCCTGTATATTAAGAACCAGCACAGGGCTTTGTTGAGCTGGTCCTGGTTCTGGAAAATCAGGGGACAAAACGGGTAGTGGTCCCCTGAAAATTCCAAAACCAGCACCGAACTCTGTCTAGCGGGGGGATAATGCCACAGCCAGGGAAAACCTTTCACCGGTTTCCCCGGCCAAAGCATTATCCCTGACAGCTAGTCAGTCCAGGTCGGGGATCCCTGGGGAGTTGGGTACCTCCCCAATAAAGGGGTACCCCTCTCCAGGGCACCCCAGGCCTAGACTGATAGCCCGGGGCTATCCCTGGCACCCTATGGCCATCGGTGCCCGGTTGATAGTGTTAGTGTATAGTATAAAATTAAAGTTTCCATATTGTCTTTAGTTGTAGAACCACAAGTACCAGCAAACCTCCCCCGCATGCTGGTATTTGGAGAACCACAAATACCAGCATGCAGGGCATTACGGGCCCGCTGGCACTTGTAGTTCCACAACTAAAGAAATACGTAAATAAACACACACCGTAAATGTCAAATTTTAATAAAACATACATGCACACTCACACTCACACATACTCACCTAGTATCCGAAGTAATCCATAGGGGTGTACCTGAAAAAAAAAATCCATACTCACCTCTCCTATGCGTAGATCGCGTCCACTTGTCCAAGTAGGCAATTCATGGGTTGAAAAAAAAAAATCCACGCCAAAAAGTTGAGTATACTTTGCATGCTGTTTGTTTATTGTTTGTTTGTTACTTGTAAATAAATTGTGTTCATTTGTACTCACTCATATTGGTCACATGTGGGTACTATTCATTTCCATCAGAACGAAACCCACCGTTATGCAAATGATAATAATAATCTGTGATGATGTCTCTGTGGGACACTGATGTGCGTTTCTCAGAATTAGAAACCAATTTCCTAAGTCTACATTTTCTACATCCAAAGATTACACAACCCAGAGCTAAAGTTCCATCTATACTGACAGTGAAACACTTTTGCAGTGTATAAGGTTTGTCAGGCATTCCTTACAAAGCTTTGGAGATTCTCTATATGTAGACATCCTAGCTGGTGCATTTGCACCCCAAAAATTCAGGGGCAATTTGCTTCCACTAAATAAGCCACAATTGTTATATATGAAAATCTGCAAATGTCACATGATACGTGTAGGTCAGCATTATAGATGTGTACGGACCTCTGTGTTTTGCTTTTGGCAAAACCACCCTCAAGTGTTTTGGTTCTTTTCTGTTTTGGTTTTGGAGTTTTTTTTAAATTGATAAAAAAAACAGCTAAAATTGTGTCATTTGGAACCTGTTTCCCTGTAAACCAGAACCGGAGATTTGAATTTTTAATCCGAGTTCCAAATTTACAGCAGACCTAAGATGGAATTGGGTTCTACTAGGAACTCCATTAGTGATCGTCAGCAACAACTCTCCGGGTTGATTAATGCAGAAAGTTAAATGAATGCTTAAATAAAAACACATCTGGATAACATACGTGCGAGCTGCGAAGAGAACACCAATCAGTGTGATTCCCCAGCAGCAAATTACAGGCAAGTTCATAAGTTGGCCACACATCTAAAGGTTATCATTGCAACCAGCAGACTATTCTGGGGGAGATGTAGCAAATCTTTGAGAGCGATAAAGTAGACAAGATGCCCATAGCAACCAGTCAACTTCTAAGAGTCATGTTATAGGCTGTGCTAGACCAAATGACGTTTAGAAGCTTTTTGGTTGCTATGGACAACTTCACCACTTTCTCTCTCTCCTAGGGCTCTATTTACTACAATCCACATTTGTAATGCAGATTGTAGTATGATATTACCGACTGAATTTGCATTGCGAATTCAGGCAATATCACAGGGATTTACTATAAATCCCTTGCAGGGACAGAGCATGCGATGAAGCTCTGTCCCTGCGAATCCCCTCCGCATACTTATCACGGTATTTTTGCAAAAAATATCATGACAAGTGCCGATGCATGCGCCGACGAACGTCGCTAAGCCCCGCCCCCGCGATCGCAGACCCCCCCCTCCCACGACCTCCCCTCACTTAATTACACTTACCTGCAGTGATCGGTGCTCCGGTGATGTCCTCTGTGGCTCCGGACAGCTGACATCCCATCCTGCACTGTCAGGTGACGACCGGGCCCCAGTGCAGCATGGAAGACCAGCTGACCGGACGGAGGACATCACCCGGAGCCCCGATCACCGATCCCTGGACTCAGGTAAGTTCTTTATTTTTACAGTGTATCAGCTTGCGGTCTGTTTAGACCACACAGCTGATCACTGGGGCCGGCTCCGGGCTCTGCTCTGCCCGTTAGAGAGGAGCAGGAGTCCAGTAACAGGGGGGAGACCCTGGATAACGCCACCTCCAGGTGGTGTTATTATCACAGGGCTTTCCCCGGTATTTTTTCACATTTTATTTTTAGTAACTTGCACACAGATCACATTTCCCATTACAATTATGGGAAATGCGATCTGCTTACTAAAAATAAGTGATAATAAGGGGTTGGAGTAGAATTTGACGAATTCTACTCCAATTGCCCTTTAGTAAATTTAGGTGAAACTAAAAAATTTGTGAAAAGGGTGTGAAAACACAAAACAGCCCTTTTCACTTTATTTTAGTACAAATAATGTTAATAAATAGAGCCCCAAGCCTTGATACATCTCCCACTGATGCCACACATGAGAAGGGTTTTATTTTTTCAATGAAATGAAATGAAGAGATGGCGATGGCGATGTGAGGCATTCTGCGAATGCTCTTTACCAACTATGGGCCGGATTCAATTAGAGGAGAAAAGCCGCGATCGGTAAAAAGCATTCGCCGATGTGATGTTTTCAGCACATGCCCACGTATCGCCCTATTCAATTCCAGGATGTTTTTGCATGTGTGAAAACCCCATAGGCAAAAACAGGCAAAAAAGTTTTACCTCCCAAAGGCAGGTGAAAAGATGTGCAAAATCCCTATTTTTGACTAAAAATGTGGGGACTTGGTTCAGAACCCTTTGAACAACCCCCCCCCCCCCTACACTAATTATAATTCACTGGTGCGCTTCCCTGGGGTGGCTGGCCTTCACCGGTGTTTTGGGGTTCTGCACCCAGGACTTTTAGGGATCTCCAGTATCAGAGAAGCCATGACGTGGTCTGGAGGCTTAGCCATACTTTTACAAATATATGCAACTGAGATCTCTGAATTGTCTACCACCATGTAGTTTTTCAAATCTGATTGATGATATCATTCTGAGTGCTGGGGGAACACTTTTTGCTGTTTCTTGTATAGAATAACCCCTCCTTTACATGCACCTGAGTGATATTACTGAAGTGATTGAGCAGCTACCAACATGTATTGTTATTTGTGATCTCCCAGAACATTATATGCCTTGGAGTGATTTTTTTTATCCTTGATGACCACTCCTGGAGTAAGTAACAATGATGTCGAATTTTCCACATTTGTGCACTATCTGCCTGATAGTGGATTGATGAAGGACAACATTTTTAAAAAATATTTTGTAACCTTTTGAGATTTTATGAGCATTAGCAACCTAGTTCCTGAGCTTTTAAGAAAACTCCTATGATGGAGGCATGGCATGTGTTCATCAGAAAGCTCCCATGATGGAGGCATGGCATGTGTTCCTCAGAAATCCCCCATGATGGAGGTGTGTCATGCGTTCCTCAGAAATATTCCATGATGGATGCGTGTCATGTGTTCCTCAGATATCTCCCATGATGGAGGCATGTCATGTTTTCCTCAGATATCTCCTATGATGGAGACATGTCATGTGTTCCTCAGAAATCTCCCATGATGGAGACATGGCATGTGTTCCTCAGAAATCTCCCATGATGGAGACATGGCATGTGTTCCTCAGAAATCTCCCATGATGGAGACATGGCATGTGTTCCTCAGAAATCTCCCATGATGGAGGCATGGCATGTGTTCCTCAGATATCTCCCATGATGGAGACATGGCATGTGTGCCTCAGAAATCTCCCATGATGGAGACATGGCATGTGTTCCTCAGATATCTCCCATGATGGAGACATGGCATGTGTTCCTCAGATATCTCCTATGATGGAGGCATGGCATGTGTTCCTCAAATATCTCCTATGATGGAGACATGGCATGTGTTCCTCAGATATCTCCTATGATGGAGACATGACATGTGTTCCTCAGATATCTTGTATGATAAAGGCATAAATCAGGCTGGGATAACCAATCTTATAGCTGCTTGTCATCTCACCGATTGGCACTCCTGACTGATAATCCTCGTGTATCACATAACAGCTTTTCAGACAAATAAATGTAATGTAGGATCATGGTGAACAACAAATGCATGACAAAGTATACTGTATCAGCTTGTGTATGTCGTCATATATTGGGAGATATTTGACTTGGATGAAGATATGATCACAGGTAAGGTCACATATGTGCAGAAATTCTGTATAAAGCACCAAGGACACCGCTAAATGATGCTGCATAAACAATATTTCTAACAGGGCAATTTAGTGGCAAATGAAGATAAAAATAGTTTCTATTCTCCATGTTATATTAGAATATACACTATATTTATAGTATTTTTTATTTGATAATCTAATATTATGGGTGGTATTAAATGAGGGATGAGTGTGATATAATGTACGAGTGGTATGAAGCTGTAAAGTACCCTAGCTGTAAACAATAGGCATAATGACCATGTGGGTCCTATACAACATCCTTCAGCTTCCCCAGACGTTCCTACCGTATCTCACATACAGGAATCTCTGTTCAGTATTATTTCCAACTATCCATTTGCACCCTCCTGAGGTTGAGAGATGGAAGGGAATTTTTTTATTTTAATGGTTAAAATGTCAGGACACTGTGCTGAACCCCTTGGACACCCCCCCCCCCACACACACACACACACACACTGACTAATTGGGCAATTGAACACAGAAAAAAAGAGATTTGCCCCCCAGCACACTGCAGCAAAAACAATACTTAAATCCTACTTGGGCAATTGCAAAGTTTCCAATCAGCTTAATTAGTCCAATAATTACATGGCATTTTTGTTGGTGAAAAAAAAAAACTGTCCTCAAATTACCCCAAAATCAACAAATTTGATTACAATATTTTTTTAATTGAAAAATAATTCTTTTTTTTATCAGTTTTCCAAAGTACCCCAAAATCACCTTTTTTCCTACTTTATTTTTGCATTTTTCATTTTATTTGTTTGAGATTAAACGAAAAAGTTAGATTTTTATAATTTTTTTTCTTTGCATATTTTTTTTTTGAAAAGTACAGATCAGCCATTTGACACCATTTTAAAAACTACAGTACCTAAACAGCCTTCTATAAGGTCCTGCTAACAAAATTATCAATTTTGGGGGGTCCAGGGTGGTCTCCCCACTTTTTCATGCACTCCTCTCACATCGCATTTGGCAGTCAATTCGCAAACCTCCGCTACAAGTACCGTGATTAGGCATTTTTAATTGGATTGGAGAATTCTCCGGAGCACGCATTCGTACAAAGGGGCCTATTCATCAACACTAAAATAACGTTTTTAAGGACATTTTCCTTAAATAACGTTATTTTGGTATTCATGAACAGACTTAACACAGGAGATATCACAGATATCGGGGGGGTACGAACCTTAACGCATCTGTAGGCAGTGCTGTGCATGCGCTGGTTTTACAGATGTAACAGCGCATGCGCAGCACTGTTTCCAGACGCGATAAGGTAGTGTAGGCAGGAAAAAGAATCTATTTCCCGAAAAGCTGTCATCGCAAAAATGACAGGTACCGGAATAGATAGTTATGGAGAGGTGGAATGATGAATTCCACCTATAATTAGCTAGAACTCCATGAGAGTTCTAAAGCTAATTATCTCCAGAGAATTTTTATGTTTAATGAATAGGCCCCAAAGTCTCCAAGAAACAAACTCGCTACTCGCACCTAGTTGGATTAACCCCATAGTCTCTCTATGGACACTTAACCGCAGCTTCAGGACAGTAGGCGCAAAGGTCACAAAACTGATTCTGCTGCAAACAGACAATCTACTTCCTATGGTATCAATATCACAGTCCCCATCGCATAATTTACTTTTAAACGTGTCAGCGTTATACACCAGATCTCTACGGATGAGAATCAGCACAATAGGAGCCTCAGTTTTATATACGTTGCAGGACATATGGCTCGGATCTGTGTATTTGGTACCAGCACATTACACTTGGTAGCAGATATAGTTTAGCTTTGTGTGCTTGTCACCAGTTGCGGCCTCGTATATTATAACTGGCACCAGACATGGACCAGCATACTGTATAGGGTGTGTGGTTTTTTTCTTACTTTTGGAGCAAACCCTACAGATTGGACCAGTGAATAAAAGGTGCCGTTAGGCTTAAATTTAACACAAGATTTACAGGAGCATCCAAATCCTTTACAAGCCTTCAGGCGCTTATTTTATTCATTTCCGAATTGAATTCACCGATTTCTAACTTTTTCTGAAAAGTCATAAGAATTAAAAGACCCAACAAAAATGTTTCAGTAAAAATACACATATGCCCCATCCAACCTTTTATACATGGCGTGCACAGATTAAAACCAAGACTAAAATAACCACATAGAGAGAAAAAAAAAAACACGATTGGATAAATTTCCTGGATTGTCCACACTCAATGATATACAGCTAGAGATACCAGTTTACCTGTAAGGAAGACCTTGGTGTATGAATGATATTTTATCACTCCCAGCCTACTATAATAAGGAAACCACACTTACCGTAAAGAATCCCTTCCTATATTAATGGTGAAACCTCCTTACTTCCAGTCACAACTAGTGACTCCTTGCTCCCTGTATGGTCCTTGGCACGAAAAGCTTTATATCAACCTCAAGTATATTTGGACACATTAAGTCCGATCTAAATGAAAGAAACTTAGCTTTGTACCGTCTAGAGGACGACATCAGCGCTCTGCTTGAACTACAGTTGATGCAAAAACATTGAATAACAAAAAGGGATCAACAGTCCATGTGAGTACCAACCAGTGACGTGTGGTCAGGTGACGCAGAGCCTTTTACATCATACTTCAGTATATTCCAGAGTTGTGACTATAGAAGTAAAATTGAAAGAATATATTATAAATATCTTTGTATTATTCTAATAATTTTTAGAGTAAAAACTCTGGAATAAAAAGTGTATGGTAGGTGAGGCACTGCCTCCCCTGTCTACATATTCCGCACATCCCTGATCAAACGCACCAAACTTCCAGCCCTATATACTGTACTGCTGCACCCTCGTATAATTGCCACATGAACCCTTAGGTTCACATATATATCTTTAAATCTAGCTCTAATATTAGCCAGTGGCCCCCCCCCCAGTCATTTACCTCACTGCACATCACCGGTACCAATTGTACCATAAGTACCATTCACAAAGGAAAATACAGGGTAAATGCCCTGCAGAGAGAATAAAACACAGCTTGCTGCATATGCTGTCACGTATATACTGTATGATATGAGGGACTGGCCTTTCCAATCCTTATAGGGACCATTGATACGGTTTAAAAACTTAATTGAGAGCTGCATTCTATTCCATGGATAAGTTATCCGCTTTTTGCAGTGCACAATGGGTGCTAAACTCCCCTATGCACATACCGAAATGAAGTCTGTTAAGTGCTGTATAATATGCAGGTAATCCAGAAAATAAAGACCATTTGTACATTCCCCAATCCATGGTCGCCTAACCTGTTTTCTAAGTGCTCTGTGAGTGGCGTGCTGTTACGGTTGTGCTCTGAGTGGCGTGCGGTTACGGTTGTGCTCTGAGTGGCGCGCTGTTAGAGTTGTTTTGGGGAATGTTGAGAGCTGTTAAAATAATAAACCCTACAAAAATTTTACCAACTGTGGAATGTTCTAGGATCCTTTAATGTGCAGGAAAGGGAGAAATGACTATCTTTATCATCATTTAAAGCAGGCGTATGGTGATGTAAAATGTTCACTAAACAAACATCAGTGAGGTGCTGTCAGGGTAGGGAAAGCCTCCCCTATCATACTCCAGGATTTGGATAGGACTATTTTTATACATGTGTGCCTCCCCAACCATTGACCTCACCACATGTCTAAATAAATCTGATAAACATACATGACAAAGATTGGTCAAAATTGAGCGTCAGGCTTTCACACTATAGTCCGGACCTCACTCTAAGTGATTTTAACCTGTTAACTAATGGGGCCCATCCATCAGCGATGGATTGCTGCAACCCGGCATCGCAGAAATCCAACATGTTGGATTTTCCCGATTTGACGATCGCGATCAAAAAATTATTGCAATCATCAAATCAGGGACATTTAACATGTAATATTTCAGCGATCCTGCGATGGATCACTGAACATCGATGTTGGCCGGAGTTTCCACCCAGCAGATCGGCATTTCCGATCGCGTTGCAGGATCCCAGAAATACCGGCCAGATGTATGGGCACCTTAAGCTCAGAGTTCCTGGACAGAGAACACTTTGGAAGTGCTTATGAGTGGAAGCTTGCATTCACCAACTGGTTCAATGAACTGGAGACAGCCAAGAACACCAAGGGGATTCTATATCTAATGGACAGATGAGACATGCAGGTGGTGATTAGATGTACAGAAAATAAATAGTACTTGCCTGTGTTAAAATACAATTGGTCCTGGCTTTCTAGATTACCCTTGTATTTATTAAAGTAGTTGTCTATAGTGAAACAGTATAATTAATTTTCTCTATAAAATCCATGAACATAAATAGGTAGCCTCCCTACCATTATTCAACATGTTACTTATGATCAGACCATAGTTCAATTTATGCAAGAGATACAACCCTCTACCAACAACTTACCTGGCATAATATTGCTGCATATATGACCATAAGTATTTTATTAGACATTGGAGACACTTTTATACCCTTCAAGCAGAACCTCAGGGGAAAAAATCTCCCAGAAGTAGTTTGTCAGTAGACCAATTAGTGTTGTTTTGTTTCCATTTCCTACAATTATTATTAATTGCACTCCTAGGATTGTATCAACATATTAAACTGGATTCAGTTGTCTGCTCTATAGCAATTTTTATAAGCCTGTAAAACAGTTTCATGTTGAGAATTTTTTTTTTTGTATTATTAAAGAGGAATTACTAGTACTGTGCTTTTAGGCACACACCTGAGGACACCACTGTGTAAATGGGCAGCTCCTTATTGAGATCCATCAATACAGGACCCAAGGCGGATACAGAATTCCCTTCAGTAATTTAAACTGTATTTGCCAACACTAGACAGTTTACGTTCTATCTTTTAAGAAGATTCTGGCTGAGTCACATTACCTTGTCCAACACCAGTCCACAGAACTATTAGGATTACCTCCAGGCCATTAAAAATGTGACACCGACTCATGCACATTAATTGCCATGTCCACTCCCTCAATCGTGAACAAATTTTAAAGACACCAGTTGAAGGGAGGTCATGTCCCTGAAGTCAGTATTCCAACTGAATTTCCTGGAGATGTACAGAAAGAATGGAGGTTTCAGAGGCATGGGTTTTGCAGAGCCAATGACAGTAAATTTTCACCAGCCTTCAAGTGAGCCTTGTACACAGAGTTAAGTTTTTGAAAAACAAATAGTTGAAGAACGAGGGCTGTGAGACTAGGTCTCAGAGAGTGAACACCACCACTTCAGTATGGATGGGGGCACCGAGTGATCCAAGAAGTTGGTTAGAACCTGGCCCTAATGATAGAAATCATTAGGAGATAAGTGAGGGTTCTGTCCACTTGAGGCCAGTTGCAGATCGTGACATGAACAGGATAGAATGGGATGAGCCTGAGATGATGGTTTAATCTGTCCTGCCAGTAGGTGATGAGTCTGCTGTGCAAATTCTACTTCTGAACAAGTGCTAGAATCAGTGTCTACACATGAAAGACCAGACTGGATGCTATTGCCCAGAAAAGGCCAGGTGTCTTACTGGCCCACCAAGACGTCTATTATAGGTAGCCTCCCAGCCATCATTCAACATGTTACTTATGATCAGACCATAGTTAATTTGGGGTTTCTGCTGCATTTAGTGCAATTAGGAGGAGTCATAGTAAACATAACCAATCTGCAATATGGTATTTACACAGACACCAAACATTTTTCATGAATTATTTTAATTCATTAAAGTTAGTACATGAGAAGGTCTCCTCATGAGGCGCTTTACAGTTAGAACAAAACAGCCAGATAACACAACCAGAATGGTTGACACAATGGCCACCAGCACCCAATGCTCTAAGTGCCTAGGCTCTGCCGCCGTCTTGGAAGCCTGGACACGTCCTGCTCCAGCCACTAGCAAAGGACCCAGAGTCGCCAAGCCATGTTCTCCTGTAGCTGGCCCTGCAGGAAAGAATTTAATTTAAAAAAAAAATTAAAAAGCATTTTATCCCCTCTCCAGTGGACCCTATGGAGGAATGATCTGTGAAGTTAAGTTTTGTGCACTTTTACAATACAGTATAGAGGCCATATGACCCAAGACCATTTCATAAGTCCAGCTACTTCTACTGTTTGCATTGGGGTTAGTGTCTGTAAGCCTAATCATAACTCAATAAATGAAACCAAGGCAATCCTACAAGTACTCCCACATGCAAAAGTAGACCTATTTAGGCACCCTGATCTATCCAAGGGCAAAACTGGCATCATGCAGTGCTGGAAAATGGAGGGTAATGTATAATTCCAAACTACTCATAATGTTAGGATCTTTCCAGACAGGCTTAATAAAGGGTCAGTGTTACATTGAATAGCATGCACATGCTAGGTACTGGAGCTTCTGTGCAAGAGATATAATCCATCTAGAACCCTGAATAAAATGCCAACAAGATATTTTGCATTTTAGAGCTACAAGCTCCTAATGATCTAGGTTTATGGATACTCAAGTTTAGACTATTGCACAGGTAGACTCCAGCCCCAGCACCCACAAGGAAAACCACCCAGGATCATGGTAAAGATATCCTCCCACACCATCTACACTTCTAACCTCCTTACCCCAGTTCAAGGGTAATCAGAGGGATGGAAGGAGTTTATTTATTTATTTTTAGAATCTACTGATAAAGCTGCCCAGTTTAACTTTGGGTAGGCAACTTTTTTCCCCACCCTCAAGCTTAAGGTTTGGAGCTCACCATCTGCAACTTCTCTTTTGCCAAACCCTCTTCGACTCTCATGGGCAGGTTCCAGTCTCCTGGTTGAACCAGGACATTCCCTAGTGTCGCAGCATTGGCAGATCGCATTGGGGCCATCCAAGGCCATCCAGCTAAGGAGACAGAAGGATTATGGGATATGACCTCCCTTAGCATAACAAGTTCTGGAACAGT